>CM076574.1:1174375345-1174975345 GCA_034641835.2 Pinus albicaulis | reverse complement strand
AACTTCTCCCCACTCTCTGGGGTCGAAACCATGAGTTGTGGAGCTGTTCCCCAAAGTTCTCAAGTAGAATCCTAATGACTAGGGAGGTCAAAAAACTCATCCGAATCTTTGATGAAACTTATTCACTTGACCAAAAATTACGATTTAACTTGATGTATCTACCTATAGTAACTATAAAAGACATAATTTCATTTTATTTTCACATTTACATAAGTAAAAATCCATGGAATCCATCAATCAACTGAGAAAAATTCAAATTTCTGAAGAAAATAGGAAGCTAGAAAAAGCACAGCGTGTGTGCAAAAAGCGCATCGTGGCCCTTGGAAAAGCACAACGTGAGCTTCCAGTTGACTTTTGACTGCCTTTTTGAAGTCCAAATTGATCCCAAGATAGATCATTGGTGTTAGGTCCCTATAATACTAGTGTATCCCCTTATTTTTGTTAGTGCATCCCCCTTATTGTTATTGTTGTACCCCTCTAGCCCCCATTTTGTTATTATTGTACCCTTACATTATTATTGTTAGGTCGGCTAGGATTATATTGTGACCCCGTGGAATCCTATATATAGAAAGGAGGTTTTTTCATTTGTAGCATCCAAGAATTTTTCATTTATGTAATGTAAAGGAGGTTTCCCCCTCAAAATGGCTTATTTCTAAGGCATTGATCTCTCTTTTCTTCTATTTTTGGAGCTAGTTTCATAACATTTGGTATCAAAGGTTTGGATTCTAGGGTTTCGCTACTCCAAACAAGACATCATGGAATTTTCGCTATAACTTTGTTATACGAAGTTTAAGAAGCTGAAATTTTTGTAGAGCGAAGATGAAATCCTTAGGAACGTCCTGTAAAAATTTCAAATCTTGATTCACAATATTTTTGGAGATATGATCTATGGAAGTTAGGGTTTTTCAGGCTCTCGAATTTCACCTAAATAGGTCATCGTGGAATTTTTTCTATAACGTTTTATATATGAAGGTTCAAAAGTTGAAATTTTTACAAAGAGAAGCCGAAATCTTGAGGAACGCCGTGTAAAAATTTTATATATTCGTTTGCAATATTTTCGGGGATATGATCTGTGGAAGTTAGGGTTTTTTTAGGCTCCCAAATTTCATCTCAAAGAGGTGACCGTGGGAAAATCATCATAACTCTCTCTCTCTGAGCATTGGATTGCAATTCTATAAAAAGTGGCTGCAATTAAATGGTCTTTAGTTTCCTTTTTATAAATTTTAGAGCCAAAGGAGGAAACAGTGACATGTGGCACACTGTACAAGTTCGCTCTACTAGACCAGTCCATAATTAGGTCATTGTGGGAGATTGGGCATAAATTTGCTTTGAAGAATTCAAATAAGGTCAGACCTATGGCATTCGAAAGAATATTAAGAAGGCTACTACAAGACCGAATTTTAGATTTTGAAGATCCTAAATCATAGAGATAATTCAATTTCAATATCAAGCTCCTCAAAAGAAAGGAAAAGGTGTGTATTTTTTTTTTCCGAATTGCATAAGTCTTATTTTAAGAATCAGTTTGAATTGATTACAAGGGAATATTGAAGCATTTTTATCATTATTGGGTTCTATAATGCCTCCCAAAAATAATTCCACACCCATTAAGCCCTCTGAAATATATACCATGACACATGAAGAGGAAGAATTGCAGTATGAGATATCAAAATTATGGTACCAAGTGAAACAAATTTTGATCTTACAAAGAGAAATCATATATGACATAGATAGTTTAAAATAAAAAAGGGAGGTTAAGTTGGACGGTTTGAAGGATCAAATGAAAGCTAATATGGATGATAAAATAGTGGAAGATCACATCGAGCATCAACAAAAAGTTCCCCAAATCTCAAAGGATAACATAAATTTGGTGCAGAATTGAATGAAACAACAAGAAGGTAAACATCACAGCAACATAATTTCTAAATAAGTCACAAAAACAAGAACTCGACACTACCAAATTGATCAATTTTAGAGTATCTCAGCAAGTAGAAGAACTTACCAGTTGAAGATTCCACATGGGAGGATGAGAAATTTATACAGAAGCATCCATAAATAATCAAGCATTGAGGGCAACTCTTTTTTGAAGGAGAGGTGCATGTTAGGTCCCTATAATACTAATGTTCCCCTTATTGTTGTTAGTGTAGCCCCCTTATTGTTATTGTTGTACCCCTATATCCCCCATTTTGTTATTATTGTACCCTTACATTATTATTGTTAGGTCGTTAGGATTAGATTGTGACCCCTTGGACTCCTATATATATAAAGGAGGTTTTATCATTTGTAGCATCCAAGAATTGTTCATTTATGTAATGTAAAGGAGGTTTCCCCCTCGAAGTGGATTATTTCTAAGGTGTTGATCTCTCTTTTCTTCTATTTTTGGATTTGTTTTCATAACAATTGGAAATATCTTCCTATATAGTTGTCAAAAATTTCCTCAAGCACTAAAAATGATGGATTTAATCTCCTCAAAAGTGAAATATCCCAAGACTAGTCAAAAAGCGCAACGTGAGGCTGAAAATATTGGAAGAAAGGTGTTTTTTAGGTGGTTTTTGAGCTTTTACACCTGTCAAAAGCTCATATTTTGGAGTGCCAGTTGTCAAAATGTGACATAGAGGCAATTCTATATCCAACCCCACTGAGTTTTCATCATTTAGAGGCTCCCAGAAAAAGCGCAGCGTGGCCCACATTGCGCTTTTTGCAGGCTAATTGTGCAAAAAACTGATAAATTTTGACCAAAATGCGCAAAATGCCAAAAACTTGCCCAAAAACTCTCAAAATTTCTGAATGAGGTCCTAATGAATTGTGTCATGCTACCAAGGAGGCATCAACAAGAAATTCAAGTTTACCCTTCTCCTTTTGGCTGATTAGGGTTTCCTTGAGATTATCCTACAATTGTTTAGCCTTGAAAATATTGTTTCTGGTATGGTAGTGATCAGCCACGTGCCTCAACATATGATTGTCCTTGTTGGCCTTGTGAAGGAGCTTCTTCAGGTGTATGTTTACTCTGTCAAGCCAACGTTCCCTATTTTCATTAATTTCCATTGCAATCCTCTCCTCAAAGGTGAGTTATTCTACAAGAAGTGCCTCCTGTTGTTTTCCTCCTCCAAAGCTCTTTTTAGGCCCCTTGTTTTTGGTCATTTCTTAGTGGAATGAGCCTCATCCTCATCATACTTATCATGTCTAATCACTGCTTTGCCTTTGACATCTTGTCTCTTAGCTTTCAACAAGTCCATTTCCAAGAATATTTTATTTTCCATCAAATATTTGTTTTCTTGCTCAAGTAAGGAGATAACAAAATGGGACCTTGCCAAATTATCTTGCAGCTCTCTGATTTTGGAATATTTTTCTTTGATGACTAGATTTAGGGTTTCCTGTTCATCTTGGGCCTCCAAGTCCACCATCTAAATGTCATGGTGAAGGGCCTCCTTCTCTTGGACAACTGTCTCTTGCTGCTTATGATATCCATATTTTGCTGATGTAGACGGCAAGGCCCCTTCCAAAATTTGTGGAGAAAACACTTGTCAATGTCATCTTTGATAAGTTCTGACCTATTTCTCCTTTTTTCTCTTCTTAACTGCAACCCTGCTAGATGATCTTGTTTCTTTTTGAGTAACTGATTCTGATGGAGGAATAGGTGTAGCAGGTTGATTGGGTGGTGATGTGAAGACCTCTACCTCAATGAAAGTATCCCATGCAATGTTCAGTTGTTTAAGGTGATGAAGGAAAATGATTTTAATGAATGAATGATGGAAAATAATATTCATTTGAAGCTCATACTCTCTATGTTGTACCTTGTATGCCATTTTGTCAATGCTCCTATACAAATAATAGGGAATGTTGAGCAATTTCACCCTAGTGAAATGCATGGGTAACCAGATGTGGTGGTCGTATAGCCTGGAGAATATTCCCTCACAAGTGAAATATTTATGATGATTTTCATCATGGGATAAAAATTATTAAGTAGCTGACCAAAAGGGAGGATTTTCTTAATGTTGTATTTTAGGGTTCTTTGAGGTAGGGTTCAGACAACTGGGCATACAAATACTGAGTTTTGAACCACTTTTCACCAACATTAGGTATCCTTGTTGCTGCTGCAGTATTATTTGTAGCAATGTTGAATGTTAGCCTTGCAATGGTGACTTGGTGTTTTTGTAGGTTTTTTATGAATATCCTGGTCAAATTTGGATGGCTTTGCACTTTTTGGGCCATTTCACAAAACTCAAAACAACCTACATGCTGGAAACATTTGACTGCTAGGGGTGATGACATAAATTCCCTGGTATCTGATGGCTCAAGCCTTAAGATTCTCCCTCCTTTGTTGTAGGTCTTGTTATCCTCTTCCATGGTGTTTCTCTCTTCCTCCATAATGTTCAATTTTCTTAGAAACCCTAGGGGAGAAGGGGAAGGAAAAGGAAATGGGATGATGGGGTTAGAGATTTGGGATAGGTGTGGAAAAATTTAGGGAGGGGTGTAAGGGAGTTAGTGTTGAGAATTTGGAGGGCTGGTGTTTAATACAAATTCTCTTCTTGATAATTACTTGTGAGCTTACTTGAGATTCTTTTTTCTTCTCTTCTTCATATTATTCAGTTGTCTTTCATCAAGTCAATTATCAAAATACACAAGACATAAAGTTAGGCTCCTAGAGCCAGGGCAAAACCTCTCCCTCTTGGAGAGGAAAACCCACAAAGAATTATTCTTATAGATTTTCAAATGACAAGTACCATGAACAAGACTCAGACCCTTGACCTAGATATGCTTCCAAGACCTTCATAAAACTTCTTCAAACTTGATTCTTCTCTTCTTCACCAATCTGTACTGTTCTGCACTAGTACTAGAGAACTCGGTGTCCAAGATTCACTCCTTATAGCTTAGTCAGATATAGGGACAGAATTATCTTCTCTTTTCATATAATTTTAAATAAATTCCTTGAGCTATAGTTAGGAAGGTAAATCTCATATTTACCTTCCTCAATTTCTCCCACTTTTAAGACTTCTTTTAGTATTATGATAACTGTACCAACCTCAGCAAATTCTTTCTTTAATATGATTTCCCTTAACTGTATATTCCGTAAGATCTTGTCACCAATTATACATAAAATATATATATATATATATATATATATATATATATATATATATATATATATATATATATATATATATATATATATATATATATATATATATATATATATTAATATTACAACGATGATATATCCTCACATTAGCTAAGATAACTTACACAAATCCGCAATTTACCTCCTGTAACATACTCCTGAAATCCATACTGTAAACACAGAGAAATCCATATTGTTTCTTATTTTATAATTCACATTAATTCACCCTTGAGATCCATGCTTATTCTTGCCTGGGATCCACACTTCTTTTAGTCTGAAATCTGCACTTTCTCCTAGTCTTTAATCCGCACTTTTCATCATATCCATCCACAATCTGTGTCTCTCAAATGATCCGAAATCCAGGAATAAATATAGGGCACTGTTCTGCCTTTTAGGCCAACTATGCAACCGACTTCTCGATAGTGAATTTAGGTTGACTTGAGAGAGGTAATTCCAGCATTGATGTAGCTGTCTGCCCTATACGTAGAGCTAGTCTTCCAACATAGTTTGACGGTTGTTAGGTGTACTTATTCCACAAGGTCTTGGAGCATATATTGCTAGACTAGATCCTTCATGAATATGACACTTAATTATATTTTACACCTAGAAGACACAAACCTAATAGACATCAAGAAGAATTATATTAAAAATATTGCTCATGAAACCCATGAAGCAAGTACAACAAAATATATTTTATTATCTTTGTATTCTTCTTTACATAAATACACAATTACATAGTCAACATGAAGACTGACCTAGTTACACTTTTCAACACTCTCTCTTAACTAGGGAGGTATTCATACTGGTACATGGTCACTTTCAAATTGAAGAATATCATAAGAATAATCGGATTGCTAATCACATCTGTATAGAATTATATCAACCATCATTATCCTAGTGTAAGGCCTTGACTAATAGCCCATCTCTCAACAAGACAATGGGCTACAATGCTGGCGAGACACATGACTTATAGACACCATAGTAATTGTATCTCCAAGGTACATACTCCACCCGGGTGTTCCCAAAGTATGACCTTCTTGGACTATTCTTCTCTTGGGTAGCTAGCCCTCAAAGAATATCCGTCCTCGACTACTCTTATCTTAAATGCCCTAACAAATTCTCAAAGAGTATCGAATGCCAGATGATTACCCAATCCTCCACTATGTCTTCCCAAGTGAAGACCAGAATGATGTGTCTATCTCTCCCTCCCAGCCAGGGAGGACCTATTCTACAACAGAATGTACTCATTCATGTATAAGGAATGTACCTAAGCTCATTCTTAGGAATTACCTAGTTTCTTCCAAGTAAGAAACTGATCACTGGAATCCTTCTCAATCAGGGACCTGCAACAGCAATTGTGAGACACCCAACTACTCATGGAGAATTCCTCCCCTCGATGTCATGGATTTTGATATCGAGGAATCTTAAAATTTAGCTCCATAGGTCACAGATCATCCATCACTTTCATTCATGAGTCATGTCATCTACCAAAAAGTGATTCATTTGTCTTTCTCATCTGGTTCACCATTATGCCATGTTTCTTTCCTTTGAATCATCTCCAAGGATCATTCATCCTTTCTCATGATTAGTAGCCCTGCACAAATTCATCCAGATAAGAATATACATATGAAATTTTAAAACAAAAGTTACCTCAGTGATGATCTTTCACCATGACATCTTCCTGTAGGCAAGGAGATTGACAATCTCCTAATGATATGTTTTTTCAAGGGTCTTCTTCTTTACCAAACTTCTGTTAGAGTCTACATATCCTCCCAGGATATCTTCTAGTCACATATTCTTAGCTTCTGGATGATAACTGCCTCTTGACATGGTTGCATTTCATGATCTCTTCCTTTCTGCACATTCTCCATTCTCAGGAACTTACACATTTTCCAGTTCCTCGTTCAAATAAAACCACCTTATATTCCATGAGGATATATATTATGTTGATTTCATCTGTTAGTGCATTGATAGATCCTCCTTCATAGATCATACTTATAAATATGGAAGTCTATTACCTGCAACCATATGACATGAATTCATAGCATCCAGTGTCAGCATATAAATATATACATACCTCATACCTTTTTCCCTTGAGTCATCCTATAGTAATTTCTCTAGAATGAAGACCTTCATTCTCGTGGTCTTCTCCATCAATATGTCATCACATACCAGAATTCAGTTTCCATGATGACCCTTGATCTTGATGACTAATTTCCATTAATAATGTTATCATAGAGGTTTTCCCAGAGCTGATTCACCAAGATCTCCTAACATGCTTTTTATCATGATGTTATAATATACATTTATTCATATCGTACTATTTTACAACCAATGAAAATATCTTAAAGGAGAAGATCATCTCAATGATATTAGAGATCCCTTGCTTCTTCTTGATTATATTTATTTGCATCTGGTTCTTTCCTCACATCTGAGATATGGGATTCTTCCATTTTCCTCTTGTCCTTGTTAGATTTAGGACAATCTATTTTATAATTCCCAAGTTCATTCCATCCAAATAATCGTATGTTTTCCATATTCCTCCTTTTATTCTGAGGGCCAAATTTTCCAAATCTTCCTTTCTTCCTGTATGTGGCTGAAAAGGCTTGATTCCCTTCACTTGGTCTTGTATCAACTTTGGATTTTATTCTTGTTTCCTCTATTTTACATAGAGACCATAAATCATGGAATGGAGTGTCTTCTTTCTTCCCATATAAACTTGAAGTGAAGTTTCCCCATTGATTTAGTAGAGCATTCAGCACCACTGTAGTCATCTCAGTGTCAGACATTACTTCTCCTAGTTCCTGCAGTTGATCTCTTATTTCAGAAATCCTCATAAAGTATAGAGTGATTCATTCTTCCCTTGAAAATTTCATTTTATATAGTTCTTGTCCCATAGATATTGCTTCTCCTACATTACTCATGGAGAATAGCTCCACCAGTTTCTCATATAATTCTTTAGCAGATTTTAGTTTTGATACATATGGAATGAGTGAGTCCTTGATGGATTTTATGAGAATCCTCTGGGATCATATCTCTCCCTTAATGTATTTGGTATGAGCTAGCGCATATTATTTTGGTGGTTGAATTGTTGATCCATCGATGTAGTACATAACTTCTTCTTCAATTCAAATCTTTCCTCTTCTTCCATGCGCTAAAGTTTGATGACCCAACACGCTTGTTGCTTTCTTTACAATAAGTCATCTTGATAGATTTAAATAAGGTCATAGATACTTACTTGAGTAGAGTGGCTTGCAGCTTCCTTGATGATGACAAGGAGTTAGTAGCTTCTTCTAAGACATAAATCTTCAATCTAGGTGTTCTTGAATCCTTGATGGCAAAGGATAAATTTAAAGATAATATCTTCTTCAATCAATGTCTTGAATGAAAATATTTGATGGAAAATATTATTGTCTTGAAAATTTGATCCTTTGAATGAGATGAATATCTTTCTTGAAAATGGTTTGAGAGTATTCCTTGAAAATTGATTTGACTTTTCACCCAAACTTTGAATTTTTCTTCCTAGAGTGTCTCTTTATCAAGCAGCCCTTGAGTTCAACACCTTAGCTCTGACACCATGTTGAGAATTTGGAGGGCTGGTGTTTAATACAAATTCTCTTCTTGATAATTACTTGTGAGATTACTTGAGATTCTTATGTCTTCTCTTCTTCGTATTATTTAGTCTTTCATCAAGTCAATTATCAAAATGCACAAGACACAAAGTTAGGCTCCTAGAGCCAGGGAAAAACCTCTCCCTCTTGGAGAGGAAAACCCGCAAAGAATTATTCTTATAGATATTCAAATGATAAGTACCATGACCAAGACTCAGACCCTTGACCTAGATATGCTTCCAAGTTCTTGATATAGCTTCTTCAAACTTGATTATTCTCTTCTTCACCAATATGCATTGTTCTGCACTAGTACTAGAGAACTCGGTCTCCAAGATTCACTCCTTATAGCTTATTCAGATATAGGGACATAATTATCTTCTCTTTGCATATACTTTTAACTAAATTCCTTGAGTTGTAGTTAGGAAGGTAAATCTGAGATTTACCTTCCTCACTTTCTCCCACTTTTAAGAATGTTTTTATTCTTATGATCACTTTCCCAACCTTAAAAAAAGCTTCCTTTAATACGATTTCCCTTAACTGTATATTCCAGGATCTTTTCTCAGTTCTCGCATCACAAAACAATATATATTACAACAGTGATATATCCTCACATCAGCTGAGATAAATTTCACAAATCCTTAATTGACCTCCTGTAACATACTCCTGAAATCCGTACTGTAAACATAGATAAATTCGAACTGTTTCTAAAATAAAATAATAATGGAAATAATAAAATAATATTTGATTACATCATCAAATTTTGGAAGGAAAAATGAAAAAAATGTATTTTCAACTTATCTCCCAAATTGTTCACTCAAATTTCAAGTGGGAGTACTTGTTGGATGAAAAATTTAATTCCTCATCCAAAGAGTACCCACGTTGCATACTTTTGATAGACCCTTCTACACAAAAAATGAGAAATACATGAAAAACATGTTTGCAATCACATTTTTTCATGTATTTCTCATTTTTCGTGTAGCAGGGTCCATCGAAAGTATGCAACATGGGTACTCCTTGGATTAAGAATTAAATTTTCATCCAATGAGTAATCCCGCTCGAAAAATGGTGAATCATCCCCCATGGTTGACATCATCATCTTGAATCCTATTGGTTCTTATAAATTTTATTTTGGTTGTACATTTTTCTTAGGAGGCCCATTTTAGACCTCAAAATTTCCCTAATGTCCACAAGGTCTTGGAGCATATATTGCTAGACTAGATCCTTCACGAATATGACAATTAGTTATATTTTATACCTAGAAGAAAAAAACATAATGGACATCAAGAAGAAGTTTATTAACCTATATAATAAAATCTTTCTCATGAAACCCATGAAGCAAGTACAACAAAATACATTTTATTATCTTTGTCTTCTTCTTTACATAAATACACAATTACATAGTCAACATGAAGACCAACCTAGTTACACTTTTCAATAGTTAGGAGCCTTAGGCAAGTGATGGGGAGTTAAAATGAAAAGGGCGATGGGGTAGGGAATTTAATTACAAAGATATAGTCTAGTTGCCTAGAAAAGGTCAGTGTAGGGGTAGGGTTTTAAGGAATATGATTTAGGAGTGTGGAATGAAGGGAAGTGAGGGTTGTGGGGGATGATTTAAAGTGTGAGGGAGGTAAAAGGGTCTAGGGGAAAGAAAATTTAGCTTGCAAACTTGAAAAATAGGGTTTAGTCACTAGAACATAACATGGAGGTCAATGGGAGGTTTTCACCACTAAATTATGAAAATGAGCTACAAGGAGGGGTTTGCAAGATGAAACTTACTTGAAAATAGATGAAGAAACCTTTAGTTTCCCCTCAGAACCCTTGAAAACAAGTTTTTATTGATGTATCTACTTCACTAAGAAAAGCACAACGTCTTTGAGAAAAGCGTAGTGCCTTTGGAAAAAGTGTAGTGTGATCACCTGAAAAGCGTATCGCCTTGAGGAAAAGCACAATGATGGGCTAGAAACTCAATTTCTCGAAGCAAAAATTGGTTTTTTAACTTGGGAAAGTTGAGAGCTCGGTGCTGAAGAGTGATAATGAATGAATTTTGGTCTTTTAGGGCCTTTTAAACTTGGATAAAAATCATTAAATGAACATGGACCCACATTTCCCTTTTTCAAAATCAACCTTTCATTTGCTTTTTACCTTTAACCTTGAACTTGATCTTTGAACTTTTTGGTGGCTTTGGAACACTAAATTTATTCTTGTAACCTTGAACATTTTACTGGTGGAACTTGAGCATTTGAAGCTACTTAGAACTCGGAAGTACTTATTACAATTTAGGAACATAAAATTTCATTTTTCTTTGAAATCAAATTTATTGATGAAATTACTTTATTGTCACTCCTTCACTTGCTGAACTTTATGCATGAAATGTTGATTTGATGACCTTGGAACCCTAAATACCTAATGGAGACTCTGGACTGAATGAAACCATGATTAAAATGAATTTAATGATGATGACAACTTATGAATGATGGTACACTCAACTGAGAGGTGAAATGAGCCAGAAACTAGTAAAATTTTGGAAGGATTAAAATCAGACCTAGATCTACATCTAGTGACCAAAATTTTGCATGATGACCAAATGGAATGACAACAATTTGACAATAGGATCCTAACAAAACATGATAAGAGTCCATTGGATCACTGATGGTAGGATGAAAAAATTGACACTAGCATTGGCCCTCTGCTGGGGATGACAACTCCTTGGAGGTGTCAAGAACACCGTAGACCAAGTATCCTAACCATTGGGCATGGAGTCAAAAGCTAAAAACTAAACTGAATGTTGAAAACTTGATATAATAAACTGGCTCAAAAACTGACTCAAAATTGGACTGAATTGACTTTTACTAAACTTTAAAAACAACATAAAACCAATGAAACTTTATGGCCTTCACCTCGGGCTCCAAGCTTCGATGATTCTCCGCTTCACACTTTGCAGAAAAATTAAACTGATATATACAATGGAAATGGGAATTTTTTAGAAAATTTCTTCAGAAAAGATAATGCTTAAGGAGCCTACCATTGACTGGTCCTCCTGAGAAATCTTCTCCATTCATTTCTTTCAATGGGAAAGCATGTTGTCCGCGATACACTGAAATCTTGTATGGCCCTTTCCACAGGTTCTCAAATTTTTTGTGCTTCCCTTTTTCTTCATTTCTAGCATCCCAACGGAGGTCCACATTTCCAACCTTGAAATCATCTACCTTTGTTTTATAGTCATATACCTTCTTTATATTTTCGTGAAGCTTTGAGGTGTTCTGAAAGACCTCGTCTCTTGTTTGCTAAAGATGGATCATCTGATTGATTCGGCGATGTACATCATTCTCTTCAATTCCTGCTTCTTGTAACAAATTCATAATCAGGACTGCAAGTGACATAGGAGAAACAATGTCTACATCATATACCAACTGAAAAGAGGACATTCCTATTGATTTATTACTACTCACCTTGTCTGCCCACAAAGAATTGGCAAGATTTTTGTGCTAGTTCTTCTTGTTTTCCTCCAACATCTTCTTATGATATTAATCAAATATTTATTAGGATATTTTATCACTCTAGAATTATAATATTGGCAAGGCTAAACTATAAATCACAACATCAAAACTGCTTGAAGCCTAGGATCTAGCCCTCCTAGAATTAGAGAGGGATCTAAGTTTTTTGATATTAGGCTAGTTAGATGATTGTGAGGGTTGTTTGTTTTATTTTCCGTGGTTGGATAGAAGGGGTATTTTCTAAACAATTTCCATTGGGTTATGGTGTCTAAAAGGTTGGGTATATGAATCAAATCCCAGAGCATGAGCAAGGAAAGCTAGCTATGAATACTGGTGTTTATAAATGAACGATATTATGAGGTGGAGAAAAGTGATTTCAGTAACAGCTTAAGAGAAACTAAGAATTCTTAAACCATACATCAAAAGAAAACATAGAAATTGTAAAAAAAATCATAAATAAGGTACTCCAAACAGTAAATCTTATTCTAACCTTCTTGTTTACAATTAGAATTTATATGGTATACATGAAAATATTATAGTAGAAAGACATTAAAGATGGACAAAGAAAACATCACTAGGACACCACAACACATGAATCTTTCAGATTGATCTTTTTATTGATGCTCCAGCTTGAAAAATTACAAGTACTTGCAATGAGAAAGTGCTTACAAAACTAGGGTCCAACCCCTGTTATAGAATGAAAACTTATATTTAAACTACTTGCACCAGATTTCTGTTCAAAAGGGAAATCGGTTCGTTTACTACAAGAGTAATTGTAAATGGGTATGTGCGTCTCCCGTAAGGACGCGTTGTGATTGTTTTTTAACATATGTCTAAAGTTTTTGTGGAAGCGTCCTTTTATTGTAACGACCCTCTTAAAAGATGTCGGGTGTCCTTGTGAAGTCGTTATCTAGTGTTGTGGCAGTCTGTTGTGCTAGCGGATTTGATACAGTGGATGTTCCGATACTGAAAATTCATTGAGCTGCCAGTTTTGTCATCAAACTGAGTTTTCATCCTTCCTAGAGTCTACATAAATTTTCCCAACTCTCTGGAGTCAGAATCTTGGTTCAGTTCAGCTTTCTGTAGACTTCATCAGTCTCGGTGTACTTTACAAATGTTGGTCTCAGCTGAAAAATGTGCTTAACCTCATGTTGTATGAATACATCGTTGCTGATGACTTCATAAAATGCTTTCCCATTCATGGTTTTCTTCAGATTTGTGAGCTTGGATGTGTCCTTTGAGATATTTGTGAGCCTTTTTACATAATCAGTCCTAGGCACCAACTTATCATTGATGACAAATAAGGAAGGAAAACCTCTTTTGTTCAGTGGCTCAATCCTGTTGAAAAATCTACTCACCCTAATCTCCAGTTGATGGCATATTTCTTCTATTTGTGTGACTAGACTCTTTTTGTTCAATGCATTTTTAACCTCAAGATCAGAGGTTGTTATGTCAGCCACTTCCAATTGCTCCAATTCATGACTGCTTTTAGAATTTAGGAATCTGATGATGTTGTTGGCAGTTTGGGGCTTATCCCCAAGTTCCTCATTTGTTTTCTCAATGGAAACTTTCGCTAAATCAATTAGATCTCTCTGTTATATCCAACCATATAATAATTTTCACTCTTCCTACCATGCTTCCAATTGAGGACTCCTGAAGAGACTTCTACAAACTTTCATTTAGCTTTTTGCTAATCTGCAACTCTGTGGCATGCATAGAATCTTTCCTTTTGAATTGCTCTTGTAGGTCACTGAGTTGATCCTGCAACATTTTAATCTCTATTACTGTAAGGAAATTTTCTCCATTGCCTTGGCTAGATGCTCATTTTTTTCCCTTGGTGCACCTGTAGATGTTGTGGATGCTGGAATCACTGTGAAAAGTACTGCTTGCAAGGGGATCATGGCCTTAGTTGCTTCCTTTGCTGCTCCCTTCACTGCATCCCTTATTTCTTTATGTCTTTCTTTGATCATTATATCCATCTCATTCTCCATTTTCTTGATCTGCTCTGTTTGTTCAGCAATCAATTGCAACATTTCTTCTTTATGTGTTTAAGTTACTTCTATCTCCTTGGCCATAGGGTCTTTCGTCACTGGCATCTTAAGCTACCTCCTCAAAGTAGCTATGTATGCATTCTTCTTCTTCAAAAGGGTTTATGACACTGCTATGTTTGATGGATTGTACCCGAGCTACATCACTAAATCCTACAGAGATTTTATCCTTGAATCTTTGGCCATGGCAGAGATCTTTTCCATCTTTAACTGTGACTATGTGTTGGAAAAAGTCACTTGTAGTTTTGATAGGCTCATGGCTGTGTTGGTTAGCATGGAGGAGATCATTTCCCCAGTATGCTTGTGCATCTCCATCTGGTCTATTAGATGGATTTTCTTTGAATCAAACTGAAAAGAGGTTTTCTTGTAGTCTGTTACACCTTTGGGCTGAGGAATTTGTGCCTCCAAGAATTCCATCCTCATTCTTCCCTTCTCATAGTCAAAGGCTGATAGGAGTCTACTCCTACAGCTACATGTTTGTTTCCAAAACTGATTGTAGGTGTTGGTCT
Source organism: Pinus albicaulis (assembly GCA_034641835.2). Taxonomy (NCBI): domain Eukaryota; kingdom Viridiplantae; phylum Streptophyta; class Pinopsida; order Pinales; family Pinaceae; genus Pinus; species Pinus albicaulis. Next base: position 1,174,960,567 of record CM076574.1, on the reverse strand, counting down.
TGAGAACCTCATTCCTTATTTTGATCTCCCTGAATGTGTCATAGATATCTTCCTCCTTTTGTTCTGGAGTGGAAGTAGATGTTGGAGTCTGCAAATTTTTCCGTTGGAACGACACAATGGCGAAGGATGTGGATAAGATCATTTGGCCACCTACTGGAGATGAACTTGGTGAATCCCTAATTGTGATGAATGTTTTCTGGTTCTTCTAACTGCCCTGTTCAAGTTCCATGTTGATTCTGGCCCTCTTCCTATATTTCATTTTGAATTCTTTAGAGGAGGAATTGATGTCCATGCCTGTTTGATCCTCCTTGGTCCTCTTGCTCCCTATTTCCTTTTCAGGCTCCTTTCCCTTGTCATCTTGAACTCCTGCAGCCTTCTTCTCTTGTGGATTTGGTATTTGGATTCCTTAAGTAGAGATGACCTTCTCTTTAGCCTCTTGGAGTGTGTCTGCCACCCATTCTTCTTGGTTCATGTACTTCTCTATCTCCAGTCTGTGGGGATGAATGTAGGGTGTGGACTTGTTTTCCACCCTCTTCTTGGAGATGATCCCCATTGGATCATAAGATCAAGTGAAACTATGTGTCAAATTCATCTCCTTTAAAATTTTATCTTCCTCCTCCCCTATTGCCCTGTTGTTGCAGATGAATGGACCAATTTGGGACTTGATCTTGAATTGTGACTTCTTCTTGGCCGAAACAAAATGAACCTCATCTGCATCTATCAGTTTTATGATATAATCGAGAGAAAAGATCCTCATGGAGAGGTATTTGGGTAGTTTATAGGGGGGAAATTCACTACCATAAACCATGATCTCTGTGTAGTTTTGGTAGAGATACCAATCTGTTGTTCTAATCTGCTCTGTCAACTGCATCACCTTCTTGATTTCCTCACTGATACTAGGCTCTGTGGTGCTGCTAAGTGCACTGATTTCTAGATTCAGTCTACAAATCTCTTGTAGGAATATTTTTCTGCTCCTTTCTCAATAAATTTGTCCAGAAAATTGTAAATTGAGATTGAGAGTCATCATCTTGCTTTATCATGTCAAATTGGAACTTGCTGGATTGAAAACAGGCAAACATGTACACCAACATAGAGGTGTATTTTAACACCTCTTCTGTCTGTAATTTCAAGAACTAATCGTGAATTGCATCAGCAAGGAACTGAGCATAGTTAAACATAACAATAGGCTTAGCATCTGCATAAAGGATAGACAAGAAACCAATTATGGCCTCATCTACCCACTGATCATTATGATATCCTAACAAAGAAGATAGAGTAGTGACGATGTGCTTAGTCCTATCTGAGAAGGTGGGTGATTGGTGGTAGGAATTGGCACATTTGCGACCATGAAAAGCTCTAAGGTCTTGGCCTTGCTGGAAAAATCTAATCCTTGGTATAATCCTATAAGGGCCTCATATGAAAAAAGGGACAAAGTTCTCAACAATGGGGGCTTGCAACATCTCTTGAATGGATGGGGCATTTACGTAAAACAAAACCTCTCCTTCAGAGTTCACTATGGCTCTTTTTTTAATGTCATAGCAAGATTTACATTTTATGATCAGCTTAGGGTAGCTATGGGTTTTGGGAAATATGTAATGTGGAAGCTTGGTCTCCCATAGGCTAATATCATCTACTTCGCCAAGGATCTTATCCTCGAGCTAATAGTAGACATCGAACAAGTCGAGGTCTGACTCCATCTTGTGGATTTTGTGGTCACTTTCAGCGAGGGGAATATGGTCTAAGTCTACTTGAGGGTAGGCCATGGGATTGAAAGGTTGTTGATCTACCTTGGGGGCATGATTTTCTTTCTCTATCTTATTTCTCACCTGCAATGGAGAAAGGGTTGTAAGATAAGGGAGCATAGAAGGGGGAAACAATATGAATTGGCACTGGGGAAGGGATAGGGCTGAAGGGGATTGGGATTAGCACTATATAAGTTGAAATGAGAACTATAATAAGGCTCACAGAGCACTGATAATTTATACTTTGATGCACAATTTACCCTTAGGTAACAGTGGTTGGTCTGTGATTTCTCTGTATGTGTCTGCACATCCAACACTTGTAGTAATCCAATAGTACCAGTAATGCAAACTTTGGCGCTGTGGTGAATTTAGGCTTTAACATGTATTTTGAGGGTGACCGTTAAGTTGGCGTGGGTCCGTTGGATAATGACCCGACCATTCATGGCACAACGGTGCAGCTGGAGGGAGGGGATGTGATGAGGCAAAGTGGACAAGTGACGGAGGACGTGGTGTGGCGACATTAGCAATGGTCATAGGGCGGAAATGGTTTGATTTGCAGTGAAAACCACTTTTCAGAGGGGGTCGCAGGTGGTAAGCAGTAATAGAGTGGGGGGTTGCGAAATTGTGTAAGTGTGCCACGTAGCGGAGTAGGCAGTAATGGATACCACCCGTTTCAGAACCCCCCCCTTTGTTAATGTCCGGTGACTGAGGGGGGGCTAAAATGGAATGAGGGTCATCAGATGTGAGGTGAGGGGCAGAGATGGCGCGTAAGGTGGGGAATGTTTAGCGCCCGACATGATGGGGTGAGGGGATGGTGGGCCCAGGTCCGTGATTAAGCGTTGGGATGGGGGAGGACTTTGGATAAAGTGCATAATGTGGGTTTGGGGGTTTGGGCATATAATGAATTTAGCATCGGGACTTAGGATCATATTTGGCATAAGGTATGTGTGGATGACATTGGACCCAAACCTTTGAAGCATACCCCTTTCCCATCTTTTGAGCGATAAGAAATCTCTGTCTTGGCTTTCTTATTACAGCAAAGAGAAGAATTGACCCTGGGATGTTGTACCTTGGTGTAATAGTCTTCACATTGGCCTTCCATTTCTCCTTCTTCAACCTACTTACCTACCCAAGACTATTCACCTAATATTTTATCTTCTTTCTCAGGGTGAATTTGGACTAGAAAGCCCTTAAATCCCTTTTCTTTTGAATCTCTATCCTAACACCTATCCTTATTTCAGCCATTGGCTCGGCTTAAAATATTGAGCCAATTTATTTTCTACCTATCTACTGATCAACCAAGATTTAGCAGTTTGGAAAATCTTCATTCTGTAACCTATCACCAAAAATTGAAGACTGTCCGATCATGATTAAACTGTATGACCAAACAAACATGTCTAATGAGTAGTGCCATTTGAACTCGCAACACTTTCAATTTATTTATTTTTGGGTTCTCTTTCTTTTTCTATTTTTCACTTTTCATTTTTTTCTCTTTTTTTTTTCCCTATTTTTATACCCTCTTTTCTTTATTTTTCATTTTTTCTTTTTATTTGAAATCATTTTAATTTTGAAAAGCCTTTCAATAATGAGAATCTTGCAAGAAATATGAAGTATCCAGTCACCTAGAGATCCTATAATTTATAGGGTACTTATAGAATATTTTGCTAATCCATTACCTTGCGGATAATATGTGGTTGAGTGCCCTAATTTGATGTTGTACTTGTCACAGAACTCAACCATTTTCTTTGACTTGAATGCAACCACATTCTCTATAATGATATTATGAGGACAGCCAAAATGAGACAAACTGTTAGTCTCCAAAACCAAATAATTACTAAATCTATTGCTTTCCTTATTGGGGTCGTTTCAATCCATTTGGTGAAGTGGTTGGTGGCCATTAAGATCCATTTATGTTTTGAAAATGATGTAGGGTGAATTTCTCTGATAAATTCAAGGCCCCACTGCTAAAAAGGTGCTTAAATAGAAATAAGCTACAAAGGTAATGGAAGAAGTTTTCTTTTACCTTGAAAAACTTGACACTCATGGAAACTCATCACTGTTTTATATAAATCTAAAAAAATAATTGGCCAATAATATCCAACCCTCAACATTTTGTTAGTCGTGGTTTTCAAAAATAGGTGACCTCCACAATCTCCCCTATGGAAATCATTCATTATCTCTTTGGCTTCATTTTCAATTAAACAGTTCAGCAAAATACCTCCTGGGTATTTCCAATAAATTGTGTTGTCGAAAATGCAGTATTTGGAAGCCTTCAACTTCAATGACCTACCCTTATTCTTAGACATGCTTGGAGGAGGTTTTAAATGCTGAAGAACATATATAATGTCGCAATACCAAGGAGATGAAAGAAAAATATCAGATACCTGTATGAGATCACCTTCCTCTTCTTCATCAAACAAAACTGAAATAAGGTTGATATCTAGAGCATGTAAATTTGATTCAGCCATGAGCATGGCTAATTCCTGACCTTTGATCATCTTTGTGGGCTTGATCTCGAAGTCATATTCTAACATTTCTTCTATCCACTTCCCTCTTCTACCTTCTGGATCATTCTGAATAAGAACATATTTTACTACTGCATTGGGGACATAAGCTAGAATATGTGAATGGAGGATTTATAAAGGGAAGTCCTTAAATGCCTTTACCAGGGCCAAGGATTGCTTCTCAATGATATTTTATTTAAGGGATGCATCCCTAATGGTACGACTAAAGAATGAAATGGGCTTCTCGGTCTTATCTTTATTTTTCATTAAAACCACAACCAAGGTATGTTTAGAGGCAAATGAGAATATGATAAAATCAATGGAGTAACCAGGGTTGAATAAAACAGGGGTTGTAGTTAAGGAAAACTTCACTGAATTAAAATACTTTTTGGCATCCTCAGATGACTTTACCTCATTGCCTTTATTTAGCATGTTGGTTATTTCTCGAAGGTGCTTAGCCATATTTGGAATAAATCTCCTTAATAAGTTCATCTTACCATTGAAATCTTGGATTTCTTTCTTACTGCGTGGAAAGTCAATTTGTTGAATAGTCTTAACCCGAGATGGGTCAATCTGAATACCATCCTTGGAGATGATGTGACCAAGAATCTTGCCCTCCTCCATGGAAAAAATACTCTTTTTTGGATTAAGAGAAATCTTGAATTTCCTGCATTTCTGAAATACAATTCTTAAGTGATACAAGTGTTCATCATCAGAATGAGATAAAAATGAAAAATCATCAAGATATACAACTAATAAAACATCTTTCTCATCTACAAAGGTTATGTCCATCACCCACTGAAAGGTGGTCCCTGCATTCTTGAGTCCGAATGGCATATTAGCATACTTAAATGTGCCCCAAGGTGTTGTGAAGGAAGTTTTGTCTTGGTCCTTCTCATGTACTAAAATCTGATTGTATCCCGAATATCCATCAAGGAGAGACATTCGGGAAGCCCCAACCACTCTCTGTAGGATATGATCCATTTTGGGAAGGGGATCATTATCCTTAAGAGACACCTTGTTTAAGTTTCTAAAATCAATGCAAAGCCTAATTTATCCAATTTTCTTACTTACCAGAACTAGATTTGATATCCAGTCAAAAAATCTGATGGGAACAATAATGCTAGCCTTTTAAAGTCTGTTCACTTCCTTTTCTATTGATGGCAACAACTTTAGGTTGATTCTTCTTAGATTTTGTCTGAAGGGATTTTGGTCGAGCTTGATTGGAATGGTATGCTATATGATATTCTTATCATAAAATTTATATTCTACATAATCTCAAGCAAATATATCAAAAAATTCAGACAATAAAGCGATATACTTGTATTTTACCTTAGGAGATAAAGACTTGGACAATTTGACCATATTAGGCTTGTCCGTTGTTCTGATGTTCACATCCTCAACACCTTTCTCAGTAGGAACCAAAGTTGGCTTCCTATCAACATCATCTTGATCAAAAAATTCTTCCAAAGGTATAAGACCTCTTGGAATATTGTTATCCTTCAACTGTAATACATCAACCTGAGTGGCTTCAATGACTTGATCATCTTTTTTATAAACTTCATCAATAAAAGAATTTTCAAATTCACCTTCATTTTGCAGAAATTTTTTTACATGTTTGTCATCCCAAAACACTTGCCAATACAACAATTTGTCAGGAACAATCAACTGATGTTTAACATGGATTTAAAACTTCTTATTGGAAAATATGCGAATCTTGAAATTACTTGCTGTTGTAGCAAGTGAATCTTCCATAAGATTCTGACTTCTCAGCACTACTGACAAGGTATATTCAGGAAACATCTTTAGTATATCTAGTACAAAATTTCTATATGCTCTCATTCATGGATGCTTGGCTTGGTATTCCCCTTTTACCTATTTAATCACAAGCTCAGAGTTGCCATAAACTGAAATTCTTCTTGCGCCCAACATTTTCAGGATTTTGAGGTCGGTGATCAATTCCTCATACTCAACCTCACTGTTAGAACAATCGAAAGACAACTTATATGAACATAATCTTACATTTTTTGGAACTTTACCCAATTGATGAATGGGAATATGGATCCAAATGTTGGTGCCTGCCTCGTTTTTCCCTAAGGCACCATCAAAATCCATGGTCCAAATACCATTTTCATCATCCAGATGTTGGAAATATGAATTTTGTTTTGTCTCATATTTTTGGGCCACTTCTTCAATTTGTTCTGAAGTTTTCTCTACCTTATCTGATGACTGCTCTAAAGAACTGAGAAAATTTCCTTTTCCCTCATCTAAAACTGCTCTGACACTATTGGAAATTTTTGGAATATCTTCTACTTCTATAAGCTTACTATCTATATCATTCAAACCGTTATCACTAAACAAAATAAATTATTCAAGATCTGTATGTGCATCATTAATTAGATGATTGTTGGGTTTCTCTTTGCTGGTAATGATGTATTTCATCTTCATTTCTCGGTACAATTTTCTCAATTGTCCGAAAACCGGGATGGTGGCATAAGAGAAATCTAGTTGCAAAGTGCCTCTCTACTTCGCTCCCCAAGATCTTGAGAGCAACATACCAAACCGTGACGGTATATCATCTACCACCACATCCATCAAGACATTCTTTGCTGGAATTTGTTCAAGGGAAGATACAAAATCCTTTATGAGACCAAGACAGCAAAATCTACCTGAATCAAAGGAATACATGTCATGGTAAGGACGAGTTATATCTAGGCCAAATTTCTCCATAATGTCTTTCTACATCAAATTATGGGAAGCTCCAAAGTCGAGCATGGTATTGTGAAGTATACATTGATGAATTCTCAGAATCAAATAGGATGGGGGAACTTCACTATCCTCTAATTGACCATCTATGGCTGGACCAAAAATGAGTTGAGGTTGGTCATATTCGACATTTACCATATCAGATAAAGGATCTACTTTCAACATTTTGGCCACGTGAGATTTATATTTATTTCTTTTGACAAGTTTAGTTAAATGGATAGAAAATTTTAACTTAGATATTTCAGTTTCTAAATTAAAATGAATGGACTTGTCTACCTCTTTAATGACAGTTTCTCTTTTTTTTTGGGGTTGATCCTTTGGTGTTGTTTCCTTATTCTAACTGTCTTTTTATTTTCTCTGTGTGATTGTAGATGGATGATTAAACTTACTCTGATTTGAAGTTGCAGGCTCCTTTCCTTTGTTCTGATTACCTTGAGGATTTTGTTTTCGCCGAGTATATTTTTGTTGGGATGCCCACTTCTGAATAGGATTTACTAGTACATCTCTAATTCTCAACGAGTATTGCCTCTCCTGTGAGCTGATTTCATTCAAATAACCCCAATGATAATCATGAAACTCAACCTCCAACTCATGATCATTGGCTAGTATGTAATATTCATCCTTAGGCACAATTGTCTTCTCAACATATTCTTCATTTGCTTTTAAAAATATGGGCTGACCATCTTCTGTAAAAAAAAGTGATTTTATTCCACAATCTAATCTTATTATTCTTCCTCAATTCCTTGAGCATAATTTTGCTGCAAGGATGTTTGAATCTGCTATTTCTATGTTGGTTTCTCAGGAGCCCTTTGTTCTCTTTGTTTGATCCTAAACTAAGGTTGTTGTTGTTGTCCTTTGAAGTTAGGATTTCTAATCTATGCTTTCAGTTGCATTTCTGTTATGGACATTATATCAACCATTATTTCAACTATTCTTATCAAATTTTCCAATTTTACCTCAGAGGATGACAATGCTTCTTCTTTGATGGTTACCTTTCTCTCACCCTTCATCTTTGACTTTTTAATTGACAAGTTTGCTTCCACACTGACTGCATTCCTCTACATGTCTTCTAGCGTTGCAGAATTTATCTCTCACAGCTGGTATGCCATGTATGGATCAAACGCATCCAGATAATTCAAGAGAGAAAAACCTGGAGGAGGTTTGATCTCATTTGGAATTGAATTGTACACTAGTTTGAAACAAGCAGTGAAATCCAAAACTGATTCATTTGGATTCCTTTTCAGGTTGTCATACTCAAAAAGAATATGCAAGGGGTTCTTCTTCACCTCCCATTGGGATATGAATGCATCAATCAAATGGTCTGGAGTGGCTATATAATTTTTAGTCAAAGATCTAAACCAAGTTTTAACATCTCCAGAAAAGATTTGGACTATGATTTTCACCTTGGCATCGTCGACATCTATTTCTTCCAAGTCAATTAATTTAGTGACTTTGAATAAGTGTTGTTTTGAACTAATTTGAGAATTCTCATCAAAGGTAAGGAGTCTCTAGCTATAGCCTTGTGGTAAGGCATTGAGTTGAGCAGGTAGAATCAAGGGTGCAAATTTGGCCATGAATCCTGTTGAGTGAAGTGTAGGAGTAACAATGGAAGGAGTTGACTGAACAAGTAATTAAGTAGAATGTGTATATGAGGAGGCAACAACTGACTGGGATTGTGTCGGAATGGACAATGACTCTTTTTGGTATTGGATGATGGCTTTTTCATATGTGTATTGAAGTTTATTAGCTAACTTTTCAAGCCTATCGAATTGAATCCAGAATTTTCTATCTAAGTCTGATTCAGATTTAGATTCTTAAGAAATTAAATTATCTTCAAGTTTTAAGGAATCAAAAACTACCTCAGATAATTATTTTACTTCAGATAGTCGTAATGGGTCAAATACTATGTTAGACAGTGAATTTTCAGACTTTGATCGAAATATAGACAATTCAAACGTCAAATCAAAAGGTATGTATTCGAGAGATAAAAAATTTAAAAGTAACAAGGAAGATCTTACCAATGGAGAAGGGCTTGACTGAAATTCGATGTGTTGAGATCTATTCTTACGAACAAGTCTCTCTATATCTTCACAAGATCAGTTGGATGAGGATCTAGATTCAATCTAGTGTATCTCCTCGAAGCCAGAATGTTCACTCTTTCTGCAACTTGGTTCTTTGCAAATTTCATATCAGCCCTCATGAAGACTAAGACCTATCACCCACAGGCCTAGGATTCGATGAAATTACGGTAAAAACAGGTAGGATCTATCAATTTCTCTCCCCAGTATGGATGCCAAGATGTTATCACTCCACCGGATCTCTGAAGGCTAAGAAGGAGACCAACAAATGTAACCACAGAGTGCTTTGACCTAGTAGCTATCCCTACTAGGTAGGAGAGGGCTCTCTCCAGGATATCACAGCCAAATTTACTAGATAATGAAGAGTTAAGGCTAGGTATAGTAGGATGTATGGTTTTATTGATTGATTTTGGGTGTTGGATGGTGAATTAGGTCTAGGAAAGACTAGGTCAGGTCACTGAAAATCAGACTTGTAGAGATGTGATGGGGCAAGGTAGGCACACACTTTAGCACTTTCAGGTGTCTTGGTGAGTGTGAGAGACTACTAGGGTTTCAAAAACAGCATGTAAATCATGAATTATTTTATATCAAAGGAAAGTGAAACATAATTGTGATAATTTCTCCAAAACAAAGCATCAAAATAATGAATTCTGCTTATCTAACTTAGAAATCAATCACATTAAGATATGGACATGAATATGGAATCCATAATACATTCAAACATATGAAAACACAAGAGGCAACACTGCTAAAACACATACCACATGAATCCCACCACGATAGCTGCAACTTTGTCTATTAGTTCCTGCTAAAAATGACTGAATACAATAGTGTTCAAAGATCAAATATTACACAACATCCAACCCTTGCAATGACAAAGGAAATGAAATATATAGACCAAAACAAATTCTCCCAACTCTCAGGGGTTGAATCCATGACTTGTGGAGTTGTTCCCAAAAGTCCTCAACTAGAATCCTAATGTCTAGGGAGGTCAACAAACTCATCCCTAGTTTTGATAAAACTGATTTACTTGACCCAAAGTTACAATTTTACTTTATGTATCTACCTATAGTAATTATAAAAGACATAATTAAATTTGATTTTTAAATTTACATCAGTAAAAATCCATGGAATCCATCAATCGACTGAAAAAAATTCAAATTTTTGAAGAAAACAGGAAGCTATAAAAAACACAGTGTGTGTGCAAAAAGCACAACGTGCCCCTGGGAAAAGCACAACATGAGATTCTAGTTGACTTTAACTGCCTTTCTAAAGTCCAAATTGATCCCAAGATAGCTCATTTTAAATTTCTTCCTGTCTAGTTGTCACCAATGTCCTCAAGCATTGAAAATGATGGAGTTAATCTCCTAAAAAGTGAAATCTCCCAAGACTGGTCAAAAAGCACAGCGCGAGGTTGAAAATATTGGAAGAAAGGTGTTTGTTAAGTGGTTTTTGGGCCACATGTCAAAATCTCATATTTTGGAGTGCCAGTTCTCAAAATTTGATGTAGAGGCCATTCTCTATCCAACCCCACTAATTTTTCATCATTTAGAGGCTCCCATAAAAAGCACAGTGTGGTCCACGATGTGCTTTTTGCATGCTAACTGTGCAAAAAACTGATAAATTTTGACCAAAATTCCAAAAAAATGCCCGAAAACTCTAAAAAGTGTTGAATGAGGTCTTGATGAAGTGTGTCATGCTACCAAGGAGGCATCAAAAAGCAAGTCAAGTTTACCCTTCTGGTTTTGGCTTATTAGGGCTTCCTTGAACTTATCCTGCAATAGTTTAATCTTGACATTGAAAATCTTGTTTCTGATATGGTAGTGGTCAACCATGTGCCTAAACATTTGATTATCCTTGTTGGCCTTGTGAAAGAGATTCTCCAGGTGTATGTTTACTCTTTCAAGCCAAACTTCCCTATTTTCAATAATTTCCATTGCAATTCTCTCCTCAAAGGTGGGTTCTTCTACAAGAAGTGCCTCCTGTTGTTTTTACTACTCCAATGCTATTTTTAGGCCCCTTGTTTTTGGTCTTTTATTAGTGGACTGAGCCTCATACTAATCAGACTTATCATGTCTAATCACTGCTTTGCCTTTGACATCTTGCCTATTAGATTTTAACAAGTCCATTTCCAATAGTATTTGCTTTTACATCAACTGTTTTTTTTCTTTCTCAAGGAAGGAGATAACAAACTGGGACCTTGCCAAATTATCTTGCAGCTCTCTGATTTTGGCATCTTTTTCTTTGATGACCACGTTTAGGGTTTCTTGTTCATCTTGGGCCTCCAAGTCCACCATCTCAATGTCAACGTGAAGGGATTTCTTCTCTTGGACAACTATCTCTTGTGGCTTATGATATCCCTGTTTTGTTGATGTAGAAGGCAAGGCCCCTTCCAAAATTTGTGGAGAAAACACTTGTCGATGCCCTCTTTGATAAGTTCTGACCTATTTCTCCTTTTTTCTCTTCTTAACTACAACCCTTCTAGATGACCTTGTTTCTTTTTTAGTAATTGATGCTGATGGTGGAATAGGTCTAGCAAGTTGATTGGATGGTGATGTGAAGACCTCTGCCTCAATGAAAGTCTCCCATGCAATGTTCAACTGTTTGAGGTGATGAAGGAAAATTATTTTAATGAGTAAATGATGGAAAATATTATTCATTTGAAGCTCATACTCTCTATGTTGTACCTTGTAGTCCATTTTGTCAATGCTCCTGTACAAATAATAGGGAATGTTGAGCAATTTCACCCTAGTGAAATGCATGAATAACCTGATGTGGTAGTTGTATAGCCTGTAGAATCTGCCCTCACAAGTGAAATATTTCATGATGATTTTCATCATGGTAGAAAACCTATTAAGCAGTTGACAAAAGGGAATATTTTCTTGATGTTGTCTTTGTAGGGTGCTTTGAGGTAGGTTTCATACAGTTGGGCATCCAAATCCTGAGTTTTGAACCACTTTTCACCTACATTAGGTATCCTTGTTGCTGATGCAATAATGTCTGTAGAAATGGTGAATTTCAACCCTACAATGGTGACTTGGTATTTCTATAGGTTTTTTATGGAGATCCTGGTAAAATTTGGATGGCTTTGCACTTTTTGGACCATTTCACAAAACTCAAAACAACCTACATGATAGAAACATTTGACTGCTAGGGGTGATGACATCAATTCCTTGGTGTCTGATGGCTTAAGCCTTAAGACTCTCCCTCCTTTGTCGTAGGTGTTATAGCTCAAATATACCTCAGGCTGAAAGAAGGCAGAATTCAAGGTAACATGAGAGGGCTCTCTCCAGGTCAATCTCAGAAAAATATATTCGATGAGGCTTGAGATGAATAAAATAAAAACTAATTTTAGGCTAGATATGTAAGTGCAAGGATTTGATTTGATTTTTTGGAGTTTTGTTGGAAAAAATGGGAAAGGCAAATTTGGGTCCAGGGATGAAGGCCAGTTCTTGCAGAATTCAAGTTGGGGCAGGATAAGCAAAGGTTTAGATGCCTTAAATTGAATGAATGGATAGAAAGGATTTTTGAGAAGCTAAAGAGGGCAAGATGGTATCAAGGATCATCTACAAACTGAAGAAAACATATAAAACTAAACAAAAGTTTAAGGTAGAGCACCAGCAAATTAATGAATTCTACCTTAGTTACTCATTTGTTTAATTTCAGTAGAAAAGAGAAGGGAAATGGCATACATAAAACATTAATGAACTTACAAATACATGGAGAAAAACACCATCCAAACACAGAGCCACAAGGATCCCAACAAGTGCTGCAAAACCTTGGTCTTTCCTTGCCAAAAATGCAGAAGTGATGTATAATAGAGTGCCAAACTATTCCCAAGAGTCCAACCCTAAAAATGACTCAGAAAATACATGATATAGACAAGATAAACCCATTCCCTTGCCTCTAGGGGTCGAGCTCATCATTCTAGGAGCTGTTTGAACCAATTCTAAACAAGGAACTGAAATCTAGGCAACCAAACAACTTGCCTCTATATGCTAGGAAACTGATTCATTCATCTAATTTTCACTTTTTAGTGAATGAATCCTCTAGAACAAGTAAATATGAGCCAAAATTACATCATAGCCATAAAATTACATCATGGTAGATCAATAGTTACATGAAAAATTAAAACTAGTCAAAACTGGGCGAATTTCTGAGCTGAAAAGTGAAAATGAGGCCAAATTCCTCTATGCGCCGCGCTCAAAAACTCAATGCGTCGCGCCAATTTGAGCCTGTTTTTGAGGCACTTACCGAAGTCCAAATTGAGCTTATGATAGCGCATTGGAAAGCCCGAGATGTCTACTTTCCAACCCAAGTGGAAATTTTCAATTTGGATGTCATTTGCCCCTCCAAAACTGCGATCTCCCAAGACTGGTCAAAATGTGCAAGATGAGGCTGCCTCAAGGCAGAGTGCTGTTGCAGTCAACTTTGGAAGGTCTTCCTCAACTCCAAATTGAGCTCATGATAGCTCATTCAAAAGCTATTTATTTCTAGTTATCATTTGACTCATCAAGAAAGTCATTGTGCCAACCAAGCTAGGAGAAATCTTGATTTTCCCAAGGTCACTTCAGAGGTGCATCAATTCTCCTGAGGCAACGGTATTTTTGACATTTCTCTAAAACCATGATACCTGTGTAAAAATTGAAGGATTTTTTTCTTCTTTGGCATGCTTTGGACAAAAAAATCTCTCGGGTTTCCAAAATTCATCTTTTATTGCTCAGAAACATCATTTTAGTAAAACCTATCCCGATGTGTGGAACAATGGATTTGTCGAAATGAAGCGAAATGAAGGGGATAAGGGGCTTCTAAATTCTTGAGAAAATTTTGGGAAGTAGGGAGGGATATTAGGAAGTAGGGGAAAGTGAAATCTCAGAAATTAAGTGAGGGGAAGGGGTCCAAAAGGGCAAAACACAGGCCTAGCCTAGAAAATTGCCAAGTTGTAGCAAGAAACTAGGGTTTGTGCAAAAATGAAGAATTTGGGGGATCTCAGTGATGGGAAGTGTTTAATAAGGTATATTAAGGATAGGGGAAGGTGTATGAATATCAGGATACAAGTTTTGCTTATGATTTGACCATCCAAGAGAAATTACCTTCAAAACCCTAGGAGAGGGAAATGAACCTTACCTAGGCACAACTGAAGCATGAACAAGGTGTAAAATGACCCTTTGGAATCTGGCATGATGATGACAACCTTCTAAATGATGGTACACTCAGCTGAATGATGACATGGACTGACATTTGGACAACTCTGGAAGGAGTGAAAGCAAACCCTAGACCTAATACCTAGTGACCAAATTTTACTTGAAGACTCACTGAAATAACAAAATTTGACCTTGACAGCTTAAAATCACTTTGTAAGAGCATTTTTGATCACTGGAGGAAGGCTGCAAAGGCTGACACTAACATTGGCTCCAATGGGGATGGTAGCTCCTTGGAGGTGCCAAGAACTACATATCTTTGGAAAGCAGACAGTGCCTTCATCCATTGGGCAATGGAGTCAAAAACTCAAGTTGAAATGCATGACTGAAAACTGATGACTTGATGACACAAATAAACTCTCACTCAACTAAAAACTGACTCGATACTTAAACACAATCGACAAACTGGAAATATGCTCAATATGAAGCTTATTCAATACAACCTACTCTAACAGTTTCATTCATCATCTGATCAAGTGAAATGAAACAACCAATGAAACCATGTAAGCATCTTGGCTGCTGTTGTTTGGTTTCTTCCCAAATGCTTTCTGATGCGCAGGAAAAGACAAGAATCGAAAGGCAACTCCCGTGGAAACTTGGAATCAAGTTGACTGCTGATAAACTTGCAAAGAATGAATTGACTGGATGACTTCAAGAATACTGCGAAAGGATCTTCATAAACATGGTTATTGATCTCCATTAACACATTACTGCTCTGGTCCAAGTACTCTTCATAGCTGGATATTAAGATTTTTTTCACATCTGTGCTGTCTTTTGTTGGGGATTGCAGCAAGCTGTCAAAAGGATCCTAAATTTCGTGAATAACCAAACTCTGTTGTTGATTCCAAACAGAACAAAAATCTCCTTTATCAATCTCCTCATATGACTGCAAATCTTGATATGGGCTTTGCAATGAAAAATCTATTAAAAAAGACAATGAAGGCGACTTTTGAATAAGATTATTATCAACATTCTTTCCCGGCACATGGTTAGCTAATGGAGGAAAACTTTTATAGCAAACATCATCCAACACACGAGCAATAGGATCATCAAAAAATTGAGAAGACTGCTGTGATGTATCCATTGAAACTGTATGACATCTTACTGGTTGTTCATCTTTTTCTTGAGAGATATTACGAAGATTCTGCTTTATAAACTGAAATGCTTCGAAACAAAAGGGTACAGAATCCTCTTGCATCATTAAATCATGTATTTCATCTTCCACGCCTTTATCTGTAATCTGACCTTCAATTTCATTTGGTGGCTGCTCAAGAATTTCGTTATCTATCTCATCCTCCACATTAACACTGAGAGATTATTGATTTCCTATAGGCTGCTCATTTGAATATTTACCATGCAAATTTTCCTTCAACAACTGAAATGATTCAAAAAAAAATGGAACGGAATCACCTTGTAGCATTAAATCATATGTGCCAGCTTCCATGTTTTCATCTACAACTTGACAATCAATGGCATTTGGGGATTGCAAATCTGAATATGAGAAATCTTGAAAAAGGTTTTCATTGCCCTCAAGATGGTCTAGATCAAGGCTTGTTGGCAGTTGATTTCTGATTGCATGGAAGTTATCTCTCATGAACTGAAATGAGTCAAAACAAAAAGGCAAAGATCCTTCACTTACTTCAAAATTTTCTGCACTTCCCTCGTCATTGTCATAGCTGATATGCATCGATTGATCACTGTACTCAAGCTGCTGAAAGTGAACTTCCTCCTCGCACAAACTAGCTGCTGATTTGTCTGCAAGATTAGCTTCTGTTTGGAGATCATAATCATCATCATACTGATCAAACTGAGGCAAATGATCAAGCATACACATCATATCAACAACTCTCTCTTCTTCAAGATGATCTATAAAGAAATCACTATGATAACTGGGATAAGAAACAAAATGTTTTGGATCAGCAACGTGTTCTTCTTCAATCAGCGAGCCATGGGCTTGAACATTATTCTCTTTCCTTGTGGTGTTCTTTTGCATCATCTCTTCTACTGCACTTACCAACATGTCAAGCTTTACCTCTGGAGATGTCGATTTCTCTGGATCTATGTTTTTCATCTCTTCTTCCTCCAACCTTGCCTTTCGGATCAGAAAATGAGCCTCTACATTCACTGCATTATTCTACATCTCTTGAAGTGTTGCAATATTCCTTTCTCTCAGCTGAAACTCCATTTCCGGATCAAAGGCACCCGGGTAGTGCAAGAGAGCAGATCTAGGAGAAGGTCTTATATCAGCTGGCATCGAAAAATATACTTGGTTAAATCTGGCAGAAAATTGTTGTACTGTCTCCCCTGACAGTCTTTTTAGCTGGTTATACTCTTCTATAATCAAGAAAAGGTTTTTTCCAATCACCCACCTGTCGAGGAAAACTTCGACGAAGTGCTGGAAATCTGAGACGCTCGCATCAGGCAGGGATTTGAATCAACTCTTGACTTGGCCTTGAAAAGAAAGAGCAAAAAGTCTAATACTAACATCTTCTTCATCAACTTCAAAAAGGTCTAGAAAAGTCTCAACATTCTGCACATGTTGCTCAGCATTGACATTGTGACATTCACCGTCAAATCTCGGCAAATATAGGTAATAATTTGCAGGGAAAGCATGAAGAACAGCAGGTAAAACAAGAGGTTTATACCTATCTGGGAATATAAAAGGTGTAGGAGTATATACAAGAGCTACGGGATCAGTTTTGTTTCCTTTAGGCTCATCACTCTGAAGAGAGTCATCATAAGATGTGGGAAAAGTAAGGAGGCCAGGATCAAAGGGAAACTCAGTATTTACACTCTTTGAATAGGTAGAGTGAAGATTTTGATCACCTCTCTCATACAACAAATTCTAAAAAACTTTCAGGACAGCTTCAAGAACATCAAAGAAATAGTTTAAAATAAAGCAGACTAGATCCTGAATACCATTCCACTTTGGATACCTGAACTTTGTGTAAGATCCTTCCATTTTCTCATAGAGAGAGAGTTAGTCCTCCAGTGGAGTCTCTATGGGAGTCACCAGGTGAATGATTTCAACCTTCTTATGTCTGATCATTGTCCACCATCAAAAATCAGATCTGAACTTGATACATGTACTGGGGCAATTAACAAGTTAGATGTCACGTTCACAAGCTAGAACGAAGATTGACTGAAGCAGCGTTTATCTACTTTCGCTAATGCAAAGCAAGAGCGTTTCGAAGGCTACCTGGCATAACTTCAGGCTCCGTCTGTAGCTTATAAAACAAATAACACCAACAAGCAAACCATATTTTCCCCAGTATGGTCGCCACTATGTTATAGCTCAAATCTACCTCAGGCTGAAATAAGGTAGAATTCAAGGTAACATCAAACCACGCTCCGCCTCGTAGCTAGCCCTACGAGGATAGGAGAGGGCTCTCTCCAGGTCAATCTCAGTAAAAGATATTCGATGAGGCTTGAGATGACTAAAATAAAAACTAATTTTAGGCTATATATGTAAGTGCAAGGATTTGATTTGATTTTTGGGAGTTTTGTTGGAAAAAATGGGAAAGGCAAATTTGGGTCTGGGGATGAAGGCCAGTTCTTGCAGAATTCAAGTTGGGGTAGGATAAGCAAAGGTTTAGATGCCTTAAATTGAATGAATGGATAGAAAGGATTGCTGAGAAATTGAAGAGGGCAAGATGGTATCAAGGATCCTCTACAAACTGAAGAAAACATATAAAACTAAACAAAAGTTTAAGGTAGAGCACCGGTAAATTAATGAATTCTACCTTAGTTACTCATTTGTTTAATTTCAGTAGCAAAGAGAAGGGAAATGGCATACATAAAACATTAATGAACTTACAAATACATGGAGAAAAACACCATCCAAACACAGAGCCACAAGGATCCCAACAAGTGCTGCAAAACCTTGGTCTTTCCTTGCCAAAAATGCAGAAGTGCTGTACAATAGAGTGCCAAACTATTCCCAAGAGTCCAACCCTGAAAATGACTCAGAAAATACATGATATAGACAAGATAAACCCATTCCCTTGCCTCTAGGGGTCAATCTCATCATTTTAGGAGCTGTTTGAACCAATTCTAGACAAGGAACTGAAATGTAGGCAACCAAACAACTTGCCTCTATATGCTAGGAAACTGATTCATTCATCTAACTTTCACTTTTTAGTGAATGAATCCTCTAGAAAAAGTAAATATGAACCAAAATTACATCATAGTCATAAAATTACATCATGGTAGATCAATAGTTACATGAAAAAGTAAAACTAGTCAAAACTGGGCGAATTTCTGAGCTAAAGAGTGAAATGAGGCCAAATTCCTCTATGCGCCGCGCTCAAAAACTCAATGCGTCGCGCCACTTTGAGCCTGTTTTTGAGGCACTTCCCGAAGTCCAAATTGAGCTCATGATAGCTCATTGGAAATACCTAGATGTCTAATTTCCAACCCAAGTGGAATTTTTCAATTTGGATGTCATTTTCCCGTCCAAAACTGCAATCTCCCAATATTGGTCAATATGTGCAAGATGAGGCTGCCTCAAGGCAAAGTGTTGTTGCAGTCAACTTTGGAAGGTCTTCCTCAAATCCAAATTGAGCTCATGATAGCTCATTCAAAAGATATTTGTGTCTAGTTATCATTTGAATCATCAATAAAGTCATTGTGCTAACCAAGCTAGGAGAAATCTTGATTTTCCCAAGGTCACTTCAGAGGTGCATCAATTCTCCTGAGGCAACGGTATTTTTGACATTTCTCTAAAACCATGATACCTGTGTAAAAATTGAAGGAAATTTTTCTTCTTTGGCATTATTTGGACAAAAACCTCTCTCATTTTTCCAAAATTCATCTTTTATTGCTCAGAAACATCATTTTAGTAAAACCTATCCCAATGTGTGGAACAAGGGATTTTTCGAAATGAAGCGAAATGAAGGGGATAAGGGGCTTCTAAATTCTTGAGAAAATTTTGGGAAGTAGGGAGGGATGTTAGGAATCAGGGGAAAGTGGAATCTCATAAATTGAGTGAGGGGAAGGGGTCCAAAAGGGCAAAACACAGGCCTAGCCTAGAAAATTGCCAAGTTGTAGCAAGAAACTAGGGTTTGTGCAAAAATGAGGAATTTGGGGGATCTCAGTGATGGGAAGTGTTTAATAAGGTATATTAAGGATAGGGGAAGGTGTATGAACACTAGGATACAATTTTTGCTGATGATTTGACCATCCAAGAGAAATTACCTTCAAAACCCTAGGAGAGGGAAATGAACCTTACCTAGGCACAACTGAAGCATGAACAAGGTGTAAAATGACCCTTTGGAATCTGGCATGATGATGACAACCTTCTAAATGATGGTACACTCAGCTAAATAATGACATGGACCGACATTTGGACAACTCTGGAAGGAGTGAAAGCAAACCCTAGACCTAATACCTAGTGACCAAATTTTACTTGAAGACTCACTGAAATGACAAATTTGACCTTGACAGCTTAAAATCACTTTGTAAGAGCATTTTTGATCACTGGAGGAAGGCTGCAAAGGCTGACACTAACAGTAGGTATTTTTCTCTTCTTCCATAATGTTCAGTTTGCTTAGAAACCCTAGGGGAGAAGGGAAATGAAAATGAAGTGGGATAATGGGGTTACAGAGTTGGGATATGTGTGGGAAAATTTATGGAAGGGTGTAAGGGAGTTAGGAGCCTTAGGGAAGTGATGGGGAGTTAAAATGACAAGGGGGATGGGGTAGGAAATTTAATTACCGGGATATAGTCTAGCTACCTAGAAAAGCACAACGGAGGGGTAGGGTTTTAAGGAATATGATTTAGGAGTGGGGAATGAAGGTATGTGAGGGTTGTGGAGGATTATTTAGAGTGTGAGGGAGGTAAAAGGGTCTAGGGGAAAGCAAATTTATCTTGCAAACTTGAAAACTAAGGTTTAGTTACTAGAACGTAGCATGGAGGTCAATGGGATGTTTTCACCACAAAATTATGAAAATGAGCTGCAAGGAGGGGTTTGCAAGATGAAACTTACTTGAAAATAGATGAAGAAATATTTTTTTTCCCCTCAGAACCCTTGCAAACAAGTTTTATTGTTGTAGCTACTTCACTGAGAAAAGCGGAGCAAACTCTGCAAAAAATGCAACACCTTTGGAAAAAGCGCAACGTGCTCACTTGAAAAGTGCAACGCCTTGAGGAAAATCATAATGATGGGCAAAAAACTCAATTTCTCGAAGAGAAAATTTGTTTTTTGACTTGGGAAAGTTGAGAGCTCGATGCTGAAGAGTGAGAATGAATGACTTTTGGTCATTTAGGGCCTTTTAAACTTGGAGAAAAATCATTAAATCAACATGGAACCACATTTCCCTTTTTCAAAATCAACCTTTCATATACTTTTTATCTTTAACCTTGAACTTAATCTTTGACCTGTTGAAAAGTCAACAAGAAATGTGTGTCTAATTTAATTTTCCCTTAATTTAATTGGACAATAAATTGTAATCTTATCTCATAATCACTTGTAATAGTTAACTGAGTGTGATAAACTCAGTTAGCTCATGGAATTCGAGTTGAGGGTGGTTGGTGGGGCATGCAGAGTGATTCTACTTGTTTTAGAGTCCAAGTTGCAGTTAGTGTATTATTTTAATGCATGAGAAATCAATTAACTCAATTAATTGAGTTAAAATTAGTTTAACTAGTTGTAAATTCTTGTTGCACTAGTGAGAGGTCAAGTGAATTAAATCAGATTTAACTCACATGCAGTGATTTGTCAAGTAACTGATGATTTACTATGAATAGCTGCATGCATGTCAGTTCTGATGAAGGCCTAGTTGAGACAGAGGTTAAAGGGATGTTAACTATCAGTTGTATTATTAGCAAACTATCCGCATGCAGTAATACACCCATAGGATTTCCCATGAGCATTGCGCAGTTTTGGAAGGTTGAAATTCCTAAACAATAGGGATTACATTCCACATTAATTGCTCAAGCAAGGCAGGCTGAGTAGAGATTGAAAATTGGCTAAAGTGTTGGTCTATTTTTTTCGGATCAGTGTGAGAAAATTGGTAGAGTGCAGTAGACTCTGGTGAGAAGAGTGAATTGTATTGTTTAATGATTCCTTGGTTGAATATACACTAGAAGATAGAGGGGTTTTGAGCAGCAAGCTTTCCCGAGGAAAAATACATGTTTTTTGGATTGATTTTCTTCTTTATTTTACTTGGTGTGATTGTGAAATCATGTTTATTTTCCAAAATTAATTTTAGAAGGATTCAATATCTTCCTTTAGCATATCGCATGATTGGATTGAATCCATTGGTATACATATTTTTGTATAATTTCTACAATGAACTTTGAAATTTTTGGTGGCTTTGGAACACTGAATTTCTTCTTGGAACCTTGAACATTTTGCTGGTGGAACTTGAGAATTTGTAGCTACTTGAAACTCTGAAGTACTTATTACAAATTAGGAACATAAAATTACATTTTTCTTTGAAATCAAATTTATTGATGAAATTACTTTATTGTCACTCCACTTGTTGGATTTTATGCATGAAATGATGATTTGATGACCTTGGAACCATAAAGACCTAATGGAGACTCTGTACTGAATGAAACCATGATGAAAATGAATGTAATGGTGATGAAAATTTATGAATGATGGTACACTCAGCTGAGAGGTGAAATGAACAGCAACTAGTAAAAGTTTGGAAGGAGTAAAATCAGACCTAGATCTACATCCAGTAACCAAATTTTTGCATGATGACCTAATGGAATGAACAAAAATTGACAATGGGATCCTAACAAGACATGATAAGAGTCCATTTGATAACTGGTTGGAGGATTCAAAAACTGACACTAACATGGGGCAGGGCCTTGCACAAGTGGAGTTTATCACTCAAATTTGGTTTTTGAAGGCTTTTGTTCAGCTATTTCAGCCTCCATCTTTTTCAAAAGGGTTTCATAATGGAAGCTAACTCATCACCATCAGAGAAAAGGAAATATAACAAAGGGGTAAAGATACCGAGGTTTTAGCCCTCCAACTGCAATGAAATCACTTCCTCTTCATTCATCAAAAGATGATTTGAAGATGTCAATTGTTTAGGGTTTTTTCAAAGAGTGTAGGAAGTAGGTTTTCATGAGCAACTCACATATATTTTTTCCACCACTTTAAAAGGAGAAAAGGCTACCATTGCAGGTGTTATCACTCAGATTTTCCTTGAAGTTGTTGAAAGAGGAAAGGGGTCCGAGGTAACCACAAACCAATTTTTTAAGTACAGAATCTAACCAATCTATACCCAGAGAGGGCTCTCTCTGTAAAATTTAGCTTTGTTTTTGAAGATATTAGGCTAGTTATAAAATCCAGGGGTTTTGTTTAAATTTGGGTGGTGGAATTCAATAGCAGAGGGCAAGATTGAGAATTTTAGTCCATTGGGCTATGGAGTCAAAAGGATGGCTTTACTGGATTAATTTTATCAACAAAAGATGGTTTCACAGGGCAAGATAATCAAACAGGGAACAATTATGGATCTTAAATGAATGGAATGGATTTAGGATGGATGAAAGGCAATTAAGAATCTTTCAACACATTCAACGAGGGAAATTGAGTGATTATCAATAAAGAGAAATTAAGATTTCTTTACTAAATAATCAAAATGTTTAAACTAGATAAACAGGAGCAATTAAGAATTCCTTGCTTAAACCAGTTTAGAAGAAAACATTTAGAATAACAATGATTAAAATCAGATTACACTTAAGTACCTTCTGATTTACTCATTTTCATTAATCATTCAGAAATGAAACACAGTGATATAATAACAGATATAAAAACTTTAAAACACAAGGGAAGGATGACTTATTGATCCGTAGTCTGACACATGAATCCTGTAAAAAGTCTTTCGCTTCAATTCATCATCCAGATTAGCCACAAAAATTTCTCCAATAGCAATTTATTCCAAAATTTTCAATGTTACAACAAAGTCCAAGAATCCACCCTCAATACTCCAATTGAGAGAGTATTTATACAAATTCTAAACTAAAATATCTTGAAAAAATATCAAAGATTGGTTCACAAATCTCTCCAACTATTTTACATAAATAGAACTTAAGTAAAATACACTCAAACTAATGCATCTATTTGGCACTATTTTTTATGGATAGGTGATGACAAAGAGGAGAATTCGAATTTGATCCAACTCTTAGTTGATGATGAGGCATCCAAGTCACTAATTGCTTCCTTTCTTTGTGCATTCTGCTCCAACAATTCTACAAACTTGGGGTCCAATGATATCTTTTTATTTCTCAATCCGTACTAGATATGTAAAAATTGAAAGAGGTTATTGTAGATAAATATGTTGGTGAGATAAACCTCTTTAATTTTCCTAAAATTCCTCTCCAGCTGTGCACAATAGGCTCTGTAAAAATATGTGTAAAACAGAGTTTTACAGAGTCTGAAAAATAACCTGTAAAGATGTGTATGTATCTCTGATTCTGAAATCACTGTGCAAAAAGAGATAGGTTTTTGTAGATAGGTATCAGGAAAACAAAACCTCCTCTGGTTTTATATGATGCATTTTATTTACCACAATATTCGCAAAATGATGACTTAACTGGTATTTTCTGCAAAAAATGCTTTCCAACATTGTTTAATATTTCCAAAACCATAATAGTTGTTAGAAAAGTGGAAGAGTTTTTTGTAGATTGTCCTCTAAAGAACATAAAACTCCTTCAGTTTTGCAAAATTCATCTTGGATTGATCACAATAGTCTCTGCAAAACTATGACTTAAACAAGAAATTTTTGAAGAATGTACCATTTTTTCTCTAATTTCATCTTTTAACCTTAAGCTTCTTTTGACTGTTTTTCACTTTTACTTTGGATAAACTTCATTGTGGCTGGTGAAAGTGTTTTAATTTTTGTTTAACCCTTAATATCTTCATGTTTACTTTCACTATTTACTCTTTACTTTTTACTTTTTACAGCTCTATTTTTTATCGGTCTTCACTTTGTCAGGAACTTGTATGTTCTGTTTTGTAACTGTATTCCGTGCTGTTTATCTTCATGCTAGCTGATTTAATTGAATTGGTCTTCAATTCTGCTCTTTTAACCGGTTCTTTACCGTGTCCTTACCTTCAATGTAGCTTAGGCTTTTTACCTGTCTGCTTCTAACAAAGAATCATTTAATATCCCTACTTCATTTGCTTGTCTTTCAACCGTATGTTTTATCTTCCATCTCTCGCTTTGGAATAGATTTTATAACACTCTGGAGTAAACAATCTTGGAGTAAACGAATCTTATGACTAGTATTATGATTGTTTATCCAAGGATGTGGTCTTCTGATCACCTGTAAAAGAAAACAAATTGTTAAGAAAGCATTGGTTTGCAGGGGAGGTCGAAAAGGTTTCATTTGATGTTGAGAGGTCTGTGGAGTGAATCTAGGATGATTTTTGGGAGGTAAACCATGCTTGAATTGGTTAACAGAGAGTTTCTGTGGCTAATTTGGTTACAAAGTGCTTTATCGCACAATCGTGTGAAAATGCGAAGGGCCTACTAGGGTATTGTGTCGAACGTAAACGCTGATATTGCGGTAAGCACTGGAATTAACAGACAATGGCTACCACTGGATTTATGTGAAGTTTTGTCTAGTGGAAGGTAAAGCTGTGACGCTGGTTGTTTTGGGGAAAGGTGGTTTTGAAGTTACACAGCGATTCCATACGATGAACGACGCGTGGCGCGGTACTGTTCAGAAAACCGCTTGGGCATCGCGCATTATCGTTCAGACGAGGATGGCTAGCAATATTGATATCAACCGTAGATCTGATATCTGTTGATCGAACGGTGGTCGGGTTTACGAGATGACGGAAAGATGACGACTGGGCCCAATGTAATTTATTTTGAATTAATTGCATCAGGGGTGATTTGATTGGCGGATTCAAGTTATTAATTAATCATGAGGATTAATTAACCTTTATTGATATGGTGGAGAAATGCGCTCACGATTAATCAAAGATTTGACTAATTAATCATGATTAATACATTAATATGGTTATTTTTCAACCAAAGGGGCAGGATATTATTATTTGGGAATTTTATTATTAAAATAATACGGAAAAAGGGGAATTTACAAGGATTTAAATAATAAAATTAGAAGTTAATATGAAAAAATGAAAGAAGCACTAAGTGTAAACATTAGGTTAATGTTTTTAACTTATGCTTTTATGAGGAGGGTTTTTATGTGAAATATTACATGATTTTTCCAAGCAAAATGGGCTTTTACTTAGGAAAAGATTTTTTAGAGGTGAATGAATGTTATGATAAATTATTTTAAGTACTTAGTATTTTTCAATTATTGGGCCGAGGGTCCGGTCCCTCCAAAAGTCAAGGAAATTCCTTGAGCCCCTCTAATCTTGAAATGCCTAGTACTTAAGGGAAATTAGTGAAATTTTTAGGGAAAAGATGAGAAGGGAAGTTAATAATCTGACTTTTCATTGCATGAAATTATTCAATGCATTGTCTTCCTATGCACTTGTGATGAAAGTAAAATATTTACCACATCTAAAGCCATCATTCATCACATGTAATTCTGCAACATCATCTACCTACCCTGTCTACTTTACCCTACCATTTTTTTCTTCTTTATTAGGGTGCACTTAGACTGGCAAACCCTTATCACACTTTTTTTATTTTACATATGAAAATCTATCAAATTCTAACCTTCATGAGACTCGGATGCGTATTGACTCCTTTTATTGTTGATTAGCTCTACTTATGCGGGTCAAACCCGTGCGTCGGATTTATTCTCTATCTCTAAAACATAAAATTGAAAAATGAACTAGCCAAGCTTAAATTGTTTGACTGTTCACCAATTGTGGCATAAGATACAAGTTGCACACAATTTTGTTTATTACATAAGAGAAAAATTAGTGGCATTTAGATTTGCACACTTTCCTTGGCCTTTCTTTTCATGGGGTTCATTTTCTTTCACTTTTTTGGCCATTTTTATTTTTTCACCCTTTGATTTTCTTTTAGGAATTATACCATAACTGTATTTTTTAATTTTTTGATTTTGATTTTTGAGAATATGGGAAAACCTTTGCAACAAAGAAAATATGTTAACATATTACATAGTTTATAAATCAATCATAAAATATGACACCTATTGGTATAGAGATCTAACGGCCGGTGATTTCATATTTTCAGTAGATGCTATATCTCATGCTACAAGAATACCAAATCATGGTGAGAATTAGTTCAAAGGCGTGAACCTAGACCTTGAGGAATACAAGCCCTACTTGAAATCACAGATAAAGGAGCTCATTCACATGTTTTCCCATTTAGATATTTTTTGGAGAGATATGCACCATTAATGAAGGTTGTCATGAAGTTCTTTACATGCGAGGGAATATTTTCAAGGATGTATCAATACCATATAATATTACTCATGCACTTTACAGTTGTTAAATCTCTCAATTTGTGAAATTTCTTATATAGGAGTGTGATTAAGATGTTTGAAAAGGTGCAAGTGAAAGGAAGAGAAAATTATCCTAGTATTTTCCATCATAGTTTGATAAAGGTCATAGTTCTCTATCAACTAGCATAAAGGAACTCGACATGGTATTCTTTCATTAAGGCGACTTTGCAAAATACTACAAACCAACATCAAAACATGTCACCTACCATGTAAGAGTTTGGTTCATCAAGCATGATAGAAACTCAATCACCCAAATAATCAATGACAAAGAGATCTAGGTCTGTGATCACTCATACATATCAGATAGGCAGTGTAGAAATTTGAATAACTGATATATTATTCACCGATATTCTCTTGATCACACACTGTTTTAGCTTCATGCATAATACATAATCTCTTCTACCATTGATCATCACATGCATAAATAAAATCAATTGCATGCATACATTAAAACCACAAACAATCACACATATGAACACAATATTTAATGGGAAAGATTAAAGCTGAAAACCCCAACTATCTGTATATTATACATGCCATGGAGATCATGTAACAATCATATTACCAAATCTCCTCACAAGCTCTCATGCACACCCTCAATTGCTACACACTATCAAGCTAGATCTAGCAAAACACATGCTCCAATCCTTAGCCACTTGATAGCCAGCCTCTATTGCGTTTTCAATGCTATGGGATGGCTTCATTAAATAGATAAACCACCTGGCTTGTACTGCGCAATCCTCATGGGCTTCTCTACCTATCTGTGTGTTGCAAATAACAACAGTATAGTCACAACTGATAGTTAACCTACTCTTTCACCTATTTCTGCAGTGGTCTCCACTGAAACTGTCCATTCACTGAAGTTAACTGATGTATTCTTTAGTTGATTAATGAGTTTATAATTAGTGAATTAATTAATAATTAATTCACACCAGTCTCACTATGTAGTGTACCTAAAGGGGATAATATAGGGTACAGAGGGAGGTACCCAAGGGAATAATATGATGTAATAATATAAGAATGATAAATAAATGGGCCATAGTTAATAAATAAAGTGGTTAACCCACATTATGTAAGAGACCACATGTAGTTAGGGAATAAAGTGATAAGCCCATTGTACTGGATGTATGGTATTAAGAGACCCATGGTAACTACCTATGGTATTGCATATATGAAACCTATATAGAGGCTAGAGACTCTCCATTGAGAGATGTCAAGGATTATTGTATTGGCAAGCATATGGCTTGTGGAGTGATCTCCTTCCTTAAGGAGTGAATGTATGGTATTGCCCTACCTTAAGGGTTATAATATTAATGAAGATTTGAAGTTTTATCTTATATGGTGTTATTTCTTGGGCATATTTTCCATTTCTATACATTTTCTTATCAGATCTACTACAAGTGGTATCAAAGCACTTTCTTGGGCAGAGTTTGGAGATTTGCTTTTTTCATTTTTTTGCAGGAAATTTTTGGGCGGTGAGTTTGTAGAGCAGATATGAAAATTTTGGTAAAAAATTTTCAGAAATAAATATCAGATCTGGATTCCTTATGGAAAAATACCCAATTTTAAAAAAAAAATCAGTCGAATCGGAGTCCGGATGAGGGAGTTATCACTGATTTAAAATCAGCCATTTTTTTCAGAAATTTTGTGACGCTAGGGCAGTTGCAGCGAAAATCTGTGTTTCTAGAGTGTCTAGATCGAGATTTCAGCCATATGGTTAGATGAAGAATGACTATTCCATTTTCAAAAACAGGTTATATTAAGGATTCTGAGTTATATTGACCGAGTAATGTCCATTTTAAATTTTTTCCAAAGAAATTTTTGGGCAGCGAGTTTGTAGAGCAGATCTGGAAAATTTGGTGAAAATTTTTCAGAAATAAATATCAGATCTGGATTCCTTACGGAAAAATACCCAATTTCAAAAAAAAAAATCAGTCGAATCGGAGTCCAGATGAGGGATTTATCACTAATTTAAGATCAGCCATTTTTTCAGAAATTTTGTGACGCCGGGGCAGTTGCAGCGCAAATCTGTGTTTCTAGAGTGCCTAGATCAGGATTTAAGACATATGGTTAGATGCAAAATGACTATTCCATTTTCAAAAATAGGTTATATTAAGGATTCTGAGTTATATTGACCGAGTAATGTCCATTTTAAATTTTTGCCAAAGTAAGTGATTTTCTTCAAAACCCTTACTTTATTTTATGGATTCTCGCAAGATGAAGTTTACAGGAAAAGATGATGGCCCTACTATTGAAGATTTTTTACAATATCACAAGGCTCACTACCGACAAGCTTGGATATGCTCCATAGGGCTTCATATGAAAGATGAGGCAAATAAATGGTGGACCTCACTTGACAGCTCAGTGAGGAAACTTCCCAAGAAAAAACTTGAAAAAGTCCTTTTGGACAAGTGGTCTCAAGCGGGAAAGAAGGATAGTAAGAGCCATAAAGACTTATTTTCTACTAATATTTCCATATTACGGGTTCATGAAAGTATTCAGAAAGAGAACATCATTGTATCTATCATTCCTAGTTGCAAGCATAAGTGTATCAATGTGAATTTGGCAAAAAAATTGCAAGTTTCAGCAAAGCATATTGAAAACACACAGGTTGATAATGAAGATGTTCAAATTTATAAAGATTTGAAGATTTCTATGGATAAGTATGTGTTGCATTCTAATTTTTATGCTTCAGATATGGCTGTTGTGGATGTTTTTTTGGGACATCCTTGGATGGAATCCATTGGTACTGTCAATTTTAATGTGCAAAAGAAATTCATGAAGCTCTGGTATAAAAAGAAGAAAATTACATTGCACGATATTTGCATTAGGAATCATGTAGAGATCGAGGAGGAAGAAGAAAAAATATCTAATGACATAGACACATCAGATGATGAGCCTTTGATGGTAGACAACCAAACACAGACATCAAAGTAAGTACCAACAAAAGAACCATACACCACTCCATCACCAATAATGGAGGAATTAAGGAACGATATTACATCAGTTAAAGCTTCAACATATCACCACCCGCATCACCCAGCAAGACGACAACCAGCAAGGTGGCAACGTATTAGCAACAAGGACAACCCCTGGACGACACATAGAGAGGTATCCACTAACAACACATCAACAATGAAGAACCACCAGAACCCGCTTCCATCTCAAGCGAGTGAGGCACCGACTAGATCAAGTGTTCACCTTTCCCTTGGATGGCTAGATGCACATGAATGGTACCGGTGGAATATTCTTTTGATTAGATCTTATTATTTGTGTTCTTCTCATGTTTCGAGGACGAAACATGTTTAAGGGGGGTGTAATGTAGTGTACCTAGAGGGGATAATATAGGGTATAGAGGGAGGTACCCAAGGGAATAATATGATGTAATAATATAAGAATGATAAATAAATGGGCCATAGTTAATAAATAAAGTGGTTAACCCACATTATGTAAGGGACCACATGTAGTTAGGGAATAAAGTGATAAGCCCATTGTATTGGATGTATGGTATTGAGAGACCCATGGTAACTACCCATGGTATTGCATATATGAAACCTATATAGAGGCTAGAGACTCTCCATTGAGAGATGTCAAGGATTATTGTATTGGCAAGAATATGGCTTGTGGAGTGATCTCCTTCCTTAAGGAGTGAATGTATGGTGTTGCCCTACCTTAAGGGTTATGATATTAATGAAGATTTGAAGTTTTATCTTATATGGTGTTATTTCTTGGGCATATTTTCCATTTCTATACATTTTCTTATCAGATCTACTACACACTAATTGTATCAATCAGTTAAACTAGATACAAATATCTCAACTATGTTTAGATTAGTTAAACTGAATACAACTCCACTAACTTCCTCAATCAACTCCACCAAACTCTGTCACATGAGTTCTAACTGAAGTCAACATGCAATAGCTCCACTAAACCCTAGGAATAGCGTAATTCCTTCTGTCAGCTGCATGTTCCACTTCTGTGCACTAAACTGAAGTGCTCCAAGAGGATAAGATAATGTTTAGAGTCCAAATATTATTAAGAGCTAATAATATTCGACATATCTATTTTTAGACTGGCAATCTAAAAATAGATTCCGCCCAATATGTCTAAATATAGAAGTCCATCTATTTTTTCCGACTTGACCAACCATCCACAAATAGCATCCTGCAACTCATAGAACATGATCCATATGTCTAAAAATAGACATAGTCTAAAAATGGACATAGTCTAAAAATAGACTTTGCGCCAAAAATAGCCTGCGGGCCCACTTAGTGAAGGAGACTCCTTTCCACTAAGCTCATCATCTTGTTGCAATCTCAACAGGTAGAATTCCTATGTTTTCTCCTCAAATTGAGGAAGGGGCCAAGCCCACATCAATTGAGCAGGGAACATCATTGCAGCATGAGACATCCATGCATGAGGAAGAGAGTGAGTTTGATCTAGTAGACTTGGAGGCTAGTGATGAGCCTGAAAACCTAAAGAGGGTTATCAAAGACAAGGATGCAAAGATCAAAGAGCTCCAAGACAACTTGGCAAGATATAACTTCAGTATTTCCTTCCTAGAGCAAGAAAACCAGTAGCTGAAGGAAAAACAATTGTCCTTGAAGAAAAGTTAGTTTGAGGCAAGAAAGCATGATGTGAAAGGAAAAGCAGTGGCTAACATAGAAGAGCATGATGAGCATGATGAGCATGAATAGAAGGTAAGAAGAAAGAGGCCAAGGAACATGGGTCTCAAAAGAGTATTAAAGAAAGAGAGAGAACAAGGCCCGACATATGAAGAGCTCAATTTTGAAGTCATGATAGCCAATGATATTGAATGAGAATAGGGAATTTTGGCTTGACAAAGTCAACATCCACTTGGAGAAGCTCCTTGAAAAGGCCAACATGGAAAAAAACATTCATAAACACATGGTTGATCATTACTATGCCCTAAATCAAATTTGTAATGTCAAGGTCAAACAGTTACAAGCCAAACTAAAGGAAACCCTAGTAAGCCATGAGGAGAAAGGTAAGTTGGATTTACTTATTGATGCATCCATGATAGCATAACACACCTCATTTGACACTTTTGAACCAATTATGAGAATATTTTGAGAAATTTTTTCATTTTGGTGAAATTTGGTGCAATTTTGAAAAATTCAGAAATTTGACTAGGTCTAGAAGCGCAGTGAGCTCACGTTGTGCTTCTTCCGCAGCCCTCCAAATGGAAAATAGTTGAAATTTTTAGAAATATGTTGGCCTCCTCTCAAAACCCATTTTCTCATATTTTTTATCTAGGGCCCCAATTTTGAGAAAAATCCCAAAAAGAGGCTAAAAATCAACATTCTGCCTCTCTTTTTTACTTTCGCTGCGCACCTGGAGACACCTTGAGAAAATGGCCATATCTCAGCCACAAATGGGTCATTTTTGGGTGAAAAAATACTCAAAATACATATACACTCTCCCAGATTTCTAGAAAAGGTCTCATATTTGAATTTGGACTTCAGAAAGGCACTTAAAAAGGGCCTCCAACAGCGTGTTGCGTTTCTACAATTTTCTGATAAAGTTTCATGAATTTTCACTATGTAATTTTGGTCGTTTTCAGTTTGACTTTTGTAAAAGTAAAAAGGTAAAGGTAAATGAATGTAAGGGCTGAAAGTAAATTTTAAATGGGTAAAATAGGGTTACTTAGGTGTCTTATCCTCCATTTAATTCTTTGAGTAAATGTCTAGTTTCATGATGGTTAGGAAAAGGAGGAATTGGTTGACTAACCTCCCTAGTGTGTAGTAGACTTTGGATAGGTGCATGTATTTGGATTTTATTGTTGGAAATTCGACCTCCAAGGGAGGATTTCAACCTCGGTGACTATATGAGGAACTTTGTAATCATTTTCAAAGGTTGTATGTTGTGGAATTGAACCTTGGATACTAGTGTACAAGTGAATTTGGCAGGAACTAGTAGACAAAATTTACAACTATTGTATTGGGATTCATGTGGTATGTGCTTTAGAAGAATTTTTCCTTTTGTGATCATATGTTTTAATGTATTGTGTCTTCCATTTCCATTTCCATGCTACATGTGTTTGATTTCTAAGATGATAAACATGATTAAGTGATTTAATGCTATGTTTTGGAGAACCTTTCACATTTTTGTTCATATTCTTCTGATATAAATGAATTCATGAGATTCATGATCATTTTGAAACCCTACAAATATACCCTATACAAAAATATATATCTAAAGTGCTAAATTATGTACCTACCTTGCCCCTTTATATCTTTGCAAATATGAATTTTAGAGCCCTGACCTAGTTTTCCTAGACCTAAAACCACAATCCAACACAAAACCATCAAATCAAACAAACCATAATCCACATATCTAGCCTAATATCCTTTATATTCCAGTCAATTGGTTGTGATTTCATTGAGAGAGCCTTCTCAGCCTAATAGGGCTAGCTACTAGGTCAAAGTGGTATGTGGATACCTTTGTTGTTCTCCTTTTAGCCTTCGGAGAACTGGTGGAGTGCTAAGATAACCTATGCCTAAAATGTTAAAAGGTCCCTTGAGGCATACAAGACATAATTCAAAGGCTTCTGCTATGTATGAAGTTACATGTATGAGATGACTATCATAGTGTCCTCCGTATTGAGAGTAATGATGTTTCCTCATGAAGGGAAAGTCGTTACTATCAACCAACTTACATATGACAAAAAGAAGCCAGTAATCGCCCTTGAAAACGTTCTACCATATGTAGAGTATTCTACTGAGTTGGTTATAGCATACACGAAGTTTTATTTCAGTAAATTCAAGCCATCCACACTCCTCGGAACATACCCTGGAGAATCCCCTGTATTTCCAGAAGAAGTTCTAGCAACTACAGGAGCTGCGATGTGCATGATGAGTTCATCAAACACCCAATTGAGTCAGGAACCACAACCCGATGCCACGAGTGGCACCACTATCAACTCATCATTTTTCCCATATGCCATCACCCAAACCCCTTTTTTATATCCCCTGCCTAGTTTTGTCTCATAACAAGTTTTGGAAACCATTACATTCAAAACATGGCTCTTGCGATACTAGGCTGGTATTTTTCCCCACTGGCCATGTTAGGAAACTCTGGTATCACCTCTACAAGTGTTTGTCCTTTTACCTCCAATTATGATGCCATCATAACTCAAGAAGCACCCACGACGACATCAGTCAGTGCCACTAAAAAAGAGAAGAAAATATGGAATAAGGTGGACACTCCTAATATTCCTAGGACACCTCCACCTTGTGCTTTATGCAATGTAGTTAGTCATCCTACCAACACTTTCCCAGAGTTAGAGGAGTTTAAAGGTCTTCATGTTGAAATTAAAACCTTAAAACCAACTCCACATACTAGGGAAAAGGTCACAAATGTACAACGTAAGACATTACGTACCAACCATGCATGCACCATATGCGCAGAATAAGGAATTATACACATCATTGCCCTAAAATCCCTTGATATAGTGATGCATTACACACACTTGTGCAATCTAATTCTGTAATATTCCCAAATTTTTCCATAAGATAATTGGAATATTGGAGTTCTTAATTTTCATAATTAACTAAGTAAATAAGACGGTGGAGGGACCCAAAAACCCCAATGATAAATAAAATCCACTTTTGATGTGTGTATGTGGATATTCCAGATCTAGATCTACATAATGGAGTAGTGGAGCAACTACTTAATGTGAAAGGAGTGGAGATCATGTCTCATTAATGAGAAAGATCATGGAGGTTGAAGTAGTCCACTAAGATCATGAAAGGAATCAAATGTAAGATCATAGAGCATTCATGATGCGATGGTGGAGGAGTAGTGCATTTAATGCACACATGATGGAGAGGGTGATCATTACATTCACACATGATGGAGATCATGGAGAGACAACGCAATCAACAGGGAGGCCTATGTCCACATGTACAATGCAGTTATGAGGTGGGCCAAGGCATGAGAAGGTTCACAAACTATATAATGAAGATGAAGGCAACATATAAGGGGGCTTTTCTATTATTTATTTTTGATCTGTTTGGATCTATATTTTTCATTTAACAATCCATGCACTCTTATGTTGTTTAGCTAAGTTTGTAGTGTTGTTTAGCACAGGGTGTTTTCGATCAGGAATCCCACCTCTTCCCTTGAGTGACCTATAAGGAAGAGTGTTTGCACTACATTCATCATCAGGCATTGGTGCCATATTGTTCCTACTTTCTATAGAAAATCCATATTCAGAAATTGCACATTTCTGAAGATCAGTTTGAGAGGAGGAGGTTGTCCTTCAGTACTTCAGTTGAGGATCCAGTGAAGGATTCATCCTATCACCTTGAGCTTCAATATCAACCTTCCAGTACTTCAAATCTATATCAGGCATCAGACCTGTTATCACTCCACCAGATTCCCAAGGTTGAGGAAGGAATCCCAACAAAGGTAACCACAAGCCAAGATTTTAACTTGGTATCTAGCCCTACCAAGTCAGAGAGGGCTCTCTCCAAAGGGTCACATCCAGGAGGGCTGGAAAAATTAGGGTTTTGGGCTAGCTATGAAATGTAGGGGTTTGTTTGTTTTTATTTTAGGGTTTGTCTCACTGAATGAGGATTAGGTCAAGGGGACTAGATTAGGGCCAATGAGATGGAATTGCAGTCCATTCGATGGCGCAAGGTAGGTATAAGGTTCAACACTTAAAGGTGATTTGGTGAGATGGTTTAAGAGAGATGAGGAGCTAGGAAGAGCATAAGGGATGAGTTCTTCCTAGACTGAAGAAAATGGACAGATTATGAAAAATTTCCCAAAACAGAGCATGAAAAACATGTATTATGCCTTTAAAATTGAAATTTAACACATAATAGACATGAAAAGGTTTATGATCTTACAAAAAATTCATACAAATGATCATAGAGAAAAAAATATGTGAAAGATTCATACCACATGAATCCCAAGGAAATGGCTGCAATTTTTCATTAATATCCAAGCCAAATTGTTTCTTGATCAATACACTAACTTTCAAATTAATGCCAACCTTTGACTCTTTTAAAGACCTGAGCTAAATAGACCTCAAAACCACCTCCACTCATGCATAGGGGTCGAATCCATGAGGTGAAAGATATATTACACAAAAAGATGAATTGATAACTAGAGTATAGGATGAGAAAAGTGACTCAATCCTATCTCTAATGAACTAATGCATTACACCTCAACTGATTGACTTACCTAATGTATTTACCCTATATAAAAGTAAAAACATGACATTTACATTCATCTTGACCATTTACATAAGTAATTTCTTCATTTTCCAAAGTAAAAGTAAAACTGGAGTGAAACTTCAAATATTGCTAAAGACTGTGAAAATGCATTTTCCTTGTCAAACGCGTAGCGTCCAGGCAGAAACAATAGCCTCTGTTCATGGCTATTTTTGAGTGTCTTCCTGGTATCCAAATCTGCTCCATGATATCTCATTGGAAATACCTTTCAGTCTATTTTCCAAAACTACCTCCAGTTTTGAAAATGGTGCTCATTTTCCCGGTCAAAAACCTGTTCTCCCAAGAATGGTAAATGCGCAGCTACCAGGCAGATTTGGAGGCAGAAACATGAAAATTTGATGGTTTTTGGCACTTTTGATGGACCAATTCTCCTCCAAAAACTCTAAAAACTTGCTAGGGTTGATGTAACCATCAATATGAACATGTTGGTGGTGGCCATTTTTCATTTGGAGGCCCCAAAAAATAGCGTAGCGTCCAGGTTACTGCGCCTTTGGAAAATTTTTTGTGTGCAAAAATATTCAAAAACAGAGAAATGAACAAAAATTCAAAGTGTGCTACATTTTTTTCAAAATGATGAGAGTAGTTTCTCATCAAGTGTTTGAGGCATTGAGTGACACCTCAAAAATTATGGCTAACTTCTCTTTCTCTCCTTGCTTGGTCAAAGTTTCAATTTTAGCATTGGCTCTTTTGAGCTTGGCCAATGCAATTCTCTCTTTCCATGCATGAAGTTTGACCCTTTTCCTCAAAAATTAATTGTCCTTGTTGGCCTTCTCTAGCAACTTCTCCAAATGTAGATTAGCTCTATCAAGCCATGGTTTGTTGTCCTTGTTGATTTCTAGGGCAAGATGTTCATTTAAGGTAAGTTGGTTTGTTAGCTCAGCTTCCCTTTGACTCTCAAGGGCTAGAGCTCTTTTCAGCCCTCTAGTCCTTGGTATCTATCTTGGAGGCTGATCCTCCTCATCATCAGGTTCACCAATCCTTTCTAATGTTTCCTCAAGCAAGGCTTTAGAATTTTCTACCTCTCTTTGTGCTTTGATACACTTCAGCTCATTGATGGCATGCTTGGTCTTCAGCTATTGATTTTCTTGCTCAAGGAAGTCAATCAAATATTTTTCCCTCTCAAGATTAGTTTCAAGTTCACTAATCTTTACCTCTTTTCCTTTAATTGCTGCATTGGTGATTTTTTCTTCATCTTCCTCACCTAGTTCAATCAACTGGAATTCATGCTTTATCTCATGTTTTCCCTCCTCATCATCAATGTTTGCCTCTTTTGTATTTTCCTTACCTTTGTCTACCTGTTGTGTTGATGAAGAAGGCATGGCCCCTTTCACTCCAAGTGAAGCAAACAAATGCCTATAGGCTCTCTGGTAAGTTTTGGGAAAAGGGTCAACCTCAGTCAAACTATCCCATGCTGCCTCAATATCTTCCTCACTGCTTGATGACTTTGAATCATGTTGTGATGATGATGTAGGGTTATAGAAAGGTGAAGAAGAAGGATCAATATGAGGTGAATGAAACTGGCTTGGTGATGATGTATGAGTATCAAGATGATATGGAGGAATAGATGTGGGAGGATGAGATGATGGTCATGTTGACTAGGTGGGGTAGTAAAAATCTCATTTGGTATGAAGGTGTCCCATGGAATGTTCATTTGATCAAGCTGATACATGACTATCATTTTGATGAGGGAGTGGTCGAAAATAATCTGCATTTGATGACCATAATCTCTACTTTGTGCAATATATGCCAATTTGTCAATGTTGCGGGAGAGATTATAGCGTATGTGAAGAATTCTGACTCTAGTGAAGTGCATGAGGAGCCAGATATGATAGGAATAGAGTCTAGAAAATCTCCCCTCATAGGTGAAGTATTTCATGATGAATTTC
Organism: Pinus albicaulis; assembly: GCA_034641835.2. Classification (NCBI taxonomy): domain Eukaryota; kingdom Viridiplantae; phylum Streptophyta; class Pinopsida; order Pinales; family Pinaceae; genus Pinus; species Pinus albicaulis. The sequence goes on along the minus strand of CM076574.1, from coordinate 1,174,922,713 downwards.
ATCATGGGGACACATCTGTCAAGGAGGTGAGAGAAAGGAATAATTGTATTTTTTTCATCACTGTATCTTGGTTTAAGATATGGTTCATAGTAGCGATTATCGAGGTTTCCTTAAACCATTTTTCTCCTAAATTTGGAATCCCTGTAGCAGCTGAAATGATATTAGTGTACATAGTGAAATTAACCCTAGCAGGAGTGACCTGTCTATCATGAAGATTGGAAATGAAGAATCTTGTCAACATAGGATGATACTGGATCTTCTGCACTTTCTCACAAAATTCAAAACAACCCACATGTTTGAAACATGACACAATGAGGGGAGAGCCATAAGCTCTCTAGTGGTTGATGGTTCATGTCTAATGGCTTTCCCTCCTTTTTTATATGACTTTTTCTTCGGTCTTTGTTCCTTACTAATAGTTTTTTTCTCCTCTTCAGCCATATTTGAAGTTTTGAAACCCTAGGGTAATGGAATGAAATGGAGGGAATGTGAGGTGAAAGGAAATTTTTTGGGAAATGGAGGGAATGGAAATGTGAATGGGAACCTAGGTTATTGAAAACCCTAGGATTTAGAGGTATTATGAATGGTATTGATTTAGGAAATAGGTATATGGAAAATATATATGGGAAATATATAACAATTTAGGGAATAGGTTTTTGAAATGAAAACTAGTGTTTATTCCTTAGAAAAACACTCCAAATGATTACAAAGCATAAAATATATTAAATGAGATGATGCTAGGCTTACTCACTCATTAATGGAGCCTTGAAGAACACCCATGCAGATATCTAACATTTTTTGATGAAAAATGAGGCTGTAAGATGTTTTTTTTTTGTCTTCCTGAGAAAACGCGCAACGTCTAGAGGAAACACGTAGTGTCCACTGCAAGTGTGCATCTATTATGGTCCCGTGATTTCTCAGATTGGTAGACCAAATTCACAGGGTAACATAAGACCAGTCTTTGGAGTCCTAGGACCTAGCCTTCCTGGACTCAGAGAGGACTCTCTCTATTGTATGCAAAGGATGTGAACGTGTTTGCTTTAGATGGTTGATTTTAGGCTAGTTGTGAAGTTTAGGGTTTGTTTGGTTGTTTGGGTTGGGTCAAATGATCAAGTAGAATAGGTGGAGTGAGAGGTCATCAAATCATTGGGCTATGGAGTCTATGAAAGTCATGGATATCTCAACAATGAGTCAGAGTGCATCATAGGGAAAATCTAGTGTGGTCAATGGATCTTTAAGGTTATGTGCAAAATGAGATGGACAATAAGTTGGTGAATCAAGGTAGGGCAAAGGGCAGTGAAGAATCCTTTGTCATATACCTATAAAAAAGAAGGTCTCAAATACTGATAAGCAAAGATTAATAATCATGAGATAGGGAAAACCATTAACTCAATGAAAATACTTAAACAAATAGGCATTCAATATAAATAATTCAACGAAACACAGAAAGCAAGAAAACCTATCTAACTTTAGTGATTTCACCTTGAAGGTTTGAAAACATATAAGATGACAAATAACTTTAAATCAATGAAGAGGTAACTCCTATACATCATAAATCAAGCTATAAAGAACCTTGAGGCAAACTGATAAGTATGGACAAAGGGCAAGATCAAAACAAGACCTCTTTGGCTTAACCTAACAAGTAACACTTCAAAGAGATATTTCACAAACAGAGTTTAGATAACATCAAGTAAGCATGGCTAACCATAAAACATATTTGAAAACTACTTTATTAAACCATTAAAAAAACAAACAAGCTTAGGTGCATCTAAGGAGCAGCTAAGAATTCCTTAAACTAACCCAACAGAGGAAAACATAAAGACAATAGTAATAGGAAGGACTAAGGTGCCTCAAACAAAATTTCTTAGCCTATACTTTTCTGATATACTACAACATAGAAGGATAGTCACAATGATAAACAAGAAAAATGAAAAAATTAGAGACACATCACCATTAACCAAGCTCAGTGATCCTGCAAGCAAGCTTTCACCATCATCAATCAAAGCAAATCACTCATAAGCTCCATAACACCAAATTGCTCTTCAACCTCCAAGAACCATGTATTGCTCTCAAAACTCATCAAATGCCAACATTAGCAATGAATCCTCAATGCTCATTTTAACAAGAAAGGAGGAGAAAAACCTAATAGAGCCTCTAGAAGCCTATTGGCTAATCAGAAATTTCACTATTGTCCTTGAGACCTTGCATGGCCCAAGGCACAAAATATCTAAAACAAAAATATATTTTCGGGAATTTTTAGCAAAGAAATTAACATTTGAGGTCTGAAAAGCCTCCTAAAACTTTCCAAGCATATATTTCTTACTTTCCCTCTGCTAAGGGCATAGCACTATGTTTTAGGATGAATTTCCATGCCAAGGGCATAGCACTAGAGTAGGAAAACTGGGTCAACTTGCAATAGTGTTTTGAAAGCCTTATCAATGTTAGAAAAGGCTCCATGATGGCCTGTTGGAAAGCCCTTTGAGTCTAATTTCTAGATCTAACCTTGGTTCTATGATTTGACCTCTGAAACCTCTTCAAAAATAAAAAATTCCAAGGCTGGTAAAGGTGCATCACATGTCCTGAAAAGTAGGCAGAATGGTGAAAATTAGGGTGTTTTTGACCCTTTTGGAGGACCAAAACAACTCCAATTGATCTAAAAATTTGTGAGCATGATATATTTGAGATGAGGATTTAAAAAATGTGAGCCTTTATTCCTAAATATGCTTTGAGAAAAAGCGTAGCACCATGGGTTCTACCCCCTTGGCCCTCAAAATTAGCAAAAAACAAAAAAGTTGTCAAAATTCTCCCAAATTTGGTGGAAGAGTGCCTCATGGGTTTTGAGAGACCTGTAGAGAATCTTATGCCAAAATTCCAAGTCTAGATTGGCCCTTTTCCTCTTTTAGTTATTGGATCTTGGTTTGATCCCTTTTTAGTTTAGCCCTTGCAATTTGGTTTCTCCGGGCATAATGTTTAGTCATCCTTCTTTGGAGGTCAAGATCTTTATTTGCTTTCTTCAATTTAGCCTCCAAGTGTATGCTGGCTCTCTCCAACCAAGGCTCCCAGCCATGAGCTATCTCCTTGGCCAAAATCTCATCTAAAGGGAGTTGTTCTGCTAGGGCTGATTCTTCCTCCCTTTGTTTGGTCAATGCTTTCTTCAATCCCATGGTTCTAGGTCTCCTCCTAGATTGTCCTTCCTCATCTTCACTCTCTTCATAGGCGCCCATGAACTCTTCTAGTCTCACCTGTGCCTTTTGGGCTTCTTTCCGGGCCTTGAGGGCTCTAGCTTCATAGATTGCGATTTGAGCTCCTAGCTTCCTGTTCTCCAAGTCAAGGGCATCATTCACACTCTTGTCCCTATCCAAATGTTCTTGGAGGTCTTTGATTTGTGCATTTATGTCCTGTAGGAGCAATTTTGTGATTCTTGCTTCATTCTCCTCATCACTATCCACATGAATGATCTCAAATTCCCTCTCAACCTCATGATATTATTCTTCTTCCTTTACCTTTTGTTTCCCTTTGTCTAATGGTTGAACTGAGGAGGATGGCATGGTCCCTTGCCTTTTGGAGGTAGCAAACACAAGGCTTGATCCTTTTTTATATGTGAGAGGAAGAAACTCAAATTGGTTTACTAGAATGCTCTGACCATGAATGACCTCAAGACTACCTTTGTCTTCATCGATGATCTCTGCATTTATGTCTCTTGCATTGTGTTCTTGGCTGCCCTCTTGAGAGTCACTTGCATTTTTCTCCATGCTATCATTACTGTCACGATCTTCACCACTGTCATCAACCTTTTGACTGTCCTTTTGGTTCATAGTGTCACTGTTGTTATCATTATTAGGGCTATCAGTCATCTTGTTTTCTTCTTCATCCTCCTCCTTTATGTTTGCAACATTATCATTGCCATCATCATTTTCTGTGTTGTCACTGTTAGAGGTGTCCTTATCAGTGTCTTCATTACTGTTTGGTGAATTTTCATAATTTTCATCCTCTTCCATATCTTCTGCACTGTCATTTTGTTATAAACTGTCCTCTTCATCAATGTCATTGTTTTTCCCACTGTCATGCTCACTTTTTCATATTCATCATTGTCATGTTCACTGCCCTTTTCTTCAAATTCCGCCTCTGTCTCTTCTTCTAATTATGCCTCTGTCCCTTCTTCTAATTTTGCCTCTGTCTCTTCTTATTTATCCTCATTATCACTACTTTTCTCTTCATAATCTACCTTCATCTGTTCCTTCTTCATTTGTCTCTCCTTCCTCTTCACTGTTTTTATCACTGCCTTTGTCTTCATAATCTGCCTCTGTCTCTTGATTTTCATCATCATCCTCCTCATCATCATTTTCTTCTTCCTCATGACTATCACTTTCTGCCTCATCATGTGTTTCTTCTTCCTCACTGTCCTTTGTTTCTTCCTCATCATCACCACTTTCTTCATTTTCATTTCCCTCTTCCTCATCATTTGTTTCCTCCTCTTGACTGTCATTTTCCTCTTTGTCATTGTTCTCTTCTTGTTCTTCATCATTCTCTTCTTGTTCTAATACTTTAGGAGAAGATGATGATGAGAATTTTTCTTGAGGAGAGGATTCATGTGAAGAGGATGATTCATGGTCAGTGAGGGGTGATGGAGGAATGGAGGAAGGTGGATGAGATGATGAGGGTAAACTTTGTAGAGGAAGAGGCTGTGGATTTTTGAAAACATCATGGGCGATGAACACTTCCCATGGGATACCATGTTGCTCTAATTGATGCAACACAATCATCTTCATAAGAGAATGGTGGAAAAGACTCTGCATTTGTTGTGAAGGAGACCTATTTTGCACAATGTATGACATCTTGTCAATACTTTTATAAAGGTAATAGGGAAAATGTAGTAGCTTGGCCCTAGTGAAGTGCATAAGCAGTCTTAAGTCTAGAAAACCTCCCCTCACATGTAAAATACTTCATGATGACTTTCATTAAGGGGGCATATCTTTCCAACAAATGGGAAAAGGGAAAAATAGTCTTACAATCAGCTTGGTATCTTGGTATCAAGAAAAGTTGATAATGGCTCAAGTCCAAACTCATTTGCTTGAACCATTTTTCTCCCATACAAGGTATCCCAGTGGCCATAGCAATTATATTGGTGGATAGCTCAAAATTTACCCCAACTAGATGCACTTGATGGTCATGGAGGTTGAGGATAAAAAGTATGGTCAACTCAGGGTGACTTTGGACTCTTTGTACTCTCTCACAGAAATCAAAACAACCCACCTCTTGGAAATATGCAACTGTTGTAGGGGAGGCTGTCAACTCCTTGGTGTTCAAAGGTTCAAATCTATTTACTCTTCCACCCTTTATTTATTGTCCTCTAGGTCTTTGGCCTCCCCTGCCACTATCACTACTGCCTTCTCTAGACATTTAATCTTTTGCCCTTGATTTGGAATCAAAACCCTGAAACTATTTGTGAAATGATATGGAGAGGGCAAGTGAGATGATAATGAGAAAGGTAATGATTGGCAAGTGAAGGGAAATTATGAGTGAAGAAGGAAAATTTGGGCCTCAGTGTACCTTCAATTTGTATATGGATGGGTGCCCTTTGAACAAGAGTGTTTTTAGCAGGGGATTAGGTTTCCTCTTCCTTATGTTTTTTCTTTTCTTTACATTTATTGCTAAGTTTCACCTTTAAAACAACAAGAGAGGGGGCAGAGCATCTAAATACCTCTTATAAAGACTCCAGGAAGTGCCAAGCAGAAAATTTGGAGGAGTCTTGAGGCAGTTGGAGGCTTGCATCAGCTTCAAAAGATTCCTAGCTAAACCCGTAGCATAGGAGCGCAACACTTGGGCCCCTGCACGCACTGTCAGGTCAACCTGAATGATCCTGTGTGTAGTGCTCGTGCGGAGCTGCATGCTGTCGGGTCGGCCTGAATGACCCTACACGTAGCACTCAGGCAGAGCTGCATGCTATCAGGTCAACCTAAACGGCCCTGTGCATAGCGCCCGGGTGGAGCTACACGTTGTCGGGTCGGCCTGAACGGCCCTGTGTGTACCAATTTGGGCCTGTTGGGCCTCTGCACTGTGAACGGGTAGCACATTTCTACAAGAGCTTAGTGCTCTATTACAATTTCCAAAGAGATCACACATAGACACGTAGCACATTTTTCCAGGGGCGTAGCACGCACTAGAGAATTTGGCGGAAATTCCGACAGCCAAATCGTCGCTATTCCGACACATTGTCATCGCAAGAGAGACAGTTAGAGGGTAGGCAAACTGTGGTTTACCATACCGTCGCAGTTTCGACACAACTAAAAAGTGTCGCAGTATCAACACTTTTCCGTCGCTTCCAAACAAGCGTCACTCTTCCGACGTCTCCTAATCCGTCGAACTTCCGACCTCTATAAACTGTCGCACTTCCGACGAAATGTGGTCCGACGTCTGTAAACTGTCACAATTACGACGAAATGTGGTCCGACGTTTTGAACATCGCTCTTCCGACGTCTGTAAACTGTCACAATTACGACAAAATGTGGTCCGACGTTTTGAACGTCGCTCTTCCGACGTCTGTAAACTGTCACAATTACGACGAAACGTGGTCCAACGTTTTGAACGTCGCGCTTTCGACGTCTGTAAACTGTCACAATTTCGACGCTTACAAGACGTCAGAATTGCGAAGGAAGGCTTAATTTAAAAAAAATAAAAACAAATGAAACTTTAAAAGAGGAAAAACATTGTTTTGAATATATTTTATGAAGTAAAACAGTACATGAAGTCATTACATTTTCACATCTGAAGATTTGAACCCAAATATCCATCCAGAAAAGTGGAAGTCCCACCCCAGACAATGATAGAAAAATACCCCATGTCACATACAGGGACATGATATAAAACCCAGTAACGGTCCACATGGAGATTATCGAAAATTTGAGAAAGCATCCAAATATGCCCGAGGCATCTATAAGAAAGTGAAATAGCAGTATGTAGAATAGTAAAGCAACAGATAGAGTACCGACGTCCATTGTTCCAAATACAAATTAAAGTACCCAAAATCCTTGAGCAGAGAAAAACGCTAATCATGTGAGGAGTGTGATATGTCCAAAATATAAAAAGACCATCAGACCATATCAATAAACCAGCAACATAGACCAGCATCGCTAGTTTTGAAGGCAGAGTGATAAACATTAATCATTTTTTTTTCACGAGAGAAAAAACATTGTTTTGAATATATTATATGAAGTAAAACAGTCCATGAAGTCATTACATTTTCACATCTGAAGATTGGAACCCAAATATCCATCCAAAAATGTGGAAGTCCCACCCCAGACAGTGATAGAAAAATACCCCATGTCACATACAGGGACTTGATATTAAACCCAGTAACAGTCCACATGGAGATTATCGACAATCCGAGAAAGCATCCAAATATGCCCGAGGCATCTATAAGAAAGTGAAATAGCAGTATGTAGAATAGTAAAGCAACAGATAGAATACCGACGTCCATTGTTCCAAATACAAATTAAAGTACCCAAAATCCATGAACAGAAAAAAACGCTAATCATGTGAGGAAGACCATCAGACCATATCAATAAACCAACAACATATACCAACATCGCTAGTTTTGAAGGCAGAGTGATAAACATTAATCATTTTTTTTTCACAAGAGAAAAAATGTTGTTTTTAATATATTATATGAAGTAAAATAGTCCATGAAGTCATTACAACAATATAGAGACAGATTGTCTCGTAGATAAGAAAAATGATAACTGATGTTGTGCTGTTTCCTTATTTTAAGAATGTGCTGGAGGCAGGCCCTATATCTTGGCTTGCTGCTGTCCTCTTTAGTAATTCTATGTTGATTATTTCATTTCACTGATACTCTTTAATTACTCTGATACTCTTTGACCTTTGTTCATCCTTTTATCCTTTTTATCATGATATACTGTGGTAAATAGGCAAAAATTTATGTAAGGATAATTTTTTACAAAAGTTCCATCATTTCTTCCCACAATTGAACTTCTGGCACTCTGGTCCTTTGCAACTTTCTTAGTGTTTCATCAGCCTCAGTATATCTGAATAAATCAGGCTGATTTGGGAACAAATGATTTACTTCATGCTCAAGATAAAATAAATTCTCCAATATGTCATGAAGGTTTTTCCCTGTAGGCAATGCTGCTATTGATGAACTGGTTGAAGAACTAGCTTGATTATCAGCATATTTGTCCAATTTTTCAACATAACTATCAAGGTCCATTAGCTTATCTTCTGCAACTATAGGACTAGGAAATCCTCTATTTAACAAAATATTCAATCTTTCTCTGAAGGCAATGATTTATTCTTGCATATCTGAGCACCTTCGTTCTAAATTCTGTACGAGAGTTATTTTAGTAAAAACTTTCTTTATTTCCAGAATTGTTCCGGTCCTGTCCTGAATACTAATTTCTGCAAGTTGATTCTTAGTCTGAGTATTCAAAAAATGTATAAGTCTATTGGCCTCTTCTGGCATATTTCCCAACTCTTGTCTTGATCTCTCAATCTCATCCAGAGCCAATTTAACTAAGTTATTTTGTTCATCCATTATTTGAATTGAGGACCAAACATCCTTTATTGATTGAATGATATTATCCCAAAGAATTTCATTTATTTCTTTTAAAGGTTTCTCCAATGTGAGATCCTTTTCCAATGCTTTGATTGTTTTTTCTAATTTGTTCACTTCTCTTGTTTTATCAGCAACACTCATTTTTGAAAGGTCATATTTATGTTCTAGAGTGGCCAATTGTTCCTTTGTTTTGTGAAGCTCTATGGCCTGAATGTTCATATCTTCCATTGACTTTGTTAATTCATCAATGTTCAAATTTGCAGTGTTGCTCTGTGACAATTCTGCTGGCTGACCTGTTGTTGCTGTACCTGTCACTACTCCTGTTGTAGATACTAGAATATTTACCTGCTTATATTTTAATGCATTCTCAAGCTCCTTTTCAGTTGCAGTAAGTTTCTCATTCAATTTTAAGAGAAAATCCATTAGTTCTTCCTCGAAATTTTGTTTGATGATTTCTGCAGTCTGTGGATGTCTTAAGGCCGGTAACTTTAATTGTTTTCTCAGAGCTGCAATATCATCATCTTTTCTCTTGATCAAAGCTTCAATACCTTTCACATCTTTAGGATTATGACCCAAACCAATGATTATTTCCTCTAAAGTTTTGATTCTATTATCCTTAGCCTAGGAGGAGGCTTTTTCAAGCTGCAACTGTGTATTAGTATTATCCAAAGAATCCTGCAAATTATGGGTCATCATTGATTTATCCGTCAGAGTAGAATAAATCATCTCACCTATTTTCTTGTGTAGCTCAATTTGATCTAAAGGATGGATATCCTTTACTAAGACTTCAAAATTAGTCCTAACGTAATTTGCAGCTGTCTGAGGCTGCCGCACCTTGGGCTTCAAATGGCTCATTAACATCTTACCCTGTTGGATGTCATAAGCTGACATCAATATTTCTTGATTTTTCGGAGCCATCTTCAAATATTGGTTGTACACTTGAACTCTAAGTGGATCGTTCCTGGCCTTTATATTGGTGAATGTTCTTTTGATGTCCCAGGCAGTTTTTACTGGAGGTTTGAAAGAAGATATTTCTGCACTTTGTTGCCTCTGTATTCCCTGTTTTTGAAAATTAGTGGATGTCCCACTACCTGTATCTGTTTGCTGACTGTCTTCCCTGGCTGTCAGGGATTTCCTGAAATGATTCATCTTCTGGAAGGGGAGTTAATTTCTACCTTTTAACATCTTGCTGTTCAGAAGAGCCACCAATAGGAGTAGTTGTTTCAGCCTATCTCTTTTTGCCCTTTTCTATATTCAGAGGAGTTTGTAAAATATAAATTTCTGGCTCACTGATCTGAGTAGGAGGAATTTTTCCTTGACCTTGTTATTTAGAAGTCTCTGGTTGCGCTGTCATTATGAATTTTTCAATTATTTGTATATCAGGCTCCTTTTCTTTTCCTTTAGATTCTACTGCTACTGTACTAATCTCCTGCAAATTTTGTTGTAAAGTCCTGGCTGAAGAAGATCCCTGCACCTGTCCAAAAGATTCTAAGTCAAGTATCTTTTCAAGATCTTTCATTACATTTTCAACATTGACCTGCTCACTATCATTTTCAACCAATGTCCCTTCTGTCCATTCATCCATATTAGCATATTGTTCTATTTCTGGGATTCTTTGATGGATGTATGGTGACTATTTATTTTTCATTCTTCTATCACAGATAAAGTTGTTTGGATCATAAGGCACCCAGTAGAAACTCTTTTGTAGTCTGAGATAGTCTTCTAAAATCCTTTCAGCTTCCTTTCCAGCTTCCCTAGAGTTACAAATGAAGGGACCTAATTGGCTCTTGATCCCGAGTTGAGCCTTTTTCTTTGCATTGCAAAAATGAATTATATCTGAATTATTCATCTGCCTGAAATATTCTAATGCAAAGAGTCTCATTGGGACATACTTGAGCAGTTTGAATGGGCATAATTCACATCCATATATCCTGATCTCTGTGTAGTTTTTATATAGGTACCAGTCACCTATCTTGTAATGCTTTGAGAGCTGAAGGATTTTCTTGATTTCATTGTTAATTCTAGGAGGAGAGACTCCTGTCAACAAGGTAGTTGCGGGATGAACAAAAAGGTCGACAAACTCATTATAGGAATAAGGAGAATCAAAGGAATTGTGAGTAATGGCAGACCAAAAGATGACTGACCTAGGATTCCCTTTGGCATCAAGTTTCTTAACATAAAAAGGGAAATTTTCTGACTGAAAGTAAATCATGAGATGATATATGACAGAAAAATACTTAAATACTCTCTCATTCTCAAATCTCATGAACTGATCATGGATTTTGTCAGCAATATAAGATGCAAAATCGTACTTGACAGCAGGAGGTTGTCCAAGGGTAAAAATGGATAACAATACTAGGGTTAAGTGATCAACATACTCACTAGTATTGAAGCCCATTATGGAAGATATCATGTCTAAAATAACTCTACCCTCATCAGTAAAGAAAGCATAACCATAAAGGGGAGGGTTTTTAGGCTGATGCTCTGGTAACATGAAGGTTTGGCATAGGCGGTTTAACTCTTCATGGGATAACTTAGTAGATTTCTCAAGTAATTCAACCATGGACAGGGGAGTGAGAGCTTGACCAAGTTGGAATTGTAGCATTTCATTTATGGACTGAGCAGTTATTGGGAAAAGGACATTTTGACTTGTGGATAAAACTGCTCGTTGGTTGGGATCATAATTTGCATAGCAATAATGGATTAACTCAAGAAAAATGTGGACTGAGGGGAGAAGCTACATAGGAATATTTGATTCCCAGAGTCCAAAGATGTCAGAACCATTCAAATAATTGTGTCTGCAGCGGAAAAATATTCGAAGAGGATTCTCACTGAGACACAAGTCCTTAATTTGAAAATCCATATCGGCTAAAAGCAAATAATCCAAGTCCTTGTGAGGGGCATTGATGGGCATGATATTCAGAGCTACAGGAACTTCCATTTCTGGTTCTTGTGGATTCAGAAATGGAATTTCTGGGTTTTTGTGGAAAAGGGGCACAATTACCAGTTTTGGGAATATAATTGCAGTTCTGGGAACGAAAAAGACCAAACTGAACTTCTTTTCAGACCTTAGTGCAGAATTAAAACTAAAACCAGGATTTTTTACAGAGTTTAGCGGGGAATTGGAATAAATACCTGTTTACGGGAAATGAAACATGTTTAAACAGGCGCTGGTTATGACAGAAGAACCCTGAAATACTCGGCTTCAATTCTCTTCAGCAAGGTAATGGTCAGCAAGCGTTAACAGTTGGTTTTTGAATTTTGTTGCATGGAAGACTGGCTAGCGCACGGAACAATGAAAATGACGCAGACACAATTTGTTTTATTTACAAAGTCAAAAGGGTGGCGGGGAACAATGAAAATGACCCGAAAAAGATTAGGGCGAATTTGATAAGAAATTCGCATCACAACTCTCCCTCCGTACGCCAGCCAACTTTGGACCCGAAAAAGATTAGGGCGGAATTCAATTGGTTTTCGCGTCACAAAATTGGCCGACGTCAGCAGGCTATTTTGGAACGCGAATTTGGTTTGAATTATGGTTTATCGCCGTTTGAAGTCCAGCGGGCTCGACTTAAGAGAACCGGGGTCGTGAACACTGTTCAAATATAAAAATCCCGCTTAATAAAGAGACAAGATTGTTGTGCTTTCGGAACCTGAGCCGAGGATTGGACATGAGTTAACAAACAAAAGGATAGCAGAACCAGACTTGCACCCGTGGTCAAGCCCTGTACCAAAACCACGAGCGGAATCACAAAAGGGGGTCCCCATATCGCACCGCTTTTGCGGAGTAGGCGGTATTTCCTATTCGCGAGTGATTCCATAGGGAAAGTGACACGTGGCGAAGTGACCCCCGGAAAACCATCGTTTAACCCGCGCCATCGCACGTTAAAGCCCAACGTTGGAAGCTGAGCGAAATTGCCAAGAGTCGTTGATTTGGAGAAGGGCCATCGGACGGTGGTCGCACGTTGAACTTGCCCGGAGGTTAACTAAGGTGTGCGGAGGATAGCCAGGTACGATAAGAGTGTTTGATTGGTTATTGATATATATAGGTGGGGCTAGAGTATAATGAAATTGTTTAATTAAACGATTGGCGGATAATTAGCATAAGTCTGGAGCGTGATTGTTGTAAGGCTGGGTGGTGAAATATAGAGCCAAAAGTTCATTACAAGTTATTTATTTAAAAAGAAACATGGAGTATAAATACAAAGTGTTGAAAGTTAAACATTGGTTATAAGGCTTGGAGATAATATAAAGTCGGGAATATAAATTAAATTCCAACCATTGTGGATGGTATTTATTTATCAAATTCTACGAATTTGATAAATAAAACCGAAGAAAGAAGAAGTCAATGAAGACCCAGGCTGGAGGAAAAGAATGGGGTAAACCAGGGGAAAATGCTGACAGAGCGATTGTAGACACACCAGCTCTCCTTAGGGGTCCAATTTCAGTTTTGTTGCGTCACACGATGATCTCTCTTCTCTGGCATTTACTTGTATTGAAGATCACTATTCTAGGAATAAGGAGTTATTTTCTCCAAAAATAACCCTAGCCAAACATTGACAATGCATCGAGGATATCTTTCTATGCTTCATAAGTACATATGTTCTACTTCTAAATCATGTCTTGGAAGTGGTTGTTTTGCTGGAAATTATTCACCAGTTGGTTTCATACCAAAGTATTTTTCTCATTTTCAACATCCAATACATGAAAAAGATAATGGTTTAAAACAACATAAATATTTGAAATTTTGCAAGAATTGTCTGGTACACTTTGAATATGAATTTTGAAGTCAAGTGCATGATGCTGTATAGGATCAAGTGTCATTTTGAATACCAAATGTTTCACAAGAAACTTCTCAACATGCTACCCTGCAGTAAGGATTAAATGACAATATTGCATCGACTATTTCCATAATAAAAGTGCACCTCGGCCATAAGACTAAACAACTACAAATGTTGTAGATCTAACAAGACCACACAATCAAATGTATTCCACAAGGCCAATACTGTATGAAAAATGAAAAGGAGTTTGCAACCAAAAATACCTTAGGCAACTAATTCAATTAGATACACCAAACCATCAACAAAAAGGAAAACCAGCTTACTTGGCCTCAATATTTTCAACTGGGTCCTCTAATTCAACCAATAAAAAGGGCAAAACCATAGCATTGAGATACATTTCATTACACTGTCAATAACAATAAAATTTGACTCAGCCATAACCCTTTCCTTTTAGACCACTGGGTAACAAATATGTTTCCTTTCACCTTTGAGTTTTCAAATTATGCCTACCAAATCTAAGACATTTAAGAGGGGGAACTAATACAACGTTAAAAAGAAAACCAGAGCACACATCTAAAATAACAACCCTCCATAAAAAATTAAAATAACACATTAAAATCAAATATAAGTGGACAAGGAAAGATCCACCGCAGTGAAGTTTCACGTGCAGGGGACCTTCCTTTAAACATAATTTTTTCTCTGACCTGCAATTTTTTTGTCACTGAGCCATCCTTGTTGAAGTACAACTCCTTTTCCATAGCTCTTGTATTAACTACCTTCTCTCTATCCTTTAATCTCAGAGTCCCTCTTCTGCTTGAGCGATTAAAGGAAATGGGTGAAAAAACTGAAAGAGAAGACAATTGTCTGCCATAATTATCAAACATTGCACCCAACTTCTTCCCCTTTCCATTGTTACCCAATGAGGTAGATGTGGCAATTGTTGTCATACTACCCAAAGCAGAGGCCAACTTCTCTTATGCTGAATATAGAATTACAAGATCTTCATATTAGTATGAACCTTAAAAAACATGACTCCCATTGCTAAAAACCACTTTTAAGTTGTAACAAGCAAACTAAACAACTATCGCAACTTTTGGCAACTTCTGGAGCATTAAGAGAGAAACAATCAAAGAGAAATACAACCACAATCCTCATTTTAATGAGACCGGACTATATATTTGCATTAAGGTAATAGAAAGAAATCACGACTATATTAAGGCCACCACAAAACAATCTTTAACCAGTGTCTCTCGCAGCCTTCAGGTTGCCATGCTAGAGGTTGCATATTTTTAATTTAAATTCTAGACCTCTCGTGCCCATCTATGAATGCATCCAATGGGATATCTACATCAAATGCTCCTTTATATCCCCAAAAACAAATTCCCTACTACAAGAGCACCGGTATTGATGGATCACCCCACACCATCCCACCCACTAGAAACGGTGAAAAAGGAAACCCGAGAAACCTTCTGAAATATCTCAAGATGACTATATGGGTGGTTCTTATGAATCAACTAACCATTCAGAACATGCTCATCAATCCAAACCATAAGTATTATGTGACAATATTCAAGCAGGCACTGAATCGGATTTCTGAAGCTATGTTAGAGAAACCCTAAACTCTCATTGAAAATAGGTGAAATGTGGCACCACTCAGAGATTGACATGTGCCAATTGGTACAAGTGGTAGACAATTGGCATGCTCAAACAACGAGGTGATGCAGGAATGACATGAGGGAGAAAATATCGGAAAAGCCCCAAATCTGGAGAACTAAAGCTCATCACCAACCTGAGATTGACAACTTTACATGATGTAACCTATGAAATCGTAAATGGAGAAATCATAGTAAAAATAAAGTAACCTATGTAACAATAAAGTCGGATTCATCCTAGGAGTGGTAATGGGAGAAATCATAGTGAACAACAGGAAACATGCAAAGTTGCTTACAATCAAATAGATGAAAAAACACATACAAAAAACCTAGATAATAATCATGAACAAGCTTAATATTGAATTATGAACTGTAAAGGAACTTACAAAATGTGACATTACGAACCTGGTCAAGCGCACAAGCAAAAATATCCTGGACAAGACCCTGGTTGACAAGTTGTATTGCTCATGATGCAAGAGGATTTGTACCTGCACTGCCAAGTCAATTAAAATCCATCATTATCTATACAATAAATACAAGTAATTGATGTAGTATTTTTTACTCTAAGATGCATTCTTATGATAATTTTAGAACATATGTTGAAAATATCAAAACATACCTGAATAAGCTCCTCTTTGTTTCAAGAACAATTTATTGGAGTCGCATGAACTTGGAACAAGCCTCCCACGATCTGAAAGAGTAGCAACTAAGTCAACAGTGACTTTTTTGTTGCTACGCTGGATCGAGGGAGGTTTGCTCCAAGATTAAATCACTCCAATAAATTATTCTCTACTAAACAGGGCTAACCACGTGAAGGTGGAAGCTCTTATGGCCCTCCCCCCCCCTCACATCACTCTCAATTCCCCAATACCCAATCTATATTTCATTTTTTACTTTCATGAGCATAAAAAAAAATATTCAATAACTAATAAAAAAACAATTCAACAAAAAGTACGCAAGGAAACATTGCAATTAATGCTTGACATAAAAATATTATGATAAATGAGTTTTTATATAACGCAAAAAACGTTCCAAGTATGGTCATTGGTAACGTTTGTCTTATAATAATACAATATTTTACATTATCGAATTTTCTTTTTCTTCTTCCTATTTTTAAAGCTCCTAATTACATCATCAATATCATCATGCTCTGCTCTTGTTTCGTGCCTTTCGACCCGCACTGCTGACCTAGTTGCGTAGTCACGATGTCTGGTCTCATCCAGTGACGGGGCATCGCCTACAAAAATAGATAATATTAAATTTTAATTGTCAGTTTTTAAATATCATTGAACTAGTTCGATAATATTAATAAAAAAAATTGCAATGAGATTATTTACCTGGTGCACCAGTTGTCGCCGCTGACCTAGTTGCGTAGTCACGATGTCTGGTCTCATCCAGTGACGGGGCATCGCCTACAAAAATAGATAATATTAAATTTTAATTGTCGGTTTTTAAATATCATTGAACTAGTTCGGTAATATTAATAAAAAAAATTGCAATGAGATTATTTACCTGGTGCACCAGTTGTCACCGCTGACCTAGTTGCGTAGTCACGATGTTTGGTCTCATCCAGTGACGGGGCATCGCCTACAAAAACAGATAATATTAAATTTTAATTGTCAGTTTTTAAATATCATTGAACTAGTTCGGTAATATTAATAAAAAAAATTGCAATGATATTATTTACCTGGTGCACCAGTTGTCGCCGTTGACCTAGTTGCATAGTCACGATGTCTGGTCTCATCCAGTGACGGGGCATCGCCTACAAAAATAGATAATATTAAATTTTAATTGTCAGTTTTTAAATATCATTGAACTAGTTTAGTAATATTAATAAAAAAAATTGCAATGAGATTATTTACCTGGTGCACCAGTTGTCGCCGCTGATCTAGTTGCGTAGTCACGATGTCTGGTCTCATCCAGTGACAGGGCATCGCCTACAAAAACAGATAATATTAAATTTTAATTGTCAGTTTTTAAATATCATTGAACTAGTTCGGTAATATTAATAAAAAATTGCAATGAGATTATTTACCTGGTGCACCAGTTGTCGCCGTTGGGACTGTTGCCCTGTCTTCCTCTCTGGTGGTAAGATCCTCAAGGGAAACATTCTCTATCATTTAAACAAAAAACGTTATAAGGACAACCATCAAGGTATAATTAGAAAAAATTATAAGTGGAAATTAATTACTGTCACGGCCCTCACTGATAGTAGCATTGTCGCCCTGGTCCCTACTACAATGATCAGGTTGCACGTGAGGATCATCTACATTTGGCTCTAAAACTGGGTTATTTGCGTCGTCGGTAGTGTTGCTCCCCTGATTTAAACAAATTTTTTAGACATTAAATTTATGGATGAAAACAAACATATTGAAAGGTTAATGTTTTACCTTATCAGGCATTCTGGATCTTGGGACCTGCCCCAAGCTTATGCGACGTTCAACTATGGCTTGATAGCCGAAATGGAAAGCGATATTTTTATCTTCCTCTGTTGTTTTTGTTCCGAAGTCATCACCCTACATTACATATGTCTGTGTATTTTTAATCATATTTGATAGGATTACAAAAACGTTGGAAGGCGATACAATTAATTATAAGATGCTTAGCTACTTAATTACAATTCTTGCGGCCAATTTCAAGTAGCCGCCCTGGCCTAGCTTGTGATGGCCCTTTTTTCAATCCTAGCTTTGGTTGCCTTTGAGGTGTCAGGAAACCTAGCATCAAAAGATTAAAGTCAGATATGACGTGGCACACTTTTATTTTAGACATGAGAAAATTAAAGCTATTGAATTAAAGTTGTAATACCTTGCGGGTCCATTTGGTATTTTTCCTTCTTTCTTTGCCCTTTTCTCTTTTCCGTCATGGATGAGTGCTCTCCACTCACTCTCTGGAACTGTGAGAGGACGCTCATATCTAGGGTTAAATTGCAATTGCGTCCTATAGGTGTCCCTGGTATATTTCAAATATTTTCCGGCAACCCGAGCCACCGCTGTTTTGTCAAATATGCCGACCCCAAAAAGGGTTTCTAGATAATCTAGAAGTTCTTTTTTCAGGTTGGAACTCTGGGAATTCCACCCTGTGCGTATGGTTGGGCCAAAAATTACCAACGCATGGCTCTCCAGATACCTATAGAACTCATTGTTTCCTACACAGAAAAAAGAAGAAGAAGATATTATCATTAATTTAAAAATAAAAATCGTGATAAATATGTTTTAGATAAAGTACATGAAATAGTTAAAATATTAAAATTTACCTGGGAGTTGTACATACTTTATAGGGACACCTTCATCGTTCACCAACAACGTGCCATTAATGGTCCCTGTGGAGCTGACACGTGTAGCTCCAGGAAACACAATAATGTAGTTGGCCATATCAGCCTCATCATTGCCAACACGTTCAGCAGTTGGCTGGGTGTCTGCTTGGGCAGAGTGTGTTTCTTGCCTGGCACCTAAAGGAGTAGAAGGTGTACAAGAGGGTTGTTGGGCAATCTCTTGCCCTTGTGTCCCACTACCACCAACACCGGATTCAGCAAGTGCCAGAAAACACTACATACAAAAGAAATTTTTGTTAGTTTAGTCAATGTAAAAATTAAAAATCAAACTATCACAATTCATCTCATGCAGAACAAAAAAAAATATCCTTCTGACTTTTTATTATTACCTGATATCTTTCTAGTTGGCTCATAAGTTTTTTTATCTTCTCTTGTGTTTCAGGTGTTTGAGGTGCGTCTATCAAAGTCTTAAATTTCGACCTTGCATTTCGTGCCTTTTTTCGCAACAAGAACACTGGAGATAGGGATGAAGAAAGCTCTTCCTCAAAGAGGGAATCATCAGGCGTACCATGGCTAGGTGTCTGCATATTTGAACAAAATTAATATTATTTCAATTATATAAATAACTAAAATACCTGAAGATAGAGCAATGCTGGCACTTTACATGTTCTTCCGCTGGCCTCTTTCCGCGATCATCCCGTCTCTGGGTTGTTCCTGCACTGCTCTCATCAGTCTGCCACATTGCAATAAAATTATAAATGTAAAAACTTCAAAACAATATCTAACCTAAAAACACAAAATGAAAACTGAAATAATTTCTAATAAGACACCGGACGACAAAGTTAGAGTTTCAAATATGCCTTGCATTGAATTCAGTCCTGGAAACATGTCATTGCACATTAAGGCACCCAAACAAGAGACGAGTTGACAATGAAGACATTATTGAATATATTTTTGGAGCAACTTCTAGTAAACTTGTTGTGAAGACCTTCAGGACATTTTTGGAGCAACATTGTTGAAGCTGATGGTATAGCATTGTTGGAGATGATCTTGAAGGGCCTTGAAGTGAAGCTTTTGGAGCAACTATTGAAAAATCCTTAGAGAATTTAAGTAAGTCACTTTCTATCTTCCATCACCTTTTTCTTTTCAATATCCTTTAAACGATTTTGTTGATATTTAATGTTTGAAATCACGTTATAATTCCTTTATTATATGTGTTTGGGGACTAGAATAATTTCACACTAAACCATGCAAACTTAAAAGTAACTTAACAGATCCATAAAGTAATAATAATCATAATTCCTAATTTCCTATTGTACGATATGATGCAAATTATTCAAACATGAAGCAATGAAGACATGCAATGTCTGAATTTCAAGATTGATAAACCAATACAAGAAGTTAGAAACTACAACTTTGATTCAATACTCTGTGTCCTAACTCCAGGAAGGAATCTAGTTTGTAGTACAAAACATGCATCGTGTATTATCAATTCTTAATTGACAACAACTAAAGGTCATCTACATCATCAATTCCTTCCCATTTTGTGTTTTTATGTTATATTCCTTATAAAAGTGTAAAATTTCTCTCAAAGTAAGCAACCACTAAATAAAATAAAAAATAGTTGAGATATGATTGAGAAATGGTCATTTATTTCTTAAAAGGATCTTCACGATTTATTTGGTTGTTTTTCATCTCAAGAAACAAGAAATGACCTAAGAAACTATCATGTTGTAATATAAGAAACAACACGGTGCAATGTCCATTTTCAAAGCCAAATGATGTCCATTGAGGACACGACCTTTATTTGGTTCCTGTTTCATAGGAGTTTCGGGTATAAATGGAACTTTTTTGTACCATTTCCAGTAGTAAAAAGGGAAAACCTTCTTTTTCCATGGGAAATAATTTACCTTTCCTTTTTCAAGATAATCTAAATCACAAAAAATATGAACTATAATGCACACATTCTTGGATAATGTGAAAGTGGAAAAGAAATACCCTACACAAGTGATGCACATATGTACACTTGAACACTAATATATTTTTGTAGTTGAAATGCAATGCTTGTTTTCATTTAAATGTAGGGTTTTTAAAGCAGGGAGAAATAATAGCTGCCAATTTAATAAGCGTTTCTTTGGGAAAAATTTAAATCTTGTATTGGGTGATGAAGATAATAGAGGGTATTGAATCTTGATTCTTGACAGTGTGTTTAACTTGAATAACTCAAATGATTATAAATATCAGTCGATGAGTTCTTTTTTCAAGTATGTCACTCAAAACTCTTATGTCAAAGCATTGTATGATGGCTAGCATTTGCTTGTTTCCCTTTCTTCAGTTCAATGTAAAAAGTATATTAATATATTGGAGCACGAATGATAACTACAATTGTTTGCTCTGCAGTATATCCAGCCCCAAGATTATGAAAAATTTTCTCAAGTGGAGCTATTTGGTTAGGTTGTAGGGTCAACCCTCTATAGGAGGAAGGGCCTGCAGTAAGAACTTACCATTTTGCAAGAGCTGAGGGCCAATGCTGTTCTGCAAGAGCTGAGGGCGAATGCTGTTCTGCAAGAGCTGTCGCCCAAGAGTTGAGGGCGAATGCCGTCTAAGAGCCAGAATGCTTTTCCAAGAGTCGAGGCGAATGGGTTGTACATGTTGTTCGTGGGAGCGAGGCGAATGCGCTGGATATCGACGCACGTAGCACAAGCATATCACTAATAGATTTTTGTAGTTGAAATGCAATGGTTGTTTTCATTTAAATGTAGGGTTTTTAAAGCAAGGAGAAATAATGGCTGCCAAATTAATAAGCGTTCTTTGGGAAAAATTTAAATCTTGTATTGGGTGATGAAGATAATAGGGGGTATTGAATCTTGATTCTTGACATCTAGAGAGAACCCTATAGCCTAACAAAATCCAATGGAATTGACCAAAAAAACCCAAATAGAGTCAACCCTACTATAGGAGGAAGGGCTTGCAGTAAGAACTTACCATTTTGCAAGAGCTAAGGGCGAATGTTGTTCTGCAAGAGTCACGAGGGCTTAACGCCTCAGGAAAATGCCGAGGGCAAATCTTCTTTTCTCAAGAGCGAGAGAAGCACTGCGTAATGCCGAGGGAAAATTCCTCGTTCTGAGGGAAGCCGAGGGCGAACAATCGAGGGCGAATGCCGAGGGAAAATTCCGCTTCGCAAGAGCCGAGGGCAAATGTCGTTCGCAAGAGCGAGGCGGATGCGCGCGCATATCAAACAAGATAGCTATTATGATTTGAGACATTTGAAATAATAAAATCATTTTTTTATGTAAAGGCATATAAGTTTCGACCCGTTGTATTTAGCGCATATATAAAACAGATATCAGACTTATTATAAAAAGGTGTATCAAGATAACGATGCCTCAACGCGCATCAACACATTTATTACCCTAGACATTGTGTCGCACTTGTAGTCATCGCAATACGACTACACATATACATGCCTATGACAGTTCTTCTTCAACGTCGCATTGGCGACACTTTTCTAAGTGTCGGTATTGCGACACCTTTCTATAAACGTCGGTATAGCGACGGTTTCGGGCGGGATGGAAAAAAATTGGGGAAATTTCCGACATTTGGTCAAAAGCGTCGGAACCAAGTGTCGGAATTTCTGCCAAATGTAGTAGTGACGGGTTTTCTAACCCGAAGTTCGCCAGATTTTCAGAAATTTCTCCTTGAAAGCATTTTTCTCCTCTTTTGCAGATGACAAATGAGTTGAGTGATAGACATTGGATTTTTATAACCTTGGAAAAATAATTGAAAACTAAAAACCCACTTTTCTAATGTATTGAGTTTTACCATTGTCACTTTATCACTAATATCTCTTTTTCTTTTGCAGGAGGTGACTTAAAACATTAAAAAATGATCTTTTATCATCTCAACCTTTCTTCTTGGTTGTCCTTAGGTAACTGAGGTGATGGATTTTAGCTCTCTTTGGCCTATTGATGTTTCTTAAAACTTGTTTTGTTTGTGCCTATTGGAGTTGTATGGTTTCACTGTGTTTTAACCATTCTCATGTCTTCAACCCCTTTTTATTGAGAGAATGATAGAAACATATATTATCCCTCTTTGAGATCCCAAAGTGTAAGTGGTTTTAAAACAAGGTTCCTCCCCTTCTTACTGAATTTCCAAAGGTATAATAAGTTTGTCTTGCACAGTGACCTTAGTCTTTTCAATCAAGTTTATCATTACCTCCCCTTGGCCACTTCTATTTGTTGCAGGTGCCATGACACAAATTATTTGTCTCCTTGGTCATTTTTGGATTTTGACAATTTTGGTTACTCCACAAAAAAATCTTGATTAGTTTGGTGTTTCTATTTTGAAACTTGACCTTGTGATTTCTTCCCTTTGACTATTTTGAGGGAAATTGACTGCACTTGAAGGCTTAGTCTCCCTCACACTGATATTCTTTGTATTTCCCTCCTTTTGATGTAGTGAAACCCTTTTAACTTGGCAAACCATGGAGGTCACTTTATGATATTCTTTGAAAACCTTCTGCCATCATGATGGAGATTTATGGCCTTCATTTCACTTCTTTGCCTACCTTCTCAAACTTTAGGCTTTATGGCCTTTTCCCCTTTTTATTTATAATTTATAGAAATCTTCAATTCATACTTGGGTTGGGCTGATGTGCCTCTATCCTTGTGATCCTTTACATTGGCGCCATGCTTAGCAACACTTTTTAGCCATTCAGTCATAAAAACCCCGAATTTATTTGAACATAGGCATGCTATCTCTCCTTTGCTATGAATGTCCTTTGAGATGATTTAGCCTCTTACCTTACTTCTTTTCTCCTAATAGCCATCTCAATCATTCTTGCAGAAATGTTTAAGACAGGCAGTTGTATTTTTGCAGAAGTTGTGCTTTGATCAAGGAGGCCTTCCTTGGAAGCTTTTCTGATCCATTTGGACAATCATATGCTAACCTTCTTCCACTTTTATTGCACCCTCTTGGCACAGGAAAAACAAATATTTAGAACACCAAAATAATCCTATGATCTTTGAAACCCTAGGTGACCTAATGGTGGGCCTTTTGGACTTGGATTTTGGCTGAAAACTTAACTTAGGGTTTTAGGTGTAAAATAGAGTTTTTGACAAAAATTATGCATTGAAGACCTAAAAATTGATGACTTTGATTTATCTAAAGAGCCTAGAAAGGTATCTTGAAACCACCAATGCTTGATGCACTTGGTGAATAGGGGGAAAGGTTGGGCTACTTGGAAATCCAAGGTGGAAGTAAAAGGTTAGGCAAGTCAAAACATAGTGGTAAGGTTAGAGGTGGAAAAATATAGTGAAAATGAGTGGAATGAGCCCATGATGGGTCTTTTAGGAGTGAAAGGCTGGCTATGACTTGATAGAGTAGTAAAATAGTGAAAAATTTATCCTAAGGATGATGAAGGCAGTGATATTTCTAGAACTCATAATATTCATGAATTTTGTTTCTAGAAATTTGGGATAAACATTTAGTCTTCCATAGAAAGCAAAAAATACTGATGACTAAAAGTGGCTCCACTTGGGGAGGGTAGGTCTTTTTCAGGAGGTGTCCAGAACATCAGATCTCTGGTTTTATGAAGACCAGTGCCTCGTCCATTGGGAAAATTTTTACTTCTTTTCATTTGCTGATGATTCCTTGAATTTGTGATCTGAATATTCTAAAAAACATGATTAGCTCAAACTCGCCTCTACCTACCTAGCCTACTTGGCCTAGCATTTTACTTCCTAGGGTGAACTTGAACTGGCAAGCCCTTGACATTTTATTCTTTTGAGAGCGAAACAAGCTATCTACTTCTACTCTTATTAATTCTAAGAGTTTAGATTATGCTAATGAAATATTTTTATTATCTACCTAGTCTAACTGACTATCAAGATTAGGTTGTATGACAGACTTCATTCTCTAAGCTATAGAAATGAAATTGAAAGCATGGTTTAAATCAGGATTAGGAAATCTGACTTACCATGAGTTGTGGCATTAGAACAAGTTGCATACAAACATTATTTTTGTACAAACAACACTAGAAAAATAAGGGTTGTGATTTATCATTTGGTATGCATCCCTATTTTTCTCTTTGGATCAGTTTTGAGCATGTGGAACCAATATATTTCATTCCTAATCTATCCTTTTTGAAAAGTCAATTTTGAATGATTTGATAAGCTCTATTTCACTAACTTATCAACACAAATTTAAAGCATGTTCATCCATGATTAAGCTAGATGACTAAACAAGATCTTCTTTTTGAACAAGTAGTGGTATTTAGGCTTGCACACTTCCAGTACTACTATTTTTTGGGTATGGGGTTGTACCTCTTTTCAAATCTGACCTCTTTTTCTTTCTTTGTTTGTTTTTGTATTTTTGTTTTTTATGATCTCCCATCATGTTGTGTTATATAAAATGAATGAAAATTTGAAACTAGGACTCTTGACAGAAGTAGTGTTTGAGCATCCAGCCATTGATCGGACCTCCAAATAAGTCTTCTCCATTCAGTCCTTGTAAAAATAAAGCATTATGACCTCTAAATGACTGAATGAGATAAGTGCCTTTCTAAAAATTCTCAAATTTACCATGTTTACCCTTGTCCTCCCTCCTGGAATCCCATTTCAACACTGTGTCTCCAATGTGGAAATTGTTGGCTTTAGTTCTTTTGTCAAAGATTTTCTTTATGTTTTCTTGCACTACTTGAGTCTTGTTATAAACTTCTTCCCTTATTTGCTGCAAATGAATGGTTTGGTTCAACCTCCTTTGCATGTCATTTTCTTTTGATTGCGCTTCTTGGAGAAGCTTTATCACCAAAATTCCTAAGGATGTTGGGAAAATGGCATCCATGCCATACACTAGTTGATAGAGAGACATACTAATTGATTTCTTGGTGGTTAGTCTATCAGCCCATAGTGCATGTAATAGCTTTCCATGCCATGCTTTTTTATTCTGTTCCAGAAGCTTCTTGATGATATTGACCAAGATTTTGTTAGAGGATTCAGCTAGCCCATTACCTTGAGGGTAATAAGCTGTGGAATGTCCTAATGTGATGTGATATTTATAACAAAATTCAACCATTATTTTTGGATGTAAAGGTAGTAGCATTATTTGTGATGATATTTTTGGGGCAACCAAATCTAGACAGGATGTTTGTCTCAAGAAATTTGATAATGATCGAGTCGGTGGCGTTCCTAGAGGGGATGGCTTCTATCCACTTGGTAAAGTAATCAGTAGTAGCGAGGATCCACTTATGTTGGGCAGATGAGGTGGGGTGAATCTCACCAATGAATTCTAAGCCCCATTGTTGAAAAGGAGCTTCAACAATAATGGGATGCAAAGGCAAAGGTAAGAGTTTTCTCTTGCCATAAAAAAGTTGGCACTTATGGCAAGTCATGAACAATTTGTGGGTGTCAGGGAAAAGGGCAGGCCAATAGTAGCCAGCTCTAAGGATCTTGTTGGATGTGGTTTTCTAGTAAAGATGGCCTCCACACTCTCCCTCATGCAGTTCATGCATGATCTTACCTACATCATCCTCAAGCAAACACTTAAGCAATATACCAATAGGATTCTTCTAATATAATATTCCATCTAAAATGAAAAATTTTAAAGCTTTTTGTTTTAGGAATTTAGCTTTTGTCTCTGATAATGTAGGAGGAGCAATGAGATAGAAAAGCACATATAGGATATCAGCATACCAAGATGAACATAAATACTTCTTCAATATGTGGGGCTATGCACTCTTCTTGTTCTTCTAAAACATAAACCATATTCATATCTAATGCTTTGAAATTTGATTCAGCCATAAGTTTTGCAAGTCCTTGTCCTTTAATCAGTTTAGTGGGTATGATTTCTAAGTCATATTCTAAGATAATAGCAATCCACTTTCCCCTTTTACCATCAGGGTCCTGATTTAGAATGTCTTTGAAAATTGTTTGTGGAATAAAAGAAATGATATGAGAATGTAAGATATAAACTCTAAAGTCCTTTAATGCCTTAATCAAGGCAAAGGCTTGTTTCTCCATGATGTTTTACTTTAGACACTAGAAAATTTGGCAGAATTTCTGATAGCCAATTCGTCGCTATTCCGACACATAGTCGTCGCAAGAGCCACAGTTCGAGGACGGGAAAAACGTGGTTTTCCATACCGTCGCAATTTCGATGCACTTAAAAAGTGTCGCACTATCGACACTTTTTCCGTCGCTTCCAAACAAGCGTCGCTCTTCTGACGTTTCCCAAACTGTCGCGCTTCCGACGTTTGTAAACTGTCGCACTTCCGACGAAATGTGGTTCGATGTTTTGAACGTCGCTCTTCCGACGTTTGTAAACTGTTGCAATTCCGACTAAATGTGGTCCGACGTTTTGAACGTTGCTCTTCCGACATTTGCAAACTGTCGCAATTCCAACGCAATGTGGTCTGACGTTTTGGACGTCGCTCTTCTGACGTTTTTAAACTGTCACAATTTCGACGAAATGTGGTCCGACTTTTTGAACGTCGCTCTTCTGACGTTTGTAAACTGTCACAATTCCGACGAAATGTGGTCCGACTTTTTGAACGTCGCTCGTCCGACGTTTTTATACTGTCGCTCTTCCGACATTTTTAAGCTGTCGCAATTCCGACGCTTACAAGGCATCGGTATACCGACGGCGGGTTTAATTTAAAAAAAAAATGAAACTTTAAAAGAGGAAAAAAGTTGTTTTGAATATATTATATGAAGTAAAATAGTCCATGAAGTCATTGCATTTTCACATTTGAAGATTGGAACCCAAATATCCATCCAGAAAAGTGAAAGTCCCACCCTAGAAAATGATAGAAAAATACCCCATGTCACATACAGGGACATGATATAAAACCCAGTAACGGTCCACATGGAGATTATCGACAAATCTGAGAAAGCATCCAAATATGCCCGAGGCATCTATAAGAAAGTGAAATAGAGTATGTAGAATAGTAAAACAACAGATAGAGTACCGACGTCCATTGTTCCAAATACAAATTAAAGTACCCAAAATCCTTGAACGGAGAAAAACGCTAATCATGTGAGGAGTGTGATATGTCCAAAATATAAAAAGACCATCAGACCATATCAATAAACCAGCAACATAGACCAGCATCGCTAGTTTTGAAGGCAGAGTGATAAACATTAATCATTTTTTTCACAAGAGAAAAAACGTTGTTTTGAATATATTATATGAAGTAAAACAATCCATGAAGTCATTACATTTTCACATCTGAAGATTGGAACCCAAATATCCATCCAGAAAAGTGGAAGTCCCACCCCAGACAATGATAGAAAAATACCCCATTTCACATATAGGGACATGATATAAAACCTAGTAACAGTCCACATGGAGATTATTGACAATCTGAGAAAGCATCCAAATATGCCCGAGGCATCCATAAGAAAGTGAAATAGCAGTATGTAGAATAGTAAAGCAACAGATAGAGTACCGACGTCCATTGTTCCAAATACAAATTAAAGTACCCAAAATCCTTGAACAGAGAAAAACGCTAATCATGTGAGGAGTGTGATATGTCCAAAATATAAAAATACCATAAGACCATATCAATAAACCAGCAACATAGACCAGCATCGCTAGTTTTGAAGGCATAGTGATAAACATTAATCATTTTTTTTTCACAAGAGAAAAAAACGTTGTTTTGAATATATTATATGAAGTAAAACAGTCCATGAAGTCATTACATTTTCACATCTGAAGATTGGAACCCAAATATCCATCCAGAAAAGTGGAAGTCACACCCCAGACAGTGATAGAAAAATACCCCATGTCACATACAGGGACTTGATATAAAACCCAGTAACGGTCCACATGGAGATTATCGACAAATCTAAGAAAGCATCCAAATATGCCCGAGGCATCTATAAGAAAGTGAAATAGCAGTATGTAGAATAGTAAAGCAACAGATAGAGTACCGACGTCCATTGTTCCAAATACAAATTAAAGTACCCAAAATCCTTGACAGAGAAAAACTCTAATCATGTGAGGAGTGTGATATGTCCAAAATATAAAAAGACCATCAGACCATATCAATAAACCAGCAACATAGACCAGCATCGCTAGTTTTGAAGGCAGAGTGATAACACTGTCAACATAAAATAGTATCCAAAAGCTTCGGATATGAAAAATGTGGGGAGACATGTTGTTGATATCCCCCTCACACAAAAAGCATACGCAGTAAGAAAATATGTGTAAACTGGGGGTCGATTATATGTTGCGGCTCAGCATTCAAAATAAAAACCACATCTACTGCCGAAACCTAGGCGACAACATAAGATTAGGCTCGCTTGATTCCAAAATTGGTAACCATTTGTTGCATCCGAGATGTAAGGTTCAGGCTCGCTTGTTTCCATTAGTAGCCCGCTACAGCATCCACCCTGTTCATAGCAAAAAGGTTCCTGTAGATATACAGAGAAAGAGTATAATACATAGACCATATAAACATGGCTTTGTATTTCAAAAAACACGTTTAAAATATAAACAGGCAACATTTTTTTTTCTAAGTTAATCTATTAACAGTGGGAATAAAATTACACCGAAGTCAAAAACATTGCCTAGAATCATGGCAAATTTGTCATAAAAAAATCAAAAAATTAAGAAGATTTCCCTCATACGGGGAAACCAGTCTTGAACGTTTAATTTACAGAATTAAAAAATATTACAAAGGTCCAGCACAGTAAAATAATCTAAAAGCAGCCCAATTAAGTGGGCCGCAAAGCAAGAAAAACAAATTAACCAAACTACTCCTCCGACTCCTCGACGATTCAGAACCATCCTTCGGAAGGTCGAGGATCGCTAGGTGCTACCTCCACAATCATGCCATTGCTCTCCTCCTGAAGGCCCGAATGCTGGCCGACTTTTTCTGAGCTCAGACCCGTCGGATGGGTGCATTGTTCTTCCATTTGGGCCTTCTCATGGAAAACCACAGTAAGTGAAGCTGTGATTCATGGTTAGTTCAGAGAGAAATTAAAGGAAAAAAGCGCAGTGCGTTTCGTGGGAGAAGGTGAAGCTGTGGGGAAATGAGGAGCAGGGGAGCCCATACGGTGGCCAGATCCTAGAACCCGAACCCGCCCACTTCTAGTATCTGGATAGCGACCTGCGTGATAATCACTGGACTGGGAAGTCGACTCGGTTGAGGGGCTAGAGGGAGCGCGCAGGGGTTGACCTATAGTGCTCCCCCTGCAGCAACACATCCTTTGACGCAGGCGAGGCATGGGTGCAATCTCAGCAGTGGGCACAAGAGGAGACAGAGAAGCAGAATTCCAAGAAATAGAGGAAGATAGACAAGGACCAGACCGAGAGAAATGCAAATATGCAGCAAGGTCTAAGCAGTAGTTCAGCTGGCCACTTCTCCTTCTCGTCACAGTGAGCAGGCAGTGTAACCCAGCAACCGACTCGTTTGAAAAACCATAGCGAAATTCCATTTTATCGACCCGACTGCAATGTAATCGAAGGACGCCCATCATAATTAATCTCTGATCATTAATGAGAGCCGAAGGCCGAATCATATTGGAGCATGCGGAATCGCTAACAGGAGTGGAGGTCCAATCTTGAACAGTGTTAAAACTTAATGCGATTAGATGTGAAAACCTTGGAACTTAATTGAACAATGTTAAAGCTTAATGCGATTGATATGAAATCGCCACATCCATGTCCCATCGCCTTAAATGCCATCGAATGCACCCGCATCCGGGAACAAGGCAACATTTGATTGAGGACACATGGCAGAAATTGATTGGAACGGATCTTTGTTTGGGCCGCTTATGCAGTGGAAATCTGGACCCGAAAAAGATTAGGGCGGAATTCAATTGGTTTTCGCGGCACAAAATTGGCCGACGTCAGCAGGCTATTTTGGAATGTGAATTTGGTTTGAATTATAATTTATCGCCGTTTGAAGTCCGGCAGGCTCGACTTAAGAACAATTTTGTTTGATCCCATCTTATAAAATTTGTGTTGGTTTTCTTTGATAATACGCATATTTATAATAAATCATGGGAATACTACACTAAACATGTGGAAAAGTTATATAAATTATTGAGAACAATCATTTTTATGTAAAAATATCCAAATATGCTCTTGGGAAATAAGAATTCGAGTATTTGGTTCATATTGTTTTAAAGGAAGGAGTGAAGTTGGAGCCTCAAAAGATGCAAGCTATTACAAAATGACCTATTCCTAAGAAAATCAAGGTTATTAGAAGGTTTTTTAGACTTACATGATATTATTGATAATTTTTTAAGAATTATGCATGCATTTCAAGTCCACTCACATATCTCTTGAAGAAAATATCATTTATATGGAATGATGAGGCTACTTTGGCATTCTCTCTTTTAATGGATGCAATGTCTTCTACACCAACATCGATTGCACCTACTTTTGGTAAAACATTCATAGTAGAGTGTGAGGAACTAGGACAAGGAATTTATGTAACATTAACACAATAAGGGATATCATTGGCTTTTAAAAGCAAGGAATTCAAAGAAAATATTTGGTGAAATCTACGTATGAAAAATAAATGGAAGCAATATTACATGCAATAAAAAATGGGGATAGTATATCACTGGGAGGTACTTTAAAGTCAAGATATACCATGATAGCATAAATTATTTTTTGAAGCTATAGATTTCATTGGAAGATTAACAAAAATGAGGAGAAAAAATGCAAAGTTTTAATTTTGAGATAATCTGCAAAAAGGGTAAGGAAAATTTAGTACATGACGCTCTTTCTAAAATAGAAGAGGCCTCAAATTTATATCCAATTACATTTTCTATTCCTAGGTGGATAGAAGAAGCTTGCCATAATGGAAAAATGACAATAGTACTAAACAAAAACTAAAATTTATAAAGGATGGGATGAACTCTATGGAGCATTGGGAGTGAAAGAGAGATATAATTTAGTGCAAATGTAGAATATTTTTATGCACGCAAGCATATTTGAATAAACAAATATTAAGGGAGTCCCATGTCTCTCTGATGGTAGGACGTAGGGTTCCTTAAAACATCTCAAAGGATCAAAAAATATATTTTTGGAAGGAATGAAGAAAGATATTCAAAATTTTGTAAGAGAAGGTCAAGTTTGCATAATAAATAAAAGAGAGATAATAAAATCTCTAGGGTTACTTCAACCATTCCACATACATATTCAAAGACTAGAAGATATATCAATAGACTTTATTACAGGGTTACTAAAATATAAAGGTAAGTATTACATTTTTGTGGTCATTTATATAGACAAATTTTGTAGATTTTTTTTGTAGAGCTCAAAGTACATAAACAACAAGCCAAGTGGTAGAAGTGTCTGTGAAAGAAATTCATAGTCTTCATGGTTTTCCTAAAGTAATAGTAACAAGAAAATTTTGGAAATAATTATTTAATATGAGTGGAGAAACACTAGCTGCCATGAGTTCTACATATCAAACACAATCAAATGGTCAAACAAAAATAGTTAACAAATGTTTTTAAGGTTATCTACAATGTTACTCTTTAGAAAAGAAATCTTAATGGATGAAGTGGGTTCGTCGAGGAAGAATGGTAATATGATACTACCTATCACACATCTACTAAAATTTCCCCATTTAAGGTCCTTTATGGATATCCAACTCCTAGTATCTCATACTTTTTGCAAGATAAGTCCAAAGTATAGGAAACAGAGTCACATATGGAAAATACTAAAGAAACTTTGAAAATTATTATGGAAAACCTTAAAATGACATGAAACATGATAAAACAACGAGGGGAACAACATTGAAGTGAAAGATAATTTGAGGAGGGTAATTGGGTATTTTTTAGATTATAGCATTATAAGCAATCTTCATTCAAGAAAAAAAAGAATAAAGAATTAGCTCAAAAATGTTATGGCCCTAAATAATTATTCATAGGATTGCACAAGTGGTATAGAAGTTATATTTTCCTTCTTCTTGCATTCATAAGGTTTTTCATGTATCTTTCCTAAAAAAGGTTTTGGGAAAAATATGCCAATGTAAATAGAACTTCCAAAATTAGATGAAGAATGAAAGTTGATTCTTGAACCACAAAAAGTTATAGATAAACATTATGTATCTCTTTGACATATAACCATTATGAAGTACCTAATCAAGTGGAAGAATATTCTTCTAGAAGAAGGTACATGGTAAAATGATCAATTCGTGATGAAATACCCACGGCTAAAGGGTTCGTTTGAAGTTTTGACAAAGGTTTTGTTATATGTTTTGTATAACGCGCGGCAGAATAGTTTTATTGTTTGTTAAGGTCCCACACAGTGATCAAATTTGAAGGGCAGGTCTGAATTTCAATTAGAAGGGCATATATCTATGTTGCCCTTCCATAATGAAAAGCTTTAAAAAAAAAAATTTTCAATTGACCACAATAAATTATTTTTACATTTCATTTTCAGAAAGACAAAACCATCAATCTTTATATTAATAAAATACTGTTACATATACAACAATGAAGAAGGCTCCATCTTTCATTGCTTAAATATCTCATTGGCAATGTCAACATAAGTCTTGAAGACACTATTATAAAAATTTGGATACATACCACAGGGATATAGGAGATTCTTATGTGTCAGATTGTGTAATGCAATTTTGACTTTGTCTCA
This sequence comes from Pinus albicaulis, assembly GCA_034641835.2. Classification (NCBI taxonomy): domain Eukaryota; kingdom Viridiplantae; phylum Streptophyta; class Pinopsida; order Pinales; family Pinaceae; genus Pinus; species Pinus albicaulis. The sequence goes on along the minus strand of CM076574.1, from coordinate 1,174,889,827 downwards.
CAAGGAGCAGCAGCATGGAGGTCTGGATTTTTCTTATATAACTTTTTTATTATTATTTGAAACATTGTTTATAGATATGAAGACAACAATGAAATTATGAACATGGTGGACAATTAGTCAAGCTCATGATGCCAAACCATGATGATGTAAGTTTGGAATTTAACATTTTTACATGTTAAAGACAAATAGTCAAAATCATTGACAACTTAGTATGCCATAATTAATAATCATTCCCTGTTCACTTTTGTTAATAGGTTTATGTTACACGATGATCTCTCTTCTCTGGCATTTACTTGTATTGAAGATCACTATTCTAGGAATAAGGAGTTATTTTCTCCAAAAATAACCCTAGCCAAACATTGACAATGCATCAAGGATATCTTTATATGCTTCATAAGTACATATGTTCTACTTCTAAATCATGTCTTGGAAGTGGTTGTTTTGCTGGAAATTATTCATCAGTTGGTTTCATACCAAAGTCTTTTTCTCATTTTCAGCATCCAATACATGAAAAAGATAATGGTTTAAAACGACATAAATATTTGAAATTTTGCAAGAATTGTCTGGCACACTTTGAATATTAATTTTGAAGTCAAGTGCATGATGCTGTATAGGATCAAGTGTCATTTTGAATACCAAATATTTCACAAGAAACTTCTTAACATGCTACCTTGCAGTAAGGATTAAATGACAATATTGCATCAACTATTTCCATAATAAAAGTGCACCTCGGCCATAAGACTAAAAAACTACAAATTTTGTAGATCTAACAAGACCACACAATCAAATGTATTCCACAAGGCCAATACTGTATGAAAAATGAAAAGGATTTTGCAACCAAAAATACCTTAGGCAACTAATTCAATTAGATACACCAAACCATCAGCAAAAAGGAAAACCAACCTACTCAAAAGGCAAGCGTTTACCTCCTTTGACAAAATTTTGAGTTCTGAAACAAGGGCCTTTATTGTCTTGTCAATGCCCCTAGTAATTTGAACGGGGTTTGCACCTGCTGCAACAACCTAAACAAAAAGGTTTCATTTCAAATCATTTTCCACAAATTTAAGATACAACCATTGTCAGTTTTGTATTTCCTAACAAGCTCATAAATTTTGACAAAAGAACCAAATTTTTTTAATACTTGATAGCAATTTTTTTACTCAAAAACTATCTTAGACTCAATAAGCCCAACCCAAAACTAAAAAACCAAACACCATAAGACCCTACAAAAATGAATAGATGATCTTAATCTAGTACTATCGACAAAAAGTTACCTTTACACCCTCACTTATTAAACCCTGTGCTGTTGAATTTTAACTTCAACTGCTGCAGCAGAAGGACGGATGCAGCAACAACATTTTTTTTGGAGGTTGCTTGCATGCCATCTAGAAATTTAATTCAACATTTAAAATTCCTGCAAGTTTTTTTTGTAGACAGCCGCAACCATATTTCTGTACAGGATTGTATTTAAACACAACAACCAACATTAACGCATTTCACCAACCAGAAATTAAACAAACAGAAATTTACCCGACAGTTTTGTAAATTCAAAAGGAGGACACGTGGAGCATTAATATTGGATCGCATGAAATTGAAGGGAATCTGAAAACTTGAAAACCGGACCCGAATTTTTTATAGGGCACATTGGATTGAGAATTCGAGTTAAAATTAGGCAGACGTCGGCATCCCATTTTGGAACGCGAATTTGGTTTGAAATTCAATCTATTCAGACTTTTGAAGTCCGATGGAAATGGTTCTTTAATGTTTTGATAGTTTAATATATACATATGTTTTAAACATATGTTATATATATATATCATATGCGAAATGAAAGGTGGGCCATAGAATTTAGTTTTAATTTTATTTTTTTTAAAAGAGGGTTTATTATAATATGTTTTATATGTTACGACATATAAAAATAAAAAGGTCGAAAAAGCTTGGTAGTTTTTTTATAGACAGTACGTAAATTTTTTATTACACAGCAGTGTGTAAAAAGTGAAAGACTGAGTGTAACTTTTTAAGTGTGTATGCACAGTAGTGCGAAAGGGAAAAACACAGCAGAGTGTTTTAGAGACAGAGTATGTTTGTTTTGAACAGACAGTGAGTTGGTTTTATGCACTGCGTTTTGTAGCAGTCATAATTTTGTAGTCCCTCTCAGTGAGGAAGAAGTGTAATAGTTTTTTTTTGAGTTATTGAAGGGAATAGAAGTTTGTTTTCAAAGTATTGAAACTCTGTCTCCTGTCAAAGAAATTTTTATTTTCTCTATGTTAGAGGAAGGGAGATTTATTCTCCATTCATTGTTATGGAATTTTTCAATATTCCAACATGTGCAAGAACAACAGATGTTGTGGTTCCATCCCCAGCTAAATCATTTGTCTTTGCCGCAGCTTGCCTTACCAACTTGGCCCCAATATTTTTAACTGGGTCCTCTAATTCAACCAATAAAAAGGCCAAAACCATAGCATTGAGAAACATTTCATTACACTGTCAATAACAATAAAATTTGACTCAGCCATAACCCTTTCCTTTTATTGTTGTGAAAAGCTTTATGCATTACTCTAATGTGGCTAGTCAATAGGCCAAGTAGACCACTGGGTAACAAATATGTTTCCTTTCACCTTTGAGTTTTCAAATTATGCCTACCAAATCTAAGACATTTAAGAGGGGGAACTAATACAATGTTAAAAAGAAAACCAGAGCACACATCTACAAATTACCTCCTTAGCTATTGTCACACCATCATTAACTATTTTCGGAGAACCATGCTTGCTCTCCAAGACAACATTTTGCCCTTCGACCCAAGGGTGACTCCAACAAGATCAGCAAGTTTGTTCACACCGCCTGCAAGACAAATTGACAATGCTTTCAGTAAGTGTGCAATTGAATGCCAGACCATATGCCAAAATAACCCTCCATGAAAAATTAAAATAACACATTAAAATAGAATATAAGTGGACAAGGAAAGATCCACCGCAGTGAAGTTTCACGTGCAGGTGACCTTCCTTTAAACATAATTTTTTCTCTGACCTGCAATTTTTTTGTCACTGAGCCATCCTTGTTGAAGTACAACTCCTTTTCCATAGCTCTTGTATTAACTACCTTCTCTCTGTCACGTAATCTCAGAGTTCCTCTTCTTCTTGAGCGATCAAAGGAAATGGGTGAAAAAACTGAAAGAGAATACAATTGTCTGCTATAATTATCAAACATTGCACCCAACTTCTTCTGCTTTCCATTGTTACCCAATGAGGTAGATGTGGAAATTGTTGTCATACTACCCAAAGCAGAGGCCATATTCTCTTATCCTGAATATATAATTACAAGATCTTCATATTAGTATGAACCTTAAAAAACATGACTCCCATTGCTAAAAACCACTTTAAGTTGTAACAGGCAAACTAAACAACTATCGCAACTTTTGGAAACTTCTTGAGCATTGAGAGAGAAATAACCAAAGAGAAATACAACCACAATCCTCATTTTAATGAGACTGGACTATATATTTGCATTAAGATAATAGAAAGAAATCACGACTATATTAAGGCCAGCACAAAACAATCTTTCACCAGTGTCTCTCGCGGCCTTCAGGTTGCCATGCTAGAGGTTGCATATTTTTAATTTAAATTCTTGACCTCTCGTGCCCATCTATGAATGCATCCAATGGGATATCTACATCGAATGCTCCTTTATATCCCCAAAAACAAATTCCCTACTACAAGAGCACCAGTATTGATGGATCACCCCACACCATCCCACCCACTAGAAACGGTGAAAAAGGAAACCCGAGAAAAATTTTGAAATATCTCAAGATGACTATATGGGTGGTTCTTATGAATCAACCAACCATTCAGAACATGCTCATCAATCCAAACCATGAATATTGTGTGACGATATTCAAGCAGGCACTGAATCGGATTTCTGAAGCTATGTTAGAGAAACCCTAAACTCTCACTGAAAATAGGTGAAATGTGGCACCACTCAAAGATTGACATGTGCCAATTGGTACAAGTGGTAGACAATTGGCATGCTCAAACAACGAGGTGATGCAGGAATGAAATGAGGGAGAAAATATCAGAAAAGCCCCAAATCTGGAGAACTAAAGCTCATCACCAACCTGAGATTGACAACTTTACATGATGTAACCTAGGAAATCGTAAATGGAGAAATCATAGTAACAATAAAGTAACCTATGTAACAATAAATTCGGATTCATCCTGGGAGTGGTAATGGGAGAAATCATAGTGAACAACAGGAAACATGCAGAGTTGCTTACAATCAAATAGATGAAAAAACACATACAAAAACCTAGATAATAATCATGAACAAGCTTAATATTGAATTATGAACTGTAAAGGAACTTACAAAATGTGACATTAAGAACTTGGTCAAGCGCACAAGAAAAAATATCCTGGACATGACCCTGGTTGACAAGTTGTATTTCTCATGATGCAAGAGGATTTGTACTTGCACTGCCAAGTCAATCAAAATCCATCATTATCTATACAATAAATACAAGTAATTGATGTAGTATTTTTTACTCTAAGATGAATTCTTATGATAATGTTAGAACATATGTTGAAAATGTCAAAACATACCCGAATAAGCTCCTCTTCGTTTCAAGAACAATTTATTGGAGTCGCATGAACTTGGAACAAGCCTCCCACGATCTGAAAGAGTAGCAACTAAGTCAACAGTGACTTTTTTGTTGCTACGCTGGATCGAGGGAGGTTTGCTCCAAGATTAAATCGCTCCAATAAATTATTCTCTACTAAACAGGGCCAACCACGTGAAGGTGGAAGCTCTTATGGCCCTTCCCCCCCCCTCACATCACTCTCAATTCCCCAATACCCAATCTATATTTCATTTTTTACTTTCATGAGCATAAAAAAAAATATTCAATAACTAATTAAAAAACAATTCAACAAAAAGTACACAAGGAAACATTGCAATTAATGCTTGACATAAAAATAGTATGATAAATGAGTTTTTTATATAACGCAAAAAAATGTTCCAAGTATGGTAACGTTTGTCTTATAATAATACAATATTTTACATTGTCAAATTTTCTTTTTCTTCTTCCTGTTTTTAAAGCTCCTAATTACATCATCAATATCATCGTGCTCTGCTCCTGTTTCGTGCCTTTCAACCCGCACTGCTGACCTAGTTGTGTATTCACGATGTCTGGGCTCATCCAGTGACGGGGCATCGCCTACAAAAACAGATAATATTAAATTTTAATTGTCAGTGTTTAAATATCATTGAACTAGTTCGGTAATATTAATAAAAAAAATTGCAATGAGATTATTTACCTGGTGCACCAGTTGTCGCCGCTGACCTAGTTGCGTAGTCACGATGTCTGGTCTCATCCAGTGATAGGGCATCGCCTACAAAAACAGATAATATTAAATTTTAATTGTCAGTTTTTAAATATCATTGAACTAGTTCGGTAATATTAATAAAAAAAATTGCAATGATATTATTTACCTGGTGCACCAGTTGTCGCCGCTGACCTAGTTGCGTAGTCACGATGTCTGGTCTCATCCAGTGACGGGGCATCGCCTACAAAAACAGATAATATTAAATTTTAGTTGTCAGTTTTTAAATATCATTGAACTAGTTCGGTAATATTAATAAAAAAAATTGCAATGAGATTATTTACCTGGTGCACCAGTTGTCGCCGTTGGGACTGTTGCCCTGTCTTCCTCTCCGGTGGTAAGATCCTCAAGGGAAACATTCTCTGTCATTTAAACAAAAAACGTTATAAGGACAACCATCAAGGTATAATTAGAAAAAATTATAAGTGGAAATTAATTACCGTCACGGCCCTCACTGATAGTAGCATTGTCGACCTGGTCCCCACTACAATGATCAGGTTGCACGTGAGGAGCATCTACATCTGGCTCTAAAACTGGGTTATTTGCCTCGTCGGTAGTGCTGCTCCCCTGATTTAAACAAAGTTGTTAGACATTAAATTTATGGGCGAAAACAAACATATTGAAAGGTTAATGTTTTACCTTATCAGGCATTCTGGATCTTGGGACCTGCCCCAAGCTTCTGCGACGTTCAACTACGGCTTGATAACCGAAATGGAAAGCGATATTTTTATCTTCCTCTGTAGTTTCTGTTCCAAAGTCATCACCCTACATTACATATGATTGTGTATTTTTAATCATATTTGATAGGATTACAAAAACATTGGAAGGCGATACAATTAATTATAAGATGTTTAGCTACTTAATTACAATTCTTGTGGCTAATTTCAAGTAGCCAACCTGACCTAGCTTGTGATGGCCCTTTTTTTCGATCCTAGCTTTGGTGTCCTTTGAGGTGTCAGGCAACCAAGCATCAAAAGATTGAAGTCAGATATGATGTAGCACACTTTTATTTTAGACATAGAGAAAATTAAAGCTATTGAATTAAAGTTGTAATTTACCTTGCGGGTCCAGTTGGCAATTTTCCTTCTTTCTTTGCCCTTTTCTCTTTTCCGTCATGGATGAGTGCTCTCCACTCACTCTCTGAAACTGCGAGAGGACGCTCATATCTAGGGTTAAATTGCAATTGCGTCCTATAGGTGTCCTTGGTATATTTCAAATATTTGCCGGCTACCCGAGCCACCGCTGTTCTGTCAAATGTGCCGACGCCAAAAAGGGCTTCTAGATAATCTAGAAGTTCTTTTTTCAGGTTGGAATTCTGGGAATTCCACCCTGTGCGTATGGTTGGGCCAAAAATTACCAACGCATGGCTCTCCAAAAACCTATAGAACTCATTTTTTCCTACACAGAAAAAAAAAAGATATTATCATTAATTTAAAAATAAAAATCATGATAAATATGTTTTAGATAAAGTACATGAAATAGTTAAAATATTAAGATTTACCTGGGAGTTGTACGTGCTTTATAGGGACACCTTCATTGTTCACCAACAACGTGCCATTAATGGTCCCTGTGGAGCTGACACGTGTAGCTCCAGGAAACGCAATAATGTAGTTGGCCATATCAGCGTCATCATTGCCAACATGTTCAGCGGTTGGCTGGGTGTCTGCTTGGGCAGGGTGTGTTTCTTGGCTAGCACCTAAAGGAGTAGAAGGTGTACGAGAGGGTTGTTGGGAAATCTCTTGCCCTTGTGTCCCACTACCACCAACACCGGGTTCAGCAAATTCCAGAAGACGCTACATACAAAAGAACTTTTTGTTAGTTTAGTCAATGTAAAAATTAAAAATCAAACTATCATAATTCATCTCATGCAGAACAAAAAAAATATCCTTTTGAATTTTTATTATTACCCGATATGTTTCTAGCTGGCTCATAAGTTTTTTTATCCTCTCTTCTATTTCAGGTGTTTGAGGCACGTCTATCAAAGTATTAAATTCTGACCTTGCATCTCGTGCCTTTTTTCGCAACAAGAACACTGGAGATATGGATGAAGAAAGCTCTTCCTCAAAGAGGGAATCATCAGGCATACCATGGCTAGGTGTCTACATATTTGAACAAAATTAATGTTATTTCAATTATGTAAATAACTAAAATACCTGAAGATAGAGAAATGCTGGCACTTTACATGTTCTTCTGCTGGCCTCTTTCCACGATCATCCCGTATCGGGGTTGTTCCTGTACTGCCCTGATCAATCTGCGACATTGCAATAAAATTATAAATGTAAGAACTTGAAAATAATATCTAACTTGAAAACACAAAATGAAAACTGAAATAATTTCTAATAAGACACCAGAAGACAGAGTTAGAGTTTCAAATATGCCTTGCATTGAATTCAGTCCTGGAAACATGTCATTGCACATTAAGGCACCCAAACAAGAGACGAGTTGACAATGAAGGCCTTATTGAATATATTGTTGGAGAAACTTCTAGTAAACTTGTTGTGAAGACCTTGAGGACATTTTTGGAGCAACATTGTTGAAGCTGATGGTATAGCATTGTTGGAGACGATCTTGAAGGGCCTTGAAGTGAAGCTTTTGGAGCAACTGTTGAAAAATCCTTAGAGCATTTAAGTAAGGCACTTTCTATCTTCCATCACCTTTTTCCTTTCAATATCCTTTAAACGATTTTGTTGATATTTAATGTTTGAAATCACGTTATAATTCCTTGATTATGTGTGTTTGGGGACTTTCCCTTTGAAATTACCCAAAAATACCCTGGCAATTTTATCTTCAGGATGCATGTCTGACCCTATTGTTCAATATTTTGATTGATAGTAGTAAACATAGAGAGTTAGAGGGCTCTTGACTTGGTTTGGTTGGGCCATTAGATCCCTAACATCTACTAGGGAGAACCCCCCTTGAGTTGGAGGAGAGCTAGCCCGAAGTGAAAAGAGGTTGGTGAGGTGACAATGGGGCTATTGAATTACACATGGTATCACACTTTAGCTTTAGGACATTATCTTGAGAAGTGCGATATTTTGCTACATCAATTCTCAAATTGTTTACAACACTATTGTTAAGAACTAATAAGAAGTGATGTTGAGGGGTTTTTGGGTATAAGAAACAATACCATTTAAAAACTAGGGTTCTCAGTCCTTGGCATTCCTTCACCTGGGCCTAGGGGCACACTAGAATAATTTCACACTAAACCATGCAAACTTAAAAGTAACTTAACGGATCCATAAAGTAATAATAATCATAATTCCTAATTTCCTATTGTATGATATGATGCAAATTATTCAAACATGAAGCAATGAAGACATGCAATGTCTGAATTTCAAGATTGATGAACCAATACAAGAAGTTAGAAACTACAACTTTGATTCAATACTCTGTTTCCTAACTCCAGGAAGGAATCTAGTTTGTAGTTCAAAACATGCATCGTGTATTATCAATTCTTAATTGACAACAAATAAAGGACATCTACCTCATCAATTCCTTCCCATTTTGTGTTTTTATGTTATATTCCTTATAAAAGTGTCAAATTTCTCTCAAAGTAAGCAACCATTGAATAAAATAAAAAATAGTTGAGATATGATTGAGAAATGGTCATTTATTTCTTGAAAGGATATTCATGATTTCTTTGGTTGTTTTTCATCTCAAGAAACAAGAAATGACCTAAGAAACTATCGTGATGTAATATAAGAAACAACACGGTGCAATGGCCATTTTCAAAGCCAAATGATGTCCATTGAGGACATGGCCTTTATTTGGTTCCTGTTTCATACGAGTTTCGGGTAGAAATGGAACTTTGTTGTACCATTTCCAGTAGTAAAAAGAGAAAACCTTCTTTTTCCATGGGAAATAATTTACCTTTCCTTTTTCAAGATAATCTAAATCACAAAAAATATGAACTATACTGCACACATTCTTGGATAATGTGAAAGTGGAAAAGGAATACCCTACACAAGTGATGCACACATGTACATTTGAACACTAATAGATTTTTGTAGTTGAAATGCAATACTTGTTTTCATTTAAATGTAGGGTTTTTAAAGCAGGGAGAAATAATGGCTTCCAAATTAATAAGCGTTTCTTTGGGAAAAATTTAAATCTTGTATTGGGTGATGAAGATAATAGAGGGTATTGAATCTTGATTCTTGACATCTAGAGAGAACCCTACAGCCTAACACAATCCAATGGAATTGACTAAAAAAACCCAAATAGAGTCAACCCTACTATAGGAGGAAGGGCCTGTAGTAAGAACTTACCATTTTGCAAGAGCTGAGGGCGAATATTGTTCTGCAAGAGCTGAGGGCGAATGCTAAGGGCGAATGCAGGGTGAATGCTGTTCTGCAAGAGCTCAGGGCAAATGCTGAGGGTGAATGCTGTTTTGCAAGAGCTCAGGGTGAATGCTGAGGGCGAATGCTAACGACGAATGCTGTTCTGCAAGAGCTCAGGGTGAATGATGAGGGCGAATGCTGTTCTGCAAGAGCTGAGGGAAAATGTTGAGGGCAAATGATGTTCTGCAAGAGCTGAGGGCGAATGCTGAGGGCGAACACTAATAGATTTTTGTAGTTGAAATGCAATGCTTGTTTTCATTTAAATGTAGGGTTTTTAAAGCAGGGAGAAATAATGACTACCAAATTAATAAGCGTTTCTTTGGGAAAAATTTAAATCTTGTATTGGGTGATGAAGATAATAGAGGGTATTGAATCTTGATTCTTGACATATAGAGAGAACCCTACAACCTAACACAATCCAATGGAATTGACCAAAAAAACCCAAATAGAGTCAACCCTACTATAAAAGGAAGGGCTTGCAGTAAGAACTTACCATTTTGCAAGAGCTGAGGGCGAATGCTGTTCTGCAAGAGCTGAGGGCGAACGCTGAGGGTGAATGATGTTCTGCAAGAGCTAAGGGCGAACGCTGAGGGTGAATGTTGTTCTGCAAGAGCTCAAGGCGAATGATAAGGGTGAATGCTGTTCTGCAAGAGCTCAGGGCGAATGCTGAGAACAAATGTTGTTCTGCAAGTGCTCAGGGCGAATGCTGAGGGCGAATGCTGAGGGCAAATGCTGTTCTGCAAGAGCTCAGGGCGAATGTTGAGGGCAAATGCTGTTTTGCAAGAGCTGAGGGCGAATGCTGAGGGCATATTTTGTTCTACAAGAGTGGAGGGTGAATGCGTGCATGATATCAGACGTTAATGTAGCTATTGCGACAGATATAAGTTTCGTATTTTTAATAAAATCATTTTTATGTAGCGCGCATATAAGTTTCATATTTTTATGTAGCGCACATATAAGTGTCGTTATACCGATGGAAAAAAAAGCGTCGCTATTGCGACGGATGCCTCCAAACGTCGCAATTGCGACACTTAGACATTGTGTCGCACTTGCGATGTTTGGAGGCAGCCATCGCAATAGCGACGCTTTGGGGCATAGTGTCGCAATTGTGACGTCTTCCTCCAAACGTCGCAATTGCAACACTTTGTGTAAGTGTCGGTATTATGACACTTTTCTATAAACGTCTGTATAGCGACGGTTTTGGGCGGGATTGAAAAAATTTGGGAAAATTTCCGACATTTGGTCAAAAGCGTCGGAACCAAGTGTCGGAATTTCCCCCAAATGTAGTAGTGAGAGGAGCATCTCTAAGGTCTTTTCTGAAGAAGGCTATGGGATGTTCTTGCCCCATTATGTTCTTTTGTAACAACACTACAACCACGATATGTTTAAATGCAAATGATAAAATATAGAAGTCTTTGGTAAAATCAAGACTGATTAGAACTAGTGTTTAGGTGAGTGCTTTCTTAACCAGTTCAAAAGATTGTTTGGCTTCCAAAGTCCACTTAAATCCTATCTCCTTTTTGAGCATGTTTGTAATATTCCTCAAAAGTTCAGCAAGGTTGGGGATGAATCTTCTCAAGAAGTTGATTTTCCCAATGAAAGATTGCAATTCCTTAATGTTTCTAGGATGAATGATTTTCAATATGCCTTCAATTAGGGTCTATTTTGATCCCTTCTTTTAAGATGATGTGGCCTAGGAGTTTTCCTTCCTAGAGACCAAACAGTGTTTTCTTGGGATTCAAATATAGGCCATATTTCCTACACTTTTCAAAAACTTTTCTCAAGTGGGCTAAGTGCTCTTCATCAGTCTTAGAGTAAACAGTGATGTCATCAAGGTAAATGACTATGAAGTAGCCTATGTCTTCTGAAAAATCTATGTCCATGGCCCTTTGGAAAGTATCCCCCGCATTCATCAACCCAAATGGCATTTTGACATACATGAATGTACCCCAAGGTGTGGTGAAGGCATTTTTGTGTTGATCATTTGGGAATACTGGCACTTGGTTGTAACCGGAAAAAATATCAAGCAGTGAGATTCTCTTAGAGCCAACTACCTTTTGAAGTATGTGATCAATTTTAGGCAAGGGGTAATTATCTTTCAAGGAGGCCTTGTTCAGATTTCTAAAGTCAATGCAAAGTCTAATCTCCTCGGTCTTGTTTCTAATTGACACAAGGTTGGAAACCCACTCCGAGTATCTAATTGGAACTATGATCCTGACATCATACATTTTTTTAATTTATTTCTCAACTAAAGGTAGTAGGACATCGTTTATTCTCCTTAACTTTTGTTTGAAAGGTTTTTGATTTTCCTTAAGAGGAGTTTTATGTTGAATAATGCTTGTGTCATATGATTTAAAATCTTCATACCCCCATGAAAACACATATTTAAACTCTTGAAAAAGTTCAATATATCTTTGTTTTATGTGAGGAGGGAGAATTTTGGAGAGTTTGATCATTTTTGGGTTCCTTTGGGCTGCTTATGTTATACTCCTCTACATAATTCTCAATGGATTCTATCTTTGGCTTTTAGCCACATCATTAAAGTAAAATAACTCTTCTAATGGTGCAAGTCCCCGTGGTAATGTATCATCTTTACATTGTAATACCTCAAGGTCCCTTTGGTCTAGATATTCAAACAATTCTACCTCACAAGGATGTTCAATCAGATTTATATCAACAATAGAGGACAACTCTGTTTTATGAGCTTTTTCTTTAGAAAAAACCACTTCATCATGCTCTGGGCTTGGTTTTGTTCTTGTAAATTCATTCCTAGATTGAAAAAAGTCATCAATTTGTTCATCACCCTCAAAAACTTTCCAATGGTTAATGTTTTCAGGAACTGTAGGATGGTGTTTGACTTTGACAGTGTATTTTTCACTTGCATGTGGTATTTGGCAATTGCTGGTAGCAAAGGAAAGCTCATTGGTAAGACTATTTTGGGCTCTAGGAATGTAAATGAGTTCATATTTCTCAAAATTTTTGAGGAGATCTAGGGCTGCATTTCTGTACTCTCTTAATCTTGGATTCTTTGATGAGTACTCACCTTTGATTTGTTTGATGATAAGTTCTGAATCTCCTTGGATGGATATTTTCTTAGCTCCTAAGTCTTCAAGCAAGTACAAAATAAGGAGGAAAGCCTCATACTCTGCAATGTTATTAGTGTACTAAAAGTCTAGTTTGTATGAATGGCCCTCATTTGTGTTATGTATCCAGACACTAGCTACTGAACCAGCCTTGCCACACACTAGTACATTTGGTCAAAATTCTGACACTTTTGACCAAATGTCAGAAATTTCCCCAATTTTTATTAATTTTTCAAATCCCGCCCACAACTGTCACTATACCGACGATTAAAGACAAGTGTCAGTATTGCGACACTTAGAGATAAGTGTCAGTATTGCAACATTCGGATAAATGCATCAGTATTGCGACGGTTTGGAGAAAAGTGTCGGTCTTGCGACACTTAGTAATACGTGTCGGTATTGCGATGTTAGAGTAAAGCGTCAGTATTGAGATGGTATGGAGTAGGGCATCGGTAGTGCGACATTACAGAGAGTATTGTCAGTATTGCGATAGTTAGGACAAGTGTCGGTAGTGCGAAAGTTGGGTAAAGGGTCAGTATTGCAACGGTTTGGAAGTGTTAATGTTTAGGAACAATCCCCTTTTTCATGAATAATTGGGGATGACATTACATCCTCTCGATAACAATGTTAGGGCTTAGGGTTTAGGAACAATTTTTGGGAGTTATATTTTAGGGTTTAGGAAAAATGTGTCAGGTCATGTGATCGGGTTTATGGTTTAGGAATAATGTTTTGGGTCATATGAGGGTGCCCAAGGAAACGTGTTGATTGGGCGGGTCGAGTTGGGTCTTGTTGGGTCATGTCATGTACTGAGGCCGCCCAAGGAAACACGTTCATATGGGTTGGGCTGAGTCTTGTGATGGTGCTCAAGGAAACCCGTTCGGGCGGGTCAGGTTGGGTCTAGTTGGGTCGTCATGTCGTGTGAGGCCAACCTGCAAGGAAACACATTCGTACGGGTCGGGTCGAGTTGTGTCATGATGGCGCCCAAGGAATTAACGTGTTCAGGTTAGGTTAGGTCAGTTCGTGTCATATGGTAAGGGCGCCCAAGGAAACATGTTTGGGCAGGTTGGGTCGGGTGATCGGGTCAGGTCATGTCGTGTACTGAGGCCGCCCAAGCTAGAAACGCATTAATTCGGGCGGGTCTGGTCAGGCCAGGTCGGGTCGTATAAAAAATGTTTTTTTGTGACCACCCATGTTGCTTATGCACATTTGTGAGATCCATTTTTCATTTTCTCCCTCGTGCACCCTTTGTTCAGGCGGGTCGGGTTGTGCCGTGTGAGGGCGCTGTATAGGAAACTCGTTCGGGTCAAATCGTGTGAGGGAGGTGATCATATCAAAAATGCTAAGTTGTGACCGCTTGTGTACCTTGTGCACGTTCATGCGACCCATCTGTCATTTTCTCCCTTGTGCCTTCAACGTTGTTCAGGCGGATGGGTTGGGTTGGGTCGTGTGATGGTGCCTAAGGAAATGCGTTCAGGTCGGGTCAAGTCGGGGCGTGTTGTACCGTGAGGGTGCCCAAGGAAACATGTTCGAGTAGGTCAGGTCAGGTCGGGTCATGTGAGGGTGCCCAAGGAACATGTCCGACCAGGTCGGGTCATGTTAGGTCGTGTCATGACTAGGGCGCCCAGGGAAACGTATTCAGGTGGCCGATCGGGTCGAGTCGTGTGATGCCACCCAAGGAAACGCGTTTGGGTCGGGTCAGGTCGGGTCGTGCCATATTGTGAGGGCGCCCAAGGAAACACGTTCAGGCAGGTCGGGTTGGGTCAGGTTTGGTCAGGTCGTGTCATGTGAGCACGTCCAAGGAAACGCGTTCAGGCGAGTCGGGTCGGGTTGGGTTGGGTCGTGTGAGGGTGGTTGTATAAAAAATGCTAAGTTGTGACTGCCTATGTTTCTTGTGCACATTTGTGCGATCCTTTTTCTGTTTTCTGGTCTCTCGTGTGCCCTTCATTCGGGCGAGTCGGGTCGTGCCGTGTGAGGGTGCCATAAGAAATGTGTTCGAGTTGGATCGTCTAAGGGAGGTTGTATAAAAAATGCTAAGTTGTGACTACCTATGTGCCTTATGCACATTCGTACGACCCGTTTGTCATTTTCTCCCTTGTGCCTTCGACGTTCGGGCAAGTCGGGTCAAGTCAAGTCATGTGATGGAGCCCAAGGAAACGTGTCCGGGTCGGGTTGGGTCGGGTCATGCCGTACTGTGAGGGTGCCCAAGGAAACGCGTTTGGGTCGGTCGGGTCAAGTCGGGTCATGGCAGGCTACCTAAGGAATGTGTCTCGTCGGGTCGGGTCGTGTCGAGTCGTGTGAGGGCGCCCAAGGAAACGCGTTCGGGTTGGTCGGGTTAGGTCGGGTCAAGTCGTGTGAGGGCGCTCAGGGAAACACATTCGGGCGGGTTAGGTCAAGTCAGGTTGTGTGATGGTGGTCGTATCAAAAATGCTAAGTTGTGACCTCTCGTGTTGCTTTTGTACATTTTTTCAATCTATTTTCCATTTTCTCCCTAGTGCACCAGCCTTCGTTCGGGCGGGTCAAGTCATGTTGTGTGAGGGTGCCACAGCAAACGTGTTTGGGTCGGATCATGTGAGGGAGGTCCTATAAAAAATGCTAAGTTGTGACCACTCATGTGCCTTGTGCATGTTCGTGAGACCCGTTTGTTGTTTTCTCCCTCGTTCCTTTGTTGACGTTCGGGCGGGTTGGGACGAGTCATGTGATGGTGCCCAAGGAAATGCGTTCGGGTCGGGTCGTGTCAGGTCGTCATGTGAGGGCTCCCACAGAAACGCATTCGGGTGGGTCCGGTCTGGTCTAGTTGGGTTGTCATGTGAGGGCACCGGCCAAGGAAATGCGTTCGTGTGGGTCGGGTCGGGTCGGGTTGTGTGAGGGCGCCCAAAGAAACGTGTTTGGGTGTGTTGAGTCAGGTCGAGGTCAGGTCGGGTCGTGTGAGGGCACCTAGAGAAACGCGTTCAGGTGTGTTGGGTCTGGTCTGGTCTGGTCGTCATGTCGTGTGAGGTCGGCCAAGGAAACACATTCGTATGGGTCGGGTCGAGTTGTGTCATGATGGCGCCCAAGGAAACGTTTTCAGGTTAGGTCAGGTCAGTTCATGCCATATTGTAAGGGCGCCCAAGGAAACATGTTCGAGCGGGTCAGGTTGGGTCGGGTGATCGGGTCAGGTCCTGCCATGTACTGAGGCTGCCCAAGCTGGAAATGTGTTTGGGCGGGTCTAGTCAAGTCGAGTTGGGTCGTATCAAAAATGTTTAGTTGTGACCACCCATGTTGCTTGTGCACATTTGTGCGATCCCTTTTCCGTTTTCTCCCTTGTGCACCCTTTATTTAGGCGGGCAGGTCGGGTTAGGTCGGGTTGTGTGATGGATCCCAAGGAAACGTGTTTGGGTCGGGTCAGGTTGAGTCATGCCATACTGTGAGGACGCCCAAGGAAATGCGTTTGGGCAGGTCGAGTCAAGTCGGGTCATCATGGCAGGCTACCCAAGGAATGTGTCCGGTCGGGTCAGGTCGTGTTGGCCGGTCGTGTGAGGGCACCCAAGGAAACACGTTCGAGTTGGTCGGGTTAGGTGAGGGTCGAGTCATGTGGGGGCGCTCAGGGAAACGCATTCAGGCGTGTCAGGTCAGGTCGGGTCGTGTGATGGTGACCGTATAAAAAATGCGAAGTTGTGATCACTCGTGTTGCTTAATTTGTACATTTTTTCGATCTATTTTCTGTTTTCTCCCTAGTGCGTCGCCTTCATTTGGGCGGGTCAGGTCATGTCATGTGAGGGCGCCACAACAAATGCGTTCGGGTCAGATCATGTGAGGGAGGTCGTATAAAAAATTCTAAGTTGTGACCACTCGTGTGCCTTGTGCATGTTCATAAGACCCGTTTGTCGTTTTCTCCCTCGTTCCTTAGTCGACGTTTGGGCGGGTCGGGATGGGTCATGTGATGGCACCCAAGGAAACATGTTCGGGTTGGGGTCGGGTCGTGTGAGGGTGGTCATATAAAAAATGCTAAGTTGTGACTACCCGTGTTGTGTCGGGTCGGGTTCGGTCGTGTCATGTGAGGCTGTCCAAGGAAACATGTTCGCGCAAGTCGGGTTGGGTCGTGTTGTGTGAGGGCACCCAAGAAAATGCGTTTGGGTGGGTCGGGTCGTGTGAAGGAACCTAATTAGGAAATGCGTTCGGGTAGGTGATCAGGAACCTAATAGTACAATTTTTCCTCTCAACCAATACATTTTGTTGTGGAGTGTAAGGTGTAGTATATTGTCTTTGGATCCCATGTTTAGCACAAAATTTATTGAAATATTTTAAGTAGAATTCCCCACCAGTATCATATCTAAGAGAGACAATGTGACAACCTAAATATTTCCCTATTAATGCTTTCAACTTTTGAAATTCATTTAACACATCATATTTTAATTATACAAAATATACCAACATTTTTCTACTGAAATAATCAACAAACGGAAGGAAGTACCTAATAGCAGTGGCTGATGTCATGTTCATTGGTCCACATATATTGTTTGAAAGTACCAACTGAAGGACCCTCTACGCTCTCCAAGCTTTCCCTTCATAAAAATATGGTATTCAATGTAGCTTCCCTGCCTGACAAGCTTTGCAAACTCTGTGGATCTTCTACAAAATGTTCGGAAGTCATCATGCTCAAAATATTCCACCCCTCTTCAAGTGCAGCTACCTGAAGCTTGACACCTGAATCCTCAACCGCTTTCAGCTTCTAAGTAATTCAAAACTTAGGAGAAGTTTGGAAAGGTACTCCAACCTGATCCTCATAAAAAACAACTTCACTATTGAAGCTTACCCTTATATCCGTGTCAAAATCAATCAACCTATAAACCTTATAGTGTTGTTGTACCCTATAATAAATATCTTTGTTGTACCCTTAAACCCCTAAACCACTAACACCTAAACCCCTAACCCGTTAACCCCTAAACACCTAAACTGTTAATGCTTAACCCATAACCCATTAACCCCTCATCCCTAACCCCTCAAATCCTTAACTGCTAAATCCCCTAACCCCTAAGCCCCTAATTCCTAATCCCTTAATGACTAAATCATTATTCACCTAACCCCTAACTGCTCCTAAATCTCGGCCTAACCCCTAAGCCCCCAATCCCTAATCCCTTAACCACTAACTCATTATTCCCCTAACCCCTAAATGCGCTTAAATCCCCTAACCCCTAACCCCCAAATCCCTAACCGTTTAACCACTAAGTCATTATTCCCTCAACCCGAATCCCTTAACCACTAACTCATTATTCCCTTAACCCCTAAATGCACCTTATAAATCCCCTAACCCCTAAGCTCCAAATCCCTAACCCCTTAACCCCTAAGCCCCTAATCCCTGATTAGTTTATGTGAGGAGCCATGTTTAGGGTTACAATGACTATGCTCAACAGCTGTAAACCCATTATTTGCTTGATTCGACATCGATTCAGGGAACATCATCTGATTTACCAACAAACGTCAGTGGTGATATAAATGTTTGTACTCATGACATATTCAACATCTAAAGGGTATACACTCATATTTGAGTGTCTTCTTCCACAACTGATCATCTTGAAATTAGATATCTATTGATTTTAGAATGGGTCAAATATGTTCATGTATACACATATGCAGACGTGTTGTAATGTGCCACAACATAATGAAAGGATTCATGTGCTTTAACTTTCCCTTTATCGGGTGTTTTACCATATTCAATGAAGGATTGCGCAATGCCACTACCATAGGAAGCGCACCACTAAAATAAAATTATGGTACCAAAAAACACATAGCTGTGATGAAACAATATTGCTTGGTGATGAACCAATTATCCAACTTGACATAAATGCAGATTATAGGGGTATCATTCCAATGGACCAAGGGAAAAAGTAGAGAGAATGCAGTGGGAATTATGGAGGGGATATCAGGAAAGAATATAGGGAGGAACGTTGAAAAGCGAGAAGAAATCGAGGGAAAAAATCAGGCGTGCTAATGGCAGAGCTCAAGCCCGTACATCAGTACGTGGGATAGAGCTGCAAGACTTGGAGCCCTTCACCTTAAACTCACTAGTGAAGTTCGCCGCACTGAATCATGAAAATAACTGATATATAACTCAACATACGAAATGAAACTTTTCTCAGATGTGAGCCAAGGACCTGCCAAACACCAAGTGTCATGCTTCTCCCATGATTATGCATGCCATCCCAAGAGTGCACATAATGGTGAGGTCATAAATGAACCTCAATCGTCTATAAGAGGAATTCAAAACCATATCCAATCCTATGTATGATCTCTCCCCCTGACCTACATTGATTAAAAAATTGATATATCATAAATCCTTTGTAATCACACATAACCCATCTCCCTCCATCATGAATTTAATGAACCTCAATAGTCTGTCATAGGAATTCAAAACCATATCCAATCCTGTGTATGATCTCGCCCCCTGACGTACATCGATTAAACAATTGATATGTCATAAATCCTTTATAATCGCACATAACCTGTCTCCCTCCATCATGAATTTAATGTGAAATACGGAGGCTCTACGTAACCTGATGTGTATCCACGCATGATATGAATCCATCCAAGTGGAGTCCATGGCACGTTCACCAAGGCCTACTTGAAACTTGGCCACACAAACAATTTGCATGGCAATCATGAGTAAGAGGATAACTTGTTACCAGAAAATGAAAAACCAATGGACTGAAGCTGAAATAGCATCCTCATAAGGGAATCATTCACTTTATTCTTAAAATCACAAATTTTAAACACTGGCCTTTTCTAAATATAAAGGAAAAAGGGGTTGTAAACCTAAAAATAATTAAATATAAAGGAAAAAAGGGTTGTAAACCAAAGTACAATGTTTAAATCAAACCTAAGTTCCAAAGTTTTTATACGTTGGCATTTGAAAGGTTTTAATATCTATTTATATGGTGGAGCATTACTGCCATAAACTATGGTTTTAATATCAGCAGAGGCATTTCAAACGAATTATATGCCATGTTTAAATCAAACCTAAGTTCCAAAGTTTTTATACATTGGCATTTGAAAGGTTTTAATACCTATTTATATGGTGGAGCATTACCGCCATAAACTATGGTTTTAATATCAACAGAGGAATTTCAAACGAATTACATGGTGGCATATTCATTAACCTATGGTTCAAAGGTTTCGGATTAATCACGGGCCTTTCAAAATCTTACATTAATCACTACAACTACCCCTGCATGTAATCACTACAGCTACTTTCCACCTCCATAATCGACTCAAACCCTATTGGTTATACGCCTCCTGCTACAAAGAACTGCTTGTGAAACGTGCAAGAAACTCCAGAAAGCTTCCTAAAATATTGTAGGCCCTTCCTCCATCAGCAGGAAAAATGGTAATGTGAACTTATTTTCTGTTTGTTACAGGTGTGAACTTATCTTCATCACCCGGTGGGATTTTCTGATAATTAATGCATCCTTATGGTAAAATTTTAGTAAGAAAACATGTTAGCTTTGCATTTCCCCCAGAGCACCATGAAAACCATCTCCTGAACAACATGGTCAAAAATTTCCAAAGAACAAGAATCTAAATTTCCTGCAGATTCACCTGAAATTTGAAAGCCAAGTCTCTCCCCAGATATTTCATAAAGCAAATTTGTTGAAAATTTGGTACTATTTGGAAGAAGCTCGACCTACTTTGGATATTGCAATTTATAAGCAGACTTTTTACAAGTAGGAGGCCGGTATGGAACTCCAGAATCAATTGCCACGAAATAAAAGTCACTGATATAATTTTTCAGTGCCCCACCCTCTACTTTTGCATAAATATCCCCACAAAACCATACCAATCAGATGTGTCAGAATTGTGAGAAACAAGACCTAGTTTAATAAAATGAGACCTTCTATCCACTGAGTAAAATCTCCCTTTTTGATGAGAAAGTGAAATTCCTCTATTTCTTTGGGGAATAAATTCATATGTATCATGAAATGAGACACCCACATTTATAAATGAAACTTCTTTTGTGAATAAAAGATTTGTTGGATTCCCATGCGATCCAAGCTCATGACAAGGTAAAGCAGTCTTCATTTTGGATAACTAAATCTAGAACCAACGGCTGGCCAAGAACTGCAGCAGTCTTTTAAGCAGCTTCTTAAATATTAAATGCAAATGAATTGTCCAACCATGGACAACCATGTACCTACAGAAAAGGTGCTACTGGTTCCTGTTCATATCCAGCCTTGTTCATCTAAAAGCAAGTAAAAAAAATACTATAGGCACCCGGACCACTGCTAGAAGTAGGGGTAACAGGTCATAACTCTTGAATAGATGCATATAAGGATAACTTGTATAACATTTAAAAATATCGCTTCACATTCATAGGGTCACCTTCCCTATATCACTTCCTATATCACTATGACCTTCCCCCTATCACTGTCATATTTAAATGCCCTTTACATAGGGTCACATTTAAAAATATCGCTTCCATTCTCCTGAATGATATCTTCCATTCTCACCTTCCCTTGTTTGAATCTGATGGTATCCACTCTTCAAATCTATTTTTGAAAAGTGTTTTGTTGTATGCAAGCAATCCATACGGTCTTCCATTCTTGGTAAGGGAAACCAATAATTGATAGTAATCTTGTTAATAATTCTTGAATCAGTGCACATTAGTCATTAATCACTCTTCTTTGGTGTCAAAACTGTTGGGACAACACAAGGACTTAAATTTTCTTGAATCAATCCCCTGTTCAGTAATTGTTGCACTTGCCTATATATTTCTTTGATTTCTGAATCTGTAGGAGTCATTTTGTAAGGAGCCTCATTAGGTAGACTTAATATTTGAACCAAATCAACCTAATGTGAAATACTTGTCATGGGAGGTATTCCCTTTGGCATATCATCGACAACAATCTCTGCAAACTCATTCAACAATTGTTGAGTTTCCATCGGCACATAAATATTTTCCTTATCTTCTTGTAAATTCTTTGGCATTATGGCCAAATACAATTTTGCCTATCTTTCTTCCTTAAGAGATTCTTTGGTTGAGCACAACATTACATGACCACTTTTGTTGCCATTACACCCTGCATCACTATTGTCTGTTGTTGTTGTCTCCTCTTTTGCCATTTTCTCTACTATAATGTTGTCCATCTTTGCTGAATTCATATGTATTTTCCATACCATCATTCAGCACCTTCCTATAAAACTACCAAGGTCTTCGCAATAATACATGATATTCCCCCATCTCCGCCACATACATAATACTTGATCATTGAAGTTGCTGATCTGAAAACTCAACAAACAGTACTCTGTCACAGTGACATGCTGAAATTTCTATAAATATGAAACCCAATATGGATTGGGATAGGAGATGCACTTTAATTTTAGCGTATTGGTCAACTCATTGGACACCAAATTTTCTATACTCCCACCATCTATGATAAATTTTCAGCATTTACCTAGAAGACTAGAATCTGGCATTTAGTTCTAAGAACTTTCCCTCTGTTTATGTACTTTTGTAGCCTTCCTTTTAGGTTTGAGTAACGCCATTTTGAAAAAAAAAATTCACCCTCTTCATGCTGAAGTATGAAAACATTTTGTCCCATAGTTGATGCCTCACCTTCCCATGTGACATGAGTCCTGGCCTCGTTCTTTCTTCCTAGATTGTGCTTCTATGGGCATTTAGATGCTTTCTTCTTGTCTGCTCCATACCTATAACAAGTAATGACATACTTATCCTTGCCTTTTCTAAACTCTTTGCCTCTGCCACATGGTTCTCTCCTTAGGAAATTTTACTTCTTAACGCTTCAGCTTATCTCCCTTTGCTAGAATGTCTCCTTACAACCTTTACTCTTTCTTTGCTTCTAAATTTTTTCCTCTACAATTCCACTGCTACTTCCTATTCAAATTTTCCTCTACCTTGGAAGCAATCTAATATGCTTCATCTATGATTTGGAAAGAATAGGTACTCATCTCATCTTGAATCTAGACCTTCAATCCATTCACACATCTTGCTAAGATTTGATATTGTGGCTCTTTTAGTCCTAATTTGGGAGTCATTTTGAAGAATTATTTTGTATACTCCCAGATAGATATCTATTTTTGATTCAAATTGTGTGCTTTCTCTGCATAAAATTTGTTCATAATCAACAAGAAAGAACTTGTCCTTGATTTTACTCACCATTTTCTTCCAATTCTTAATCTTCTCCTGCTGCTTGTCCACTCTGCCATTTTGCACAACATTTCAGCATAGTGCAGGGTACCCTTTCAACTTAGCTATTGTAAAATGAACTATATTGGGGTATTGGACATTCTCATACTCAAAGTATCTATTGAGTTCACCTATCCAATTTATGAGACTTTACTTTCAAACCCATTATAGCATGAAACTTCCACCCTTATATTACCTATATCTTTCAAAAATGAGATCAAATGCTCAATTGGGTTCTTCCACCAAAACATCCTCTGATTCTGGGTCTGCTATAGCTACAACATCTCCAATTTGTCTGGTTTTTAATTCTTCAATTGTCCTTCTCAATTCCTCCAATTCCTGGCTCCTCACATCTCTTTGTGGCGACATCCTTAGGAGTCTTCTAAGCCTACCAAACTACCATACACAAGCATTTATTTTGACATTGCCTCATTGCTCGTCTCTCAATAGACAAGAGAACAAATGAATCTCTTTTAGGTCTCCTTGCTACCACACTTGCGCATGAATTGATCTCATGGAACCCAACTAGCAAGAAATAATTAGTTTTGATACTTCTACAAATTCTCAACCAGAGCTGAACTTTGCTTTGATCCCACTTGATGCACCAAACATTTTCTATAATTTTGTGACTCACTACAAAATTGTGACACTATTAGAGTGCAACAGCTATGGAAGTAGCTTACTTAAGCAATCATAGTAATAAAATGCTATAGAACTAATTTGAAAGGATTAATAATGTAAAGAATAGGAAATAGAAGGAAATAGATAAAATCTAACTCTTTGCTGCAGAATATGTCAATTCAGTAAGTGGATTAAAATATAGAGGTCTTAGTCTCTCCATGATTCACAATATTCAGAGCAATGTGATCAGAATGGTAGACAATCTTGGGCTTCCATGAGCACAAGCTGATATTCACTCTTCTCTATGCATATTTGGAGTTTAGCCTTCTCTTCTCTTGTTGCAAACTGCTGGAACACTTCTTTTTTGTTGATTCAATAAGTCTGTAATTTGCTTCCAGGATGTTCAATTCACATGGCAGCTCAACAGTCTTTGTAACTCTTCACCTCCTCATGCATTGTCTCTACAAATGCCTAGGGTAGCTTTTGGTGGTGAATGTTTCATATTAGCTTTTAGATATTTGTATTTTAACATTTTTGTAGCATGTGGCCTCATTTTTTTACCAAGCTAAGTCATTAAGCAATACAAATTAAAAAATAAATACTTGATGCTGATTGCACGAACCCAAGGATGCCCTAGAGGCAGATTTAGAAAAGATTTAGGCTGGAGTCTCTCTGATTTTGGTGTGTGTTTTTCTCTAGTGGCGCCCTCAACTTTGCAAAACCTGGGGAATGAGTCCATCTTTGGAATGTTCCTCAGAATATATATATTTTTCTTTTTATTTGCCATATTTTCTCGAGTGTAGCAAACTGATCTATTCTGGTTTGGTTGGGAGCATCTCACATTTGAATTTATTTTATCATGATCCATAACACTAACATATTTTTGAAATCAGAATACATATCCTTTACATTTGCATGTATTTGATTTGTCTACGACATTCTATTCTGATGGACCTGGCTTTTAGCTCTATCAAGGAAGTGATTATCATGGATGCACTGAAATCTTGTATTTTGTTTTGTCTTATTATTCGATAAACTTTATATTGTGCAGTAACCATCCATCTGCCTTGCCAATTTCCTTATTTCTGTTCAAGAGACAGTTCTCCTTCTCCTTGGATTCAAATCACTGGTTGATATTGGATTTCTAGTCATCTAATTTTTTCTCTTCTTCCAACTGCATAGCTCACCAGTAGGGTGTTCCCCAAGGTTTTTCTCATCTGACCTTCGCTACAGAGATATCGAATTCAGGAGGGACCTTTAATTTTGATTTCTGGAAGATGTCTCAGGGATTTCTTCTTCTTATTTTCTGGGTTGAAGGGGGGGTTGGATTTGGTCAATATATGGCATGAATTTTATTTCCGTCAATTTTCTATTTGTGGGCCATTGCATTTGTGACAATCTGTCCCCAATGGGATTTTTACTTTTTTATTGTGAAGTGATCAGGATTTTCCATGTCAATATATTCTTTGATTGCAGTGATGTTGTCAACAATATATCCCTATATATTTGTAGCTTTATTGCTCTCTCAAATGAAATTAATTTTTTTCCTATTACTAAGAACCTGATCCCTTGAGGCAAGTTGACATTTGGGAGGAAAGTATTATGCAACTTGAATATGGCTTTGCCACTAATTGACATATAAGATACCTTGGGAAGAAGTATCACTCCTTTTAATTTGAAAAATATGACCAGTCTTTGTGGAGTGATTTCATCTGCCAAGGTTATGCTATAATTTATTTGGACAATACAGTATGCATCTGTAATGTACCCTGGAACTGGCATCTACAAAATTCTTGCCAGTCTGGGTGAGCAACATCAAGAAAACTGATAAGGTATTCTCCTAATAGTTCATGTGCAAATAAAGGATTTAATAAAAAAAATTCAATCTGAGATATATTTACATACTTTTATCCTTTTGATACCCATTTTTGACTTTTTTTCTCTGTTATCAATGGCAAAACATTAGCAGTTCCTGATTCTACTGTTGAAAATTAGCCAGAAAAATGATTCCTTGATTTGTGCCTTAATTCAAGGAGTCAAATTCAAGTTCTTTTTTTTTGCGCATGTTCGATTTCCTAAAATTTAGGAGTGCATGAAGAAATTAACTGATGTGTTGAAGTTGAAGAAATTAACTGAGTGAATATAAGATAGTGATACATTCCACTAGTACCTGTTGAATAAGTTGTGTTAGACCCTTATTTAAGCTTATTGACCTATGACTACCTATCTAGACTAGTGTAAACACTAAGCTCATGAATAGTACCAGTAATCACCTTGTTTCCCACTTTCATTACACCACTTGTATAAGATGAACAAGAGCCATTGATTAGTATAGGTTCAATATTGTATGTAAACACATAGTCTGTTATATAGCAGTGATTCTGTACTCAGTGTTACTAGCTTAGAGTATGATAAGGATCCATATTAATGTAGTTTTTTATGCTTTACTCTGTATTGGTAAGGTATACACAAGGGTTCCACTTCTAACATGGATAGGTTATATTAACTCTTACTATTATGTGTCAATAATTAGCATGAAGTTGAGCAATGGAGTTAGCTTAGGAAAAAGACTAGTATGTAGATTAAGCATAAGGAGTGCCATTAAGTAACATGATGATAGTATGGTAACTCAACACAATAAGATGGGTTCCATTGTTCAAGATGAATTTGAGCACTCAAAAATTTATTTTTTACACTTGGAAATGGTCTTATGGGAAGCCCTTTACATATTATAAAAATAAAGAACTTTTTCTATGCTCTATAACACTGCTCACTATTTGTGGCAAGTACTCAACATGTCAACTTTGCTTGCCAACATGGTGAGCCGACTTGACATTTTGGTCGAATCTCATTTAGTTCTAGACAAACTTGGTTGGACTATCTGTAGCTGAACTGGCTTATTCAGGAACAAACTGGTTCAAAGGGCTCGATGTCTTATTGAACATTTAGGGTTAATCCATTTCAAATGGTGAACTTATTTTCTGTTTGTTACAGGTGTGCTTGCATCTTAATATAGAATCTAGGTAACTGTTTGGGGGAACGATGTAGATATGCCAAATTGGTTGATTGCAACACGTAAGCGTTAGAGCTATTATTATTTTGCATATTTTCCATTATATAGTTATTACGACTACCCCATCTGTGGATACCATTCCAAGCTTCACTGAAAATCTCTTTAGCCTCATCTAATATACCTACTTTGTAGAAATTGTCTACTAGCAAGGTGTAAGTATAAAAATTTGGCTTACAACCCTTACTTTTAATTATACTCAACCACTCCAGGGCCTCTTTAATGCACAAAGCTTATGTATTAGAAAGGTAAATTTAGAAATTATTCCAGTTTTCATTTTGTGTTTTCAAGTTAGATATTGTTTTCAAGTTTTTAAATTTCTAATTTTATTGCAATGTGGCAGACTGATCAGGGCAGTACAGGAACAACCCCGAGATAGGATGATCGCGGAAAGGGGCCAACGGAAGAACATGTAAAGTGCCAGCATTTCTCTATCTTCAGGTATTTTATTTATTTACATAATTGAAATAATATTAATTTTGTTCAAATATGCAGACACCTAGCCATGGTACGCCTAATGATTCCCTCTACGAGGAAGAGCTTTCTTTATCCCTATGTCCAATGTTGTTGCTGCGAAAAAAGGCGTGAAAAGCAAAGTTGGAATTTGAGCGTTTGGTAGACGCTTTGCCTAAAACACCTGAAATAGCAATGAGGATAACAGAAATTATGACCCAACTAGAAACATATAAGGTAATAATAAAAAATCAAAAGGATATTTTTTTTGTTCTACATGAGATGAATTTTGATAGTTTGATTTTTAATTTTTACATTAACTAAAATATCAAAAAAATTATTTTGTATGTAGTGTTATCTGACACTTGGTGCACCCGGTGTTGGTGGTAGTGGGACACAAGGGCAAGAGATTTCCGAGCGAACCTCTCGTACAACTTCTACGACTTTAGGTGGCAGCCGAGAAACGCACCCTGCCCAAGAAGACACCCAGCCAACCACTGAACGTGTTGGAAGTGATGAGGCTGATATGGCCAAGTATATTATTGTGTTTCCTGGAGATACACGTGTCAATTCCACGGGGACCATTAATGGCACATTGTTGGTGAACGATGAAGGTGTCCCTATAAAGCACGTACAACTCCCAGGTAGGTTTTAATATTTTAACTATTTCATGTACTCTATCTAAAACATATTTTATCATGATTTATATTTTTAAATTAATGATAATATCTTTTTTCTGTGTAGGAAAAAATGAGTTCTACAGGTTTTTGGAGAGCCATGCGTTGGTAATTTCTGGCCCAACCATATGCACAAGGTGGAATTCCTAGAATTCCAACCTGAAAAAAGAACTTCTATATTATCTGAAAGCCCTTTTTGGGGTGGGCACATTTGACAGAACAGCGGTGGCTTGGGTAGTTAGAAAATATTTGAAATATAACAGGGACACCTATAGGACGCAATTGCAACTTAACCCTAGATACGAGCATCCTCTCACAGTTCCAAAGAGTGAGTGGAGAGCACTCATCCATGACGGAAAATAGAAAAGGTCAAAGAAAGAAGGAAAAATGCCAATTGGACCCGCAAGGTAAATTACAACTTTAATTCAATAGCTTTAATTTTCTCTATGTCTAAAATAAAAGTGTGCTACGTCATATCTAACTTCAATATTTTGATGATAGGTTGCTTGACACCTTGAAGGCAACCAAATCTAGGATTGAAAAAAAGGGCCATCACAAGCTAAGCCAGGGAGGCTACTTGAAATTAGCCGCAAGAATTTTAAGTAGCTAAACATCTTATAATTAATTGTATCGCCTTCCAATGTTTTTGTAATCCCATCAAATAACATTAAAAAGACACAATCATATGTAATGTAGGGTGATGACTTTGGAACGGAAAATATAGAGGAGGATAAAAATATCGCTTTCCATTTCGGCTATGAAGCTGTAGTTGATCGTAGAAGCTTGGGACAGGTCCCAAGATCCAGAATGCCTGATAAGGTAAAACGTTAAACTTTCAATATGTTTGTTTTCATCCATAAATTTAATGTCTAACAACTTTGTTTAAATCAGGGGAACAACACTTTCAACGAGCCAAATAACCCAGTTGTAGAGCAGTGCGTTGAGAGCGAAATATTGCCAAAAGAACATGTTCCTAATGTGCAACTAGATCATTGTAGTGGGGACCAAGCTGACAATGCTACTATCAGCGAGGACCATGACGGTAATTAATTTCCACTTATAATTTTTTCTAAATATACCTTGATGGTTGTCCTTATAACATTTTTTGTTTAAATGATAGAGAATGTTGCACTTGAGGATCTTACCACCAGAGAGGAAGACAGGGCAACGATCCCAACGGTGACAACTGGTGCACTAGGTAAATAATCTCATTGCAATTTTTTTTATTAATATTACCAAACTAGTTCAATGATATTTAAAAAATGACAATTAAAATTTAATATTATCTGTTTTTGTAGGCAATGCCCCATCACTGGATGAGACTAGACATCGTGACTACGCAACTAGGTCAGCAGTGCGGGAAAGGCACGAAACAGGAGTAGAGCACGGTGATGCTGATGATGTAGTTAGGAGCTTTAGAAGTAGGAAGAAGAAAAAGAAATTTTGATAATGTAAAATATTGTATTATTATAAGACAAACGTTACCATGCTTGGAACGTTTTTTGCGTTATATTAAAAACTCATTTATCATACTATTTTTATTTCAAGCACTAATTTCAATGTTTTCTTGTGTACTTTTTGTTGCATTACTTTTTATTAGTTATTGAATATTTTTTTTCTTCTCATGAAAGTAAAAAATGAAATATATATTGGCTATTGGGGAATTGAGAGTGATGTGGGGGGGGGAGGGGGAGCGGTCATAAGAGCTTCCACCTTCATGTGGTTGGCCCTGTTTAGTAGAGAATAATTTATTGGAGCGATTTAATCTTGGAGAAAACCTCCCTCGATCCAACGTAGTAACAAAAAATTCGTTGTTGACTTAGTTTCTACTCTTTCATATTGTGGGAGGCTTGTTCCAAGTTCAGGTGACTCTAATAAATTTTTCTTGAAACGAAGAGTAGCTTATTCAGGTATGTTTTGACATTTTCAACATATGTTCTAACATTATCATAAGAATGCATCTTAGAGTAAAAAATACTACATCCATTACTTATATTTATTGTATAGATAATTATGGATTTTGAATGACTTGGCAATGCAGGTACAAATCCTCTTGCCTCATGAGCAATACAACTTGTCAACTAGGGTCATGTCCAGGATATTTTTGCTTGTGCTCTTGACCAGGTTCGTAGTGTCACATTTTGTAAGTTCCTTTACATTTAATAATTCAATATTAAGCTTGTTCATGATTATTATCTGGTTTTTTGTATGTGCTTTTTCATCTATTTGATTGTAAGCAACTCTACATGTTCCCTGTTATTCACTATGATTTCTCCATTTACCACTCCCAGGATGAATCTGACTTTATTATCCAATTTCAGCAAATCAAGCTGAAGGTTGTCTAATTGGACTTTCTTTCTCTTTTCATAGAATTCAAGATGGATATGATAGAAGTTCTCCAAAACTTGCTCAGGGGTCTCATATTTATGATTGATTCCCTTTGAGCCAAAAAGATGCATGTTACTTGTATTGATTGTAGTAGTCAATTTGAATTTCCTTAAAAGGCCCTCTTGAAGTGAAATCTTCATATTATCTTCAGACAATGACACCTCTAAATGGACCCTGGTATCCGTATTGTATTCCTTGTAGTCCCTTATGAATGGTTCTTTAATATTATCATTCCAAGCCATCAATGCTTCCAGAAATTCCTTGTAATCCTGAGTCCACTTGTGAACAGGCAACTTTATAATTCTTAATGTTGTCTCATTAATTTCCTCTATGATGCCACTAATCGTGTAAGACACAAAATTATCCTTTATAGTTGTTCGTTCAATTGTACCCTTAAAAGCCTTGTACCAAGGTGCCAAGCCAATGGTGTATTTTCCAGTGCTCCGGGATGTTAAAATGTCCATTAATCCTAGGCCAATCAATATATCATAATAAAGTGATAAAAAATATACATATCGTAGTATAGGCTCAGATCATATCCGGATCCATAAGCTTGTATAGTTTATATGAGGATAGTGTTTCCCTAATCTACATTATCTCATATTGGTCTTTTATAAAAAGTACGTTTTAGTGTTACTCTAGTGTATACTACAATGTCCATATTCATCATACAGGTTAAGGATAGAGTAATAGCATAAAATATTATACCTAATAAATCATCTTTTATTTCAATAGCTAATGTGGACATAGGTGTAATGTAAGCTCAATACTGAGATATGCTTGTTCCTGTTCTAGCTCGATATCATTGCATACGCTCTTTCCATCTTTGATTAGTGAAAAGAGTTGGATTAGCTTAAGTTGAGTAATGTATTCACCCTTATCTCTCTTCTATGATTCCCATGTATTAGTTACAATGATAACATTTATATGGAACTAAAAGCAGATTGGTATATATAAGAGACCATATCGTACCTATGATGCCCATCTCAAGCTTAGTAACTATCACTATATCACCTTACTTAAGCTAGTAGTAAGCTCTATTGAATCTATAAGCTTATTGATTTCACTATGCTATTAGTACTAATGAATTAAGTCCATTGAATCAGTGACCAAGCATTTCTTGATGTAACTACACGTAATGGAATAACACATATTCGTATAGACATGATATCCTTAATACAGGTCTTAGATTACAATGTCTAGGAAATCCATATTCAAGCTAAGCACCTTGTTATGACATAATGATCTATGTTTCCCTATTCATTTCATACCTTATTAAAACTGACCGGAATCATATTAATAAGTACATAGCCTTACTAACTCTATGCCAACATGTGTATCTTATAAACCTTAAGTAGAAACATAGTTTGATTGCTAATGTTTATATAATAGCTGATCTTGTATGATTGGTTAAGCTTAGCATTGATATTAGTGTACCATTACACAAGCCATAGTGAAATTCTCCCTTGTGCCTTCGTTCAGTCAGGCACGCCATGTCGTTTCGTTTGAGGGCGCTTGCCCAAACCTGTTCGATTCGAGTCATTTCGGTTGAGGGTGCCCGCCCAAATGTGTTCGGGCATGGTTCTTAGAGCCACCCAACCAGTAAAATTGAATATATTTCTTGTTGCTGCATATGCACATATTGACAGTAAAGAGAGATTTCAGTTCATGAGCATGTGGCGTGGGAACAAAACATATGTAATCCCTATGTGTAGGGTTAATTAACCCTATGCCTAAAATATTTACTATTTACATATCGGATTGTGTGGGGGTAGATAACTTGTAGCCATATCACATAGGCCCCATTCACTTACAAAGGTTCCCAAACTCTGCCCCCAATTTGGTTGATCTTGCTCACCTTGAAATTTTTGAATTTTCATTTATGATTGATTTTCCTCTCGCTCGAATGCAAAAGGAAGATGAATTTCAACTTTTTCCTCCATAATTTCCACATTCGACATCTATTGTAGCTATTCATATATGCTCATCTAGAATCACCACAAGTTGTACTTTTTTTTTTGGAATGGATTCTTGATGTTGATCTCGACGAGATTTTTCCTCCTCAAAAAACATATCCTGGTTGTAAGCATGGTTGTGGTATGTTGATATTTAGATGAAAACTACAACTTGTATCCCTTGATCTGTTAGGGGTTACCTTGATATTAACGGTGGTGTATTCATACTCCTTCTAAATAACCAACAAAGGGTCAAGGAAATTGACCAATATGCTGTCAAGTTTTATCTTATCGATCTCTGGGGCAAGCTGCTTTTCGGCCAAGTCCACTTCTTTTGATCTCAATTTTTCCAATTGCTTCTTTCTCTCATATGATACATGAGCCTTTGCCTTTCTCTTCCCTTCTAATTCCGTAATAGTGTCATAGTGATGACATCCAACTTCTTTGGAAAGCCTTCCTAGCAGACAATACTTGTGACCTGGCTAAAGCCTCAACACTTTCAAGAACACCTATTTATATAAAATCACCTATAATACTTTTGTGGGTTTCACTAATATCCCTTTAGTTAGTGTGTGCACAGTAGCCTAGATCCTAAAGTGATTCCCGTACAATGATAATACACTAGGTGTATTTGTTCTAAAAAAACTATGCATGGATAGATGTCCCATTTATGGCCAAGTTCCACCAAAATGGTTCCCCCTACCTACCTAGTAACTACATTACATTTATTTCATGAAAAGACTACCCTACAACCCACCAAATTTCTATCATATCCTTGACGTCAATAACAATTTGTTGTTCAATATATAGCTAAGTTGGAACAAACTTAGCTCTAGAGCTTAGGATATTTTTCCACCTCTAATGTTTATAAACCAATAGATATAAAATTTCTAAAGCATGTGGAAGCCCTTTAAGTATCACCTTTCCTATATTGACTCCGTCTTAAAAATCATGGAAAATGTCCATAGATGAGTTAATTTATGTGTTTATCCAATGATAATGCAATGCCCTTTAGGTTTCTTTGGTTATTTGTTTGCCCATTTGGTTTTGTTACTTTTTACTTCTTCCCATTTGGTTATGGTGCATTTTATTATCTATGAGAATTTTTGGTTGGCTTATGTGGCAATGGCTATTTGGTTTCTATACGTTTTGGTTTGCTGATATGCCCATTTGGTTATTTTGTCTATGTTATTCTAAGAATTTCTTGTTTGCATCCACGGCAATGGTTGTTTGGTTTCTCTTTGTTTTAGTTTGCTGATATGCCCATTTGGTTAATCTTTCGCATGTAACTAAGAAGTTTTGGTTTGCATCGTGTAACAATGCATATCTGGTTTCAATGTGTTTACGTTAGCTGATATGATCATTTGGTTACTTTGCCCTGATATTTGCGAGAAGTTTTAGTTTGCATCTGTAGCAATGGCTATTTGGTTTCGATGTGTTTTAGTTTACCCATAGGGTTTTGATGTTTTTTTTTCGGCATTTGCTACAACGGCCTTTTGGGTCTTGATGTCTTTTTAGCTCCGGAGTGTCTGGTTTCCCTAATGGAGAACATGGAGTTGGTCCCAGGACCCAATACCTCTTCCTTGACTGATTTTATGGTTATTCCTGTCCTACCAAAACTTGTACCAAGTGAAGAAGTAGACAAGGATGTTGCCAGAAATGTGATAAGGCAAAACAAGAGGAGAACAGAAGTTATTGATACCTTGATTGACCGTATTTTTACAACCTTTTCCATCTAAAGCCAGACAAGGCAGATGAGAACAGTAGAACTACTTCATGTTTTCTGGACATCCATATAAAATGCAACAGGTGATTGAAAACACATAAAATTGTTGTGCAAATCCACATTAACAGGCTCACACGGTCACAAATCAAATTTGGCCACTCTATAGTTGATGCTTGCGTGCTAAAAAAGGGTTCATAATCCAACTGAGCACTTTAAATCAAATTGGCACACTTGCATCAGCGTTCTTGAAGGGCACGTCTTTGAATATCTAGCACATTAAGTCCTCAGGGTTACACTATTAAACTAGAGTCTACATTATGCATATAATAGCATACCCTTCAGTTTTCGGCCTCTCACAAGATGAAATAATACCCTATATTGTGCTTCACATATGTAGCATTCATGTCATGCAACAGAGTACACATCACTTTTGTCCTGGATGTTTTGTCTTTTCATACATCACTAAAGCAAATGCGTCCAAATATAGCACTTCATGTTGCAATATCCTCTTATATCACCAATAATCACCACATTACCATGAGCCCTCCCTAAAATGATGGAATCGATTCGCATCCCTTACAACCAATTCTCATCCTAGAATTCTGGAGATGAACTTGATAACAATATAATAGTCCCCACACACACTTATTTCTAGCCATTTCCAGTTAAAACTAACTGTGATTTGGTGGAATGAATTGACCTTTCATGAAATACTCTAAAGTTGAGCTTAAGAACATATATTTTGTCCTAGGATGCATCAAAAATGCAGTGAAACCACAAGCAAAAGTTATATTCATTGATTTCATGACTAGTATCAGCGTACAATATTTCAATTCATTTCTTCATAATTCTTAAGGGTAAACCTGTAAGCATAGTAAATGAATATTCCAAAAGAAGAAGTATCTGTATCATGAATCCTTTAGCTCTGTGAATGAAAACTAAAGTTGTTGTGCATGGCTAAGTGCAAGAGACATAACACAACCACTTAATTGACATTTTGTTTGCTTAACCAGGCGAGAATATGAAAACCTCATCCCCATTGTACCATTGATCCATATACTTGTTGAGATAGGTTGTGCTTCCACTCGCGTGTTATTGTCATGTGGTAGGAGCTTCCCTATTGGCTACGACTATTGAGTGTAGGACTTACCAAGTGGCGACCAATCAAAACATTGACTCGCTAGTCCCTCACCTCCTTTCATTGGCATTTGTAAATGGTTAATTCACAATAGTTCATCGAAATTATAATGGATTTTATTTCAATAAATTTCCTGAGTGAAAGAAATAGTTATTGTGTGTGAATCTCATGGCTCTGTAATCAATGGGTGTTGATGGAGCAAAGCAAGGATGTGAAGAGGAGATGCACTGCTTTATTTGATTTTTATTTTTGTAAACCAAGTGTGTGGCATTAGCCTTGTAAGTAATATCCTGGATGGAGGATCCATTACTAATGTCTGATTTCAATAGAGGTTTATCTGATGTTTGATTTCAATAGAGGTTTATTTGATGTTGGAGATTCACTTCGTGAAGATCTCAGAACAATCCACTGATCATGGTGGCTTATCATCCAATTAGACAAGTTAGCAACATCTTCAGCTTTACAAGTTGCAGCCAGTGCCATGACTCTGTCCTTGGGAGAAGGCTTTGGGCATTTTTCACTTTATCTATTCACCTCTATATTGCATTCCCCAGTTGGGCTCAGGATGTTAAGTGACAGAGTGGGGGTAGTTTGAGAAGAATTGGGGGGACGCGACCTCGTGGAACACTGGATTGGTTCTTATATTTCTCAGATAAAACCTTTGACTCTTTAAAATCAATTATTGATGTCTTTGAAGATAAATATGGAGATAAAGGAGAGGTCAAAGAAAAATAAAAGTAAAAGAAATTAAAAGGTCTGAGAATGGGCTCATCAAGGAATTATCCCAAATGGTTAAGGATATGAAACTCAATCAGGCGCAAGTAATTAGGGGAATGGAATCCAACCAAGCTCAACTCATAAGAATATCAGCGGCATAAGAATATTGTGTGAAGAATCATTAGGTATTAATTATTTGGCAGAAAATAGTATTCTACTCTATTGTTGTAGAAAATTCAACACCATTCTCATTGGTTGAGTAGACCAGATGTAATAAAGCACTAACTAGAGCATGGATAGGAGGTGTCTGAGGCTAGGTATCCATGGATTATCATAAGGCTCTTGGCTGATAAGATGAAATAATAGGAGATTTTTTTTCTCATAGGGGTTACCCGCTTGGGTAGGAAACAGTCCCTTTATATAACATGATGTGACCATAAAAAACATGTTATAAATTATAATAAGCTAGTTGCTTCAACCATATTTGTAACAATCTCATGAAATATCACAAGTGATCCCATGAGATTCTCATCACTAACTTCTCTCTTTGTTTTCATTCTTGGTTTGTTTGTACTCATCTGATCCTATGTCATATAAGGCCATGAGAAGAATCTGATCCCAAGTTGTTGTGTTACAGGATTCATCGACATTGAGGCAAGAACTTATGAAACATGATAACCTCATTAAATATGCTGAGAATCTGAAAAGTAAATTCCTTGAGGCAAGCAGTTCATCACCACTTCTTAGATCTATTATAGGATTTGCCAGCAGCTCAAGGACAGGTAAGTTACAAACTTCCTATGGAGGTGAAAATCATACATTAACATAAAAGAGCAGTGATAAATGACAGTCTTAGAGGTGAAGGAGGATGCCTAGAGGCCAAAGGAGAGAAACAAGGTCATCTGTGTGAGATTTGAGATATAGTGGGAATCACACATTGCATTATGTAAGGATAGGTGGTTTGATTGAATTAAAAATTGGCAAGCATAATGTTGGTCATCATTAAAATTCATTCCACTGCACAAACTCTACTGATACATGAATTTGTTTTATTGAAATCAAGTAAATTATAATTGTATCTTCAGAGAGAAATGAGAAGTATGTTCAAATAGTGGGAATTTATTGTAAGGAAAAAGTTATCCGTATCAGAGGTGCTAAAATTGCATTTAGAATTTGGGATTTTGGTGGTAATATTGCCAACACTCTCTGATTTAATTTCATTAACAAAAATTTGTATGGCCCTTTTCTGATTTTGACATAATATTTTTTTACTCACTTCAATTCTTCTTTTTCAGGGCATCAAAAATTTATAGACATTGTGCCAATTGCTTGCCAGGATGCTACAACCATCTTGATCATGTTCGATCTTACGAGAGATCAACCCTCAATAGGTAAGAGTTAAAAAATTTGGGCCCTTTGGGGATTTTAAATTAGGCCTCCATTTTTTTTTTGGGAGTTTGGAATTCAAATGTATTGTTGGTCAATGCAGTGATTGTTGTGGTTTTGAACAATGTAATGGACTGGTATCAATAGGCACGACAGTACAATCTGGTGGGTACCTACTTATCTACTCCTTCTGACGTATCATGCTTGATTTTCTCGAATCAGGGCAATATTCTCCTTTGACAATATGCATGGTAGCCATTATAAATTTCTGTAGCATGAACCGTGGTTACATTAAAATATTGGGGAAAAAGGTAGTTGTAGACCAAGTTGGGTATACAAAGAATAAAATATCAAATAATTAGTGGTACACGATTGGAGATAGGTATAAAATTATGTAGAGGTGTAGCATAATCTGCTCACTATTAAATAGACCCACACAATCTGTTTGGTAGGAGGCAACAAGTGGCTAATTCCAATTTAAGGTTGTGTTAAATTTTGGTGGAGATTCTTTTCATTTGTCTTATGCTTTACTTGATTAAATTTATTATTAGTATCATCTATTTACATAAAAATTAGGTTATTTGAAAAGGGTAGTTTAGTTTATTAATGTTAAATTTGTTGATTAGTTGTTAGTAGTGTTAGAGGCCAAAGGAGAGAACCAAGGTCATCCATGCGGGATTTATCTAAATAATTTGTTTTTAAATATTTTTTTGTTTTCGCTATATCACAAGTATGAATTATTCCTTCATAAATATGCTTGCATTTGCTGGAAGAGTTGTTTTAAAATTTTTAGTTTTGAAAAATAACCACCTATAGCAATAAATAATAGTTTCCATTCAAGTGTACAGGCCTTAATTGATAGCAAAATTTGTGCACATGAAACACAATAGCAGGCTAGAAAATTTGACATGGCATGACTCCAAAATATACATTAATGGGTGCTTATTTAAGTGCTTGTTATGGAGGGCTTGACTGGTGTTTTGCCTTCATTTTCTTGATCCTCTAGCTTCGATGTCCTTTTCCATTACATGATGCTCAATGTTGACCTATCTAGATCCTTGTTGGCAGTAATGAGTGAGGTTGGTGTTAGACTATCCATTCACTTATTTTGTTTGTCGTTTCTTATGTTGCGACCATATTAAAGAAATCACTTTGTTGGTTATAACTTATAATAGTAGCATAGCCACACAGGTTACATAACAATACTTGTAAAATAATGAAAATAAATTTGATAAACTAGAGAATCCATGGATGGCTTACATGATCTCAAATAATTTAAAGGACTAGGCATATTGGATTGTTTTGCATTGGCATGCTTGTCGATTGTTGCATACAAACTAGATCATCCATGCAACAGGGAAAATTGTTATTTAGTCATTCATGTCTTACTGATTGGACATAAGAAACAGGGCAAATTGTTAAGTTATTTGACATATGAGGTAGAATATAAGGGGGTAATTGTACTACTGTAAAAGTGCATTTTCAGATTTGATTGTTGGCTGATAAGTTATCCTATAAGAGGTTGAAACTTGTATATTTGTTTTGTATATCTTCTCCTTGACTTGGTGAAATGTTTGGGGCTGTTTGAAGTGAACTATTGTGATCCTTCTGCTGCTGTTTTACACTCTAAATTAAAATAGTAGTTTTAAAGGTTGAAAATTCTAGGGTTAAGATCCGGGAAACCGTCTGGGAAGAACGTGAAATTTCGGTTTTGCATTAATTTCCTGAGTGTGTGAAATTTTCCCTAGCTTTTGTTAAAGAGGAAAATGATTTTCCATTATCAATGGTGGAGGATGTGTTGATTATTTCCTCATTAAGGTGACTAATGTGTAACTTCCAACATCATATAGCTTGTTCAACCACACAATATAGTACTCATAAAGACAGCTAGTGCCAATCCCTATGAGACACCATAGTTACAATGAACCATTGAAGCAATATTTGATAGCATCACTTCCTCTGTTCCTGCATTCACACTTCCTTGAGGCAAGCAATTCATCACCACTTCTCAGATCTGTTCCAGGATTTTCCAGCAGCTCAAGGACAGGTAACTCCTCTTGGAAATAAAAGTAAAAATCATTATGTTTTGAGTGTATGTCTCTATGAAGCTTATTTAGAACCTTTATTATAGCCTTGCAAAAATTTGACTAGGTGCATTATAGTGTAGATGAATTGTTATTTTTGAATATGTTGGGATCATATAGGCCCAATTTGGCTTGAGCCAATTCTAAGTCATTTTATCCTCATGAATTAATATCACTGGGAGGATATCTTCCTCATCAGTTGGAGCTTCAACCATCTCAAAGTCTCCGCAAACACAAGCCTTAAGTAGGCTATCATCCATCCAATTAAAAAAGGGCACTCTTTCTTTTACATTTTTTGAAGCTTAAATGTTAGCTAGCCCCAAATATATCCATATAGATTAAATAACATCTCCCACTTAGTTATTGGTTGATCACCCTCTAGTATAAGTGTCTTTGTATATCTTTCCCACTAGTTTTAGGTATGATCCCCATGCTTCAATCAATCAAATAAATGATATAGCAATACTTACAAAC
The DNA here is from genome assembly GCA_034641835.2 of Pinus albicaulis. Classification (NCBI taxonomy): domain Eukaryota; kingdom Viridiplantae; phylum Streptophyta; class Pinopsida; order Pinales; family Pinaceae; genus Pinus; species Pinus albicaulis. The sequence goes on along the minus strand of CM076574.1, from coordinate 1,174,850,166 downwards.
ATTCTGGCCAATGCACCTATCGGAGCATTATTTCCCATTTTTTGAAATGGAATCCTGGAGCTTGTCTATTGTAAGTGAGTGTCTATTCCCAAAGACTCCTCACTTCTAAGAGGTCCCACCATCTACTTCGTTGATCTCTTATTAGATTTATATTTTCTAGAACTTTTTCCTTGATTAGAAGAAATAGGTAGTACAAACACACGCAGTGAGCTATTAGAATGTCATATGTAATTCATAAACTGATGAAACCTGGTTTGGTTAACAAAGTAAACTAATGAAACCTGGTTGGGGTCTTGTATTACCAAAAATATTGAAATATTGATCTTTGTACAATGAACTCTACTCACAACATATATAACATTTCTACATGGTATGTCATTATTAGTAATTTCACAATGATTTCCATATGATTACTTTTCCAATCTATTATCAAAGGACCTTCCAAAACTACTACATGTTTTGATAATGATCTTTCTTCTTTACCCTCTGCTTCAGAAGTCTTTGGGCCAAAATTCAAATCCAATTTTTGGCCTGGCCCAAATTCTATCATTGTTGGGAGTTGGAATTTTTTTCAATCCCATTAAGTAAAGATGTCAGATATGGGGCAAAAGAATTACACCATAGGTCAAAATCTGAGAAGCACTTGGAGTGAATGTGTGAGAACTTGAGCAGTCCAAGAAAGATGCAGACACAACAGGAAAAGAGGTAGAGCTGAATCCAAATGGGTACCCAGTGGATGGAAAACCAGGTGACTGGATTATATATGAAAATTTTGCAGTTGTAGATGATGAGAACCCAAGAGTAATAAATGACAGTCTTAGATGTGAAGGAGGATTCCTAGAGGCCAAAGTAGAGAACCAAGGTCATCCATGCATGATTTATCTAAATAATTTTTTTTTAAATATTTTTTTGTTTCCGTTCGAATTGCGATGGTATAAACGTAGGAAGACATATTCTATATTCGTCGAAAGAGCAACACTCAAGCTGTCAGAAGAGCGACGCCAACTCCGTCGGACGTGTGACGCACTAATGTCAGAAGAGATAACGTTGGACTTGCGACGGTATAAACGTAGGAAGACATATTCTATATTCATTGAAAGAGAAACGCTCAAGCTGTTGGAAGTGCAACGCTTTATACGTTAGAAGCACGACGCTTTATACGTCGGAAGTGCGACACTTTATACATCGGAAGAGCGACGTTCAATGATGTTTAAATTTCGTCAGTAGAGCGGCGTTAAGGTTCCGTCGGAAGAGCGACGTTCAATTGTCATCGAAAGAGCGACGTTCAATTGTCGTCAGAAGAGCGAAGTTTTCTTTCGTCGAAAGAGCGACGTGTCGTTTTCGTCGGAGGAGCGACGTTCTAGATAATGTCAAAAGAGCGACATTTTGGATAATGTCGAAAGAGCGATGATAATCTGGAAATGTTGGAAAATGTGTCGCTCTTTTGATACTTTATTGAAGTGTCAGAATTGCAACATAATGGCTAACCACGTTTTTCCCCGCCTCCAGCTGTCGCTCTTGCGATGCCTATGTGCCAGAATAGCGACAAATTGGCCGTCGGAAATTGGGCCAAATGTGCTTGTGAGAAGAGCCATCAAAGCTTATGTTCCAAAGTGTTTCTAGTTCATGTTTGTCACTGTGTTATTGTTCAGGGCTGCTAGAGTTCTGGTTGTCATGTTCTTCATTTGAGGGTGAGTGTGAGTGTTCTGGAGAGCCTAGCTCTTTCTCATTTCCTTTCACCTATTCAATAATGTCATTTTCATTATATAAGATGAAATAATCCAAATTTGAGTGAATATAATAAACAGGGGTGTTGTTTTTCCTATCTAGGCTACTTACCATATACCTCATGTGAGATTCCTGGTATAATCTCCTAGTTTGATTGAAGACAAGGATAGTAGCATATGACATGTCCATTTCGAGGCTGCCTTGAAGTTTGGCTCTCCATGATTTGGACAAAAGCATGCCATACTTCGGGGGAATATCAGCAACAAATATGTCCATGACTAGATTCGTAGCAGGCATTTACACTATAGTGATACAAAGATCCTTGATTAGACCCAAAAATTTGACTCTACTTGAATCGAAATAGTATAATTCTTTGTAAGGTTTGGTTATTTCTAGGCCTAACCTCTCCATCACTACCTTAGGCATGAGGTTGTGCGAGGCATCGGAATCTAACATAGCATTGTGTAATATTTTGTCATGTATATTTAGGCTAACATAGAAAGGAGGAAAAACTCCTTCTTGGTATTTTCCCTCAACTTCGGGACCAAAAAATAGCTTTGGTTTGTCATTAGTCAAGTTTAGAGTGTCTGTATCATTCCCTATGTTCAAAAATTTCAAAACTTGGGACCTATAAATATCCTGAGTTACCAATTCAGTGGCAGGCATGGTTATATTGATCTTGGCAATCTCCCTTTCAAAGTTGAAAGGTATTTGTGTGTTGGACATATTTACATTAGTTTTATCAGCCATGAAATTTTCTACATTTTTAATTTGCTGATTCTTATTTGGGGCTTTAGACAAAAGAATTTTCTCAGGGCCACTAGTGGAGGCACTAGGGTAGCTTGTGTTAGCACTTGGTTGGCTAATTTTTTCCTTGTTTGGAATAGTTTTCTTAGCCATAGTGTTGACATTGTTTTTTGTCTTCTTAGGAGTGTTTTCAGGGGTTTTCTGAACAGTAGAGTCTAAATTTTTCTTATTGGAGTTGTCTTGGTTTTTCTTACTCCTAAGATCATATTGCCTATGGACTTCCATTATGGCATTTACAAATCCCAATTTGTAGTCTTCAGAATCCTCATAGTTTGTTTCAGTTTGATTTGAGGAGAAGAAACCTTGTTCCTCTTTTGTGAGAAAAACATCACACTCATTATCAGAGCCTATTAAGTTTACATGGTTTTCTTCAGGTTGTCCATTCTCTCTTCCCTCTTCATCAATATAATTGTCTTGGAAAGGAGGCCTAGTTTGTTGGTCATTTTCCCTTTGTTTGATTAGGGGTGGGTCTCTTCTGAAGTTCTAATTCCAATTTCTGTTTTGGGGATTTGGTTGATCCTCCCTAGGGGGTGCCTTTTCATTCAAGTTTATCCTTTCCATCATTCTCTCCATGGTTCTAACTAGGTTGTCTATCTTGGAATTGAAAGAAGAGGTTGAGGCTATGGTTTCATCTTTGTAAGTGATATTTTTTCCAACCTCATCCTAGCTCTCTTTTCAATCAAGTTGGCTTCTGCACTAATAGTTGCCCTTTGCATTTCTTCTAAATTTGTGGAGTCTCTCTCTCAGTTGGTATGTCATGTTCAGATCAAAACCTTCAGGAAATTTCACTAGTGCTAGGCCTTGTGGGGGTTTCATGTGAGGGGGGAGGGCATTGTAGACACTGTTAAACCTGGTGCAATAATCTTGCACACTGTTATCACACAAAAAAAATTAAAAACGTTATTGTGTCAACCCTTTTTTTTTTATCATGATTTCAAAATAGGTTTAGAAGTCATTTTAGGATTTGGTTAAGGGTAGGTTAGATTTTTACAAGTTCAAAGGTCATCATTAAGTTCAAATAAAGTCTTTTAAAGGTTCATTCATTGTCAAAAATCCATATTTTCTATTTGGGAGTCATTCCATAAGGTTTCGGGTCAAAAATATGCAATTAGCCAAGAATCCACGTTTTTGTAGTGTCGCTAGTTCAAAAAAGTTGATTTGCGCTACAAAAGAGCTAACAGTTTCATAGCACAAACTGGGAAAAATACATTGTTGGCGCTACAAAAGCATGGTTTCTTAACTGTCTTGTCATTCGAGCTGAAATTTGTTAGAATCCGTTGGGAAATGATAGGTTAGTGGTATGATGAGTCAGTTAGTGATGAAATTCAATGTACTTACCCATCTTGCAGTCATCATTGTCATGATAGGGTATGAATGAGGCATCATTTAGTTATGAGATGACATTTCAAATTCAAAAATTTTCCTAATCTAGTCATTCTCGTTTCATTTTCCTCCATACGAGTGTCTGAGCTCTGAAGTAGTCAAGCCAAACCTGTGGCTATTCCATACAAAGGTTATATTCATCCTAATCAAGCAAGGTTGTTTCATATAATCAAGCGAGGCAGATATATCCTAATCAAACGAGGCTATTTCATATATTCAAGTGAGGCTGTTTCATATATCCAAGTGAAGCTGATAGGATTTTTCTGAGAAGCATGACAGAGGAAAAGAAAGTTCACAGAGGGGGACATTGCTTAAGATATGAGCCTGAAAAATATGAAGGCCATTGTTGAAGACCCAACAGTGATGGAGACATTTAGCAGATTAGGTTGTCTTCGGTTTTGTGAAAATCTGCAGGGTTGCCACACATAGGTGTCTAAAGAATTTTCCTTGCACTTCAATGGAACAACTACCAAGGTTGGAATGCTAAATGTGCCAATTACACCAGAAATTATTTCTACTGTGACAAAAATACCAAGGGGACAAGAAACTTGGTTCAAAGGTTTCAAATTTGATATGGAGCCATGCAAGGAATTCATGAAATCTGAGTATGCAGATATGGACCTCAATAATGCAATCCTTAGAGGCTGCATCAAAGACATTTATGCAAATTTGTTGCTCAACATCCAGAGATATTTTACATGTGAAGGCAGGTATCATAAGGTCTACACATATCATTTCAAGCTGCTTTTGCATTTTGTAGGTAAAATTTCACTTGATTTACCCTTTTACCTGCATAGGAGTCTTGCTAAAGTGGCTGATAAAGTGCAAGCCAAATCTGAAGCTCATTCAAAATCAACAACTTCATCAAACCATGATGAAACAAAGATGTTTCACAACCTTCATATTTGGCTTGTACTTTATCGGCCATTTTAACAAGACTTTTATGCAGGTAAAAGGGAAAATCAAGTGAAATTTTACCTATGAAATGCAGAAGTAGCTTGAAATGATATGTGTAGACCTTATGATACCTGCCTTCACATGTAAAATATCTCTGGATGTTGAGTAGCAGCTTTGCATAAATTTCTTTGATGCAACCTCTAGGGACTGCATTATTGAGGTCCATATCTGTATACTCAGATTTCATGAATTCCTTGCATGGCTCCATATCAAATTTGAAACCTTTGAACCAAGTTTCTTGTCCCCTTGGTATTTCTGTCACAGTAGCAATAATTTATGGTGTAATATGCACATTTAGCATTCCAACATTGGTAGTTGTTCCATTGAAGTGCAAGGCAAATTCTTTAGACACCTGTGTGTGGAAACCCTGCAGCTTTTCACAAAACCGAAGACAACCTACTCTGCTGAATGCCTCTATCACTGCTGGGTCTTCAACAATGGCAATGTCCCCCTTTGTGAACTTTCTTTTCCTCTGCCATGCTTCTCAGAAAAATCCTGACAGCTTCACTTGGATATATGAACAACCTCGCTTGAATATATGAAACAACCTCGCTTGATTAGGATATATCTTCCTCGCTTGATTATATGAAACAACCTCGCTTGATTAGGATGAATATAACCTTTGTATGGAACAGCCACAAGTTTGGCTTGACTATTTTAGAGCTCAGACACTCGTATGGAGGCAAATGAAATGAGAATGACTAAATTAGGAAAAATTTTGAATTTGAAATGTCATCTCATAATTGAATGATGCCTCATTCATACGCTATCATGACAATGATGACTGCAAGATGGGTAAGTATGTTGAATTTCATCACTAACTGACTCATCATACCACTAACCTATCATTTCCCAATGGATTCTGACAAATTTCAACTCGAATGACAAGACAGTTAAGAAACCGCGCTTTCGTAGCGTCGACAATGTATTTTTCCCAGTTTGCGCTACAAAACTATTAGTGCTTTTGTAGCACAAATCAACTTTTTTGAACTAGCAGCGCTACGAAAACGTGGATTCTTGGCTAATTGCATATTTTTGACCTGAAACCTTATGGAATGACTCCCAAATGGAAAATATGGATATTTGACAGTGAATGAACCTTTAAAATACTTTATTTGAACTTAATGATGGCCTTTGAACTTGTAAAAATCTAACCTACCCTTAACCAAATCCTAAAATGACTTCTAAACCTATTTTGAAATCATGATAAAAAATAGAGTTGACACAATAATGTTTTGAAATTTTTTTGGGTGATAACAGTGGCTCCACTTGGGATAGTGTGCCCCTATCGTAAACTAAGAACCAGTAGTTCCAGTGCTTCTATCCATTTTCTTGACCAAAATAGAAAAAAATTTGAAATTGCCAAGCTTCCTCCTCAAGCTCTAATGGCCTTCACCTTAGGCTCAAGCTTGCTGATTTAGCTTGTCATTATTAGTAGAAAAAAACTCATAACATGGAATATGTACAATGACATGAATGATCAATTAGATTTCAGGAAGAGTAATGCTTTAAAAACCTGCCATTGATAGGTCCTCCAGCATATGTTTTTCCATCCATCTCCTGTAATATGTAAGTATTGTTCCCATGGAAAGAAGCTATCTTGAAAGGACCTTTCCACAAGCTCTCGAACTTAACATGTTTGCCTTTCTCTTCAATTCTGGCCTCCCATTTCAGCACTTCATCCTGAATTTGAAAACTTTCCTCCTTGATCTTCTTATCAAATGTCCTCATGATTCTGTTTTGAGATTGTTGATTCTTGTTATAAGCTTCATTTCTCTTCTCCTGTAGAGCTATTAGCTGGTTGATTCTCCTCTGGACTGCATTTGGTTCCTCTTCTAACCCTTGAATCAGCTTCATGACAGGCACCGCTAGATATGTAGGAAAAATAGCCTCAGCCACATATGCCAACTCATATGGTGATGTTCCAATTAACCTTTTTGTGCATATCCTATCAACCCATAAGGCATACTTCAGCTTCAAATGCCAAGCCTTCTTATTCTCCTGCAACACCTTTTTAATGATCCTCACAAGACTCTTGTTAGAATATTCAACAAGACCATTCCCTTGTGGATAGTATGCAGTGGAATGCCCAAGAGTAATATGATGTTGATGACAGAAATTGATCAGCTTCTTAGACTTAAATTGATGAAACAAAGATGTTTCACAACCAAGTCAGCATTATCAATTATAATCTTCATGGGGCAACCAAATCTAGACAAGATATTCTTTTCTAAAAAATAAATAATCACATAATCATTTTCTTGCCTAGTTGGGATTGCTTCAATCCATTTGGTGAAGTAATCAGTTGCTGTAAGAATCCAGTGATGTTGACCTGATGATGATGGATGAATCTCTCCAATAAAATCTAGCCCCCACTGCTGAAATGGCACTTCCACATATATAGGCATTAAAGGTAAAGGTACAAGTTTCTTCTTACCCTCAAAAATCTGGCATTCATGGTAGGCATCAATCTTTTTGTAGACATCCTTAAACATTGTAGGCCAATAATACCCTGCTCTAAGAATCTTGTTCACTATGACAGAAATACCAAGGGGAAAAGAAACTTGGTTCAAAGGTTTCAAATTTGATATGGAGCCTTGCAAGGAATTCATGAAATCTGAGTATGCAGATATGGACCTCAATAATGCAGTCCCTAGAGGTTGCATCAAAGACATTTATGCACAGCTGCTGCTCAACATCCAGAGATATTTTACATGTGAAGGAAAGTATCATAAGGTCTACACATATCATTTCAAGATGCTTCTACTTTTCAAAGGTAAAATTTCACTTGATTTTCCCTTTTACCTGCATAGGAGTCTTGCTAAAATGGCTCATAAAGTACAAGCCAAATATGAAGGTTGTGAAACATATTTGTTTCATCATGGTTTGATGAAGTTGTTGATTTTGAATGAGCTTCAAAAGATAGGAAGGGATTGTTCATCCTTTTTGTTTATGAATGGTTTTGAGCTGGAAACCCTAACCCTAGCTAGAAACCCTAAAACTAAAGGAACTCCTTCACCACCAGTAGCATAGTCTAGTCAGCTCGTGGTTGCAAAACCAAAGGAATTTGAAAAATTGAAACCAAGGAAACAAGTTGAGAAAAGGACAGATCAGACACAAGTGCTTATTTCACAAATTCCATAACCTACAAAATAGAGGTAAAAGAGTGTCAAAGAGGAAAAACAGAAAAAGGATGTCAGTAAGCAGGAAATCAAAAGAGTGACAAGAAGCCAAGTAGTGGCATCAAAAGGAAAGATAGTTGTTTCATTTTCATAGGATAGCCCAGTAATTAAGGGAAATTTAGATGACATCCTACATGATATTAACATAGAGGAGACACCCATTTTGCAAGCTGACTTCATTGGAGTAGATGAACACAAACATAAAAAGGTTAAATCTGCAAAGAAGCTTGAGTTTGAGGGTGAAAATGCAAAATTTATCTTTCAAGCAAGGAAACCTTTAACTAGGCGTGCTAAGAAACTCAAGGAAGGCAGCATGCAAGTCCAAGAACCTATTGAAACAATTAAAGTCCCTGAAGAAGTGGTTGATCTCTCATCACCAACAGTAGAACATGTAGCCAACAGAACAATGAAGGGAAAAGAAGAAATGACAGAGTGTCAACATCTTGAGGCGAAATTGAGGTTAGAAAACTAAGAAATTTCTATGATGAGAAAGAGGGCTAGGAAGCATAGTATTGAAAAAACAGAATTCAAAAGAATGAAAGCACTATGGGAAGGTCAAACCGGTTCTAGGTCTGAAACCCCAAGTAGTGCAGAACAGTTTTTCACATGGACAGTTCCAGCTATCAAGGAAGCTAAATTTGTCAGATTAATCAATACTCACTTGAGAGCTAGTAATAGAAGACTTAGATATCAAGTGGAGGACTTGGAGCAGCAGTTGAAATTGACTCAAGATGAGTTGAAGAACAAAGGTGCAAAATGACAATCATTAAAAAGTCAAAAACTAAATCAAGTGAAAATTAAGAAGGAACCTCATGAAAATTGTGTTTTTCAATTCATATGAATTTTTGATTTGATGAAACCGGTGTTATTTTGAGTTTTGGCACATTTATGGTTTTCATTTTGAAAAAATTTAGACAAAACTGCTCACTCAGCAGTTTCGTACCGCAAATAGTGTAAAAAGAGTGAAAAGCTCTACGAAACTACTGTAGCGGATTTTTTCACTCTTTCTCATAAATTTTTGAAGGGAAAAAGTGTGAATTATGACCTGAAATTGCTGGGGAGGATGTAATAAATTTTATTGAAGGTAATCCTAGAGGAAATAAATCAAAATTTTAGAGAAAAAATGTTAAAGGAGTTGCGCTACGAAACTGTGTTGTTTTCGTAGCACATTTTATTTTAGCTCATTTTGAATAGTTTGATGATGGTTTTTGACAACTTGGACTTAGGGAGAATTTTTGGCGGGTGTTATTTTAGTTTCTAACATAAAATAACCTCGAAGTGATGAGTTCATGGTGGTCAGAGTGTCTCAAGAATACAAAGGATCCTATGCCTAGAAAACAGAGGACAGTTTCCTAGTTTAATGGAGATCAACATTATGGTCATAAAGTTTTGAAGCTTATCATCTGGATTTGACAATATGTGAATACACTTCGAAAATAATTTAATTTAGTTTCGATAAGGTTGTTATGAGTAGAGATAAGGAGTTTGAATCCTATTTTTAATAGGATTGTTTATTAGATTGGCAGCTATCTTTTTGTAATAAATACCATGTCATATGGTTAGGAAAGGTGTCAAAAGTTAGGAGTTCAATGTATCTAGCTGTAGATAAGGTTATCTTATTTTGTAAATGATCTATAAAGATCAAGAAGTCGAAATATGCATGGGTTGGACATTTTTAGCAAGAGACTGTGTTTATTGTAAGTGACTAGTTTTCAGCTTAATACAGAGTTTTCTACTTAGCCAACTTGAGATTCATAAAGAGTTCTAGTGTGTTCTTGTTATAATTGCATCTTATTACTATCCTATGGTAGTGGTGTTTGTTTATGTTACTCAGAATTCATCTTTGACGCTCTGACTTCCTATATAGACAAATTTACTGTGTTTTATATTGTTTCACATGTGTATCACTTAACTAGAACTCTGATATGCCTTGACTTCCATGCCAAGTAGATTGTGTGGTTTTTCTGAAGCTATTTTGACTCCATAAGCCCAATGTGCACTTGCTGATGTGATTTGCAACCAATATCTATCATTTATCTGATTATTACCCCACATAGAGTTAGCCATCTATATTTTTATCAAAAATCATTAACCCTTGAGAGAGCCCTCTCAGGTTGAGGAGGCTAAGCCTCAATCAAAATATTGGTTTGAAACAGTTACATGAAATTGATTTTATTAGCAGCCAATCATGTCTAATTTTGTGATAACACACACTTTCCCCTACATTCCTCTTAAGATTGTTATATTCAGAAAGGATTTGGAGGGGGGTTTTCTTGATTTCCCACTTGTTTATGAAATATTGGTAGAGGGAAGGGAGATCATGTATGGTGTTAGGAGTTAATGCTTTAAACCATTTTTTGGCTTCACCTCCTAAGCTTTGTGTAAATATCCTAATTTTAATGGTTTATTCTTCTATTTCCATGTAATCAAAGGCATATTTTATCCTATCTACATGCTGTTGGGCAGTGATGGATTCAACTCCGGTGAAGTGGGGAATTCTGGATTGGTAGTCATTTGGTAAAGGTACCAAAGGTTGTGGTAAAACCAGGGGGCATACCAAGCTTCCATGATGGGAGCTAATGGAGGATTTACAAGAGGAGGGTTTGTGAAAGGGGGTGTAGGATGAAGCGGAGTGGTTTGCACAGTGGTGGTATGGATGGGTGTGGTGGAAGTACTTGGACCAACCGACTAATTCTGAGCAGATTTGGTATGGAAAGAGCTAAAGTGATGGAGAAGCTAAAATTCAGGTGGTGTGGAAGGAGAGGCTTCTCTACTAGAACTCTGCTGCAAATCTATGGGCTCAAGGTTAGTCTGGTTAAAATCAGTTTGTGACTTGGTTCTGAAAAGGTTCTTTGTGTGGTGCAATTCAAACTAGGGATCTTGCAAGGCTGTGATATTTTTAGGGATAGAGCTTGCTCTGTGAATGGTCCTAATAGTAGTTAAGTTTCCAGATTTAGAATTTTTCCACAAAATCTTTTCTGGGTCATCAACTATGGTAGGAGGATTTGGGTCCGAATGAGATCTGGTACTGATCCTTTGTGAAGCTATATTTCAAACTTAAAATGTAGAGAGGGTGAAAGTTTAGAAATGCTTTCAAAAGGCTGACCTCTCTTAGTGTTTTCTAAACTCTCACAATGTAGAAGTAAGCTTCTAAACTTCTCAGGGCTGATTTGACACAATCCCAGGGAGTCTAAATGAGAACTAGTGAAGTAATAGGCCTACTGGAGGCTAGTGGAGTCGCCAGGTGGATGTTTTTAGTTGTTTTGAGGATATGTGTGTATGGTCCACCACCAATAACTGAAAAAAAACCAATCTAAGGATGTTTTGGGGTTTTCTAAGTTCCTTTATGTAGCCCTAGGGTTTTTGAGAGTGTCCTACAGCTGAGTCATCATTTTGCTAGGATGGTGAAACAACCAGATTCTATTCTTTGGTTGACAGTTTGAGTTCTCTATGATTTGATAAGGGTCTCTGAAGTCCTAAGGGATACTTAGATTTTCACTGACTCAGAGGTCCCATAATGATCACCAATGTGTTAGTGATAGTGATGAGGTGGTTTCAAAACACAAGATACTGTTTGACAAGGGCTTCTGAACTCTCTTAAGGAGGTATAGGCTTGTTACTTACTCAGAAGGGTCCCACCGTGATCACCATTGTGTTAGTGATAGTGATGAGGTGGTTTCAAAACACATGATACTATTTGACAAGGGCTTTTGAACTCTCTTAAGGAGGTATAAGCTTGTTACTTACTTAGAAGGGTCCCACCATGATTGCTGGAATTTTAGGGTCCCGTGATTTAGCAAATTGGTAGACCAAATGCACAGGGTAACATAAGACCAGTCTTTGGAGTCCTAGGACCTAGTCTTCTTGGACTCAGTGAGGGCTCTCTCTATTGTATGCAAAGCATGTGAACTTGTTTGCTTTAGATGGTTGATTTTAGGCTAGTCGTGAAGTTTAGGGTTTGTTTGTTTGTTTGGGTTGGGTCAAATGATCAAGTAGAATAGGTGGAGTGAGAGGTCATCAATCATTGGGCTATGGAGTCTATGAAAGTCATGGATATCTCAACAATGAGTCAGAGTGCATCACATGGAAAATCTAGTGTGGTCAATGGATCTTTAAGGTTATGTGTGAAATGAGATGGACATTAAGTTGGTGAATTAAGGTAGGGAAAAGGGCAGTGAAGTATCCTTTGTCATATACCTATAAAAAAGAAGGTCTCACTGATACTGATAAGAAAAAGATAATAATCATGAGATAGGGAAAAACATTAACTCAACTAAAATACTTAAAAAAAAAGACATTTAAGATAAACAATTCAGTGAAACACAGAAAGCAAGAAAACCTATCTAACTTTAGTGATTTCACCTTGAAGGTTTGAAAACATATAAGATGAAAAATAACTTTAAATCAATGAAGAGGGAAATCCTATACATCATCAATCAAGCTATAAAGAACCTTGAGGAAAACTGATAAGTATGGACAAAGGGAAAAATCAAAACAAGACCTCCTTGGCTTAACGTAATAAGTAATACTTCAAAGAGAGATTTCACAAACAGAGTTTAGATAGCATCAAGTAAGCATGGCTAACCATAAAAAATATTTGAAAACTAATTTCTTAAACCATTAATGAAACAAACAAGCTTATATGGGTATAAGGAGAAGCTAAGAATTCCTTAAACTAACACAACAGAGGAAAACATAAAGACAATAGTAACAGGAAGGACTAAGGTGCCTCAAACAACATTTCTTAGCCTATACTTTTATGATCTACTGCAAAATAGAAGGATGGACACAATGATAAACAATAAAACATGAAAAAATTAGAGACACATCACTATTGACCAACCTCGGGGATCCTGCAAGAAAGCTTTCATCATCATCAATCAAAGCAAATCATTCACAAGCTCCATAACACCAAATTTCTCTTCAACCTCCAAGAACCATGTATTGCTCTCAAAAATCATCAAATGCCAACATTAAAAATGAATCCTCAATGCTCCTTTTAACAAGAAAGGAGGAGAAAAACCTAATAGAGTCTCTATAGGCCTATTGGCTAATCAAAAATTTCACTATTGTCCTTGAGACCTTGCAAGGCCCAAGGCACAAAATATCTAAAACCAAAATATATTTTTGGGAATTTTTAGCAAAGAAATTAACATTTGAGGTCTGAAAATCCTTCTATAACTTTCCAAGCATACATTGTTTACTTTCCATCTACTAAGGGCACAACACTATGTTTTAGGATGAATTTCCATGCCAAAGGCGTAGCACTAGAGAAGGAAACCTGGGTCAACTTGCAGCAGTGTTTTGAAAGCCTTCCCTATGTCGCAAAAGGCTCTGTGATGGCCCGTTAGAAATAACTTTGAGTCTACTTTCCAGATCTACCCTTGGTTCTCTAATTTGACCTCTACAACCTATTCAAAAAGAAAAAATTCTAAGGCTGGTAAAGGCACATCACATGTCCTAAAAAGTAGGCAGAATGGTGAAAATTAGGGTGTTTTTGACCCTTTTGGAGGACCAAAACAACTCAAATTGATCTAAAACTTTGTGAACATGATATATTTGAGCTAAGGATTTAAAAAATGTGAGCCTTTCTGCCTGAAGATGCTCTGAGAAAAAGCGTAGCACCATGGGTGCTACCCCCTTGGCCCTCAAAATTAGCAAAAAACAAAAACTTGTCAAAATTCTCCCAAATTTGGTGGATGAGTGCCTCATGGGTTTTGAGAGACCTGTAGAGAATCTTGTACCAAAATTACAAGTCTAGCTTGGCCCTTTCCCTATTTTAGTGCTTGGATCTTGGTTTGAGCGCTTTTCAGTTTAGCCCTTGCAATTTGGTTTCTCCGGGCATAATGTTTAGTCATCCTTCTTTGGAGGTCAAGATCTTGATTTTCTTTCTTCAATTTAGTCTCCAAGTGTATGTTGGCTGTCTCCAACCAAGGCTCCCGGTCATGGGCTATCTTAATGGCCAAAAGCTCATCTAAAGGGAGTTGTTCTGCTAGGGCTGATTCTTCCTCCCTTTGTTTGGCCAATGCTTTCTTCAATCCCATGGTTCTAGGTCTCCTCCTAGATTGTCCTTCCTCATCTTCATTCTCTTCATAGGTGCCCATTAACTCTTCTAGTCTCACCTGTGCCTTTTTGGCTTATTTCCGGGCCTTGAGGTCTCTAGCTTAATACATTGCAATTTGAGCTCCTAGCTACCTGTTCTCCAAGTCAAGGGCATAATTCACACTCTTGGCCCTATCCAAATGTGCTTGGATATCTTTGATTTGTGCATTTATATCGTGGAGGAGAAATTTTGTGATTCTTGCTTCATTCTCCTCATCACTATCCACCTGAATGATCTCAAATTCCCTCTCAAACTCATGATCTTCTTCTTCTTCCTTTACCTTTTGTTTCCCTTTGTCTAATGGTTGAGCTGAGGAGGATGGCATGGTACCTTTCCTTTTGGATGTATAAAACACAAGCCTTGATCCTTTTTTATATGTGAGAGGGAGAAACTCAAATTGGTTTACTAGAATGCTCTTACCATGACTGACCTCAAGAATACCTTTATTTTCATCAATGATCTCTGCATTTATGTCTCCTGCATTGTGTTCTTGGCTGACCTCTTGAGAGTCACTTGCATTTTTCTCCATGCTTAGCATTACTATCATGATCTTCACCACTGTCATCAACCTTTTGACTGTCCTTTTGCTTCATAGTGTCACAGCTGCTATCATTATTAGGGCTATCAGTCATCATGTTTTCTTCTTCATCATCCTCCTCTGTGTTTGCAACATTATCATTGCCATCATAATTTTCTATGTTGTCATTGTTAGAGGTGTCCTTGTTAGTGTCTTCATTATTGTTTGGTGCATTTTCATCATTTTCATCCTCTTCCATATATTTTGCACTGTCATTTTGTTCTAAATTGTCCTCTTCATCATTGTCATTATTTTTCCCACTATCATACTCACTTTTTTCATATTCATCACTGTCATGTTCACTGCCCTCTTCTTCTAATTCTGCCTCTGTCTCTTCTTCTTTATCCCCATTATCACTGATTTTCTCTTCATAATCTGCCTTTTCATCCATTAGGGGAATTTTGAGGTCTAAAATGGGCCTCCTAAGGAAAATGTACAATCAAAATTCATTTTCTGAGAACCAATCACATTTTATGGGATGAAATCATCCCTAATGATTGAGGTGGCATTTCTTGAGTTAAAGGCACTTACTTGTCACATTCTCAATGGTGGATAAAAACTCATGGTTAACCATGATAGTGCTCTAAGTACTTTTAAAGTCAAAGTAAAGTACTCATAATAAATGTCATTTCACACTTTTCGAATAAAAATATATTATTGTCATTTCATATTTCTTGAAAGAAACAATGCATATCCCTATACATGTATTATATTATATTATATTATTTTTATATAGTATATTAATTACATGTTATTATACAATTTAAATAATATAAATTTTAATTAATAACATATAATATAATTAAGAATTTATAAATTTATATTTATATTTTATTTTAAGTTATTTAAGTTCAAAGGGAAAATGCATTAGTTATTCAATGATAATGAATTTTTCTTGAAAAGATCATTCTTATTTATAGTCACATCAATACATTTTTTTTATTAATTTTATTTTGGTACATTTTTTGAATTGAATTTAACTATGGTTACATGGATTGTGGTGAAAAAAGTAAATTTCAAATTCATAAATATTATTTTATTGGTTTAGCTATTATTTTATTATTTCCTTAGGAGGCCCATTTTAGACCTCAAAATTCTCCTAATGATCTGTTCCTTCTTCATTTGTCTCTCCTTCCTCTTCATTGTTTTTCTCACTGCCTTTGTCTTCATAATTTGCCTCTGTCTCTTGATTTTCATCATCATCCTCCTCATCATCATTTTCTGCTTCCTCATGACTGTCACTTTCTTCCACATCATTTGTTTCCTCTTCTTGACAATGATTTTACTCTTTTTCGTTGTTCTCTTCTTGTTCTGATACTTTAGGAGAAGATGATCGTGAGAATTTTTCTTGAGGAGAGGATTCATGTGGAGAGGATGAGTCATGGTTAGTGAGGGGTGATGGAGGAAGGTGGATGAGATGATGAGGGTAAACTTTGTAGAGGAAGAGGCCGTGGATTTGTGAAAACATCATGGGCGATGAACACTTCCCATGGGATACCATGTTGCTCTAATTGATGCAACACAATCATCTTCATAAGAGAGTGGTGGAAAAGACTCTACATTTGTTGTGAAGGAGGCCTCTTTTGCACAATGTATAACATCTTATCAATACTTCTATAAAGTTAATAGGGAAAATGTAGTAGCTTGGCCTTAGTGAAGTGATAAGTAGTCTTATATGGTAGGAATAAAGTCTAGAAAATCTCCCCTCGCATGTAAAATACTTCATGATGACTTTCTTTAAGGAGGCATACTTTCCAACAAATGGGAAAAGGGAAAAATAGTTTTGTAATCAGCTTGGTATCTTGGTTTAAAGAAAGGCTGATAATAGCTCAAGTCCAAACTCACCTGCTTGAACCATTTTTCTCCCATACAAGGTACCCCAGCGGCCATAGCAATTTTATTGGTGGATAGCTCAAAATTTACCCCAGCTAGATGCACTTGATGGTCATGGAGGTTGGGGATAAAAATTATGGTCAACTCATGGTGAATTTGGACTCTTTGTACTCTCTCACAGAAATCAAAACAACCCACCTCTTGGAAATATGCAACTGTTGTAGGGAAGGTTGTCAATTCCTTGGTGTTCAAAGGTTCAAATCTTTTTACTCTTCCACCCTATCTTTGCTATCCCCTAGGTCTTTGGCCTCCCCTGCCACTATCACTACTACCTTCTCTAGAAATTTTATCATTTACCCTTGATTTGAAATCAAAACCATGAAACTATTTGTGAAATGATATGGAGAGGGAAAGTGAGATGATAATGAGAAAGGCAGTGATTGGCAAGTGAAGGGAAATGATGAGTGAAGAAGGACAATTTGTGCCTTAGTGTACCTTCAGTTTGTAGATGGATGGGTGCCCTTTGAACAAGAGTGTTGTTAGCAAGGGATTATGTTTCCTCTTCCTTAGGGTTTTTCTTTCTTTACATTTCTTGCTAAGTTTCACTGTTAAAACAGCAAGAGGGGGGGCAAAGCATCTAAATATCTCTTATAAAGACTCCAAGAAGTGCTAAGCAAAAAATTTGGAGGAGTCTTGAGGCAGTTGGAGGCTTGCATCAGCTTGAAAAGCTTCCTAGCTAAACGCGTAGCACAAGAGCGCAGCACTCGGGACCTTGCACATGCTATCGGGTCGACCTGAAGGGCCCTGCGCGTAGCTCGAGCGGAGCTGCACTATGAACGGGTAGCACACTTCTACAGGAGCGTAGCGCTCTATTACAAATTTCCAAAGAGGGCACACACAGGCACGTAGCACGTTTTTCCAGGGGTGTAGCATGTGGTTTTCTAGCCCGAAGTTCGCCAGATTTTCATAAATTTCTCCTTGAAATAATTTGGCTCCTCTTTTGCAGATGACAAATGAGTTGAGTGATAGACAATGGATTTTTATACCCTTGGAAAAATAATTGAAAACTAAAAACCCACTTTGCTAATGTCTTGAGTTTTACCCTTGTCACTTTATCACTGATATCTCTTTTTATTTTGCAGGGGGTGACTTAAAACATAAAAAAATGATCTTTAATCATCTCAACCTTTCTTCTTGGCTTTCCTTAGGTAACTGAGGTGATGGATTTTAGCTCTCTTTGGCCTGTTGATGTTTCTTAAAACTTGTTTTGCTGGTGCCTATTGGAGTTGTATGGTTTCACTGTGTTTTAGCCATTCTCATGTCTTCAACTCCTTTTTATTGAGAGACTGATAGAAACATATATTATCCCTCTTTGAGATCCCTGAGTGTAAGTGGTTTTAAAACAGGGTTCCTCCCCTTCTTACAGATTTTCCAGAGGTATCATATGTCTGTCTTGCACAATTACCTTAGTCTTTTCAATCAAGTTTGTCATTACCTCCCCTTGGCCACTTCTGTTTGCTGCAGATGCCATGACACAAATTATTTTTGTCTCCTTGGTCATTTTTGGATTTTGACAATTTTGGTTACTCCATAGCAAACTCAAGATTAGTTTGGTGTTTCTATTTTGACACTTGACCTTGTGATTTCTTCCCTTTGACTATTTTGAGGGAAATTGACTGCACTTGAAGGCTTAGTCTCCCTCACACTAATACTCTTTGTATTTCCCTCCTTTTGATGTAGTGAAACCCTTTTATCTTGGAAAACCATGGAGGTCACTTTTTGATGTCCTTTGAAAACCTTCTGCCATCATGATGGAGATTTATGGCCTTCATTTCACTTCTTTTCCTACCTTCTCAAACTTTAGGCTTTAGGGCCTTTTCCATTTTTTATTTATAATTTCTAGAAATCTTCAATTCATACTTGGTTGGGCTGATGTGCCTCTGTCCCTGTGATTCTTTGCATTGGCTCCTTGCTTGGCAACACTTTTTAGCTAATCAGTCATAAAAACCTTGATTTTCGTTGAACATAGGCATGCTATCTCTCCTTTGTTGTGAATGTCCTTTGTGATGATTTAGCCTCTTACCTTACTTCTTTTCTGCTAATAGACATCTCAATCATTCCTGTAGAAATGTTTAAGATGGGTAGTTGTATTTTTGCAGAAGTTGTGCTTTGATCAAGGAGGCCTTCCTTGGAAGATTTTCTGATCCATTTGGACAATCATATGCTAACCTTCTTCCACTTTGATTGCAGCCATTGGCACAGGAAAAACAAATATTTATAACACCAAAAAAATCCTATGATATTTGAAACCCTAGGTGACCTAGTGGGAGGCCTTTTGGACTTGGCTTTTGGCTAAAAACTTGACTTAAGGTTTTTAGGTGTAAAACATAGTTTTTGACAAAAATTATGCATTTCAGACCTAAAAATTGATGACTTTGATTTATCTAAAGAGCCTAGAAAGGTAGCTTGAAACCACTAATGCTTGAGGCACTTGGTGAATAGGGGAAAATGTTGGGCTACTTGGCAATCCAAGGTGGAAGTAAAAGGTTAGGCAAGTCAAAACAGAGTGGTAAGGTCAGAGGTGGTGAAATATAGTGAAAATGAGTGGAATGATCCCATGATGGGTCTTCTGGGAGTGATAGGCTGGCCATAACTTGATAGAGTAGTAAAATAGTGAAAATTTTATCCTAAGGATGATGAAGGTAGTGAGATTTCTAGAATTCACAATATTCATGAATTTTGTTTCTAGAAATCTGGGATAAACATTTAGTCATCTATAGAAAGAAAAAATCGTTGATGACTAACAACATTGACCCTGGAAATTTGCTTGTTTTCTTACTGAAAATGCGAGATTTCTCCTTTGTTGAGGATTGTTGAAGGATGAATGAAAAAAATAGGCTTTGCTTTGTGGTTTTAAATGGCTTCATAACTTAGTGGATTTTGATTTTTAATTTGGATTACCCACTTTCCTTATGTTCACTTTCTCTTCTTCAAACTTTGACATTGATACTCTTTGACCTTCTGACTTTTTGCTTTGCAGGTTGATTTAGATAATGGAGCTTGGCTTTCTTTGTTTTCAGGTTGGCAATAATGATTTGAATTGGCAGGTAGGGAAAAAATTATTACATAGAAAAACATAAAATTACATTTGAAAAATAAAAAATAAATTACATATTTGATTTTATATCAAAATAGGATTTTGATATAAAAATCATTAAAATAATTACAACTTGAATAATAAAATAGTTATAAGGTAATAATCTTCTATAAAGGAAGATAAAATTTATTTGAGTCACTCTCATATTCTTGCTGACTTTATTTGGATGAAATAATGCATTTTGGACCTTTAAAAACAAAACCCTAATGACCTAATGAGACTTTTAAGACCTGATCTTCATGATTGACTTTGACTGAGACAAATCATGGTGAAAATAGAATTTTCATAGGTTTTATTATGCTCAAGGAGACAAGGGAGGGAGTCAGCAAATATGGTTCTCTAAAGGAGAGTGAAATTTTATTGAGGAAAGCTACCATCAGTGAAAGAATTTTTAGCAAGACCTAATGGATTGATATAAAAAATTTCAGAATGAGACACCTAAAATGAGGAATGAAGAAATGATATCGATCACTGATGGCAGAATGCATATTATGACTCTAACAAGGCCATATATTATTAATCTCCCAGCAAGATCATTTCCATCAGGAATTGCGCAATCCATTCTTGTAGATCCAAGGGAGAAGGGAAGTTGCTAGTATTTCGGCTAGGAATCCATTAGAGGACCATTCCTTCACATTTTATGTATTATTTCCATCATTCTTGAGATTCATAGCCATATTTTGCAGTAATCTAGAGAGCCTCCTTCCTTTACATCGCATTTTTTGTGAGAATTTATGTAGCAGCAGCTACAATCTTTAGAGGAGGATTAAGGAGCTAGATCTGAAGCTCCCAGCTTGACGATCTAGTGAAGGGATCAACCCTTCAAGATTAGATCTGATCTTGTGACATATTTCAACCATCTATTTTTCAGATCTAGATTTAGATCTGCATACCCAGCAGTTGTATAATGAAACCCCAAGAGGGTGTTTTTCTTAGATTGACATATCTAAGAAATCCTTTTTGGGTTATCTTGGGTTGCCATCATAGAGGCAAGATATAGAATCTTGGCATCATCAGAGCTCCATGTTTCTATAGATATGAATTTCCCTATTAAGCCTGTAGTCATATGTACATCATCTACTGAAGGGACAACATAGTATTTTCTTCCAACAACTCTCCAGTTATGCAGTGCCTCCTTTGACATGTTTTCAGGGTCATTCTAGCCTATGTATTTTGCTTGAGTGCATCTATATGAGCACTATTGTATTTTTTATCCATCTCCAATGATAATAAAAGGCTCACCTATTCAATATATTCTATGGTTGTTCAATCTTTACATGTACATTTTCTATGATACAAATATCGTGTTTGTGTATCAATGCATTATTCCATTTTGGGATATTACAGTGGTATCAGAGCATGATCTTTGGCTCAGCTTGTGGACATTTTGACAACATATGAAAAGCAGATAGTAGAGATCTACTATAATGGAGGTTTTAAGTTTTTCCTCATATTTCTTTATATCTATGAAGGATCTCTCCACAGATATCAATGAAACAAGAAGAGAAAGGAAAATAGAAACCTCAAGAAGGTTTCAAGATGAAGAAGGTCCCAAAACTTCTTTTCAGCAACAAAGAAGACCAGAGAAGCAAAGAGCTTCACATTATTCCACTAGATCCACTTTCTTTGAGAAAGAGGACTAGTATGAATATGATGAAGGCTTGGGGCATGAGACCCTAAGTAAATATTTGTCTGAATACAAGTCACAACCTAGAGCATTGAAGGAGAATCTCTCTCTCCAACAATTTTTGCAACTCAAAGAAGAGAGGAGATCTAGAAGCAGCAATAGAATAAATAGGCATAGAATATTCTTGCCTACATTTGGTGGATCTTCCACAAGCACATTGAGGGCTTGGAGGGAAGAATTATTTACATTCTTTCTGAAGTATCCTAATCAGAAAGAGAGGTTGTGGATTTTGCAGCGTTGCACCTAGAAGGTGAAGTAAGAGATTGGTGGTTCAGTCACTTATTCCATATGAAAGTGTCTACTTATGAAAATTTTATTGAAGGACTGATGAAGAGATATGGTAGAAAGAAACCAGAGACATATCACATAGTGACATCTCCCATCATCAAGGAGATAGTGCATGAATATTCAAGGGAATTTGTTCTCATTATCACTCAAGAGGAGGAGCCTCTACCACCACCAGCTACAGATGTGGTTACATCAAGAGGAGGATCACTTGCATCTATGTAAGATGGTCTTGAGTTATTGACATTTGGAGCCCCATGCATGATTGATGAGATGCATGATGAGGTGGAGATGGATTCCAGGGCTAGTACACTTGTAGAAGTGCAGCCATCACTCTTACCAGTAGTTGGGGAGATCTTTGCACTGGAAGAGGAGACTCTTGTGTTCTTGCAAGATGTTTCTGAGTATCAGTTGATCCAAGGTATGCATCCACTTTCATCTCATATTGTTTCAGTACCACTTATTGAAACTTATGGGGACATGCCATCAAGGCCATTGCATGACCAAGGGTTAGACAACGTGCTGATTTGGAGCAGTGTCATATCACTGTGTAGAGGACCCTTGATTTAATCAAGGAAGAGATGAAAAGCTATCCCAGTTCATCATTTTTGAGCTACATTCAACCCTTTGAGTTGAAATGTAGAATTTCAGAAGATAGGATGAGTATTATCCTATGTACAATGGCTGGCTATGAGTTCAGAATTGTGCCTTGCTTTGAGACAGCACATGTTTTACCTTGCAGATCTACAACGATGTTAATGAGAAACAGTGAGAATAAGAGGACCCATTCCTTATGGGAGAAATCAAATGGAAGCTTCATTCATTAATCAATGGAGGAAAAGATGATAGATGGTAGACATCTTCAAGTTCAGCCCATGGAAAGAAGTCCGACGATGTTTCCATGACCACTTCAGGTTCCAATATGATTTTTCCTTCCTCATCAAGTTCTGGAAATATTGTTTGAACTAGAAGATTTTCACCTATAACCTTCTTTAAGCATGAAACATGGAAAACTGTATGTACTCGCGAAGAAGCAAGAAGCTCCAATTTGTATGCCATAGTACCAATCTTTTGCAACACCTTGTAAGGACCATATTACTTTGGCGATAATTTATTATCCTTCTTAGCTTGCTTGAGGGACATTTGTTTGTATGGTTATAGCCGTAAAAATACCCAATCTCCTACATCAAAACTTCTCTCGCTGCGATGTTGATCTGCCTGTTGTTTCATTCGATTTTGTGCCAAATTCAGGTTATCCTTTAAGGGTTGGAGAACTTCTTGTTGATGCTCGATGTGATCTTCCACTGCTTGAACCTTCAAATTTTCTCTTAAAGATGATGTGATGGATGGTGGATGATATCCATAAAGTGCCATAAATGGGGTCATTTTTGATGCAGTATGGAAGGAAGTGTTATACCACCATTCAGCAAGAGGTAACCACTTGACCCATTGTGTTTGTTTATCAGATACAAAACAACGAAGATATCCTTCCAAACATTTATTTACGATCTCGGTTTGACCATCAGATTGAGGATGATAAGATGAGCTATGAGCTAATTGAGTACCCAAACAAGAAAATAACTCCGTCCAAAAATTTCCAGTAAAAATGGGATCTCTGTCGCTCACAATAACCCTTGAGCTTCCATGTAGCTTTTGAATTCTATCCATAAATGTAGTAGCAACTGTACTTGCTTTAAATGGATGAGATAATGCACAAAAGTGTGCATACTTGGTAAGTCTGTCAACTACCACCATGATGACACTCTTTCCTTCAGACTTAGGTAAACCTGTGATAAAATCCATTGAAATATCCTCCCAACGTTGACTTGGAATGGATAAAGGTTGTAGAAGTCCAGGGATCTTAATTGTCTCAACTTTATTCTGCTGGAAAACCAAACATTCCGTCACAAACTTTTGAATATCAGATTTAAGGCCATCCCAAAAAAAAAAATTCTTCACCCTGTGGTAAGTTTTTAAAAATCCCGAGTGTCCTCCTAAAGGAGAAGTGTGCAATTCCAGAAGAATCTTTTGTTTTAGTTGGGAATTCTTACAAAGATATAAGCAATCTTTGTACCATAAGGAATCATTTTTCCAACTAAATGTATCGGATGTACTAGGATCTTGCTGCAACTTTTGAATGAGTGTCCATACATCTTTTTCCTTCTTCCATTCATCTCTTTCTTCGGTTATCCAATCTGGTTGGATAATAGAAATAGCACAAAGCAATGCTTCCACCTCTTCATTCTTTCTTGAGAGTGCATCTGCAACAACATTAAGCTTTCCTTTTTTGTAGATTATTTCAAAGTCATAACCCAACATCTTTGTGACCCATTTTTTCTGCTCTTCTGACAATAGTCTTTGTTCCAAAAAGTGTTTAAGACTATCATGATCGATTTTTACCTTGAAGTGTCTTCCCATTAGGTAAGTTCGCCATTTCTTTAGTGCATGCAGTATTGCTAACATTTCCTTCTCATAAATAGGTTTCTGTAAATACTTTCCTTTGATTGGATGACTTTCAAAAGAAATGGGTCTTCCTTCCTGCATTAAAACTGCACCAATTCCATTTTCTGAGGCATCACATTCCACAATAAAGGTTTTTGTGAAGTCTGGCGTAGCTAAGACCGGTGCATGGCACATTGCCTCCTTAAGATGTTCAAAGGCCTTAGTTGCTTCAGGAGTCCATGAAAATGCATCTTTCTTCAATAATGTTGTTAGAGGTGCTGCTATTCTCCCATAATTCTTAACAAACTTGCGATAATACCCTGTTAACTTGAGAAATCCTCGCAACTGCTTTATGGTTGTGGGGACTTTCCATTCCTTAATAGCTTTAATTTTGTTAGGGTCTACTTTAACACCCTCGTGAGATACAATATGACCCAGATATTCCACCTCTTGTACTCCAAAGAAACATTTGGATTTTTTTGCATATAATTGTTTCTCCTGAAATAGTTTGAGCACCCTGTCAACATGTTCAACGTGATCCTTCCAAGACCTACTGTAGATTAGTATATGATCAAAAAATACTAGCACAAATTTTCTAAGGAAGGGTTTGAAAATGGAATTCATCAACCCTTGAAATGTAGAAGGTGCATTGGTAAGGCCAAAAGGCATGACCAAAAATTCATAATGACCCTCATGAGTTCGAAATGCTGTTTTTGGAATATCTTCGGTCTTCATTCTAATTTGATGATATCCTGAACGAAGATCCAACTTGGTAAAATAAATTGCTCCATGTAATTCATCCAATAATTCATCAATCATAGGAATAGGAAAATTTTCTTTAATGGTGAGCTTATTGAGCTCCCTATAATCCGGACACATTCGCCATGATCCATCCTTCTTGTGTACCAAAACTACGGGAGCAGAGAAAGAACTTTGACTAGGTTGAATTATACCCGCCTCTAACATTTCTGCAATCATACGTTCAATTTCACTCTTTTGGAAGTAAGGATATCTATAAGGCCTGTTGTTTGGAGGAACACTTCCTGGAATCAAATGAATAGCATGATCATGATCACGAATAGGTGGGAGTCCTTTGGGAGTTTCAAACACCCTGGAATGATTGTCCAAGACTTGTTGGAGATCTGCAGAAATAGATGATTTTGATGTTGGAACTTCTAGTGAGCATAATTGTGCAATTACGCCTCGGTGTTCTTTCTTTAGAAGCTTTGTCATGACATTAGAGCTTATTATCCTTCCTGGCTTCCCCATAATACCCCATAATTCGACTTCCTTTCCTTCTGAAAAAAATTTCAAGAAAAGTTCTTAAAAATTAAAAGCTACCGTCCCCAAAGATTGTAACCATTGTACTCCTAGTACAACATCAGCACCTCCCATCGGAATGGAAAGCATTGGGATATTCAATACATATTCCCCCATTGTTAGCTTGATATTATGGCATTTTCTAGAGAAATTTATATTTCCTCAATTTGAAACCATCACTTGACATCTGGTGCTGGGTATAGGAAACAATTTAATTCCTTGGCTACCTTACAATGAATAAAATTATGGGTGCTACCTGAATCAATTAACACTATTACCTTTTTCTTCTTGATTTGTCCTTTTATCTTGAGAGTTTGAGGAGTGGTAATTCCTGCCAGTGCATTACACGATATGGTTGGATTCATTTCTTCCTCTTCTGGGGCTGGTTCCTGGTGTATATCCTCTTCTTGTTCATTTTCTTCTTCCTCTTCCCAATCTATGTAAAATAATTTCTTCTCAGCACACTTATGACCTTTAGTGTATTTGCTATCACAACTGTAGCAAAGCCCTTTTGCTCTTTTTTCTTCCAATTGTTGTGGTGTCAACTTTGTAGGTTGTGGAAATCTAGGCGTAGCAACACTTCCTTCTTTATAGAATTGAGTGGTAGGCTTCCTTGTCGCCATAATTTTACATTCAACTTTTCTTGCCAACTTGAATGCCTTCTCCAATGAATCAGGTTCCAAAACACGAACTTCATGTTGGATGTTATCCTTTAGAGTACCTATGAAGAGATCAATCCCGTGTTCCTCTGGAATATCAGTTACCCTTATATTCAATTTTTGGAAGTCCTCAATGTGCTGCCCCACTAAACCCTTTTGTTTGAGATTTATCAATTGGCTAAAGAAGGTGTTTCTTTTTGTATCCTCATAATGTGCTATCATTTCCTCCGTAAAAATTGACCAAGTGACAATTTTTTTACGGGAGCAAAGCCATTGATACCATACAAATGTGTTTTGTTCTAAATGTAAAGTTGCAATGCGTACCTTTTGTGTGTTTTTCACATTATGGAGATCAAAATATTGCTCCATCTGTAGTATCCATGTTACAGGATCCTTTCCATCAAACTTCCTCATATCCATTTTGGAATATGGTGGTTCTTCCCGCCAACATTAGAGTTTATGAAATCACGATTAACATTTATTTTGTTCTCATCATGAGTTTCCTCTACTATCTTTTCACCATTAGGAAACATTTCTTGTATCAACTTTCCCAAACCTGCGATGTCTACTTTTAGATCTTTCTTCATGTTTTCCATGTTGTCTTTCATTTTTTCATCGATATTAGCTTCCATGTCATCCATCTTAGCTTCCATGCCCACTTCCATGCCATCCATCTTAGCTTCCAAACCATTCATCTTAGCTTCCACGCTTTTCTTCAAACCATCCATCTTAGTTTCCACGCCCTTCTTCAAAACTTCCATTTCATTTTTTGTTGTTCTTTGCGAGAGCGAAATTTGTTGCACTTGCCTTATAATTTTGATATGTCATGTTGCCATTCTTTGTCTTCATGAGTCATAGTAGAGCCTTCTAAAGGCTTAATGGGTGTTGAATTATTTTTAGGGGCCATTTTAGAATCCAATATTGATATCTATTTTACAATAGGCCCTTGCAATCAATTCAACTTGATTCTTCAAACAAGACTTATGCAATTCAGAAAAAAAAAAAATACACACCTTTTACTTGCTTTGAGGAGCTCGATATTGAAATTGTATTATCTCTGTGATTGCAGATCTTCAATATCAGAAATTCAGCACTGAAGTAGCTCTCTTAATTCTCTTTTGAATGCCATAAGTCTAACCTGATTTGGATTCTCCAAGACAAAGTTGTGTCCAATCTCCCACAATGACCTAATTATGGACTGGTTCAGTAGAGAAAACTTGTATGACTTGCCACGTGTCACTGTTTCGTCCTTTGTCTCTAAATTTGATATCCAAGAAACTAAAGTCTGTGTACTTGCTACCACTTTTTACGGCACTCCAATCTGATGCCCAGAGAGAGAGTTATTGAACTTTTCCCACGATCACCTCTTTGAGATGCAATTCAGGAGCCTGAAAAAGCACTACCTTCCATAGATCATATCTCCAAATATATTGCGAAACAAGCTCTGAAATTTTTTGATGAATTTTCTCACAATTTCAGCTTCGCACCATAGGAATTTCAGATTCTGAAACTTCGTAGAAAAAAAATTATAATGCAAATTCCATGATGACATTTTTAGAGCTCTCAAAACAGACTTCGCTTCCATAACATCATATCTCCAAAATATTATGAACCAAGCTCTGAAATTTTGCGACGATGTTCCTCAGGATTTCTAATTCGCACTCTAAAAAATTTATCTTCTTAACCTTCGTAGAAAAAAATTTATAGCGAAAATTCCACGATGACCTATTTGGAGCAGCGAAACCCTAGAATCCCAAGCTCTGATACCAAATGTTGTGAAACCAGCTCCAAAAATAGAAGAAAATAGATATCAACGCCTTAGAAATAAGCTACTTCAAGGGGGAAACCTCCAATACATTACATAAATGAACAATTCTTGGATGATACAATTTACAAAACCTCCTTTCTATATATAGGAGTCCATGGGGCCATAATGTAATCCTAGTGGGCCACAATGTCATCCTAGCCGACCTAACAATAAAGGGCACAATAATAACAAAATGGGGGTTAAAAGGGTTCAATAATAACAATAAGGGGGTTACACTAACAATAATAAGGGACTATACTTGTGATATAGGGACCTAACAGGGCTAATGATGTGAGCATTGATAAATGCAATCTACTCTATGTATCATGGGTTGGAAAGATAGTTCATGAGTTGGGACTTTCCACTTTGGGAATGAACCACTTCATTTTGTGTATCTCATGTGTAGAGGATATCTTTTTTCATCATATGGTTGCCACTTGGAGATTCATTGATGAGGAAGGGTATCTAACTTTTCAATTGGAGACCATTCTATACATTCTAGAGAGGTAGCTTTGGAGTTTTACATGCATGACACATTGTGATAGGTGGGGAGGCCTTCCACATAAGGATGCCATTTGGAGGGAGGATGTTTGTTGTAGAATCCACTTTTTCAGTTGCTTGAGGTCAAGCAAAATTTTGCCAAGGAAGACTGTAAATTTCCCAATTTTTCCACAAGATAATTGGAATATTAGAGTTCTTAATTATCATAATTACCTAAGTAAGTAAGAGGGTGGAGGAACCTAAAAACCCCAAAGATAAATAAAATCCACTTTTGATGTGTGTATGTTGATATTTCATATCTAGATCTACATAATGGAGTAGTGGAGTAGCTACTTAATGTGAAATGAGTGGAGATCATGCCTAATTAATGAGAAAGATCAGGGAGGTTGAAGCAGTCAACTAAGATCATGGAAGGAATCAAATGTAAGATCATAGAGCATGTTAGTGTCAGTCTAGTCATACTGCCATCAGTGATCAAAACTTCTCTTTTGCATTTTCATATTAGAAGTCTCATACCGAATAAATTTCACCATTCCGCTAGGTCATGGATTCATTGATGGTAGTAAATTTTTATCAGTTTTCCCTCATGAGGTACTTGCTGATTCTCCTCTCTATGGTATTTAGTCATTAGTCACTTTCATTCTCAAAAACATGTCATTAGGTCATAGGATGAGCCTCATTATTTTCTAGGGTCTCACCACGTTCAAATTAATGAGTCAAATGTCAATAAATGTTATCAAGGTCATGAGGACGTCAATAAACTCAAAGTCACAGCACCTAGAAGATCAAAGATATATTCTATTCGGTTTGATGTAATTTTCACCTCAAAACCATATTTTATGGTGAAAACATGATATTTTTCTTTTATTATTATTCATCATATGTAATAAGTCACAATTCAGAAAGCTGCCATCTCCACAAAGTCATCTCCCTACCTTTAGAGAAGTTTTCTGTAGCATGATCAGCATCATATCACCTTCTAAGTAGATCCATCAGAAATATCCCTGAAATATCTTTCCAACGGTATATTACACTCTTAAAACTGACTTCTGGATTGAAATTTATGCTTAAGTGAAGTAAAATTCCCTATATCTTCAAATAACCCCTAATTCCCATTTTTCCCTTAAAATTTTATGTTTAAAGTTTTAATATTTTCCTTATAAAAATCTCTTTTCCCCTCTCCGATTGCAAAATCGCATTATAAAATTCCTTCAAACATATAAATCATATATGCGATTAAATATAACCACTTCCCCATTATTACCCCTAAACTTTATAATAAAGTTTATACATATAAACTCCCCACCATTCCAACCACTTCCCCCCCATACCTTTAACTTTATATTAAAGTTAAATACCCCCGATACAAATCACTCCGATTGACCAATCACATCACCCCTCCATCGATCGCAGCCCCTCCTCCATCGCAATCACAACATTTGTAAAGTGCACTCTGATTATCCCATGCCATAACTTCTGATGCGATTGCCCGATTGTATATCTCCTGATGGACTCCACCCGATTACAGTCTGGCCGTCGATCTGCCCATCTGATCGGACGGCCTAGACTCGATCAACACCTCCAAAAACAATCCTACCGATTGCAACCCCCGATTACCCCTCTGACCGTCGATCTTGCCATTTTATCCGACAGCTCACAGCTATTGCGCCCCAATCACATCAGAATTATTAATGATACTTTATACCCCGATCCTCCCGATCCTGATTGCGATTGGCACTTGCGATCGGCACTTTTGATTGGAACTTGCGATTGGCACCAGCGCAATGTATATTTTCAAATGTTTTATTATATGATTGTATTCCCCTTCCCACCCCTTCAGATTCTGATTGCAATGCGGGTCCTGCCTCCTTTCCTCCGCTCCTATCTATTTAAAAATTAATTTTTCCCTTCACAAAGCATATAATTTCATTTCATTTTTGTTTTGAACAACATTTTATTTAAAAATTCAGTTTTCTCCAAACTAATAAAGGAAATCAAAGAGACAATCAGTTGGCCAAGAGCTAAATAAAACAAAGATTTTCTATAGCAGCAAAGAAATAGGATCGGATGGCCTATTTTTCCTTCAGTGCATTTTCAAGAGATCAAAAGTATCGTTGTCCCTTATTTTCAGGGGCAGATTGTTGTTTTTCTTTCTATGATTTCATTTCAGTTCTTCAACTATTAGAACAGCTCCCTTTTTTTGTGGATATGTGTTCCCACAAATCTGGCTTATTTATTGTAATTATAAATCATTAGTAAAGGGGTCTGAGGGTTCTGTAATTCAGCAGTAGGGGAATAGTGTGGAAGAACATTTTGCGCTCCATTGTACAGTTTGACAGGGATTAATAAGAGATGCAACTATGATTTGTGGGATCCATGTGGTATGAAAATTAGCATTTGTTTCTCTCTGTTTCATATGTAAATTATTATGTTTCATCTCTCATCCATAAAACATTTCCTTTTGAATGCTTTCAAGACAGAAAGGTAGGATCCATTTTCATGCCCTACCTTGGGAAAACATTCATATTTTGTGCTTTTCTCTTCTATTTGAAAAGGATCCATTTCATTTGTGCCCTTTTCATCTCCTCACCATTCTTTCCATCCCATCTTTATTTAACTTTAATTGCTAACTTTCCCGCCTATCTTGCCCCATGAAATACCCTGTGTCCTGATTTAATCCCCAGTTTAAATTGTCTCATTTTATCCCACACATCCCTGAAATTCATTCATTTCATTTATTAAATATTTTTCTCATCTTTTTACCTAGCCTAATATCAGATCATTATTGTGTTTCATTGAATATCTATCTTTACGGAGAGAGCCCTCTCCTGTCCTTGTAGGGCTAGCTACAAGGCTGAGCATGGTTTAGTTGTTACCCTGTTTTTCCCTTTTCAGCCTGGGGTCCAATTTGGGTGCTAACATCTCTGGCGACCATACTGGGGAAATATTATTTCACGGCCAAATATTATTAAGAGAACTGTCAGAAGGGAACATAACTACAACCACTTATTCCAGTCATATATTTCTAATAAAAGAGCATAAAGGTCAGATCACCCCAGTAAACATTTTCTTGTAAATGATTTTCAAAGTCTGTAAAGCTGAACATAATTTTGTACAGTATAATATTTACACACACTGGCTTCAAGAAGATACACCAGGGATAATCTAGATCCAAATCCTCCCCCTATATTGAAAATCCGAATCTTATCCCAAGAATTTTCAGGAGACAAGAAGGATCATTAAGTCCCAGACCTGTCTTCAAATCCTATACTTGGCCCAGTGAGTGGTTTTTTGTAGAAGATCTTTCCTTTAACGAGAATTTCAAGCTTTCTTTGTTTAGAAATAGGTTTGAAACTGACATTGATGATACAGTCTTAGATCCTGACTTCCTTGTAGATATTGAAGTCCAAAGAGAAAATTCCTCCATTGACGATTAAATTTTGAATTCCCCTCAGTCCATCACTGTAACTGATATTCCTGAGCCTTTAGAATCATCAGGAACAACCTTTCCTCCTCGTGATTCATCATCATTCCCATCATTCAATTCCCAGTTGTCATCCCCTCCATCAACACCTCCCTTAAATCCTACAAATCCTATTGTAAATTCTCCTAGAGCCATGGCTGCCCGGTATACACCCCTGGTTTTACCGCAGGTTCTCAATGATATGCCTGCTGACTATCAGAGTAAAATTCCCATCTTTGATGCCACTCAAAGCATCACATCCCAACAGCACGTTGATAAAATGAATGACTTTTTTGATCTACATGAGGTAGAAGCAGAGAATGTAACTACCAGGTTGTTTGTTCAAAGTTTTGGAGGAGAAGTCAGAAAGTGGTTCAGAGCCTTACCAGTAGTCTCAATTCGCACTTTGCAGGAGTTGCACATATAGTTTTTAGACCGGTGGGAGGTAAAAAAGAACCCACTCCAAATTATGTCTGAATACGAGAATATTAAAAGAAATGTGCATGAAACTGTCCAAGACTATTGTTTAAGGTTCAATACTGTATATAATGCTATCCCAGCTAACTTGAAGCCTCCTGTAGGACTAGCATTACTAAAATTTCCGGATGGTTTTGATGCCGACATGGTATATCAGCTGTGTGAAAGAGACCCGTCTTCACTTGAAGACATGAAGAAGATAGCAGTAAGCATTGAAGCTAATCTACTGGATAAAAGAGCGCGAACCAGAGCTGAGAAAAGAGTCACCGTAAAAGAGGAGGCCTCTCCTTCAGACAACAAAATGGACACTCTGATAAAAACAGTGGAAAAAATGGTTGACAGGTTAACCATTGCAGACAGACCTGAGCCTCAAATAAGAAATCCGAATTTCAGAGGACAACAGCCGCAATTCAGAATAAAACAGAGAGAACAAAGAACACAGGACCAATCTGCACCACCACAGCAGCAGATTAAAACTCCATTGCAGCAGAACTACGTGCAAGGGATAGATTCAAATGACGATGATCTTGTGATTGAGGCTAATCACTTTTTCACAGCTGATGGTGCACCAATTTTCCTCACAGAAGATGAAGAATACACAGTGGCGACTCCAGATGTTCAAAAGGATGAAAATTTCATTTTGGCCAATGATGCAGCATTGGAAAATGAATCCGATTATTACTAGAGAGGGTATATGAATGCTTTGTCGGCCCAACAAAGGTTGTAATCTTTAAGGAATAGAGACGTTACAATAAGTCCCATTCAAAAAAGAAAAGAACTCCAAATGAATAATGATGCATAGAAGAAAGGAAAAGAACCTGTTGATCCTTCCTCCAACAAAACATTTGCAGCTACTAATACAGCAAATGAAAAGAATCAGCAGAACATAGAAAAGGAGCAAACAAAGAAGAAAGACCTGCCCATTAAAGAGGTAGAAAAAGCTCTCTCCTTTAATTTAGAAAATGAAATTTCTAAGTTAAAATTTTCTATGCCTCTCACAGAGTTGGTGAAGAATAGTGGATATAAAACTCAGGTGTCCAAATTCTTGCAAATAGACTCTGTCTCTGATATGGTTAATGTAGAAGATGACTACCTTGAACTTATTTTCGGTTCGGCCATAGAAGAATCTAAAGAAAATGAAGTCCCCCCTTTTTACCTGAGTCTTAGAGTACATGAGTTTATCCTTCATAACACTATGTTATACTTTGGGGCCTCACATAATTTGATGCCCAAAGCTATCATGGAGAAGCTAGGCCTTGATATTACTCGAAAATATCATGATTTGTATTCCTTTGACTCAAGTAGGGTCCACTGTATTGGTCTAATCAAAGATTTGGTAGTGTCTTTAGATCAGATTCCAGCAAATAATTTCTTGATGGATGTAGTTGTTTCTGATTTCCCACCACGGTTTGGAATGCTCTTATCTAGGTCTTGGGGTGCAAAACTTAAGGGAACCATGCAGCTTGACTTCTCTTATGCCACTATCCCTGTGTTTGGCCAATTGAGAAAATTATATAGGGATAAGAAAATGAAATATATGATTACCAGCAAAGATAAGCCAGTAAATCATCCCATTAATGTTGTCCACACAGATTTAGAGTCTTTTGTCTTGTATTCTGATGGTGGTTTAAATGATGAGAATGTTTAGTTGGTACAAGTAGATGAAATACCCAAGGTTTTAGAGAATTTCATAGAAGTCCTCAAACAGGAAAAAGAGAAAGCAGTAAGCACTTCTAAGCCTCCTGCCTGCCAGCAGCAAAAAGATAGTGAGCAGCCAGAAATCAGCCAAGGTAAAGAAGAGAAAGAAACAAAATTTCAGCATCTTCAAGAAGAAGAAGAAGGCCTATGGAGTATGGATTTTGATGGAGCTGTAGGTGAGGATGGAGCTGGTATTGGAATATGGATTAGGAACCCTATTTTCTAGCTTGAGAAGGTTCCAAGCAATGTTAGAGTTTGTGCTCATAAGTTAGCTTTTGATTTCTCTAACAATGAAGCAGAATATGAGGCTTTGATTGAAGGTCTCAAAATTTTGAAGAAGTTGAATGCAAAGAGGATTTTTGTGTATGGTGACTCCAAGATGATAATCAAACAGGTGAAAGGAGAATACCAAGCTAAAAATCCGAGATTGAGGGCATACAGAAATGCAGTCTTGGACATTTTGAAGACATTCCCTGAGTACACTTTGACAGTGGTACCTAGGATGTAGAATCTCATTGTTGATTCACTTGCCACTACTGTAAGCAACTTGAAGATTCTGATGAACTCCAGCAAAAAGTTTGAGATCTATGTCAAACATAGGCTTGCTGTTTCGGACAACTGAAGGTATTGGCAAGTATTTTGGGATGATAATGAGATTAATGCATTTTTGCAGGGTGATGGAAAATTTAAAGACACTCCAATAGAAGGTGAGTATGAGGTTGATGACCAGAAGTTAGAATCAAACTAGATGGACATATTGCAGCTAAAGGATAATGTGATTCCTAGAGGTCTCATACCTCTAGAGGCGCTTTTTGATGAGGATGATGTCACAAAGAAACCAAGCTTGGTGCCCACAGAGAAAGAGTTGAAGATGTGAATCTTGGAACACCTGATCAGCCCAAGTTCATGAAATTGTCAAAGGCATTGTCCCCTAAGGTAAAGAAGAAATATGTGAAGTTGCTTTCTGAATTTTCTGATGTGTTTGCATGGGATTACTTAGATTTGAAGGTGTATGATAAGAACATAATCCAACATACTATTCCTATCAAGCCGGATCAAAATCCATTCAGACAGAAGCTGAGAAGAATCAATCCAAAGTTGTGCCATCGATTGAAAAGGAGGTAAACGGGTTGTACAAAGCAGGTATCATAGTTCCCATTAGATTTTCTGATTGGATTTCAAATTTGGTCCCAGTGCGTAAGAAGACTGGAGAAATAAGATTGTGTATAGATTTTCGGAATTTGAATAAGGCTTCCTTAAAGGATAATTATCCACTTCCAAAAATGGACCATATTCTGCAGAGAGTAGTTGGAGCATCCAGGATGTCACTACTTGATGGCTACTCAGGGTACAACTAGATCTTGGTGCATGAGAAGGACCAAGATAAAACTGCCTTCACAACACCCTGGGGAACCTTCCAGTATGCTAAGATGCCCTTCGAACTGAAGAACGCTGGAGCTGCTTTTTAGTGTGCCATGGACATTTCTTTTACAAATGAGAAATATGTTTTTCTTGTTGTTTATTTGGATGATTTGATAGTGTTTTCGGGATCAGATGAGGAGCATTTGCACCATTTGAGAGTGGTTTTCCAGCGTTACAGAAAATTTGGGATTTCTCTTAATCCCAAGAAGAGTCTCTTTGCCATGGATGAAGGCAAGTCGCTAGGGCATATCATCTCTAAGGATGGTATTCACATCGATCCAGCTAGATTGCAGGCAATTCAGCTCACAGATCTTCCACGAAATAAGAAAGAGATTCAGGCCTTCAATGGTAAGATGAATTTTTTGCACAGATTTATACCTAATCTGGCTGAACATCAAAGAGAAATGACCAATATGTTGAAAAAATATAGCACTGTTAAATGGAGTGAAGAAGCTATCAAGTCATTCAATTTGGTAAAGTTTGCTTTGTCTAATGCCCCAGTTTTGATCAGTCCCGAATATACTCAGGATTTTATCATTTTTTCGTTTGCATCTGAGCATACTATGGCCGATGTTTTAATGCAAAAGAAAGATGAAGTAGAAAAGCCAATTGCCTTTTTTAGTAGGACTATTAGAGATGCTGCTTTAAGGTATAATATTATTGAAAAACAGGCATTGGAACTTATCAAGGCATTGAAAGAATTTAGGGTTTATATTCTGCATTCACATACTATATCATATGCCCCTAACGTAGCTGTAAAGGATGTGTTGATGCAAACCGATCCAGAAGGTCGAAGAGGAAAATGGATAGCAGCTATGTTGGAGTATGATCTGGAGATCAAGCCCACAAAGTTAATTAAAGGTCAAGGCTTGGAAAAATTGATGGCCCAATCAAATCTGCGTGCTTTAGATATAAACCTCATTACAGCAATATCGGAGGATGAAGATGAAAGTTTGCCTGTCCCTATTTCAGATATTTTTCTGCAGTCCCCTTGGTATTCATATATTGTGTATGTTCTTCAGCATCTGTCACCTCCTACAGGCATGTCTAAGAGTAAAGGTAGATCTCTGAAGCTTAAATCTACAAAGTATTGTATTTTAAACAATGCTATATATTGGAAAGATCCAGGAGGCCTTCTGCTCAACTATTTGGTTGAAGAAGAAGCTCAAAAGGTAATACACGATTTCCATAAAGGTGACTGTGGCGGTCACTTGTTTTGGAAGACTACAGCCAACAAGGTATTGAGAGCTGGGTATTACTGGCCCACATTATTTTCTAATTTAAATAAAATAGTGACGAGTTGTCATGAATGCCAAATTTTCCAAGGAAAGAAGAAATTACTTCCGCTTCCCTTGAAACCAGTTTCAGTGAACGCGCCCTTTCATCAGTGGGGGCTCGATTTCATAGGAGAAATTCATCCCGCGTCCTCAACACAACACCGATGGATATTGACAGGGACATATTACTTCATGAAATGGATCTAGGCCATTCCTGCTAGGCAAGCAACAGACACGGTAATTATTCAATTCCTTCAATCGAATATATTATCTTGTTTTGGCTGCCCATGTAAAATTGTGATAGATAATGCAGCAGTGTTCAAATCAAAGAAAATGGTTGATTTTTGTGAAAAATACAACATCGTGCTGGGCCATTCAACAGCATACTATCCACAAGGAAACGGCCTGGCAGAGTCATCAAAAAAATCGTTGATGAATATAATTAAGAAAATGTTGGAGGCAAACAAAAGAAATTGGCACCAAAAGCTCATCAATGCACTGTGGGCGGACAGAGTTAGCAGTAAAAAATCAATAGGTATGTCGCCTTTTGAATTGGTTTATGGAACTGATGTTGTCTTTCCTACTTTTCTTACAGTTCCAGTTATGAGATTTTTACAAGAAGTTCATAGCGAAGATGATGACAACCAGCGAAGGATCAAACAGATGATCCACCTTCAACAAACAAGAGAAGAAGTGTCACAGAAAGCGAGTCAGTTGCAGGACAAGATTAAAAAGATCTATGAAAGGAAGACTAAAGCAGAGAAGTTTTAGCTGGATGATGTAGTGTTAAAATGGGATGCAAGAAATGAAGACAAAGGGAAGCACGGTAAGTTTGATAACCTTTGGAAGGGACCATATAGAATTACAGCATACAAGGGACAGAATGCCTTCTTGCTTTCAAAATTGGATGGCTAGGATTGTCCTAGAGGAGCAGTAAATGGTAGGCTGTTGAAGCACTACCATTGTTGAAGACATGGATCAGAATCTATCTCATCATCATTGCATATACCATGCTATTTTTATCAGAGTACAAAGTACACAGTAATTCAAGTTTGGGGCCCGAGGTGAAGGCTATAAAACTTGGAAGACATGTGTATGGTTTGGTTTTATTTCATTTTTTTAGTCTTAGTCTTCAATCAGAGTCAGTTTGCATTTGTGTCATTTTTCAACATTTTTGACTCCATGCCCAATGGATAAGGCTACTTGGTCTACGGTGTTCTTGGCACCTCCAAGGAGCTACCATCTCCATTGGAGCCAATTTTAGTGTCAATCTAGTCATACTGCCATCAGTGATCAAAACTGCTCTTTTGCATTTGCATATTAGGAGTCTCATACCGAATAAATTTCACCATTCCGCTAGGTCATGGATTCATTGATGGTAGTAAATTTTTATCAGTTTTCCCTCATGATGTACTTTCTGATTCTCCTCTCCATGGTCTTTAGTCATTAGTCACTTTCATTCTCAAAAACATTTCATTAGGTCATAGGATGGGTCTCATTAGTTTCTAGGGTCTCACCATGGTCAAATTAATGAGTCAAATGTCAATAGATGTTAGCAAGGTCATGAGGAAGTCAATAAACTCAAATTCATAGCACCTAGAAGATCAAAGATATATTATATTCAGTTTGATGTAATTTTCACCTCAAAACCATGTTTTGTGGTGAAAACATGATATTTTTCCTTTATTATTATTCATCATATGTAATAAGTCACAATTCAGAAAGTTGCCATCTCCACAAAGTCATCTCCCTGCCTTTAGAGAAGTTTTCCGCAGCATGATCAGCATCAAATCACCTTCCAAGCAGATCCATCAGAAAGAGCCCTTAAATAGCTTTCCAACGGTATATTACACTCTTAAAACTGACTTCTAGATTGAAATTTATGCTTAAGTGAAGCAAAATTCCCTATATCTTCAAATAACCCCTATTTCCCATTTTTTCCTTAAAACTTTATGTTTAAAGTTTTAATATTTTCCTTATAAAAATCCCTTTTCCCCTCTCTGATTGCAAAATCACATTATAAAAGTCTTTTAAACATATAAATCATATATGTGATTAAATATAACCACTTCCCCATCATTACCCCTAAACTTTATAATAAAGTTTATACATTTAAACTCCCCACCATTCCAACCAATTCCCCCCCCATACCTTTAACTTTATATTAAAGTTAAATACCCCTGATCCAAATCGCTCTGATTGACCAATCGCATCACCCCTCCGCCGATCGCAACCCCTCCTCCATCGCAATTGCAACATTTGTAAAGTGCACTCCGATTAGCCCATGCCATAACTTTCGATGCGATTGCTCGATTGTATATCTCCCGATGGACTC
Source organism: Pinus albicaulis (assembly GCA_034641835.2). NCBI lineage: Eukaryota > Viridiplantae > Streptophyta > Pinopsida > Pinales > Pinaceae > Pinus > Pinus albicaulis. Next base: position 1,174,811,066 of record CM076574.1, on the reverse strand, counting down.
CGCCCGATTATAGTCTGGCCGTCGATCTGCCCATATGATCGGACGGACCAGACTAGATCGGCACCTCCAAAAACAATCCCGCCGATTGCAACCCCCGATTACCCCTCTGACCGTCGATCTTGCCATTTGATCCGACGGCTCACAGCTATCGTGCCCCAATCGCATCGGCATTATTATATACATTATAACCCGATCCCGATTGCGATTGGCACCAGCACAATGTATATTTTCAAATGTTTTATTATATGATTGTATTCCCCTTCCCACACCTTCCGATTCCGATTGCGATGCGGGTCCCGCCTCCTTTCCTCCGCTCCTATCTATTTAAAAATTAATTTTTCCCTTCACAAAGCATATAATTTCATTTTAGTTTTGTTTTGAACAACATTTTATTTAAAAATTCAGTTTTATCCAAACTAATAAAGGAAAGCAAAACAACAGTCAGCTGGCTGAGAGCTAAATAAAACAAAGATTTTCTATAGCAGCAAAGAAATAGGATCGGATGACCTATTTTTCCTTCAGTGCATTTTCAAGAGATCAAAAGTATCGCTGTCCCTTATTTTCAAGGGCAAATTGTTGTTTTTCTTTCTATGATTGCATTTCATTTCTTCAGATGTTAGAACAGCTCCCCTTTTCTGTGGATCTGTGCTCCCACAAATCTGGCTTATTTATTGTAATTATAAATCATTTGTAAAGGGGTCTGAGGGTTCTGTAATTCAGCAATAAGGAATAGTGTGGAAGAACATTTTGCGCTCCATTGTACAGTTTGATAGGGATTAATAAGAGATGCGGCTCTGATTTGTGGGATCCATGTGGTATGAAAATTAGCATTTGTCTCTCTCCTTTGTTTCATATGTAAATTGTTATGTTTCATCTCTCATCCATAAAACATTTCCTTTTGAATGCTTTCAAAACAGAAAGGTAGGATCCATTTTCATGCCCTGCCTTGGGACAACATTCATATTTTGTGCATTTCTCTTTTGTTTGAAAAGGATCCATTTCATTTGTGCCCTTTTCAGCTCCTCACCAGTCTTTCCATCCCATCCTTATTTAACTTTAATTGCTAACTTTCCTGCCTATCCTGCCCCATGAAATACCCTGTGTCCTAATTTAATCCCCAGCTTAAATTGTCTCATTTTATCCCACACATCCCAGAAATTCATTCATTTCATTTATTAAATATTTTTCCCATATATTTACCTAGCCTAATATTAGATCATTATTGTGTTTCATTGAATATCTATCTTTACAGAGAGAGCCCTCTCCTGTCCTTGTAGGGCTAGCTACAAGGTTGAGTGTGGTTTAGTTGTTACCCTGTTTTGCCCTTTTTAGCCTGGGGTCCAATTCGAGTGCTAACCGAGCATTCATGATGATATTATGGAGGAGTAGTGTATTTAATACGCACATGATGGAGAGGGTGATCATTACATTCACACATGATGGAGATCATGGAGAGACAATGCAATCAACATGGAGGCCTATGTCCACATGTACATTGCAGTTATGAGGTGGGCCAAGGCATGAGAAGGTTCACAAAATATATAATGAAGATGAAGGCAACATAGAAGGGGGATTTTGGATTATTGATTTGTGATTTGTTTAGATCTGGATTTGTCATTTGACATTCCATGCTCTCTTATGCTATTTAGCTAAGTCTATAGTGTTGTTTAGCACAAGGTGTTCCTGAGTGGGAATCCCACCTCTTCCCCTTGAGTGACCTCTCAAGAAGAGTGTTTTCACTACATTCATCATTAGGCATTGGTGCCATATTTTTCATACTTTCTGCAGAACATCCATATTCAGAAATTACACATTTTTGAAGATCAGTTTTAGAGGAGGATGTTGTCCTTCAATACTTCAGTTGAGGAACCAGTGAAGGATTCATCCTATCACCTTGAGCTTCAAGATCAGTATTCCAGTACTTTAGATCTATATCAGGCATCATTCCATCTATTATTCATCTCACAGTAGCAGAATTTCCATCAGGAATTGCGCAGTCCATTCTTGTAGATCCAAGGGAGAAGGGAAGTTTCTAGCATTTCAGCTAGTAATCTAGTGGAGGACCATTCCTTCAAATTGTATGCATTATTTCCATCATTCTTGAGCTTCATAGCCATATTTTGCAGCAGGTTAGAGAGACTCCTTCATTTACAGTGCATTTGTTTTGAGCAGTTGTGTAGAAACAGCTGCAATTTTCAGAGGAGGATTGAGGAGCTAGATCTTGAGCTCCCAGCTTGAGGATCTAGTGAAGGGATCAACCCTTCAAGCTTAGATCTGATCTTGTGACATATTTCAGACATCTATTTGTTAGATATAGCTTCAAATCTGCATACCCAATATTTATATAGTGAAACCCCAAGTTGATGATTTTCTTAGATTGACAGAGCTGAGAAATCCTTTCTGGGTTATCTTGGGTTGCCATCATAGAGGCCAGATCTAGAATCTTGGCATCATCAGAGCTCCAGGTTTCCATAGATATGCATTTCCATATTCATTCAGTAGTCATATGTACATCATGTGCTAAAGGGACAATGCAATATTTTCTTCCAGCAGCTCTCCAGTTACACAGTGCCCACTTTGACATGTTTTCAGGGTAATTCTACCCTATGTATTTGGCTTGAGTGCATATATATGAGAGTTGTTGTACTGTTTATCCATCTCCAATGATAATAAAAGGCTCACCTATTTTTTATATTCTATGATTGTTCAATATTTACATGTACATTTTATGTGATACAAATATTATGTTTGTGTATTAATGCATTATTCCATTTTGGGATATTATAAATTCCCAGGATCCATACACAACACCCATGTAGATAGGGGAGGATGGATCTAAGACAATATTGTACATACGAGAAGAACTAGCATCATGATCGTACCCACCAGACCCAACCCTACAGACGAAAAGAAGACAAACAAAAGGTAGACCTCATGTCTTAGTATGTGCCTTGTGCGATGAACCTGATCATTTGATCACTCGATTCTCGGAATTAAGGGAATATAATCGTTGGTACCTTGTCAATCACGTTTCCCAAAGCAACTTATCTAGGCACATATGTCATAATTTTAAGATCTATTAAATTAACCATCATGTGCAATATTATCCCCACCTTTCCCGATTAAGCTATATGTTAGAATGCATGTGCCAATTTTTCGTTGAAAACTTTGACTTAGTTAGTTTAGACTCAAAGCTTTCAAAAAGTACCACAACTCAAGGGAATGAAGCATATAGGTCCATCTTGTGCATATTTGAAAGGGGGAAACCAAAAGAAGGCCTACTGACATATTTTCACAATCATCGAACTAGATATGGGAAAAAGAGCAAAAACCTAGAAAAACCATGGTCTAAACCAAACCTCCCATGTGCCCTATGCAATAAACCCAACCTCTTGGTTAACCAATGTCGGGAGTTGGCTAGGTTTGCTGATATTTTTTTCATAGTAACCCCTATCCCCAAAATTCATCTCTCCAACCAAGATAAAATTACTCACTGCTATTGTCGTATATTCTCTCAATTAATCACATGAATAACTCTCAATATCTTACATGATTGCAAGTAGCCAGAGCATCGTTAAACCAAAAACACCCTAGGAAGGCACATCACATTAAACCTAAGACCTAAATATGGAAAACACATAGAAATTCCCCATCTCATGACCCTAACCAAGCATCATCGTCTTAGACCTTGAGTAGTACTGGTTCTCATACCATTTACTCGGTGAGTACCTTCCCTATTTGTGACATTTGCAGCAGTAACTCTCATAATACAGAATAATGCCCTGTTTTACAAACATTTCGACATCTTAGGATTCAATGCCAATTTCCTATTGAAGCAGATACATTTTCCCCTTGTACACCAACAAGGTTGCAGGAACTCCCCCTCACTCAGTACAAACCAACAATTACAGAAATTATTCCACTATCTAATGCTTACGACACGCAAAATCACATATGATTCATCTCGTCATCTATGGGAACCATGATTTGTGTTGTCTTCTCATTTTTTTTGGTGTCGAGACCGCTACAACCACTATACCAGTAGTTATACCATTGACGGTGCAGATCCATCCTATCTGCACTTTTCCAACTTTGCTTGGTTCTATGTCATCAACCACTTAATCATATTCATGCTTATCAACCAATACTACTAGGCCCAAACTCTCTCCTCACAGCCTCGCGCAAACTAATTCACCTTTAGATAATATTTTTTACTCAGATGAATATATTTTGGAGGCCATGAAAAAACCTGAATTTCCATGGGACGACGTGCACCATTGTTCATTTTTCTACCCGAGAAAGAGTTTGTGCCTAGAAACACACAAACCCATGATATTTATACCATAGAATATAAATATTTCTTGCCATCGAGAAAATTATATTGTTTCAAAAATCCTATCCCAACGCTTGATGCGTTTAAGGAAGGAAACATGCCAAATATTTCACCTACCGTTAAGGTGAATATTTTGAAAAACACCGGCAAGGTCAAAGAAATCTTCCTGGGGGAAGCATGATCTCTAGAAGAAGTAGCCTTGTACACCTCCCTATTTCAAGAATATAGGGATATTTTTGCATGGTATTACATGAAATTGATGCTAGGTGTTGTTATGTCATTCATCACTGCCCTAAGAAACTTTAAAAAGGGATCACCAGAAGCATAAAGGGGAGAAATATTTAAAGGAGCGAGTGGCTTGATATAAAAAGGGGACAAGACATATAGTTTTAACTTTGCGATAAAACCTTACCCAAAATAAAGAAGTATATATGTGCAAGACAAATGGATAGAGCGAGACCCGCCCGAGTTACGAAAAGTTAAGTGAAGAAGGCAGCGCTAAGCATTTCCGGGGGGATCAAGGATGGCAGGGGGAAGGTGGAAGCTCACCCCTCGGAATGGTGGTGACGTAGCAACAGTGGGACCCGAGACAGGTATTCTGTGGGGTGATGGACATAGGCTTAGAGCTGCTCCAAGACCCTGTCAGACTATTTAGTGGGCCCATTTAGGTAACAATTGTCGCAAGTAACATGAAGGTAAGGTAAGTCCTAGGACACCCGGTACACGACCAGTACCGATATTTAACCCAGCACGTGGTATACACCTAACCAAACTTTGGTAACCAATACCCAAATGCCACACGTCCCAATGTCGACGTCCTTATGACGTCAGCCCTACAAGTGTTGTCCTAGCCTTGTTTTTCGAGTAATCTAAAGCCATTTAACCCTGTTCTATGTTTATTGTGGTAAAATACTTTCTTTTACGATATATTGTATAGCCAAAGTGCAAGCTCCTAGTACTAGGTCTACCAAGTCTCTTTCAACTTCCTTGCATCATTTTCTCCCAAGCATTTTTCTTAATGCGTAGGTATTTTGTCCCTCTTTCACTGTCTAAGTTTCCTTCCGCTTTTCATTTTTCATAATGGTCATGTGTAGGATAAAGATTAAGAAGTTGGAGCCCGAAACCCCTCAATTTCGCGAGTCTAGGGCTGCTCCTGGACCCAAGCCATTCATAGACATCCAAGCCCACATTCAAGACCCACAATATCCTTTCCTCATCAATAGCGTCAAGCCTGACATATTTAGGAAAAATTTAGAAAATAGGGATAGGTTCAGAGTTGTTTTTTCGAGACTGTACCACCAAATTGCTCTGCCCATCTACCCAGTTGTGGAATTGATATGTTAGCTCATAGAAGCTTATGATGATCATCGAGATATGTTCCTATCAACTTAAGGGAACAAGATATTTAGTATATCTTCTGAGATCATTAGGAAAGCCCTCTGTTATCCCCCCAGTTCAAATTATGTCAGTTTCATTGAAATGTCTTTATCCTGTTAGTTTTCCAAGTTACCCTGGAGGCAATAAAGCGATTTCATTGCTACTATTTCCGACTCCCGCCTTATAGCTTTCCCGTTTTCGAACTCGGTGCCTTTTAATACATTCAAGGAAAACCTTCAACCAACACTTGCTCTCATTGTGGGGTTACTAGGTATAGAGGGGGCCGAGCGAGTCTCAAAGGAATGTGTAGCCCTTTTATGGTTAATGTCACAATCAGGTGTTTTTTTGGATATCCCTGGTTTCTTGGCCTCCACCATCCAAACCTAGTTTCAAGACCTCCCAGCCACCGGCCATTTTTTTTTCTACCCCATGGTGTTCTACCTCTTCCTCTTCCAACAGGCTGATAAGTTCGAGGGTTTAGGTCTAGAAAAGGTTTCTAGGATAAATTCTCAACCAAGAACTATCTTTGAGTTGAACCCTGCAGTGAATCAATTGGCTAATGGGGTGGGTTATTCAAACTTCTTGAATGAATTCATGACAATAGCCTATACTATTATTCACGACAACCCTCCACCCAGGATTTTTCCTGAGCAGAGGAATTGGCTACAGTTCAGTGAGGAAGAAAGCATAGGAGATTGGTACCTATTTGATGACTACACTGAGATCAGGGTCTACGATGCAGAGGTTTCCCCTTACAGACTGCCATTTTTTCCCGCCATGCGAATTGTCGCCTTGAAGTACCTCTGGAAAACCTTGAAGGCTGACCAGCTCCACTTCCTCCCCGTGAAAAGCGGGTTCATTCTTAAAATTCCCACAACCATCGGCCCTTTTATTGTTAACTCAAGGCATGCCCTCCCCATAGTGGAAAACCTGCTCAAGGGTATGGATTTAAGGCAAGGGAAAGCTTGGCCTTATGACCCAAAAGGCATCATCTCTAACAAAATGAGGAAGATTAATTCAGCTACATATGCTCACAAAACTAGGCCCTTCATCAAGTGGAGAGCTAATATTGATACTTGGCCTTTGCTTTCACAGATGGAGACTGAGTCATCAACGATGGGGCTTAAATGGGACACTGTTTCAACATGAGAAGCAAGAAAGAAACAGGTCGAAAAGCTGGAGTCACAGGATAACAGGTAGAGGGGGACACAGGAGAAGATTCTCGGCCCCCTAAAAGGCAGAGAAGAAATGATGAGGAAGATGTTGAGGAAGAGCTGCCGCTAGAAAAAGTGGCACTGTATGGAGAGCCAGGAAAAGGAAAAGCAAGTTTTACAGTGAGATATGATGGTCCATCATCATCTGATTTCTCAGAGGTTTCACAAGCCGTCTCCATAAACAAGGCCGAGGTGGGGGTCGAAATAAAAGGAAAAAACAGAACCATCAGAGAGAAGCTTTGGTCTGAATTAGCTAGATATGTAGACAAATATCATACTTGGTTTACTGCCGAGCTTGATATGGATAAGGAGCAGTTGCTGATGGCCATGATAGAAGCAGTTCTAGATCTAGAGGCCGAGACCACCAGCTATAGAGCTCTAGAGGTTGCAGTGAACATGTCACAAGTCCCCCCAATCGATAAATGCAATTTGTTGCAGTGTTTTGGCGACATGCTGAAAGACAAGGTCATGAAGCTCTCTCTCACTCTACAGAAGTTGCAAACCAAGTATAACCAAGTGGTTGAGAACCTCAGGGTAGAGAAGACTAATGCCTGGAGTTGCAAAAACAAGTCGCAGATTTGAAACATAAATTGAATATGCACGGTTTTCAGCATGTGCAAACTACTGAATTAGCCCAGATGGAAAAATATAAGGTTGACCTAGTGGACTCCCTAGCTAAAGAGAAAGAGGAGAGAGCTAATATTACTAGTGAGATGACTGCCCTCCAGCATAAGATGGACGAGTTGCAAAGAAGCTGGGATATGCACGTATGCTCCACACCACTTCCTAAAGTATCCAACTCACTTCTGGAACAACTAACTACAGTACTGGCTGAACTTCAGGTGCCAGAGAAGAAGGCTCAAATTGCACAACAAAATATTCATGAGCTCGAGGCCTGTCTCAAGGAGAATAACAAAATGTTAGTAGCCTTACAAAAAGAAATGGAAGAGGTGAAACAAGAGAAGCTACAATAGGAAAAGAATATCAGGGACCTGACAAGCCGGATGAAGGGAAATATCACCCTTTTGGAAGCCAGACGCTTAATCTAGATGGACATCATCATGGAGGTAAAGAAGCATTGGGCATTTCTTACTTTAATTGAAGAAAGAAGGCTGTGGCTCATCAATTCAAAAGGACTCTACATGAATGGCATACAGACGCTGCAACTAAGGTTGAAAGTGCCAGAAGGTATATTACCTTCCTGAATAATTTTAGCTCAGAAGAATTGGCCAACCAGGGAATTAAAGATAGGTTCAAGGAGGTAGCAGAATGCAGAAGGGTAATGGAAAAGGAAGCCATGCAAAATCATGAACTAGGCAGTTTGGAACGGATGGTGACGAGTTTGGGATATTTTGAGACGGAATGGACTGAATTGACGCTTGCAGGCCTCCCATCATGTTGGGAGCCTACACCTGCTGTGTTTCAACCGTTACAAGTATACAAGTGAAAAATGACAGAGGTGATGGATCAGAAAAATGCACCATCTGAGAAGACCACTCGGCTTAAGGCCGAACCAATAATTGCCTCACTCGGTAAGGAGTTCTCCCTTCTCTATCAATTTAAGTAGCGGTTGCCTACTCAAACGAACTATGTCGAATTGACAGAAGTACATGCCCTGGTTTATTCTTTCGTTGCAATACCTGGTCCTGCAGCTGACATTTGGCAGAGGTGTAGTGATCATACGAGTGCTCCATTCACCACGTCTGCGTCCCTGTCAACTCCGTCTTCCAAAAAGAATGCCATCTCTTCCACAACTATAGTACTGCCTTCTCCAGCAGCAGTCGCGACTTCGTCTCACCGGAAGCAATGATAACTCGTGATTGGGCCTACGTGGCCTCTTACTTTATTTTTCTTTTCACTTTAATTTCGAGTGAAATTCATATTTTACTCTTTCATTTTTACTTTTAGTTAGTAAGTTGTTTGTATGTATGTTAGAAATGGCTTCTAGCCCTCTTTGTAAGATGATGGGAGGCATTCTACCCCATCATAAATTTTTATTTTTGATTAAGACCTGGAACAACATACAAGCATGCAGAAAATATATTTTCCCAAAATATCTTTCCGCGTATATAAATCAGAAGTTATAAAAGCAGAGAGAAAAGACATATACAGGGTTCCAAATTTTTGGAGAGACTTTCAACTAAAAACACTCTGTGTATGTATTTTTGTATGGTTTGGATAGTTGATGTTAAAGAACCCATTGGGACTTGGTATAAAGAGTTTTGCTGTTGAAAAGGATTCCACATGAAATGCTATACAGTTTGTACTCCTTCCTGTTTGATTATATATAAGTGTTCACTTCATCTCCATCCATTTTCTTATATCTAAATGTTCTGGAATGTGAGTGCTTTGTATTGGATGTGAATTTATTGTAGTTGGTACTCATATCTTTAAATTTATAGTGCTTTAAATATGGCTCAGGCATGATACTCTATTCACTTTATATCTCATTTCCATAATTCTTCTGAGAAGCACTTTATGGATTCTTATTTTAATATAAGCCCATTTACAGTGTATATCCCATTTCATATTCCTTCATAGTTTCTGCTTACGCATACCTTGATAATTGCTTATCATTTTAATAGTTGGCCCTCCTTACAACAAGATGATTTGTAGCTGTCTGATGCATCTACTTATTTAGTCTCATACAGAATCCTTAGAAGTATTCCTAGTTGTTACGTTTACCTCTGAAGGCTTGGTCCCACTATCGCCAAATTTTTACCATTTGTTAGTAGCAAGGAAGTCATATTATTTTCAACTGCTATTAGTTATATCAGAAACTCCTTGTATTTAAGATGTCCTAGGCATTGGTCTTTTTACAACTCAAGGTTGTCTCTAGAAGTTACAACATCTTTCTGGCGTTGTTGCTGGAAAAACGAAGTTAGAGATTTAAATCCCTAGGATACGACAAAAACACAGTCACCCTTCAAAATAGGTAAGTAGGAAGGTTTTAGAGTTTTAGATCCCTCACCTTGTCGATTCCACTATAATTCAAATTTTAAATCCATTTTGTAGTCCTGGCTCAAAATAAGCCCCACCTAAGGTCAGACACGTCTCAACTGAGAACTCCTTCAGTATCTGACCCTGAGAAGATATTACAAAAAATAAATTGGAGAGAAAATCAGACTGCTCATACTGATATACCAATATTCTCCTTGGAAGACTCTCCATCTTCCTCACAGTTGGCTCAAGTTCAAGGCCCTGAGATCACTGCCAGAATCCTTGAATACTCTCCAGGTCATCCCTCCATTGAAAATATTGAATTCAAAGATGAGGCTGAGTCTGTAGACACCTCAAGCTTATTTCTGCATCCCACTCCTAAAGTAAAGAAGTGAAAGAAGTCACAGAGGTTACCACTTCACATATTCCATCTGTGCACGCAACCCCACAAGACGTCGTTCAGTACATCCCTATCGTTATACACACTCCCCTTCCACCACCTCCTGTTACTCATCAAAATCCTCCTCCACCCCCATCATCTATCATGGTTTTCCCTGGGTTCTTGTTGAAAAAATATGACCCCTCTGGCATTACCACAGATCTTGAATGACATGCCTCAAGATTACCTGAAGGTCCTACCTCGCCTCAACGGGGAGGATAACGCTGCCGCCCAAAAACACTTGGAAGTTTTCTATGCTTTTGTAGAGAACTTCAATGTTGAGCATCTAGATGTTGTGTTGAGGCTTTTTTTTTCAGTCTTTAGATGGCAAGGCTCGTAAATGGTTCAAGACCCTAGCAGACTGCTCTATTAATACCTGGGAGGAAATGGAAAATGCTTTCACCAGGAAATGGGGGGAGAAAAAGGATCATGGATATTGTCTTATTAAATTCAACGCCCTGAGAAAAATACATAATGAAGATGTGTTTGAATTCATTAAGATATTTAATAAATTGTATTCAAGTCTACCAGCAGAAATGAAGCCTCTTCAAATTGTTGCTAAGGTGGTGTTTGTAGCGGCATTCAAATCAGATTTCGGTTTCTCTTTAAGGGAAATAAAGTCCGCCACCCTAGACAAAGATCAGAATGATGCTTTATAATTTGAAGCTAACTTCGCTTCTACGAGAAAATCTAAAGGGAGGATGGACCACGATTCTAAATGAAGAGGTAAAGAAGAAACCTCTACCACAAATCAAGAAAGGGAGGCAGTAGATTATAAGATCGAGGAAATGAACAAGATGATCAAGAACCTCTCAAGCAAGATGGTGAAGCTTGAGCTGGAAGCAAAGAATTCATCATCCAGGCCACCTCAAGCTGCTCCAAACCAGGGTTATAACCCTGAGTACAGAAAACATCCTCTGCAAATATTGCAGAGAGACCAGAAGGAACAACAAGATCACATATAGCCCCCACTGTATCTTGAAGGGAAAATGGATGGCTCTGCTGAAGAGGTTCCTGACAAGCAAGATGATCAATACCTTTCCTACTCAGAAGGTGAGGAGGTGGAACTCTCTTTGCAAGAAGATGAGGAGGTTGAGCTTCCTTTGCAAGAAGAAGCTGACAAAACGGGTGTTGCTGAAGATCCTGATATTGATGATTACTGAAAACAATTTGTGGACTTCATGCAAGCACAATTTCATAGAAAGTATGATCTCCAGTCCTCTAGGAAGAGGACCCAAACACAAGATCTAGAAGAAGAGTTGCCTCAAAAAGAGTCAATTGTTCAAAAAGTTGAAGGAAAAGGTAAGAAACCTATCAATGAACCTGTACATTCTAATGTTTCCACCCCCTCTTCTTCTAAGCCTATAGTTAATTCCCATGAAAAGGTCAAACATGTTCCATCGTAGGAGAAACCTCTATTCATACCAAAAGAACTCAAGGAAAACCCAATAGAGAAGCCCCCTACTATTTTTTTTCTTCAAAAAGAGCCGGAGAAAGTCAAGATCCCAATCCCCCTAGCTGAGCTTTTGAAACAACCTGCCTACCAAGCTCAGGTGTCTCAGTTCATGCTTCCTCAAGGAGTAACCTCAATCCCATATAGTCTTAACCTCCAAGAGGAAATTCCCATGGTAGTGTTTGGTCCTCATGTGGAGGAGTTGGATTCATCGACCCCTCCTTTCTATGTCTCCCTAGTGATTCATGACTTGTTGTTGCATAACTGAATGCTGGACTTAGGGGAATCCCATAACCTGTTGCCTCTATCAGTAATGGAACAATTGGGACTACAGATTACTCTTCCATACAAATACCTATACTCTTTTGACTCTAAGAGAGTCAAATGTTTAGGGATGATCAAAGATATGGTTGTAAACCTGGCTCAAATCCCAGCCAAGAGTGTGGTAATGGATATAGTGGTTGCTGATATCCTGGCTCGGTTTGGGATGCTATTATCCAGATCATGGGGGACGAATATTGGTGGTTCAATAAAATTGGATCTGACCTATGCAACCATTCCGGTATTCGGAGGCCAAGAGAGAAGGTTGTACCAAGAGACAAGGTTTGTAAAGATGTGATCAAGGCTGATAACTCAGTGAATTCACCAGTGTATAGTAAATATGGGGAATTTTCTTGTTTGATGCTTGAAGATGACAAATATTTCATACAAGAGCCAACATTCTGCCAATTGAAGGCTGAACAGTTGACAAGCGGGGAAGAAATGGGTATCTTGACCCCACATTTCGATGGAGCGAATTCCAGAGAAGGGAATGGAGCTGGTGTCCTTTTGATTTCTCCTATTGGGATGTTAGTCCCTTTTTCTTTCAAGTTGGAGTATGAAGCCACGAAAAATGTGGCTAAATACGAAGCATTGCTGCTAGGATTGCAGACAGCCAAAAACATGAACATCCAAAGTCTGAAAGTTTTTGGGGATTCGGAGGTAGTAGTAAGGGAAATCAGGAATCAGTGTCAGGAAAAGCACCCCCGACTAAGGCCCTACAGGAATGAAGTGTGGGATCTCATGGAAAATTTCTTCCTGGAATTTAACATTCAATTCATGCCAAGGGACCAATATAGAATGGCCGATTCTCTTGCTGTTGTAGCTAGTAATTCTAGACCCCCTTAGAACCCCCTGTTGAGGTATGAAATAGAGGTTTGTTATCGCCCTTCTATCCCAGATAATATCAAACACTAGAAGGTGTTTGAAGATGCAGAACAAGTGAAAAGATTCATGGAGACTATTGGAGAGTTCTCCAATTTGACCATAGATGCAGAAGAATAAGAGACTGAAGATTCACCCACGAATAAGTGGCAGGATACTGTGGCTGGCCATAAGGTACTCCAACTCAAAGGGAATGTGATCCCTAGAGGATTGGTGCCTTTGGAAAGGATGTTTGACAAAAATGATGTCCCAACCAGTCATAATAAAGTGGTCAAAGAGGATATGGTAGAGAAGTTAAACCTTGGGACAGAGATAGAACCCAAAATTGTGAAGCTGTCAAAGAAGGTCCCAGAAGAGTACAAAGAGAAATATCTGAAATTATTCCAGTCCTACAAGGATGTGTTTGCCTGGTCTTATCAAGACCTGAAAACCTTTGACATTAGCATCATACAACACAAGATCCCTATAAGAGGAGATGCTAAGCCGCACAAGAAAAAGTTGAGACAAATTAATCCTGTATTGCTCCCATCCATAGAAAAGGAGATCAAGAAATTGTTGAAGGCCAAAATCATTGTACCATTGAGGTATTCCGAATGGGTAGCCAACTTGGTCCCAGTTCGATAGAAGAATAAAGAGATAAGACTGTGTATTGATTTTCGGAACTTAAACAGAGCATCCCTTAAAGACAATTATCCACTTTCAAAAATGGATCACATATTGCAGAAGGTGGTGGGATCCTCACGAATTTCCATGATGGATGGTTTCTCAGGGTACAATAAAGTGGCAGTTCTTCCAGAAGACCAAAAGTAAACGACATTTACCACTCCATGGGGTACGTTCCTGTATGCTCAGATGCCATTTGGGTTGATAAACGTGGGTGCCACATTTTAGAGAGCCATGGACATCGCTTTTGTAGGTGAGCAGGACAAATTTGTGGTGGTGTACCTGGAAAATATCACAATTTTCTCTAAGGATGATACCAAGCACATCGATCACTTGCGCAGAACCTTTGACAAATACCGCAGGTATGGGCTATCTGTAAACCCACAAAAATCATTGTTCACTTTAGAAGAAGGAAAGTTGTTGGGTCATATTGCAACTAAATCTGGGGTCAAAATTGATCCAAAAATGGTAGAAGTAATAAAAATCATATCCCTACCCTGAAACAAGAAGGAAGTTAAAGTGTTTCTTGGACGTATAAATTTTTTGAGGAGGTTCATACCGAACTACGCAGAGATAGTTCAGTATATAATGAAAATGTTTAAGAAAGATAATGATGTGAAATGGACTACCGAGTCAAGGGAAGCATTTAATAGAATCAAAAGTTCTTTTGCAGAAGCCCTTGTACTGGCAGGTCCTGACTACGGTAAGACCTTCGTGATTTTCTCGTTTGCATCTCCTCACACTGTAGCAGCGGTACTATTACAGAAGAATGCGGAAGGGTATGAGCAACCCATTGCCTTTTTTACTCATGTGCTTCGAGACGCTGAGCTGAAATATAATATTTTGGAGAAACAAGCCTATGCCCTGGTCAAGTCCCTGAAGGATTTTTGAATGTACGTATTGCATTCAGCTATAACTTCTTTCGTACCCACTGCTGCAGTGAAAGATATTTTTGTCCAAGGTGACAGCGAGGGTAAGAGGGGAAAGTGGATAGAAAATATCCAGGAATACAAGTTGGATATTCGCCCCACCAAGCTTATAAAGGAACACGGACTAGCAAAGATCCTGTCCGAATCTAACTGTCAAGCTTTGGGAATAAAATTAACCATGGGAGTTGAAGAGGTACTTGAAGGTACAGGCAAGCAACCCAGCATAGAAACTTCCATTCAGAAGACTCACACGAAATACCTACTCAGTGCAAGGTACAAGGAGATTGTAAAGTACCTTCTAACTCTCAGATGTCCCCAAGTTGTGATAAGATGAAATACTGAACTTTGAGATTAAAATCCCAAAATTTTATTATAGCAAATGGTCGGTTGTACTGGAGAGACCCCTCAAGAATATTGCTCTTATGTCTTACAGAGCCCAAGGTCGAGAAAGTTATGGTCGAATTCCACGAAGGCATTTCTGGAGGACACTATAGTTGGAGGGCCATAGCCCACAAAATTTTGAAGGCAGGTTTCTTCTGGCCTAAATTTTTTGGAGACGTTCATGCTCGGGTCAGGGCTTGTGAAAAATGTCAAATATTCGCTAAGAAGAAAAAAATTTCACCCTTGCCCATGATCCCAGTACATATAGAAGAGCCTTTTCAATAGCGGGGAATTGACTTCATAGGAGAGATTCATCCTGCGTCCAGTGGACAGCACAAGTGGATCCTGACAGCCACAGACTACTTTACTAAATGGGTAGAGGCAGTGCCAGTGAGGAATGCTACAGATGTAGTATTGATCAAGTTCATGGAGGATAACATCATATCCAAGTTTGGCTGCCCTACTAAGATTGTAACTGGCAACGCACAGGCTTTTAAGTCTACCATGTTCATTAACTTCTACCAACAATAAAATATTGTGTTGGGACACTCCACTACATACTATCCATTGGGAAATGGGTTGGCAGAATCCTCTAACAAGACATTGGTAAGAGCATTGAAAAAATCCATTAACGAAAACCAGAAAAACTGGGATTCGCAGCTCAAGTTTGCACTATGGGCAAATAGAATTACCAGCGAGCGATCAATTGGAAAGTCTCCATATGAATTGGTCTATGGACAAGCAACGGTGTTTCCAATACAGCTAGCTCTATCTGTAGCTTGTTTCTTGCAAGACAGTCAAGAGGAGCCAAATGATCTTATCAGAAGAATGAATCAGTTGGTTGAGTTGGAAGAAACCTGAAGTCGAGTAAATCATAGGTTGATAGAGTATCAAGAAAAAATGTAAGACTTGTTCGACCAACATACCAAAGGTAAAGAAATTCAAGTTGGAGATCTAGTACTAAAATGGGATATCAAGAGAGCCGAGAAAGGAAATCATGGGAAGTTCGATCCATTGTGGTTTGGGCCATTTAAAATTGCAGAAGCTAGAGGAAATAACACTTTCAGGTTGGAAAATTTGGAAGGTGATCTGCTTGAAGCCCCTATAAATGGGCAATTCCTAAAACCTTATTTTCAGTACTGATCCAGGTTGTGAGGCCCACTGTATATATATTTTACAATATCTATCTTCTTTTACTCTTATGTTTGTTGTTTTTTATTAAGACCTAAGGAAGGTAGAAGCGCCAGCGAGGCTATGTTCACAGAAAGAGGTTAACAGATGGTCTGCGGAGTTCTCGACACGTTCTAGGATGAGCGTGTCATTCCCAAATTGAGCCAATGTTGTTATGTCATTCATCACCACCCTAAGAAACTTAAAAAAGGGATCACCCGAAGCATAAAGGGGAGAAATATTTAAAGGAGCGAGTGGGTTGATGTGAATGAAAATGCATATAAAAAGTGGACAGGACATATAGTTTTAACTTTTCGGTAAAACCTTACCCAAAATAAAGGAGTATATATCTACAAGACAGCTGGATAGAGTGGGACCCGCCCGAGTTACGAATATTCAAGTGAAGAAGGCAGCGCTAAGAATTTCCGGGGGGATCAAGGATGGCAGGGGGAAGGCGGAAGTTCACCCCCTGGAATGGTGGTGACGTAGCAACAGTGGGACTCGAGACAGGTATTCTGTGGGGTGATGGTCGTGGGCTTAGAGTCGCTCCAAGACCCTGCCGGACTATTTAGTGGGCCCATTTAAGTAACAATTGTCGCAAGTAACACAAAGGTAAGGTAAGTCCTAGGACACCCGGTACATGACTAGTACTGGTATTTAACCCGGCACGTGGTATACACCTAAAAAAACTTTGGTAACCAATAGCTAAATGCCACGTGTCCCAATGTCAATGTCCTTATCATGTCAGCTCCACAAGTGTCATCCTAGCCTTGTTTTTCGAGTAATCTAAAGCCGTTTAACCCTGTTCTATGTTCACTGTGGTAAAATAATTTCTTTTATGAGATATTGTATAGCCAAAGCGCGAGCTCCCAGTACCAATTCTACCAAGTCTCTTTCAACTTCCCTGCAGCGTTTTCTCCCGAGCATTTTTCTTACTACGCAAGTATTATGTCCCTCTTTCACTGTCTAAGTTTCCTTCTGCTTTTCATTTTTCATAATGGTCATGGGTAGAATCAAGATTAAGAAGTCGGAGCCTGAAACCCCTCAAGTTCGCGAGTCCAGGGCTGCTCCTGGACCCGAGCCATTCATAGACATGCAAGCCCACATTCGAGACCCACAATACTCTTTCCTCATCAGTAGCGTTAAGCCTGACATATTTAGGAAACATTTAGAAAATAGGGATAGGTTCAGAGTTGTTTTGTTGGGACTATACCACCAAATTTCTCCGCCCGTCTACCCAGTTGTGGAATTGATATGTTGGCTCAGAGAAGCTTATGATGAGCATCGATATATGTTCCTATCAACTCAAGGGAACAAGATATTTAGTATATCTCCTGAGATCATCAAGAAATCCCTCTATTATCCCCCCAGTTCAAATTATGTCATTTTCACTGAAATGTATTTATCCCATCAGTTTTCCAAGTTACCTTGGAGGCAGCAAAGCGATTTCATCGCTGCTATTTTCGACTCCCGCCTTACATCTTTCCCATCTTCGGACTCGGTGCCTCTAAATACATTCAAGGAAAACCTTCAGCCAACACTTGATCTCATTGCAAGGTTACTAGGTATAGAGGGGGTCGAGCAAGTCTCGAAGGAATGTGTAGCCCTTTTATGGTTAATGTCATAATCAGGTGTTGTTTTGGATACCCCTAGTTTCTCGGCCTCCACCATCCAAACCCAGTTTCAAGACCTCCTAGCCACCGGCCATTTTTTTTTCTGCTCCATGGTGTTCTACCTCTTCCTCTTCCAACAGGCTGATAAGTTCGAGGGTTTGGGTCTGGAAAATGTTTCTAGGATAAATTCTCAACCAAGAATTGTCTTTGAGTGGAACCCAGCATTGCATCAGTTAGCTAAGGGGGTGGGTTATTCAAACTTCTTGAACGAATTCATGACAATAGCCTACACTACTATTCACGACAACACTCCGCCTAGGATTTTTCCTGAGCAGAGGAACTGGCTACAGTTCAGTGAGGAAGAAAGCACAGGATATTGGTACCTATTTGATGACTACACTGAGATCAGAGTCTACAGTGCAAAGGTTTCCACTTACAGACTGCCAGTTTTTCCCACCATGCGAATTTTCACCTTGGAGTACCTCCAACAAACCTTGAAGGCTGACCAGGTCCACTTCCTCCCTGTGAAAAAGGAGTTCATTCTTAAACTTCCTACAACCATTGGCCCCTTTATTGTTAACTCAAGGCATTCCCTCCCCATAGTGAAAAACCTGCTCAAGGGTATGGATTTAAGGCAAGGGAAAGCTTGGCCTTATGACCCAAAAGGCATCATCTCTAACAAAAGGAGGAAGATTAAGTCAAATGCATATGCTCACGAAACTAGGCCCTTCATCGAGTGGAGAGCTAATCTTGATACCTAACCTTTGCTTTCACAGATGGAGACTGATTCACTAGTGACGGGGGAAAAAGGGGACACTTCTTCAACATGAGAAGCAAGAAAGAAACAGATCGAAGAAGTCGGAGTCACAGGAGAACAGGTAGGGGAGGACACAGGAGAAGATTCTCGGCCCATAAAAGGCAGAGAACAAACGATAAGGAAGATGTCGAGGAAGAGCCGCCGCTAGAAAAAGTGGCACTGTATGGAGAGCGAGACAAAGGAAAAGTAGGTTTTACAATGAGATATGATGGTCCATCATCATCTGATTTCTCAGAGGTTTCGCAAGCCGTCTCCATAAATAGGGCCGAGGTGGGGGACGAAATAAAAGGCAAAAACAGAACCATCAGAGAGAAGCTTTGGTCCAAATTAGCTAGATATTTAGACAAATATCATACTCGGTTTACTACCGAGCTTGATATGGATAAGGAGCAGCTGTTGATGGCCATGACAGAAGCAGTTCTAGATCTAGAGGCCAGGACCACCAACTACAGAGCTCTAGAGGTTGCAGTGAACATGTCACAAGTCCCCCCAATCGATAAATGCAATCTGTTTCAGTGTTTTGGAGACATGTTGAAAGACGAGGTCATGAAGCTCTCTCTCACCCTAAGGAAGCTGCAAACCAAGTATAACCAAGTGGTTGAGAACCTCAGGGTAGAGAATAATAATGCTCGGGCACTTTCAAACGATCTGTGGAGTCTCCAAGCAACTGTGAATGGGGAGCGATAAAGTTGATCCTCAGGGTCATGTTATTTCGGAGTTACAAAAACAGGTCGCAGCTTTGAAACATAAATTGAATATGCCTGGTTTTCAGCATGTGCAAACTGCTGAATTAGCCCAAATGGAAAAGGACAAGGCTAACCTAGCAGAATCCCTAGCTAAAGAGATAGAGGAGAGAGCTAAGATTACTAGTGATATGACTGCCCTCCAGTAGAAGATGGATGAGTTGCAAAGAATCTGGGATACGCATGTATGCTCCACACCAATTCCTGAAGTATCCAGCTCACTTCCGAAACAGCTAACTATAGCACTGGCCGACCTTCAGGTGGCAGATAAGCAGACTCAAATTGCACAAAAAAAGGTTCATGAGCTCGAGGCCCATCTCAAGAAGAATAAAAAAATTGTAGCAGCCTTGCAGAAAGAAATGGAAGAGGCGAAACAAGAGAAGCTACAACAGGAAAAGAATATCAGGGACCTGACGAGCCGGATGAAGGGAAATATCACCCTTTTGGAAGCCAGACACTTAATTTGGACGGACATCATCATGGAGGTAAAGAAGTGTTGGGCCTTTCTTACTTTAATTGAAGAAAAGAAGGTCGCAACTCGTCAATTCAGAAGGAATCTACATGAAGGGCATACAAACGCTGCAACTAAGGGTGAAAGTGCCAAAAGGTATATTACCTTCCTGAATAATTTGAGCTCATAAGAATTGGCCAACCGGGGAGTTAAAGATAGGTTCAAGGAGGTAGAAGAATGCAGAAGGATAATGGAAAAGGAAGCATGCGCAACCATGCACGGGGAAGTTTCGAACGGATGGTGACGAGTTTGGGACAGTTTGAAATGGAATGGACTGAACTGATGCTTGCAGGCCTCCCATCATGTTGGGAGCCTACAATGACTGTGTATCAACCGTTACAAGTATATGAGTGCAAAATGACACAGGTGATGAATCAGACAGATGCACCGTCTGAGAAGACCACTTGACTTAAGGTCAACACAATAATTGCCTCACTCAGTAAGGAGTTCTCCCTGCTCTATCAAGTTAAGCAGCGGTTGCCTACTCAAACGAACTATGTCGAATTGACCGAAGTACATGCCCTGGTTGATGCTTTCGTTGCAATACCTGGTCCTGCAGCTGACATCTGGCAGAGGTGTAGCGCTCATATGAGCACTCCAGTCACCGCGTCTGTGTCCCCGTCAACTTCGTTTTCCAAAAAGAAATCCAGCTCTTCCACAACTACAATACCGCCTTCTCCATCAGCAGCTGCGACTCCGTCTCACTGGAAGCAATGATAACTCATGATTGGGCCTACGTGGTCACTTACTTTATTTTTATGTTCACTTTTAATTTCGAGTGAAATTCATATTTCACTCTTTCATTTTTACTTTCAGTTAGTAAGTTGTTTTTATTTCTATTAGAAATGGCTTCTAGCCCACTTTGTAAGATGATGGGAGGTGTTCTACCCCATCATCAATTTTGATTTTTGATTAAGACTTGGAATAGCATACAGGCATGCGGAAAAGATATTTTCCCAAAATATCTTTCTGCTGTTTCGGGAAATAACTCCCTAAAGGTTTTTGGGTTGGAAACCTTCACAGATCAAGGGCATACCATTCAATAAGGACTCACTTAACCTAGATTTTATGCTGAAAACTAGATTTAATCAATTGCAAAACTTACTCGAAATTCCTGTGTTTGATGTAGATCCCGTAGGGTTCAAACCCCTAGCAACTCCTCGTGCTTCATAACCTAGAAATCAAGAAAAAACAAACACGAAACACTAGTTGTACAACATATATTGTTCCTAGATGTCAGTATAATTCATGTATAATATCATATAAGCAAAATTGAATGTTTAACTAACAATCTTCACACATATATAGACACATGAATATTCAGCAACAAGATGGTTCTTCTTTATTATAAATGGCATGTACAAGAATATTAAGTGGAGAGATCACGTGAATCCTTCCACGGCCTTCGAGTAGACCATCCTCTGGATCCATCCAGCCCTCACCTCACTAGGATTCTTCCAAGATGTGTGCACACTAGATGTCATATAGGATGATGATCATCTTCAAGGAAACAAGGGTTTCCTGAATATACTTGGGAAGTGCTAGAGGCACGAGAACATCAGACTTGAAATAGGGATCCAACAGAGTATAATATCTATAATTTTTCTCTCTCCTTTAGGCCATACACATGAGGGGCTTTTATACTCCCTCAAAGTAGTTTCAGCAGTTGGAAACAGTTGGGCCACGGGCTGGGGTGGTTGAATTACGGGAATAACCATCACCCTGCCATGAAAATAAGGAATTTATATATTTTTTAATGATTTAAATTTCATATGCAGAAAAGTATGAATAGACTCGTGTATATACGTGAAAAAGTCTAGGCATAATCACGTATGGGGATTTTAACACTGTTTTTTATGAATTTGTTCAAGTTTAGAAGGAAAGGGTGCCTAGGGCCAGAGAGACAAACATTATTCACATGAGGGTGAAAAATGATGCTATAATAGATGCCCCCTAATATATGAGGTCAGAAGGGGTACATGATGGCTGAAATATATTATGTGCATAGAAAGAACCTTGCGAAGACAAGAGAGGATGTCACCAGATTTCAGCCTGTCAAAATCCAATGAAAGAAGTTAGAGAGTCAACTCATGTCTGAGGTGGGAATCCCCATGCTCAGCGAAAGAAAAGCATGTCGATAGATCCAAAATGTGTACAAGTATAATTGAACTAGAAAGTACATAGTGAATTAGCTGAGCACAACCCGGAAGTACAAGTCGAGAATCAAGTGTAAGTATCACATATAAAAATACTGATCAATGATGCTGTAGTAGATATCTGATCACTCAAGTAATGGAATCTCCAGGTACCAAATCATAAAAAGTGGAAAACATGGTACAATAATGCAACTCAGGGGCCAACATATAAGATGTTGTTGTACTGAAACTACAACATATAAGAGTGGACGGTGTCACTAGCAGAAGCTAAATGAAATTTCAACAGTGAACTGAAGCATGTTGATGCAAACCTGAGGTCTTCATCAATCACTATGGCACAATTATACACAATGGGAATGAATGAGTTGAAGTCAACCATATGAGAAATCGTTTGAATACCGGTCAATAATGTAAACCATTAAAAAACACGAGACAGCCCACCGATAATGACAATGAGTGTCAAAGCACCCCAGTACAATCTAACAAGTGCGAATAAATGAGTTGAAGTCGAACACTTGTAAAAATCTATCAATTAGGAGGCAATAATGAATCCTCACTGTCAATAGCGAAGAGTCTGCCACTAATGACTGCAAACCCTAAGGTACTGACAAAAAGACTCTAGACCTTATTCCAGAGCAATGAGTCGGAGTTGATGGGAAAATATCTATTGGAAGGAAGGAATTGAGGCATCCCACATCGGTCCAATGCGAGTGTAACCCGCAAGCCAAGATTTGGAAGGAATCAGACGAATTAGAGTGAAGAAACCAATGAGCATAGAACCAAACATCTGATGTGATAGTACAAGATACTGACAATACTGGGAAGGCCGGAATAATAAGTCAAGAGAAACCATAGAATGTTCGACTCAGGTTTAACTCCCTCGACCAAAAGCACGACTCATGATGACCATGGCAGTAAAGAATGACATGGTATAAGTCTGTTATGCAGGAGGCAAAAACAAACTCTCCATATGATTGGAAGAGATAACCAACCGGGGGAGAACTGACTCATGAAACAAGGTTATGGCATCTCCTAGGTCAAAACTAAAACCATCCCAAATGAGGAAAAGACATAGTGGTATGTGCTTTGTTCAAGGGCAAAAAACTAATAGTGTAACTGCCATCAAAATTTGAAGTAACATCCTGTTCCCGCTCTTTCTAAACATATTTGATTTTTTTGTCTTTTTCATATAATAAGCTTGAAAAAGAATAAGAGAATGCTATGGTACAATGGATAGAATGAGTATCAAGAAACAGATGCACTAGTTCCTGGGATAGGAACAATCCTATGCTCAATGCAAGTTGGCGGAAACTGCTAAGTGATACTCAAAGGAGTGTTCCATCCATGGGTAACAAGGGTGTCAAGTTGCGATAGCTAAGTGCTTTGCATATTGACTACTTTTTTATCTTGGCCTTTAACTAGCTTCATTTGGACTCGATGTTTAAGCCATATTTTGACCTTGACTCCATCTGTTATAGCATCATTTTTCACCCTCATGTGAATAATGTTTGTCTCTCTGGACCTAGGCACCCTTTCCTTCCAGATGTTGAGCCCCAAGATTGTGCTTTCTTTCATCTTACTTTACCTCATTGTCCTTTGTCCATTG
Organism: Pinus albicaulis; assembly: GCA_034641835.2. NCBI lineage: Eukaryota > Viridiplantae > Streptophyta > Pinopsida > Pinales > Pinaceae > Pinus > Pinus albicaulis. The sequence continues at coordinate 1,174,787,518 of CM076574.1, read as the reverse complement.
TTATCCCAGGCCCAATTGATCAATGAAATTAGTTAAAATTACTCTTAGAATGATTAACATGGCTAACTTGCTAAGTTTTGTGATTTTGTCATTATAATGCAAACTGGCTATAGAATGCAGACATTCCATAGCTAACCAGCAATTTTGTAGCTGTCTTCACGTTCAAGCATGTTCCAGGTGTCCTCTCAGGAAAAGCCACACATGGATATATTCCACGTCATGTCCACATCGTTCATTGCTCACCATGAAGGAAGAACCGAATTTTGGACGTGGTTTTGGTACGTGAGAACTCATTCAAGGAGGCATACTTCTATTAGGACTGTCCTAGTCCAGATGTCCTTTTTCTCTTTACGCTGCCATCTTTAGAGTCCTAATGTGATTTTGATAAGGAAAGAAAATGATCCCTGTATTGTTGCAAGTTCTGTTATGTAAGTTTGTTATAAAAACACTCGGGAAACCGAGAGACAACTCTAGATTTTGCTTAGATTTCATGCTATATTTCTGAAGACGAAGAATAATCTGTTTCAAGTTATTTCTCCTTTAATGAAGAAGACATCATTGTTTTGAACACGTTGAGTTGATCTAGAGCTAGATTCCGTCTGGTGGTAGAGGGCCCCTGCCTCCTGCACGGATTTACTTTCATAATTTAGATAAGTATCTTAGTTGTTTTTTTGTTTTTGAAGCTTGAGTTCATAGTTAATTTCATTAGCCACTATATTTATACTTGTTCTAAGAACTCTTCCAAAAGAAGAAACTATTCCAAAAGAGCATGATAATGAATGGGAAATGGCTATAGTGTTGTAGGATTTAATTGTAATTTCTTCTGTTCACTATCACAGTTGAACTTATACTAAGAAAACTCTTCCAAAAAATCCTTATGATGTCTAAGGTATGACTGTGATACTGAATGTTTCAGTTGTTTGTTTACACTAAGTAGCACAGCTGATCTTGCTCTTAAAACGCTCTTCCAAAATATCATAATGATGGGTAGGAGATAGTTGTGATGTCTTAGTTTTTAAATTGCTTTCAGTCTTTATGTTTGCATTTGCACTGAATTGTATAGCCAGGATTGTTCTAAGAAGCTCTTCCAAAACACCATTCATGATGGACAAAACAGGCTGTAGAATCCCATAGATTAATGCATGATAACTTAGTTAGGGTACTCCGGAGTCAAATTGCATTTAACTCATGCTCTGTTATTTGTTTTAAGTTTGATAATGGCTTGTTAGTTCAGCACTATTTTAGACTAGTGACATCTTAAGTTCAGTTTTAGCTTAACTCATTGCATTTTCACTCCACATTTAGTTGTCATCCATTGCATATTATATTACATTAGTTGTTAAACTTAAACAACACGGCCTTCATTATTTACAAAACCTTCTTTTGTTCCAAATCTATAATTGACTCATAACTATCTGGATAGAAGACAGTATCATCCCAAGGCCTAAAGTACTTTTGCAACTTCCTTTATCATCTCACAAACAAACCTTTCCTCAAAAGACTATTCTAAAAATCTATAACCTTTGAGTGAAGTGTAGTGGTGTCAAACTAAGTTGCATAATAGAGTTAGGAGCTAGTCTTAGAGTAGAGATCTTATGATGTTAACAATATTTTTCTCCAAATATGTTTCAACAAATACTTAATCAAGGATAAAATGTTGTATCATTATAAGCTGATTGTTTAATTGTTTAGTTAGGATAATTTGTATACTTAGCTGACCATTTCTCAAGCTCTCCCAAAATACCTTTGATGAAAGAATTGGACAAGTTAAGTTTATGTTTTGATTCATTTTCTTGAAGTCATTATCAAGCTTGGTATTCTGCTTAGTCATAGTTTATGTTTGATTCTGTTTCAGTATTTGCATTTTTCATTTGTCATCAACCAATTAGGCTTCACTCTGTTTTTAACCAGTAGCTTCTTTCCATCAGAATTTAGTTCTTTTCCTTGTGAACATAAAACCATCAAAAGACCAAAAACATCAGAAAACACTAAATGCAACGCATTAAGAAACAAACACCTAGGCACATACAGTGCACTTCACTTCCGCAGTTTACCAACCCTGGTTGACAATTAAATGAACTCAATTTAGGAGACTAGGTTGAGACCAAACATTTTGGCGCCGTTGCCGGGGAAGTGAAAACTAGGTAACCTTTGTTTCTTAACTCCCAAAAACAATTATATGCGTAGAGAGAGAGATTCAAGGGGTAGATTTATAAGCAGCAGAAGCAGAAGTTTGATTCCTAGAACACCACTTGTTTCACCTAGACCCAGAGCTAGTACACCTTCAACTCATACCCACATTCCATCCATTACTGATCCTGGACTTCTAGAGGACCTAAGATCAGATATTCCATTAGAAAGACCTTCCACTTCATCCGCTGAATCTGTCTTAGAAGAAAATACAAGGACTCCTGTTAGGGACACAAACTTTCCTATTACCACAGAAGAACCAACCATGGCAGAAGAAGGAGGAGGAGGAGTCTTTAATGGAGAACACACATTATTTGGAGGGGGTAGAGGTAGAGGTAGAGGAGAAGGAGGTAGAGGTGTAGAAGGAGAAGGAGGTAGAGGAAGAGGTAGAAGAGAAATAGGAAGCTCTTTTGGGTTCCCTATAATTGATGAAGAAACCAATACAACCATGAAAAACATTTTACCCTCTGTCCTTCCAAACTTCTATGGACTTAAAACTGAAGACCCTAAAACCTTCCTATTTGAATTTAAAGTCCTATGTAGAACTTATGACTACTTACAAGATGCTCAAAAACTGAAATTATTCCCTTCAACCTTGAAAGGAGCAGCATTGAAGTGGTTTATGAGTTTGATCAACAGTTCTATTAGGACATGGGAAGACATGAAACAAGCATTTCTAGAGAGGTATCTGGATTATTGTATGCCGGTCAATCATAAGGAAGAAGTGTTTAAGATGTTACAAAAAGAAGATGAAAACTTAGAAGATTTGTTGGAGAGATTTCATTACAACATCAAAAGAGCAAAAATGGAAAACCTAGATCAAGACACCTTAAAAGCTCTTTTGTTGAAAACAATTAGGGATGAATGGTTGGATATCCTTAACATGATGGGAAAGGGAGATATATCACAACTCACATTACCTGAAATATCTGAGTTATGTATCAACCTTTCAAGAGGGAAATCTAAAACTGTCAAAGGTCCAAGAGATCCTGCTCTTGCAAGGGCAAGTAAGTCTGCTTCTGGGACAGTAAGTAGATCAGAAATAGGTCACATGCTTGATGATTTTAAATCTAACATCTTAGGGAGTCTTAGTGAACAAATAGACACCCTCAAGATACAAAACAAGCAAAAGGTTGAATCTGATGCCTTGGCAATCTTTTGTCCCAAATGTAGGAAGAAACATGCCTTGAGAGAGTGTCCTTTAGATGTAAAAGTTGTAGAAACCTGTGTTATTTGTTCTGAGAAACATGAGACCAAGAATTGTCCTTCTCTTCCTGGTATCAAGGCTGTTTTTCAGGAAGAAACTCCTACAGATTCCACAGAATCTCTTAACTTTGTATCTAGAAGACCTTGGCAGGGATCTCAGACACAGGGATTTCATGATCAAATGTATAATCAACCTCCACCTTGGAATTCTTGGCAGCAACCTTGGCCCCAATTCCAAAATCAATCTCAAGCTTGGGCACAAGGATCACAAGGTCCCTATGGAAGATACTCTCCATATTATCAGTATCCACCATCCTATCCACCATATCCACTTTTTTATCCTCAAAATCCTCAACAAAATTTTCCTCAAAATCTTCAACAAAATTTTCAACAAAATCCTCAACAACATCATCAGAACCAACCACATCAAAATCAACCACTTTCATTACCATTCCCTCAAAAATCAAATCAATTTCCTGCTCAACCCATACCAAACCCTAATAATAAAAATCCTCAGAACACATACATGATAGAAGGCCAACAGTTTCCAACTTATTTAATTACTCCTTTAGACCTTAGTGATGTTCAACTTAGGTCTGGAAGAATACTTGAAAAGAGGAAACCTTCTGTGATCATACAAGAACAAGATAACTCTGAGGAAGACTCTCTATGGGTGAATAAAAGTCTTGAAGAAGATACATCTTTTCAAGACCCAAACACTGAAAAATTAAAGCAAAAAGATCCAATAATTTCAACTCCTGTATTAGAGCAGCCATCAACATCTACTTCTATACCTCCCTTTCCAGAAATATTACAAATTGATAGAGGTGTAGAAAAAAAAATTATGGTGCCTAATTATGATTTCCTAGATGAGTTGAGAAATGTTTGCATTAAAATTCCATTATTACAAGCCATCAAGGAAATTCCAATTTTAGCCAAAACAATAAAGGATTTGAGCATGAAGAAAACAAGAAAAAGAATAAGAGAAACAAAGAAAATTCAACTGGCAGGAAAAATAGCAGATATTATGATGGGCAAGATTGCTATTCCAAAGTATCTTGACCCAGGAAATCCAGTTGTTAAAATTCACATCAATGGAATTGAAATCCAAAACACACTCATTGATTTAAGAGCAGCAATCAATATCATGAGTAGACAAATCATGGATAAACTGAAACTTCCTAATCTTCTCTTTACACCCACATTATTACAATTAGCAGACAGATCTGTGATCAAACCAGATGGGGTAATAGAAGACATTCCGGTGTCCCTAGATTCTTGGGAGTACCCTGTGGATTTCATGATCCTAACTCCTAAGAATAATCTAGGAGGACATCCTGTTATATTAGGAAGACCTTGGTTGGCTACAGCTGATGCTTTTATTAGTTGTAGATCCGGTGATATGTACATCTCTGATGGTAGTTCAACTAAGAAGTTCACTTTATATCCTCCAGCTAGGACAATTACAGATTTAGATGACACTCAATGGATAGAGGATGAAGAAGATTTACAACCTTTCTTCACAATTTCAGAAATTAGTGAAGATAATCAAATTCTAAATACTCTAGAAAACTTTGAATCCTCTCCAGAACACAAACATGAATCATTTCAAGAGGGATCCAATATTGAGTTTTTGTCATCAAGGCAGATGTCTCTTCATTCTATGGATAAATTTGGTAGCTCTACAAGTGAGATCTTTCCAGGCAAAACTTTGAACATAAATAAGAACCTAGAGAAATCTCAACAAGAAAATTTAGTCAAAGTATTACAGAGACACTCCTCTGCATATGCATGGGAGTACACTGATATGAAAGGGATAAGCCCCAAGACTTGCACTCATCACATCTATATAGAGGAAAATTGTAAACCAATCGGACAACCTCAAAGACGGATGAATCCAAATCTTAGGGAGATTGTTAAAGAAGAATTGCATAAATTGTTGAATGTCAACTTTATCTATCCTATTTCAGATAGTCAGTGGGTTTCTCCTTTGGTAATTGTGCCAAAGAAAAATGGTAAATGGAGGGTATGTATTGACTACTGAGAACTAAACAAAGCTACTCTTAAAGACCATTTTCCCTTACCTTTCATAGATCAAGTGTTAGATACATTAGCTGGCAAAAAGTACTTCTCATTCCTAGATGGGTTTAGTGGTTACAACCAAATCCAAGTAGCACTTGAAAATCAAGACAAAACCACATTTACCTGTCCTTGGGGTACCTATGCTTACCGAGTATTGCCATTTGGATTATGCAATGCACCTGCAACATTTCAAAGGGCAGTATTAGGAATCTTTTCGGATCTAATACATGATTGTGTAGAGGTATATATGGATGATTTCACAATTTATGGAAACACATTTGAAGAATCCTTATCAAACTTGGAAAAAGTTTTAAAAATATGTAAAGAAGCAAATCTTTCACTTAGTCATGAGAAGTGTTTTATGATGTTTACTGAAGGAATTGTTTTAGGACATCACATTTCAGGGGATGGGATTAGAGTTGATGAGTCAAAAGTTGAATTCATCTCTAACTTATCTATTCCAAGTTGTCAAAAAGATGTTAGGAGTTTTCTAGGATTTACAGGATATTATCGGAGATTTATAGAAAACTTCACCAAGATAGCATCCCCACTCTTCAAATTACTTACCAAAGATTGTGAATTCAAATGGACTTCTGATTGCCAGTTAGCCTTTGAGACCCTAAAAACAAAAATTTCTAAAGCACCTATATTAAGGGGACCTAACTGGAAGTTACCTTTTCATATCTCCACAGATGCCTCCGATACAGCTCTAGGAGCAGTATTGGGACAAAAATATTTGATTCCTTATGCCATCTATTATACCAGTAAAAATTTGACTCCTGCAGAGTTAAACTATAATGTAACTGAAAAAGAGTTTTTAGTTGTTGTTCATGCCATAAACAAATTTAGACATTATATAACAGGCTATGAAACTTTTGTTCACACTGATAATTCTGCAATTAGATACTTAATGAACAAATCAATTACTAATGGCAGAGTCATAAGATGGTTATTGCTCTTACATGAATTCAACATTACCATTCTAGATAGGCCTGGAAAACAAAACACAGTAGCTGATTTCCTATCTAGACTCCAAAATATCAAAGATGACACTCCAGTTGAAGATCAATTTCCTGATGAATATCTTTTTGCAATTTCTACTCAAACTCCATGGTTTGCTGATATTACTAATTATTTAGTTTCAGGAAAATTTCCTTCAATAATGAATGCAAGGGATAAAAGAAAAATCATTTATGATAGTGCAAAATATTCATGGGTTGCTAATGAGTTGTACAAGACAGGTCCAGATTTGATCATTAGGAGATGTGTTCGTGAAGATGAGATGCCTGAGATTCTCAAAGCATGTCATGATGAACCTTGTGGCGGACACTTTGTTGATAAAAGGACAGCCTATAAGATCCTTAATTTAGGATATTATTGGCCATCCTTGTTTAAAGATGCTAAAGAGTATGTCAAAAGGTGTGACAGTTGCCAAAGGGTAGGGAAACCTTCTCCTTCAGGTGAGATGCCATTACAACCTCAGGTACATATTGAACCTTTTGAAAAATGGGCTTTGGATTTTATAGGACGTATTAGTCCTCCATCAAGACAAAAGAGATATATATTAGTTTGCACTGATTATGTTACCAAATTGGTAGAAGCCAAGCCATTAATTTTTGCTAATGAAGCATCTGTAGTTACTTTTCTTTTTGAGGATATTTTTACTCGTTTTGGTGTCCCAAGGGAAATTGTTACAGATCAAGGAGCTCAATTTACATCAAGGCTAGTGGAGAAAATGATGGAGAGGTACAAAATCAGGCATAGAAAATCTACTCCTTATCATCCACAAGCAAATGGTCAAGTGGAATCTACTAATAAGGTCATTGAAGGAATCCTAACAAAGATTGTTCATTTACATAGAAGAGATTGGGTAGATAGGCTTCCTAAAGCCTTGTGGGCCTATAGAACTACATGGAGAAACACAACATGCCATACTCCTTATGAACTTGTTTATGGAAAGCAAGTTTTGTTTCCCATAGAGTTACAGATTCAAACTTTCAAAATGGCAGTTCAGCTAGGACTTGATTTAACGGAGGCACAAAAGCATAGATTGGAGCAGATTAATGAATTGGATGAGATCAGACAAGATGCAGTTCAGAAAACAAGTCTAGTTCAACAGCGAAGGACTAGATGGCATGATAAGTACATCAAAGAGAAGAAATTCAAAGAAGGTGACTGGGCTCTCTTGTTTGATTCAAAATTCAAGGATTTTCAAGGTAAATTTCAAACACATTGGCTTGGGCCATATGAAATTGTTGAAATTTTTAACAATGGAGCAGTAAAAATCAGGACAATAGATGAAGAAGAGGTTACTTTTCTTGTGAATGGTCATAGATTGAAGCTGTATCACAAACCACTCTCAAGAGAAGAATTTGTCAAGAAGTTCCAGGAAAACAGTGATGTGAAGTTAATGAAGAAGAATCTTTCTTCTTCATCAACTTGATTGAATTTTCTGAAGCATTTCTTTTGAAAAAAAATAAAAATTAAAAAAAAAAATAAAAAAAAAATAAAAAAATAAAGTATAAACATGAAAACCAATCATTGATTGGCATGTTTATACAGAAAATATAGGGTGAAAATCAGAGTCTTTCTGACACTCTAACTTTTCCATTTTGTTTTTGCAAGCAGCTGTTACAAAATCATGAGTTCAGATCCATTGCACTTATGATTCATCTCATTTCACTCCATTCACTTATCCATCCATACTCCATTTCATTCATTCATTCATACTTCACTTCATTCTATACTTCATTCATCTCATTCCATACTTCATCCACCTCATTTCCATGTCAAAATTTAAAGTTTGATGTCTTGCTGCAAATGAATAACACATGTCATGGACTGCAGGCCATTTCTTATATTCTTCCACTCCATTTCATGAATTGTAGTCCATCCCATTTCATCATTCACTTCATACATATCCCATTATATCATGTTTCATCATCCATCTTCATTCATGCCATATAACATTTCACTTATATTCCAAACCACTCCATTCCATGATTAAAATTCTCTACAGGTACATTCTGCAGCTAAACAGACATTCTGCAGCTGATCAGACTTTCTGCAGCCAGACAGTCATTCCGCAGCTACAAATCCTGAAGGCACTAATCAGCAGACATTTGAATTGCAACAAGATGATCCTGTATATCCATGAATAAGAAGAATCAAGAAGGATTATGAAGACTCTTCCAAAGGAGAACAAAGTATACAAAGACCACAAAAAGCAAATGAAAAGTAAAGGTAAAAAGTTTTGATTATAATGGCATTTCATAAAAACTTTAGTATAGTCTAGTTATGAATTATTCGAAAAAGTTGTTTTGATTATTTTTATTGATCATGCCAAATATACCCTCCACAAACTTTGGATAAAAAATCTTCATTTCAAATTCTATACCCGAACATCATTTAAACGGTTAAAAGGTTGAAGTGTTTGATTTCCCCACGTCACCCAACCAAATCATTTAATGATGATTTTTTTTGAATCCGTTGTAAAAAATCTCCGCAGCCTTTTCACTCATTGATTTGTTTTCTCCACCTCACTCCATTATCTCATTCCGTAACTACTTCCATCACTCCATTCCATAGCCAGCCCTTCATCATTTCATTCCGCAAAACAGAGATATCTCTATCACCGTGAGCAGGGGTATATCAGTTTGAAATATAAAACCACTATCACCGTGAGCAGAGATTGAAGCATTATCACCATGAACAGAGATTGAAGCATTATCACCGTGAGCATAGATTGAAGCATTATCACCGTAAAACAGAGGTATATCAGTGTGGAATTTGAAGCCATTGTCACCGTGAACCAGAGGTATATCAGTTTGAAGGTTGAAGTTATTGTTTCTGTGAGCAGAAAGAGTATTAATCTGAAGATTGAAGAAAGAATTATGGGCCTCATTGTAAGAACTGAACCAGTGGGCACAAAATGCCTGGAAGGATACCCTCAAAGTAGAGAAATGTTGCAACAGGAAGGATGGCTACAATTTCTTGAGAAATTTAATGGCTTCCACAAAGAAGTCACTAAAACATTTGCAAGGTCATTTAAAGGAGCTGAGGTTGAAGTGGGAGATGATAAATTCACTGTCACTGAGGTTTTTATTGCAGAAGCAACAGGATTGCTTAGAAATGGAGAGAGATGGTTTAAAAACAGAGAATTCCATAATGAATCATGGAAGCAAATTCTAAAATCACCAGGTATGGATGTCACTGTGTTTAAAAAGGGAATTCCAAGTTCTGCATTAAAAAATAAATGGAGAAACATATTGCTTATTCTACAAAAATTTATCACATGTGAAGGTAGATATGGCACATTTTATGTTTACCATATTAGATTGATAATGCATTTTCTGGAGGAAGAGTTAAATTTGCCCTATTTCTTGCTTCAAAGTTTGAAAAAGATGGCTTCTTGTGTTCAAAGGAGGGTCCAATTCCTAGAGACAACTCTATACCATCATGGCTTGCTTAAGATTTTAATTGAACACCATTTAGCCAAAACAAATGATACTTGGGATAATTTCTTGATAAGAAATCATTTTGAGGAACCAAAAGAGCCCTCACCTGAACATCAGCCTACAAGGAGAAGTAGAAAATGGAGAGCCTCTAAAATTGAAATTGACAAAACAGTACAGGAAAGTAGTGAAGAAATAATTTCTGAAAAGTTGACTCAGATTAAGAGACAACTTAAGAAAGAGAGGGTAATTAGAAAATCTACCACAGAAAAAGGAGAGGGATCATCCCAGCCAAGAAGAAGTCATAGACTCAGGGGGGAACTAAGAAAAACACAGATCAAACAAACAGGGGTGATAAACATAGAAGATGAGGAAACATCTATTGAAGAGGATGTTGAAGAAGATTTTAATGAAGAAATCCCTGAAATTGACCCTGCTCAGCAAGAAGTTTATGACTATGTTGAAACATTGGAAAGGAAGGCTTCAGAGATTAGAGAGAGAACACCTAGTCCTCCACTGTCCGAAATAGATGTGTTAAGAAGAGATAGGTATGAGCTGGAAGTACTTAATAGACATATCAAAACTGAGAATGATATTCTGAAGGAACAAGTCAAACTCAAAACCAGTATGAACTCAACCTTATCTCTACAAATGGACAAAGTGGAAAAGGCTAATGAAAAGTTGAAAAAGAGGAACAAAAAGCTAATCAGGGCACTTATCAACTTAAGCTTCAAGTTAGCCATCAGGAAACCCATAAGACCTTTAATTTCCAGGCAAAGAAGAAGGAGAGGATTAGATGTTCTTGCATAAGTCTCTGAGTTTATGGAATAAATTGCATGAGGACATGCAAGAAGTCAGCAGTGGGGGTATGTTGAGCCCCAAGATTGTGCTTTCTTTCATCTTAATTTACCTCATTGTCCTTTGTCCATTGTTATCACAGGCCCAATTGATCAATGAAATTAGTTAAAATTACTCTTAGAATGATTAACATGGCTAACTTGCTAAGTTTTGTGATTTTTTCATTATAATGCAAACTGGCTACAGAATGTAGACATTCCGTAGCTAATCGGAAATTCTGCAGCTGCCTTCACGTTCAAGCATGTTCCAGGTGTCCTCTCAGGAAAAGCCACACATGGGTATATTCCACGTCATGTCCACATCGTTCGTTGCTCACCATGAAGGAAGAACCAAATTCTGGACGTGGTTTTGGTACGTGGGAACTCATTCAAGGAGGCAGACTTCTAATAGGACTGTCCTAGTCCAGATGTCCTTTTTCTCTTTACGTTGCCATCTTCAGAGTCATAATGTGATTTTGATAAGGAAAGACAAGGATCCCTGTATTGTTGCAAGTTCTGTTATGTAAATTTGTTATAAAAACACTTGGGAAACCGAGAGATAGGCTAGATTTTTCTTAGATTTCATGCTATATTTCTGAAAACGAAGAATACTCTGTTTCAAGTTATTTCTACTTTAATGAAGAGGACATCATTGCTTTGAACGCGTTGAGTTGATTTGGAGTTAGATTCCGTCTGGTGGTAGAGGGCCCCTGCCTCCTGCACGGCTTTACTTTCATAATTTAGATAAGTATCTTAGTTGTTTTTACGTTTTTGAAGTTTGAGTTCATAGTTAATTTCATTAGCCACTATAGTTATACTTGTTCTAAGAACTCTTCCAAAAGATCATGATAATGAATGGGAAATGGCTGTAGTGTTGTAGGATTTAATTGTAATTTCTTTTGTTCACTATCACAGTTGAACTTATACTAAGCAAACTCTTCCAAAAAATCCTTATGATGTCTAAGGCATGACTGTGATACTGAATGTTTCAGTTGTTTGTTTACACTAAGTAACATAGCTGATCTTGCTCTTAAAATGCTCTTCCAAAATATCATAATGATGGGTAGGAGATAGCTGTGATGTCTTAGTTTTTAAATTGCTTTCAGTCTTTATGTTTGCATTTGCACTGAATTGTACAGCTAGGATTGTTCTAAGAATCTCTTCCAAAACACCATTCATGATGGACAAAACAGGCTGTAGAATCCCATAGATTAATGCATGATAACTTAATTAGGGTACTCCGGAGTCAAATTGCATTTAACTCATGCTCTGTTATTTGTTTTAAGTTTGATAATGGCTTGTTAGTTCAGCACTGTTTTAGACTAGTGACATCTTAGTTCAGTTTTAGCTTAACTCATTGTATTTTCACTCCACATTTAGTTGTCATCCATTGCATATTAGATTACATTAGTTGTTAAGCTTAAACAACACGGCCTTCATTATTTACAAAACCTTCTTTTGTTCCAAATCTATAATTGACTCATAACTATCTGGACAGAAGACAATATCATCCCAAGGCCTGAAGTACTTTTGCAACTTCTTTATCATCTCACAAACAAATCTTTCCTCAAAAGACTATTCTAAAAATCTATAACCTTTGAGTGAAGTGTAGTGGTGTCAAACTAAGTTGCAGAATAGAGTTAGGAGCTAGTCTTAGAGTAGAGATCTTATGACGTTAACAATATTTTTCTCCAAATATGTTTCAACAAATCTTTAATCAAGGATAAAATGTTGTATCATTATAAGCTGATTGTTTAATTGTTTAGTTAGGAGAATTTGTATACTTAGCTGACCATTTCTCAAGCTCTCCCAAAATACCTTTGATGAAAGAATTGGACAAGTTAAGTTTATGTTTTGATTCATTTTCTTGAAGTCATTATCAAGCTTGGTATTCTGCTTAGTCATAGTTTATGTTTGATTCTGTTTCAGTATTTGCATTTGTCATTTGTCATCAACCAATTAGGCTTCACTCTGTTTTTAACCAGTAGCTTCTTTTCATCAGCATTTAGTTCTTTTCCTTGTGAACATAAAACCATCAAAAGACCAAAAACATCAGAAAACACTAAATACAACGCATTAAGAAACAAACACCTAGGCACATACAGTGCACTTCACTTCCGCAGTTTACCAACCCTGGTTGACAATTAAATGAACTCAATTTAGGAGACTAGGTTGAGACCAAACACCAGACTTGAACAAATTCATAAAAAACAGTGTTAAAATTCCCATACGCGATTATGCCTAGAATTTTCCGCGTATATACGCGAGTCCATTCATACTTTTCCGCGTATTCCATTTAAATCATTAAAAAAATATATAAATTCCTTATTTTCGTGGCAGGGTGATGGTTATTCCCGTAATTCAACCACCCCAGCCCGTGGCCCAACTGTTTCCAACTGCTGAAACTACTTTGAGGGAGTATAAAAGCCCCTCATGTGTATGGCCTAAAGGAGAGAGAAAAATTATAGATATTATACTCTATTGGATCCCTATTTCAAGTCTGATGTTCCCGTGCCTCCTACACTTCCCAAGTATATTCAGGAAACCCTTGTTTCCTTGAAGATGATCATCATCCTATATGACATCTAGTGTGCACACATCTTGGAATAATCCTAGCGAGGTGAGGGCTGGACGGATCCAGAGGATGGTCTACTCGAAGGCTGTGGAAGGATTCAGGTGATCTCTCCACTTACTATTTTTGTACATGCCATTTATAATAAAGACGAACCATCTTGTTCCCGAATATTCACGTGTCTATATATGTGCGAAGATTGTTAGTTAAACATTCAGTTTTTCTTATATGATATTATACATGAATTATACTGACATCTAGGAATAATATATGTTGTACAACTAGTGTTTCGTGTTCGTTCTTTCTTGATTTCTAGGTTACAAAGCACGAGGATTTGCTGGGGGTTTGAACCCTACGGGATCTACATCAAACGTAGGACTTTTGAGTAAGTTCTGCAATTGATTAAATCTAGTTTTCATCATAAAAGATAGGTTAAGTGAGTCCTTCTTGAATGGTATGCCCCTAATATGTGAAGGTTTCTGATCCAAAAACCTTTAGGGAGTTATTTCCTGAAACACCGCATATAGAAATCAAAATTTATAAAAGCAGAGAGAAAAGACATATACAGGGTTCCAGATTTTTGGAGAGACTATCAACTAAAAGTGCTCTGTGTATGTATTTTTGTATGGTCTAGATAGTTGATGTTAAAGAAACCATTGGGACTTGGTATAAAGATTTTTGCTGTTGAAAAGGATTCCACATGAAATGCTATACAATTTGTACTCCTTCCTGTTTGATTATATATAAGTGTTCACTTCGTCTCCATCCATTTTCTTGTATCTAAATGTTTTGGAATGCGAGTGCTTTGTATTGGATGTGAATTTATCGTAGTTGGTACTCATATCTTTACATTTATAGCACTTTAAATATGGCTTAGGCATGATACTCTGTTCACTTTCTATCTCATTTCCATAATTCTTCTGACAAGCACTTTATGGATTCTTATTTTAATATAAGCCCATTTACAGTGTATATCCCATTTCATATTCCTTCATAGTTTCCACTTACGCATACCTTGATAATTACTTATCATTTTAATAGTCGGCCCTCTTTACAGCAAGATGATTTGTAGCTGTTTGATGCATCTACTTATTAAGTCTCGTACAGAATCCTTAGAAGTATTCCTAGTTGTTATGTTTACCTCTAAAGGCTTGGTCCCACTATCACCAAATTTTTACCATTTGTTAGTAGCAAGGAAGTCATATTATTGTCAACTACTATCAGTTATATCATAAACTCCTTGCATTTAATATTTCCTAGGCACTGGTATTTTTTACCACTCAAGGCCCTCTCTAGGAGTTACAACACTAGGCATCTGTCCCACCATTATGGAACACCATATTGGCACATGGACCAACGCTCTTGCTGTCTGACAAAAACAATGTCAATTACACCCTTCTAAGGTAGAAGAAATCAAACAGAAGATAGATAAACTCCACAAAGTAGGGGTTATCTACCCAATCACTTACATGACTTGGGTTTCTAACCATGTACCTTTCATGAAAAAAAGGCACCATTTTCATTTGTACCGATTTCTGAGATCTGAACAAAGCTTGTCCCGAGGAAAATTTCCCCACACCATTCATCAACCAAGTCATAGATGCTTATGTCGATCATGAGGCCCTATCCTTTGTGGATGGATTCTCTGGGTATAATCAGATCCATATTGACCACATGGATCAATACAAAGCCGCATTTACCACACCTTAGGGTACCCTTATATACAAATTTATGCCATTCAACCTTAAAAACATGGGCGCCACCTTCCAGAGGGCCATGAACTACATCTTTCAAGGCTTTTCTCATCTCATCCTTTCCTATTTGGATGACCTAGCTGTACAATCCAAGATGCATGTTGACCATTTGGAAGACCTCCTCCTAGATTTTCAACAATGTCGACAATATAACCTACTCTTGAACCCTCTCAAGTGTGTTTTCTGTGTTAACGTTGGAAGATTGTTGGGATTCATCTTTTCCCATCAAGGTATTAGAGTCGAACCTCTCAAAGTCTAGGCAATCAAAGAAGTACCACCTCCAAAAACATTGAAACAACTACAAATATTGCAAGGTAAGGCCAACTTCTTAAGACCCTTTGTTCCTAACTACAACACTTGCGCGCAAGGCTTCTTGCATCTCCTTCATCAAGACGTCCCTTTCCAATGGGATGAACATGCCCAAAAATCATTCGAAGATTTAAAATACATGTTTTCTCTAGCTCCTTTGATTATCCCACTCAACCACAATAAGGATTACACCCTATATCTATCTGCATAAAATGTATCAATTGTGACAGTTCTAGTCCAAGACGGACCAGACAATAGGGACACACATAATTTATAATGTAAGAAATAAATTAGTCGGGCATGCATTGAAGTGTGAGCTAGAAGAAAAAATAGCCTTAACCCTATTACATGAAATAAAAAAAGCTTTTACACTATATCATCCTTCGAACCACCATAGTCGTAGCGATTATCAACCCCATGCAATATTTTCTCACTCGCTATATGATGAATCATAAATACGACAGATGGGTAGTTATACTAAAATAATTTATTTGCAATTTAGCTCCACTAAAATAAAAAAGGCACTCATCATCGCTGAATTTATCACAGATCTCTGAAAAGAGATCCAAGGATCCCCTGTTAATGATGCACTTCCAGACGAACTTACTTTCTTAGTGTAAAAAAATGACCCTTGTTATGACGATATCCTTCTTACGAACTCAAAATTTCAAGCCTCAAATCACTCGTGAAGACAAAAGGTGCATACGCCATCAGGCCCCTCAATACTAGTTTTACGGGACATCCTTTATCGATGAGGCATTGAAACCATCCTTCGTCGATGGCTCCCTCACGACCAATCTGAGAAAGTATTAAACGACTGTCACAATGGGGCTTGCGGTGGTCACCTCTCGGGAATGGTCACTGCTCAAAAAGTCCTTCGTGCCAGTTATTTTTGGCCCACCCTTTTTCACAACTACATCCAAGCAGTCAAAATATGCGAGCGATTCCAACACTACACTCACAAGGCGCGAGCCCCTCTAGCTCCCCTACACCCCATCACTGTAGTAGGCCCCTTTTGTAAATGGGGCATATACTTCGTGACATGCGACCCCTCAGCATCCAAAAACCACAAATACATATTTGTGGTCATCAATTTGTTGGAAATGTTGTCATTGATGGCAAAGGAGATGGCAAATGAGGAGCACCTGAAATAGCAACAAGGCAGAGACAGAAGCAAAGTAGCAAAGAGGCAGAGGTAGCAGAGAGGTAGCAGAGGCAGAAAAACAGAGCAGCAGAGTTAGCAAAGAAGCATAGAGCTATTCAAGGTGTAGCATAGCGAGGACAGAAAAAGGGCCAGAGTTAGAGAAGGGCCATTGATTTTGAAAAGGACTAGAGTTAGAGAAGAAGAATTTTTGCCAAGATAAGAAGAAGCCTTGCAAGTGGATTCATTTGTATCTATGGGAGACTCTGTAATTGGTGGCTTAAATATACTCTATGTATCAGTGAATAAACCTATCGTGCAAGGAAGGAACCTATATAAGGTTTTTTTAAGTTAGAAATGAAGCAGAAATTCTCTGTAAATAGAGTAAGGGGTTGGACGCTCATTCGGGGTTTATGGTGATTGATATATGTAGTGGAAATGATGCAGTGAGATCGATTTTAAGTAATAAGATCAGGGTTGAAGTCGGTTTTAGAAGTTAAACCCAAAGGAACCTTCTTAGCGTAGTTGAAAGAAGGGCTTTAATTTGTGTCGCAGAGCTGGATTGAATGCAAACAAATGAGGGACAAAGAGGTTTGTTAAATATCTGTGTGGATTGTGTTAAAATTGGACATAAAACAAAGGCGAAGACATAACCCTAAGAAATGGAACTTTGATTTAATGAACAGTGGAAGAAATGGTGAGGCGAGTTAATTGTTGGGGCCCAAACATGATTATATGTTGGCGTTTTTCTTTTATTAAAGCCCAGGTTATATATGGATGAATATTCATATGTGGTGGCATTAAATAATGTGTGAAGGTTTCAATAAGAATATAGGCAATTTCGATGATGCGGAAGGTTTCATGAAGTCGAAGGTAATTTCAATGAAATGGAACCACAAGTTGAAACGGAACCATGAAGTGGCAAGGCCCGAATGTTTTACCAGGTATATAGAACGCAGATCAAATGCGATTTGAATGGAAGCGCAGAGTTAAAACACACATGAAGAACTATTTTTAAAGAAGCGGAACCTTGAGGCGTTAAGCGGAACCGGAGCAGGTGAATAGTGAAGGTGGTTTGGAAGGGCAAACCGGTAGTATCACGCGAGAGTGCGAATGGCAAGTGGTATTACGAAAAATAACGAGATATGGGTCTTCACTCGCCACGTGTCCTAAGGTGGTATTCTAAAACCATGTCCATCGCATAATTTTGGAGAATTATGTGTCGTGCATATAATTTGTGTGATATTGTGTGACTGCCGTCGGATTGAGGTTTGGGACGTGATAAGTTATGCACTGTTAGATGTGAGTGGTATGTTAACTATTGGGACCCATGTATATCGCATGGATTTGATGGATTAATCCTCGTGCAGTTAGTTGCGCGATATTCGTTAGATGTTAGGATCAAATGATCCAACGGCCAAGACGGCCAAGACGGGAGAGATCTAAAAAGGTATGAATTAAAGTTTTATTAATATCGAAGTCCGAATATGTGGCTCTGAGCACATATGGTGTAATTAGTCGAGGTTCAATGTTAAATGGGATTGAAGTATAGTTGTGGCAAGGTAAGTCGATGGCATGCTGTGGTCCAAAGTTTTCATTTTAATTATAAATGTTAGTGAAAGCGGAAATCAAAGGTTGTTATAAAGGTTCTTAACATTTTGGTGGGGGCCATATTAAATAATGGTTATTGATATTATAAAATGTTAGATATCGATTCAAAGGATTTGAAATATGTTGTGGGCCAGACTTTTATGTGTATCGAGTTATATGGTTACCTAGGGTCTAATAAAGTGCAGTGGGCCAGTATGATATTTGGGCGTAATATAGAGTCTTGACGCATATTAACATATGTGGAAAAGCAAGAGTTTTTATTTTGGTTTGTTATATGATATATAGACTAACATATAATATGCAGAGTCTTGATATGTGTTAAACGAGGATGTGGGCCCACAAGTCCCTGTTGCTATATGCATTAGTGCATTGTTTTGTTACTAAGGTTACACCTTTAGGAAATTGGACTGCCGCGTGATGCAATTGTATATTAGATTGGTAAGCAGTGACAAAAGATTCATTTTGGGTTTCGAAGCAAAATTTTTGAAGTCACTTATGAATACTCATTAAAGACAGGGTTAATATATGGTTTTCACCATAGGCTTGAAGCAGAAAAGAAATTAAAGCTTCCGCATGCAGAGTGTATGAATTTTCCCAGAAAGTGAACAGGTGAATATGCACAAGAATGAAAATGTGTGTTTGACAGGTGTACATGCACAGGAGCACACAATTGTAGTAAACAGCAGAGGTATGCAGAACAGTTACTTAACAGCAGCAGAATAGACAAAACCAAAAAAGCCAAAGGCCAGAAAAAGAGCTGAGTGAAATTGATATATGTAACTGAAAATGTGAATGTAAATGTTTTAATTACTTATATTGTTTGTGATGCAAAGGAAAGTCTCTGATAGGAAAAAAAAACTCCACTGTAAAACTGAAATGTATACATATTGTTATATTCCTCTGAATGAGCTGGATAAAGAAATGAGAAGGTAGAAGTCAAAGAGTCATGGCTGTTCACTTTGAATTCCCTGTGGAATACAAACATTCATGTGATGAACTCTATAAATGATATCACATTGATATGCAAAGAGAGGTTAGAGAATGCAGAAATGAAGCAGTGAGATAGAGAAGAAGGAGGAGCTGATAGAGAATCTGAGAAAATGTAGAGATGATGCAGGGCAGATATGAAGGCTGGTGCACAACAGTGAATATGGTACAGAACAGAGATGATATCTAGGTAAATCAGCAAGTGTTTTTTTTGAAAGAGTGAGGAAGTTGGAGCTTCCCTATCAAGTTGTAGCTTGATATATGTCAGTTGTAGCTGACTGAGGTAGGAGCCTCCTGTAGGTTGTAGCCTGCACAAAATAGAGGAAGTTGGTGCTTCCATATCAAGTCGTAGCTTGACAGAAGTCAGTTGTAGCTGGCTGAGGTTGGAGCCTCCTGTAGGTTGGTGCCTGTAGAAAATTTATGGGAGTTGGAGCTTCCTTGCAAGTTGTAGCTTGCAAAATTGAGGTTGGAGCCTCCTGTAGGTTGGTGCCTACAGAAAATTGATGGGGTTGGAGCTTCCTTGCAAGTTGTAGCTTGCAGAATTGAGGTTGGAGCCTCCTATAGGTTGGTGCCTGCAGAAAATTGATGGGAGTTGGAGCTTCCTTGCAAGTTGTAGCTTGCAGAATTGAGGTAGGAGCCTCTTGTGGGTTGGAGCCTACAAAAAATTAGTGGTGAAAGGGAGTTGGAGCTTGCCTTTACATCACAACAATAATAAGATGTAGTTTTCTCCCTTTATGGGTTTCCACTTATATCTGGTGTCTCTGTGCATGACGTTTATGTGTTGATATGGTTTATCTAATCTGCTTAGTACTTGCTGCTCCCATATTAAGTCTGTTGTTACATTATCTTAATACTTGCTGCTCACATTCTAAGATTACTCACATATTAAGTTGAACATGAAATGAAGGTGTAAATAAGTTTTAATGGAAAAGTTTTAAAAGTCCATGAATGTGTTAAACTGATTCACCGCCCCTCTCAGTTTAACTAAGGGTTCAACACTATTATTTCACCAAATGGGCAAAAGCCATGCCTACATACAACAACATTACAAAAATCGTTGCACGATTTTTCTTCAATCATGTCATCACATGATTCATTATCCCTAAGGAATTGGTATCAAATCATGGGAAATATTTTTAAAATGAAATATTCTAGAAATTGTCCCAACACCTTGGTTTTTCTCATGAGTTTGCATCACCGTACTAACCCCAGTCTAATGGTCAAGTAGAAGTTATCAACAAAGTCCTTAAAACAATGTTGCAGTCGCATGGTGAAAAACCATAAAACCAATTGGAACCACATGGTGTTCTCAGCCCTATGGGTGTACCGCCATAGTGGTCAAAGCATCAACAAGTTTCACACCCTTCCAATTATTCTACGGGGTGGAGGTCATGATTCCCATCGAATGCGAAATCCCCACCCTTCATTCAACTATCGAACTTCTCACTGATACTAAACCCCTAAAGAAAAGGTTTGCACAATTAGATCTAGTTGGCGAAAGTCGATGAGAATCTCTCCAACATAATGAAGCCCACAAGAAAAGGGTCAAAGCATCATTTGACCACAAAATTACCCCTTGATCATTTACCAAGGGAGAATTAGTCCTACACTATGATGTCGCCCAAGAACCTGGGAAGTTTCAGACATTATGGAAGGGTCCATACATTGTCAAACATTGTCTCCATAAGGGAGCATACATTTTATCAAAGCCCGATGGGAAATGCCTAAAAACTCCAATCAATGTGCTCTATCTCAAAAACAATTACCCATAAAGGAAGGTCCTCATTAACCTAGAATAAATATGTATGCCCCATAACTTTTTATGACGATCACCTCATCATGAAATTATTATAAAAGAAATCTATCATCTTGTTTCGTAGATGGAACACCCGCCAAACTATCATTTCATATTTTATGATGGTGCCTCTTGATGGTCACAAAACCCTAGTTGTTGCCGCCTAGGCCATATACTCTCCTTACTGGTCATCATACGTCACTAATGGAATTTGTATCGGTTTGTAGAAATTTGATAACTGATATGTTATACACCGAGATTCTCTTGATCACACACTATTTTAACTTCATTCACAATACAAAATCTCTTCTACCATTGATCATTAATTGCAAAAATAAAAACAATCGCATGCACACATTAAAACCATAAACAATCACACATATGAACATAATATTTTATGGGAAAGCTTAAAGCTGAAAACCCCCAACTATCTATATATTATATGTCATAGAGATCATGTAACAATCATCATACAAAAATCCTCACAAGCTCTCAGTACAATCTCGAATTTCTACACACTAATCAGGTCCGATCTAGCAAAACACATGCTCCAATCTCTACCGCTTGTCATCCTGCCTCTACTGCGCAATCCCTGCTGAAGAATGGCTCATAATGAACTTTTAACCACCTAGCTTGTACTGCACAATCCTCATTGGCATCTCCATCAATGTGTGGTGCAAACTCATGCACCAATATAGTCACAACTGATAGTCACACTGCGCTTTCACCTACATCTTCACTGGTCTCCACTGAAACTGTCCATGCACTGAAGTTAACCGATGTATTATTTAGTTGATTAATGAGTTTATAATTAGTGAATTAATTAATAATTAATTCACACCACTCTCACTAGTGTATCAATCAGTTAGACTAGATACAACTAGCTCAACTATGTTTAACTCAGTTAAACTAAACACAACTCCGTTAACTTCCTCAATCAACTCCACCAAACTCTCTCACATGAGTTCTAACTAAAGTCTTCATGCAATAGCTCCACTTAACCCTCAGGAATAGCGTAATTCCTTCTGCCAGCTCCTGTGCCACATCTGTGCACTTAACTGAAGTGCTCCAAGAGAATAAGATAATGTTTATAATCCAAATATTATTAAGAGCTAATAATATTCGACATATCTATTTTTAGACTGGCAATCTAAAAATAGATTTCGCCCAATATGTCTAAAAATAGAAGTCCATCTATTTTTCCAACTTGACCAACCATCCACAAATAGCATCCTGCAACTCATAGAATATGATCGACATGTCTAAAAATAGACATGGTCTAAAAATAGACTTTGCGCCAAAAATAGCCTGCAGGCACACTTAGTGAAGGCGACTTCTTTCCACTAAGCTCATCATCTTGTTGCCATCTCAACACGATTCAAACACTAATAATCAATCTGAATATGACATCTTCATAGAAATTTTAGAGGATGCCTCCCTCTAAGGCATCCAACATCTACATGTATTCCTTGATTCCCATTAGGTTGTATCATAGTTAAACCAAACCTTTCAAGTGCGTGAGCCACACCTCTTTAGTAAATACCTACATGAAAAAATATTAGCTCAAAGTTTTGATCACATCACATTTACACATATAGCAAGAGATCAAAATCATGTAGTTGATCGCATAGCTAACCAAATCCTAGACTCAAATGCCTCACATATATACCATCGACCATAAAAGCATTAAATCCATCCTATGCATAAAAAACAAAACATAAAAAACACCATAAAAATATAGATGTACACACCGTGAGAGTCATCAAAATACATCTCGCATATATATATATATATATATATCAAAATTTATGTGTATGTCCCAATATACAAAAAATAATTCCATTGGCTCATCGTCAGGAAAAAAATATTTCATAAAAAAAGACAAGGGAGAATCCTCATAATTTGTGCTTGTCGTAGTACACACATAAGAAAATTATGAGGTCAATCCCATCTAGCTTGGTCTCGTGGACCGATATCAGCACCAGGAGCCACAATAGGACCATTTGTGGCCACCACAAAGGTTATGTGGCACAACACTGGAAGATGCGCCTGCTCACGATCCATCACTGTCTCCATGACCAACTTCACCAAGTCATCATAGCCCCCTGTGGACATCCCCCTAGCCAGGGCCTCCACCCTCTACCAAGTGTCATGATAGTCCCATAGCTAGGTCTCCAGTATAGCCAAATGAGCCTCTGCTACCTCAACACACTCACGCCATCCCTTATCATCCCCAACTGCTGCGAGACTACCACCCTCCCCGAAGGGTCCACCAATCTCTAATCAGCACTCCGACACCAGTCGTGCAGGCCTATGAGGAGACCTTGCATATATCTGTCTCTGAGAAATGGGTACCACTCCTAGGACACCCATGCATCGAGGGTCATTTCCTACCAAGTATGCCAATGGTCGTCCCCCAGGCCCCGCATCTGCAAGTAAAAAAACATGATATTAGTCTTGTCATAAGAAGCACATACATATATACATGTAAAAAATACTGAAATGCATAAAACAAAAATATCATACATGTTGGTCCCCATGCATAACCAGGAGGGAGACCATGATGGATCACCCCGGAAGTCCACACCATGATACATATACTCCAAAAAGAAACCGAGAGTTGGAGTTAAACCAACCCTCCATGACGTTGTTCATGTATCTCCCCATAGCTCCACCACCAGCTTGGGGAATAATAGGCTCCCACCATTGTATCCTCAGGTCCCTCGGAGGCCTAGCTAGAAAAACTAGAAAGGGTTAGAGCATGAACACATTCTCGTACATGATGCTACACAAGATACTTGTGTAGTAGAAACCCTGAAGCTCCCCCGCTTCACCTGTGTGAGCTGGGATGTCATACCCATATATACGAAACGAGCCTAATCAAATAAGTGGCCCACCTACAGCCGCTGAAGGACTGATGTATGAAAACCTGATACTATGTGCGCTAAATATGATCCCATCAACCGTACAATCATGGACAGAGTCACACGCTCTATCAAAATCACAATCGAGGCTACTTTGACGCAACCCTCCCAAATAACATTGGGCCCACAATGTCCCTCATGCTCCACCCAGTGACGGATGTTCACATGCCCAGGTGGAAATGGATATGGTAGCACCTCTCCATGAGGCACCAATCCGATCACAAAGTAGATATCTAACTGAGTCGATATGGGTAAATCAACTCACCTCACAATCATCATCTGCTAGTCAACAACAGATCAAAAATCACAATAACTGATCCTACGACCTCAGGATGGGGTTCTAAAGGAACTTCAACAACCCCCACTGATCCAGGGTCTGGCATACTACCGGATCCTGCATCACTTCAGCCCAAAGGGTAGTTCAATCCCTCTCCCTCCACATCATCCTGCCATAGAAAAATATCAAAACAATAATTTTTGGCCCCTTAAGCTAAAAAAATAAAAAATGAATGTTTTTACCACTATGGATGCATGCGCCTCTGTGATGAATAGACATGTGTTGCACATGTTTTTTCAACCATAAGGTGCTTCGACCACAGTGGACACTCGAAGCACATGTTCTTTGCACAGAAGCACCGAATATGCGTCTGTGCTTCACACAGACGTGCCATTGACACGTCTGAGTAAAGCTTATGTGCAGCGTCAACGCGTGAAGCTAATGGCTTCACCTGTCAACCATGCGACTCTTTTCAAGTCACATGTGCATGCCTGTGTGATGAACAGACGTGCGTTGCACGTATATATTCAACCATAAGGTGCGTCTCCCGCCATGGCTAGTCGATGCACATGTTCTTCACAATGATGCATCGATAACATGTTTGTGCTTCACACAAACGCATCATCGACGCGTCTGAGTAAATCTTATGTGCAGCTTCAATGCATTAATGGCTTCACACATCAACCACACAAATATTTTCAAGTCGCCCACATGGTCCTCAAAAGTAAACCTAAAAGGCCATACAGGGGACCCCTGTACAAACTAACTACCCTACAACTCAAAAAAATGAAAAGAGTAGGGTACTAGCTCTTACCTGTATCTCACTGCGTGTGTCCCAGGTACCCTAGATGACCGCAACGAAAATAAACACTTTGAAAATGGCCTCTGACCTCTAAAGCTCAACAATGAAAATGAATTGAAATTGGGCCCCTTTGGCCTATATATCACCCTTTTTCCCATTTTCTGGAGCCCATAACCGAAGCTCGGGACCTTTTTTCTCAAAACCATGAGAGACACAAGGACCAATACCACATCATCTTCATCATGGAACTCTTTGTTCCATTTATTACCAAAACTCACTTTTGGACCCATGATACTCCTCTTGTTTTTAACTCATGTCATCACAAGTTATTCATATATTTTAAAACGATATTTCACTTGGGGTATTGGCCACAGATATTGCAGGTACATCAGAAACACCATGCTTTGATCAACGCCTCGGCATAAAAGTACAAGAGCATGTATAATTCACAACTCAACGTGGTAGGCTTCTTTTTAAGCTTTGCATATCCTGATATCATTTCTCCAAAGCTCACCCTAGGGTCCGTCATCTTGACCATGTTTATCATCAAATCATCTTGAATATGATAAACACCCACGATGTTCTATAGAGCCTTCACACTCATGGCTCCATGCATATTCATAGGCCCCCATTCATTATCAGGATCCATAATCACCCACTCTAGTCCGAGAACCATCTCATTTATACGCCTTAATGATCATCCTCATTCTGTTTCACTCATCACATACTAAAACCCACTCCTGGGCCACCATTAATATTTTACGAGGGATTAAGCAAAACACATTGCCACATTCCACATTTGGCCTATCACATCCCCATTAATATAGCACATGTGTGTCACTTCATATGCCTCACCACCCCCACACCGATACCAACCAATGGGGCCCCCACCCTCAAAAAACAAATACCATCCTCACATCATTATGCAGGACCCACACATGTTATTGGGGCACCCATCTACATGTTTGTACATCCAAACCAATTTTACATTCTTTTGGAAAGCATACAAAGGTTTTTTTAGGAAAAAGTCTCCCACCCATATTTTTAAGTTTCATACCTCACAACAGATTCTAGTCACCCTTGGTTGGGGCTTGCACATTTTTCACCAATACCTGTCACGTTAGTCAAAGCATACTTACACACACCTTGGATGTCCTATCGACTCCAGGGTTACCCCTATTAGAAATTATTTTGACTTCCACCACTTGAATTACTTTTTCGACCTTGGTCCAGTTGTCCATAACCATTACTTGTAGAAAACTCTTACTATCATGCATTTTTAACCCACCATGTTACAATTTGTTTCTCTAGAAACATCGATTCCATATATCAACACTTTTTGGACAGTTGATTCTTCTTTCCTGTCGACCTCACCAATCATATTCCAGGATTGAGGTAGTACCTTGGAGAGGTTCCCCCTTTAAGGAACATCCTCGGGTATCACAATGGGAATAAACATTGCCCATCGATTTCATCGAGCCCCCTGACATTCGACATCAACACCAGTTTTCATGTCAAGGTAGTATCGTACTTCATAATTGCTGCAATTATGCCTTTTAGTCGAATAATCATGCATTATTAAGCATCTCTTTTAGCAATTATTCATCCATAATGCACGAGAGGTTCCCAAATTTGAAGACCCATGCATAAATTAGCACCCCACTAAAAAATGATTCACCTAGATGATGCATGTGGGCACCGACTTTCTTACATCTAGAAGAAATTGTTAACCCCAAAAAATTGTAAACCACAAAAGACACTACATATTTTGCAACAAAAGGTACAAATTAGGATTTTCCAGCCAAAGACATTATGGAAATAATAAAAATTTAACTTTTCTTAAGGTCATAAGAGGATATTTTTTATCGTACACTAGAATAAAGGAGGAAATGTGTGATAGCATGGCTTTTCCTTCGAAAGTCGAATGATCGAAGGAAGGGAAAGCTCAACATTCCGGAACCACTTCCCACACTTGGGAAGGAGAATCCCTGACATGGCCAATCAAGGGAAACCGACTTTAGTTCACCCTGAAGATATGTAGCCCTCAATGGAATCATCTTGTCCTACTCTTGGGTCACTATCACTATTTAACCAAGGGAAGGAATATGGGTTCAAAATTTTCTATATAAACAAGCCATGGGAAGAGAAAAATATGAGATGTTTTTATGGTGGAAAAATCACTATCATGGCAACACCACATTTCATTTTTGAAGCAAAGGAAGTGAGACTACTATCATGTTGGCCATATTTATTCTAAGCAATCCAACATCTTAGTGAGAGAAGAAGAGTCCACCATTGGAGTGTCTTCACACTTATTTTTAGAGAGAGGAGAATCTTGTAAATAAGTTTAGGAAAGGGACCTCCTTGCTGAGGATATTTGAGCACAATAGCTCAAAGGATTTTCCGCAGGTGTTTTTAGTATTCTATTGTATTCTTCTACCACCGACACTCAATAAAGGGAGTCTTTTTCCATTATTGTTTTGACTTGTTGCTCCATTGAGAGTTGTTTGTATTTGTCTCTTTTGTTTAAGTTCATATTTGTAGATGAGTTTTTTTCACTATTTGTAATGCTTTGTTTGTTTTAAGTATGTCCACTAACAACACTACTTATCTCTGTGATACTTCGTAGGGAACAACCAACTGTGAAGGATGTGTTATTTGGCACTCCATTGCCACAAAAACACTAACACAGGAGGTTTGTCAACACGATTGTTCCACTTCTCACATCCAATATTATTGCATTGGAAATTCAGGAGGTGAATGAGGCTAAAGCACAAATGATCATTCTAGATGGAGTTAGAGACCACCTTATGCCTCATTTGGCTAAGAAGAAAACAACCAAATAGATGTGGGATACTGTAAATAAATAATATGAAGCAAAGAATTAAAATAGAAAGATGGCATTCAAAGACAAATAATTGTGCAATGTGAATATGGTGAAAGGAAAGAGTGTGGTTTCCTACCTGAATAGAATGGCTCAGGTAAAGGATGAGTTGGAAGTTATAGGGGAAGTTATATAAAACTAAGATATGGTCTGGATAGCCTTAAAATGCTTCACCTAGGAGTGTGATAACTTTATGAAATTTGTGGTGGGTCAAGAAAAACTTCTACAATGGAGTGAGTTGTGGGATGACTTAAGAAGTGATCCAATAGGGTTCTCTTAGTAAAATCCAGGTGAAAGAAGAGGGTGTTAATGAAGAGAATGTGGCTCTTGCAGCAAATGGAAAAGGCAAAGGAAAGATGAAGGGGAGTGGGGATCCACTTCTAAGGAGAAATACATGAGCAAGGTCAAGTGCTTTGCTTGTAAATAATAGGGTCACTATGTTGATCAGTGCCCTAACAAGAAGAAGGGTAAGGAGGGTGAAGTTAGTCGAGTGGTAGCTTTAACTATAGTAAATAAATTTTAAAAATATTTCAAGAAGGATTTCTCCTTGGTGTATCATATTTCGAGTAGTAGTGTTGTTGAGTGTGAGAACATTGGAGTTTGGTTTGTGGATAGTGGGGCATCATGCCACATGAAAATAACTAGAGCTATTTTCCTGAGTATGACATGTATCATCTTGGACATGCATGTTGTACGTGGGGTTATCACCACACATGCATTGAGGAGTATTGGATACATGGGGATACAATTGGATTAAGGAGGATATCTAGAGTGTTATATGTTATTTTTTCACATCTGGTCAATAGGCCTACAAACTGGATCAATCAACATACATGAAAACCTTGTCATCATTCCTACACAAATCCCTAAGCATGACTCCAAAATCCTTGATTTTATGGGATTAATTACTTCATTTCCATTATTTTAAGCCCCAACACACCCTGGCCCTTTAGGGACCTGCGTTCACTAGCAGTTTGCCCCATTTTGCACTTGCAATGTGTTATCACCCAAAAAAAATTCAAAACATCATTGTGTCAACTCTGTTTTTTATCATGATCTAAAATGGGTTTGAAATTCATTTTAGGATTTGGTTAAGGGTAGGTTATAATGTCATCATTGGATTCAAATAAAGTATTTAGAGGTCCATTCCATGATCAAATATTAACATTTTCCATATAGGGGTCAATCCATAAGGTTTTGGGTTAAATTTCTGCAATTAGCCAAGAATCCTCTATTTTTTAGTGACGCTAGTTCAAAAAAGAGGATTTGTGCTACAAAATCGTTGCTACTTTCGTAGCGCAAAATGCAGAAAATATACTACAGGCGCTACGAAAGCGCAGTTTTGTAGCTGCAACTTCAAAGGCAGTTTCTGAGAAATTGAAAATGAATTTTAGAAATATGAAAGAGGTTTTTCTTCATAACATATCTAAATATTAAAACCTCTCTCATTTTCTTAAAATTCATTAGGAGGTGGGAGAAATTGATAAATTAAAATGAGCTACAAAACTGTTGTTACTAAATTGTCTTGTACATGACTTTTTAGCAGTCAACTTCAAGTTCAGTTTCTGGCCAAATGGAATTTTTTTTTGGAATTATGAAAGAGATTTATCTTCATCCCAGCCCCAACTACAAAAAAAATCTCTTAAATTTCTCACAGGTGTTATCAGTTGGGAGATACAAGGATTTCATTGAAGCCCTATTTTCAAAAATAGAGTTTTCCTATTTTACACATGTTTTTCAAAGGCAGTTTCTGGATAGCAGGTGATGTGTTTCAAAAAAAAAACAGAGATTTTTATTAAATACATAGTGGCCTACAAAAACCTCCTTTATTTTCTCAAAATAAATCATGGAGTAGGAGATATAGGCTATGTCCCAAGACCTATTTTTCAGGAAAAACAGGAAAATCCAATAGGCCAACCTATTGCAAATGAAGAAGAAATGCCTCAAAAAAGTTAAAATGAAGTTAGTATATGGTTGTTGTGGTTTTTATATGATGATATAAGAAATATTTTGAGGTTTTGGGGCAATAATACTTTTCACTTGGTAAATTTTTTGACAAAACTGCATATTTAGCAGTTTTGTAGCACATTTAGCGTAAAAAAGCAGAAAAGCGCTACGAAACTGCTGTAGCAGCTTTTCTTGCTCTTTTTCATCAAGTTTTGAAGTGTAAAAAGATGAATCAAGAACTGAAATTACTAGGGAGGATTTATTAAAGGGTAATCAAGACAATCTTGGATGAAAGAAGTCAAAAAACAGAATTCAAAGAGTGTAAAAGAGGAAAAATAGAAACCAATTGCTAGTAGGAAATATGAGAAAGACAAGAAGCCAAGCAACATCAAAGGGAAAAGTAGTTGTTCCAGTGATAGAGGATAACCCAGTGATGAAAGGAAACTTGGATGATATACTTCATGAAATTGATATAGAAGAATCATGCATTGTGCAGGCAGATTTCAATGAAGTGAATGATCCTAAATAGAAAAAAATCAAATCAGCAAAGAAATTGGATTTTGAAGGTGAGAATGCAGATTTTGTTTTCCAAGCTAGGAAACCTCTAACTAGACATGAAAAGAAACTCCAAGGAAGTAGTAAAGATACCCAAGTAACTATTGAAGTAGCTAAGGCCCCTAAAAAGGTGATTGATCTCTCATCTCCTATAGTAGAGCATGCAGTCAACAAGGCAGAGAAGGGAAAAGAACACATGTCAGAGTGTCAGCTGTTGGAAGAAATTTTGAAACTAGCAAATCAAGAAATGGAAATGATGAGAAAGATGGCAAGAAAGCACAACATTGAAAATACAAAATTCAAGAGGTTGAAGGTTGTTTGGGAAGGTCAATCAGTTGCTAGGTCAGAGATCCCAAGCAGTGCCCAGCAATTCTATATATGGACAGTTCCAGCTATTAAAGAGGCAAGGCTTGTTAGAGTCATCAACACTCATTTGAGAGCAAGCAGCAGGAAGCTAAGAAGCCAAGTGAAATATTTGGAAATACAGTTAAAATTGACTCAGGATGAGCTTAAAAAAAACAAAGGTGCAGAATGAAAAATCATTAAAAGGTCAAAAGCTAAATCAAATGGAAAACTAAGAATGAGCCTCATGAAAATTGTGTTTTTAGTTCATATGATCTATTGTTTTGATGAAACCAGTGGTTTTCTAAGTTTTGGCACATTTTTGGTTTTCATTTTGAAGAAATCTGGAAAAAATTACTCACTCAACAGTTTCGTAGCGCAACCAGTGTAAAAAGAGTGAAAAGTGCTACGAAACTACTGAAAGTCATTAAAAAAAAACAAACAATTGTTTTCTGGTTTGAGAAGTCAACTTCCCAGGAGGTTTCGGAGCAACTAAAAACGAATTTGGGAAAACTGAAAGAGTTTTTTATTCCTAACAGACCTAAATACAAAAACCTCTCTCAGTTTCTTCAAATTCATTAGGAGGTGTGAGAAATGGATAAATTAAAATGTGCTACGAAAAGCACTACGAAACTATGATTCGTTCGTAGCGCAACTTTGTTTTCAATTTTTTTTTGGATAATTCGAAGACAATGTTGCACAGCTAGCATAGGGAGATGAAAAAAGACATATGGTTTAGTTATTGGCAGCAAATGGCATCTAAAGCATGGTTCAATAAATGGTCAGAATGTCCCAAGGAGTCAAAGAAATCAAAGGCCTAAAAAACAGGGAGACAGTTTCCTAGGTTTCAGGTGAATATCATCATCACCCTCATGGTCACAACAAGTTGGAGCTCATCATCAGAATTTGACTTCATGAAGATAAAAAGTGTCATTTGATGTGTTTAAGTTTAGATAAGGTTGTTAGGAGTTAAGTTAAAGATTTTTAGTCCTATTTGAAATAGGACTGCTCATTAGGTTTGCAGCTGTCATTTTGTTATAAAGACCATGTTTATGGTTAGAAAAGGTGTCAAAAAGTAGGATTTCGAAGTCTATAGTGGAGGATAAGGTTATCCTAGATTGTAAATGGTCTATGAAAGGCCAAGAGGTCGAATTAGCAAAGGGTTGGAGACTTTTTGGCAAAAGCTTCTGCTTTATGTAATTGACTATGATCAGTAATGCAGAGAAGTTTTTCTTCTTGACAGACCTGAGATTCTCATGGGGTTTTAATGCTTTATTGATCTACCTATTATGTTTACTCAGAATTCATAATCCTATTCTCTAACTTCCTTTAGTAATGAGATGACTATGTTTTTCTGTGTTTTACGAGTGAATTGTATTTGAACCACTAGCAGTAGATTTCATTGCTATTGCTCAGAATTCATAACTCTATTCTCTGACTTCCTTTAGCAATGAAATGACTGTGTTGACCTATTTTCTTGAGTGAATTTTCTTTTTTTAAGACCCCTATTTGCCTCAGCTTCCATGTCAAGAAACCTTGCCACTGAACCTACTGATTTGTTGACTCCATAAGCCCAATGGTAGTATTAGTCTTCATCTTTTCAACATGCAAATATAAAAAATCAATACTTAATTCATAGAGTTAGCCATCTATCTATATCTTTATTCCATATCGTTAACCCTTGAGAGAGCCCTCTCAAGCTGAGGAGGCTAAGCCTCAGTCAAAATATTGGTTTGAAATAGTTACACTGAAGTTGTCTGATCAGCAGCCAATCAGGTACGATTTTGGTGATAACACAATGATCATTAGCAAGTTTTCCCTTGCTGGGAGTGTGATGATTCTATAAATTTGGGAAAAATAAAAAGAAACTTGAAGCTTCCTCTTCTAGAAGCTCCCAAGAGTTTTTTCAACCATTTACCTTGGATAAGAACTTCAAATCTGTCAAACTAGGAGGTAACTCCTCAAATCAGAATGTGTATTAGCTGAAGAATGCATATGTATTTATGCATGGAGGTGAGGCTATTGGAATTCATCTCCCAATGACTCTTGGCATTCCTTATTTCCTAATATTAAATAATATACAATATTACATGTGCACACCCATCCCATAGGATTAGGTGTCAACATTCCCCCCTTTAATTCGAAGGGATGTTGGTGAGTCCAAGCATCGATCTGAACTTTTCAAACTTTTCTCTTTCAAGTGCTTTGGTGAAGATGTCAGCATTTTTCTCATTTGTGGAACAATGATGTAGATGGATGGTTTTGGCCTGAACATGATGTCGAATTAGATGGTACTTTGTATTGATGTGCTTTGTTCGATCATGGAACTTTGGGTTCTTGGCCAACCTTATTGCAGAAGTGTTGTCGATCATGAGTGGTGTGGAATACATTTGTTTCATCTGCAAATCTTCCAGGATTTTCTGGAGCCACAAAATTTCCTTTGTTGCTTCAGCTGCTGCCACATATTCTGCCTCGGTCGTGGAATTTGCTGGAACTGACTGTTTGCGTGATCTCCATGAGACAGCTCCTGATCCAAGACTCATGGTGTAACCTGTAGTAGACACCCCTGTTTCTTTGTCTTCATCAAATTCTGAATCAGAATATCCGATCAAGCTGAAGTCGCCTACCTGTGTATATTTGAGTCCATAGTCTTGAGTCCCCTTCAAGTACCTTAACACTCTTTTTGCAGCAGAACAATGTCCTTCACAAGGTTTTTGCATGAACCTTGAGAGGATTCCAACAGCAAATGAAATGTCAGGTCTGGTGGTGGTCAGGTAGATAAGACTTCCTACAAGTTGTCTATACTTAGTTGCATCCTCAAATTCCTTCCCTTCAATAGATGTGAGCTTCAATTTTTGTTCCATTGGAGTGGTTAAGGGATTACATTCATCCATGCCAAAATTGTTCAAGAGATCTCCAATGTACTTCTTTTGAGAAAGAAATATGAATTTAGGATGTTGAATTACTTCAATACCCAAATAGTAATGAACATGACCCAAATGAGTCATTTCAAAACCTTTCTTCAACTCTTTCTTCATGGATGCAATATAGCTCTCATTGTTTCCTGTTATCAAAAGATCATCTACATATACCACAAGATATACAACTTTTTTTCCAACTTTCTTAACAAACAAAGTTGCATCATCAAGATCAAAATGTTTGAAGTCAAGTTTCAGAAGATGCTCGGTTAATTTCTCATACCAGGCTCGTGGTGTTTGCTTGAGGCCATACAAGGATTTTATAAGCTTGCAAACTTTGTGTTCTTGACCCTTTACAACAAATCCTTCTGGATGGGACATATAAACTTTCTCCTTTAGATCTCCATTCAAGAAGGTTGTTTTTACATCCATTTGATGGACTTTCCATCCATTCTGAGCTGCTAAGGCAAAGAGAGTCCGGATGGTGGTCCATTTTGCTGTGGGAGCAAAAGTTTATTCATAATCGACTCCTTCTTTTTGTGCAAAACCTTTTGCCACAAGCCTGGCCTTGTGCTTGTCAAGTGAGCCATCTGCTTTATACTTGTTCTTGTAGACCCACTTACAGCCAATTGGTTTTGTTCCCAAAGGCGGATCAACTAGCTTCCAAGTGCCATTCTTTATCAAGGCATCATACTCCTTCTGCATCGCTTCTTTCCATTCATCATGAGAAGCGGCTTATTTGAAGGAAGTTGGTTCATGATCTATAGACAAACTCAATTCACAGTTATAAGCAATATCCATATCAACAGGAGAATCAGAATTATCTACATCACCTTCGATTTGTTGAGTGGAACTTCTTGTTCCTGTTTTTCCAACCTCATCGGGATGAACATTCTCCAGTGTCTTTGTCAGCCATTTGGGAGGACCTTTCTGAGATGGCCCAGGCTGGTCATTTGACTGAGTTGGGATTGATTCAAGATTCAATCTCCCAATTCTGTCAATCACATCATCCAATGTGTCATCCGTGGTTGTTTCTTCATATGGGGGAGAGAGTGCTGTAGGACATGATTCCACAGTTTGATTCAATATCGGAATCCCCCCTTCAAGATGTGGAATCACATTATCAAATTCTTGGAAAGACTTTGCATGTGTGAATCTATCCAGGTGATCAATTTTCCGCTCAACAACCTTGTCACTCTTGGAAGATTCAAGAAATATGACATCTCTTGCTATTACAAATTTCTTATTTGCTTCATCATAGAGACGATATCCTTTGGAGGTATTGGAGTACCCCAAGAAGATACATTTTCTACTTCTAGCACCAAGTTTGTTCCTTTGATCCTTGGGTATCAAGGCATAACAGGTGGACCCAAAGACCCTGAAATTCTTTACCAAAGGAATGTGGCCATGCCACATTTCAAAAGGAGTTTTGTTTCTAATTGAACTTGAAGGACACCTATTCTTTATGTAAACAGCACATAGAACTGCATCAGCCCAAAACATCAATTTCAAATTCTTGAAAAATAACATGGAGCGGACCATATTTAAAATAGTTCTGTTCATTCTTTCAGCTACACCATTCTGTTGTGGATTATATGGCACAGTTGTTTGATGTTTGATTCCATGTTGACGAAGATAATTTTCAAATTCGTTTGAAGTGTATTCTTTTCCATTATCAGTACGTAGAGAGCCAATATGTGTTTGTGCATCATTTTCAATCCATGCATGAAAATTCTTGAAAGTTTGAAAAGCATCGGACTTATTCTTCAATAAGTAAATCCAACACATTCTGGTGTAGTCATCAATAAATGTCATCATGTATTTATTTCCATTTTCAGAAGCAATAGGCATAGGGCCACATAAATCTGAATGAACAAGCTCAAGTTTTCTATGTGCTCTGGAGTGTGAATCATGAAATGGATGTTTGCTATGCTTTCCTAGAATACAAGCATCACATTCCTTAGGTTTTCTAGGAATTGTAGGCAGTCCATTAACACCATTTTTCTTCAACAAACGAAGGCTTTCATAGTTTAAGTGTCAAAATCTAGCATGCCATAAAAGACTTGATGGGAATGTACCTTCATCATGATGTGAGCTGAATGCAAAGTTTTGAGCATGAGCAGATGAACCTTTCAGCTTCAAGAGTCTCCCTTCTTCTATTCCCTCCATGACAAGTGAGTGATCTGATGCTTTTCTAACCTCTGCCTTGCCATCAAACAAGTGAATTGAGTGTCCTTGCTGCCGGATTTCGACCAGGGACAACAAGTTTCTCTTCAACTTAGGGAGGTATAGAATCTCATGTAGGATATGATCTGGAAGACCAGGCAACTTAAGCCTGACTATGCCAAGCCCTGATGGCTTGAGTTTGGATTTATCTACGAAATATACTGCTCCATCAACTTTGTCAGTGAATTCTTCAAAAAAATATTTTCTAAATGTCATGTGACATGTTGCTCCTGAATCTAGCAACCAATCATCTCTCCATGAAGTAAATGAAACATCAAATAGGTTTTCAGTTACTCCATTGTTACAATGTGCTAGAAAAGAATGAGCCGATTAAGGTTCTTTACCTTTGTCTTTGTCATTAGTTTTACCTTTGTCTTGATTTCTTTGCTGCTGAGTTTTAGATTGTCTGCCCCTCTTTTCTCTGAAGTTTCTTCTTCGTCTTCTGCCATCTCTTTCTATGGATGAATCTGAAGCATGTCTCTTTTCTCTATGTGCCAAGTATGCAGCCTCTTTAGAAGATGAAGGGACTGTCATCTTCTTTTGAAGGAGAGAAAACAAAAACACTCTTTGCTGGAAAATATACTCAGTTTAAAAGGACAGAAACATTGCTAAAAATCACTGAATTTAAAAGGAAAAAATCTCTTTGCTGCAAATACTGAATTCTGCACAAAAAAATACATATGTATATATTTTTTTTTGTTTGGAGAAAAAATTTATATGAAAAAATGGTGGAAGGGGTGGTATTGTTGATAAATGGAGCGATATTATAAGGTGGCGGAGGGGCGGAATTATGAAAGGCGGAATGGTATTAAGATGGGAGGGGGCGGAATTATGAAGTGCGGAATGGTATTAAAAGATGGGCAGAATGGTATTAAAAGGCGGAATGGTATTATTAAGAAGGGCGGAAAGGTGGAATATTGTGTGATAGGCGTTGACAGCGTTTTAAATATATACAATGGACAGCATATGTATGGTTTTATGAATGTAATATGATATGAAGGATGGATGGGGGCAGGTAATATGAACTGCGTGGAGGTTGGCGGAATTATGGAGTGGTATTACCATATATGCAGCGTGAAGGGGAGCGGAACCTGAGCGGTATTACCCTATATGTGACAACTTATAAATGTTGACAGGGCAGCGTTGTATATAGAGGGCGGAAATATGGATAATCGAAGGGCGGTATTGTTAAACGATGACAGTGGGAAGGGCCGAAAGGCCACGAGTATGATGGCGTATTAATGAATAGGCATATGAAAGTGTAGTCGACAGGCGTGGGAAATGTAGTTGACAGGACACAGATGTTTTAGAGTCGACAGGCCACGGGAAATAAATGAGGAGGAGCGGACTGTATATATATATATATATATGACAGCGTTTTATATATAACAGCGTGGAGGTGGTATTAAACCAGGAGGCGAGCTGTCGGAGGTAAGCCAGTGCAGGTATGGCTGTAATGTAGTGGAGGGAGCGCTGTGGAGTTTGGAGCAGCGTTTTAAAAATTGGAGGGGCTGTATCAAACCGTGAGGCCACTGCTGTAGTTGGCGTGGGGATGGTGGGGAAAGTTAGCAGTGAGGAGGCACTGGTGTATGGGGAGAGATAGCAGTGAGGGAGCGCAGGTCATGAGGAAGTGAGGGATAAAGAGGGAAGGCAGAGTTGGTGAACTGTGAGAGCAGAGGGGTGCGTAACGATAGTAGGGTAGTAGGTGAGTTGAGTGAAAAGGCGTTGGGAAAGGAGAGCGTTGGAAAGAGGGAGGCCGAGAGGCCGTTACAAAAATTAGGAATAGGATCTTTGTAGGACTGCAGAGGGAGGCTGCAATTTGCAGTGTTCCAGGAACTGTAGGATTGCAGAATCTTCAGGAGCTGCAGGAGCTGCAAATGTCATAGCTATGCAGAGATAAAAAAAAATGCAGAATAACAGTATAGCAATAAGTAGGAGCAGCAAAAACTATTATTAAAAACTGACTGAGCAAAAGAGAGGGAGTTACACCACAGGTAGAAATGCCAATAGTGGGACTGGCTCTGATACCATGTCAAACCAGGAGGTAACTCCTCAAATCAGAATGTGTATTAGCTGAAGAATGCATATGTATTTATACATGGAGGTGAGGCTATTGGAATTCATCTCCCAGTGACTCTTGTCCTTCCTTATTTCCTAATAGTAAATAATATACAATATTACATGTGCACACCCATCCCATAGGATTAGGTGTCAACAAAATCCTATCTAATCCTACCTTAGAGATTTAACATTTTATCCCTTGACCTCATCTTCCCATTAAGAGTGTATCTCAATTATATATTAGTAAATGGATAATAATTCCTAAACAACCATCCTCTCCTATATATTTACTACCATCCACAAGCTAGTGGTTGGATTTTGGAGATTGATTATACCCTCATGTTGTTGCATTGGATCTAGGAGAGTCATCATTCCACGCATTGAGGTGACATAGAGGTGTGCTTTGTGGCAAGGAAGGATAAGTCAACTTGGGAAGTTCTATACAAGATCAACTTATATATTTGGTTGTAAATCTCTCCATTTCTATTAATACAAAGAGTATATGGTTTTCATATATATGATGTTTACATTGATATGTAATGCTTTTTTGATCCATTGAATAGAGTGATTGGGTAATGCTACATAGAAATCATAGATATTTTTCTTGTTGTGATTTTATGTGCAAGTTATAATTATAGAAATCAGAGCTAGAATTGGAGCGTACAGGCTAATAAGAGAGTGAAGCTTGTGACATATTCCAAGTAAGCCTCATCTCATTGTTCTATTAATTTAAGGGAAACATTATATTCTTTGCTTTATGTTATTCTAGACCAGACCAGTAGGTCTAGGGAAGATAATTCTTTCCATATTTGTAGATTTTACATAACAAATTGACAACTCCACTGGGGATCGAACCTAGAATATCAAGTTGTGCAGACCTTAAAAAATAAAACAAGGTTTTTGGAGAAAAGTTCCTTTTCTTATGTCAAGATACTTAAAAGATGAAACAAGGTTTTTGAATAAAATTTCATTTTCTTGTGTCAAGCTCCTTAAAAAATGAAATAAGGTTTTCATATCAAAGTTCCTTTTCTTGTTTCAAGCTCCTTAAAAAATGAAAGAAGGTTTCCACAACAAAGTTCCTTTTCTTGTGTCAAACTCATTAAAAAATGAAATAAGGTTCTATGAGCATAATTCTTTTATTTTTTGAATCTCATTACAAAATGAAACAGATCCCCTTCCAATTCAATTCTTTGATTAGATCTCGTAAATTCCCAGTGGAGTCTTTCACTTGACCTCATAAAAAAACTTGATTCCATCCACCTGTTAGTAACCAATAGTCTACTTAGGTGAATGAAATGAAGCTTGGGGGCCATGTGCGTTGAATTGAGTTATTGTGTTGGGGGCATGCAAACTTATATTAAGCATATTTTTCCTTTATTTCAAGATTGTGTAAAAATGAGACCAAGTTCAAGCATAGTTTCTCATGTTTCAAGCTTATGTAAAATTGAAACCATTTTCATCTTATTCTCGTGATTTCCATTTTTTTTAGCCTTTGTCTGCTATATGAGCCTTGGTTTTCTCATTCCATTGTCACCATCTTCTTGGTTGGTCATAAGCTTTCACTTGTTTGTTTTACCCTTTCCTGAGGAACCACTGTGATGAGTGGTCTTATTATCCAACCTCTTGACCTCTACATCTTTTTAATAATTCCATCGTGACCAAAACCATTTGCTACACTTTATACCACTCATTCCTATAGGAGGAGTCATCTTTCATCTCTTTTGAGACTCCCAAAATGTGAAAAGACTGTCGAGCACTTGTCTTTCTGAACTTGGTAAACTAAATGAAAATACGTCTACTCAGTATAAGTTTAACCCTTTTTATGACCGAGATAGACTATTTACGAAAAATTAATGCCTTAGTCGATAATGGCTAAGAGGTTCTCTTGGGTATCAGTTTCTTCCTTTTCAGACTCAAGGGAATATCTACGAAAATGAACCTTTGGAGTTTCCTTTTTCGTCTGTTTTTCAAACTCTCTAAAAATGAAAAAGATGTTGATTTTTCACCTTCATTGGACTTATAAAAACATCAGGCATGTAGGCTTTAACATTGTACAGAAATTATCTGCAAACGAATTCTTAAAGATAGAAAATAAACAATAGCGAGAGCATAAAACATAAAACGGATACACACAGATATTTCCCCTAGATTCCAAATTAGGACTACCAACTTGATTTTTCATTATATTCCTTTTAGTGTTACAACAAACACACACACACACACACACACACACACACACACACACACACACACACACACATATATATAGATATACATGTCGAAGCATTCATAAACACCAATTCATTAACGCTGGATTAGAACATAACCATAGTTACCTTGACTGTACCTACAAAATACCAGGGGCAGAAAACCATCATACCCCAAAACCATGTGCAAACCCATGCACAAAACCATAGGCATCCGCCCACCTAAAGTAGGGTCCAAAAAGTTTTCCTGGGATGTTTCCCTGGACCCTACGCATGTTGGAAATGTTGTCATTAATGGCAAAAGAATTGGCAAAGAAGGAGCATCTGAAACTGTAACCATGAAAAGAGGAAAATCAAAGTAGCAGCAAAAGAAGAGTGCATAATTGAAGCAGAATTGTCCAGAGATCGAGTAGGAGAAAAAAAAGGCCATCGAATAGAAAAGAATAAGTGAATGTTCTAGTAAATGTTAATTCACCCTGATGGAATCCGTGATAAGTAAGAAATCCATTGAAGGAATTAATGGTTGCGGAGATATGATGGTTTTGCTTGGATAATCAAGAACTTGAATGTACAGTTAGAAGCGGAACTGTGACAGGATAGAACTCCGATCATGCAATGGAAGGTTGATATATTATAGCAGAATTGAAGACAGAATGACATTGAATTGTCTCAAGTTGATGTTTGTGAGGAAATCCCGTCCATTGGTTCTTCATTCCCCTCATAGAGGAAGCCTGCGTATAACTAACTCTATTCTAATGGTAGTGAAAATCCCGTCGGAAGAGAACTAAATTTGTTCGTTGTTTATTGGAAATCCTACCGAAGATACACCAAAGTTAAATAATTAAGAAGGATAGAGCAAACTCAGACTAACCCTTTGGAATCATGAATGGAACCTGGAAGAAAAGAGGTAGAACACAACAAAAGGAAGTGCAATGAAACCCTGCGTGGAAGAGCAGAACCGTGACCGAGTGAACAGTGAAGGCGGTTTATGGTTTTCATCACACCACCTATGAGGAGTGAGTGGTATTTGAGGAGTTGGGAGCGATTCCATAAATCATTCGACATGTGGCAAGGAGGACCCACGGAAAACCGCTTGTCACAGTGCGCCATCGCGTGTTATTGTTCGACCCAGGATGCCCAGCGATATTGATACAGACCGTTGATCTGGGAAGATGCCATTGAATGGTGGCTGTGTTCGGAAGGTGCGCGAAGGATAACCCAGGTACGGCGTGCCATCGCGCGTTATTGCCCGTGCAAGTTACCCAAGCGATATCCGTCGATTTGGATGTTGCGGCGCGATGGAACGTGAGCCCTTCGATTGGGTTGATTGTTAGCGCTGGGCCCCAATTTAATTTATATTGCTCATTGTTAAGGTCTATTTAAAAGCGCTGGTTATTAATATAAAGTTCTATTATATATTTTAAATTTCCAAAGGTTATGGATAATGTTTATTTATCAAATTCCATGAATTTGATAAATAAAATTCCAATAAAAGAAGGAATAACATCAGCGGTTGGATGGTTTTGACTCATGGTTTTACTAAAGGCAAAAACTATATAAGGAGAAGAAGATTATTGTACAAGGTGTGCATGCGTAAGGGTGGTGAATGAATAATTTTCTATAAGGAATATCTGCATGAACGAACTCTATTCTTAATTGATAAATCTGAATCTACGATGCACCCATGGATATAATGATTTGACGATGATGAATCTCTGGTCTGATCGACTGACGAAATCATGAAGAACTGGTGCGAGTGTACTGAAGAAAATGAATAAATCTGATGGCCTGCAAGGTACGTCGTGTGGAAACTGATGGATCCAGTATGAAAATTGATGGAACATGGTCCGTAGTGGTGCTGAGGGTCGAAGCCTTCAGTGAGGGGGTTGTAGCTCCCTTCCACTAGTAGCTGGTAAATGAGAGAAGGTTGTAGCCTTTCTGCAGGTAGGTGCCTGCGTGTTGGTATAAGTCTGCGCTAGCATAAATTGTAAGAATTTTTCTTTATAATAAATATTGAAGACTGAGATAACAACAACGGTGGTTTCTCCCAAATTGGGTTTCCACCTTAAATACTGGTGTTCATATGTGTGACTTATGTTTGATGGTTTGTTCTATTATTTCTGTTCATACTTACTGCTTACTAAACATCTGATGAATGAATGATGCAATGATCTAAGTAAAGACATAATAAGATCTCTAGACATACACGTTGGATTCTGTAAAATAGCATATGGTTTTAAGAGAAAGAAAAAGTAAAAAGTTTTCAGCCCTAAATACTGATTCACCCCCCCCCTCTTAGTATTTTTCCCAACAATTGGCATCAAAGCAGGTCCTTCTGAAAAAGCTTAGCCGCTAGAAGGAAGATCAAGCAAGATGAGCAATCAAGATGGAACAACATCTATCAGGCCTCCGCTCTTTAACGGAAACAATTTAATCTTCTGGAAAACAAGGATGAGATCCTATCTTCAGTCTCTAGGAGCAAATGTATGGGAAATTGTTGAACAAGGATATCAATATCTAGCTGCAGTACCAACAGATCCGACGAAAAGAAAGAATTATGAAACAAATGCAAAGGTGGTCAATGCTCTATTGGGAAGTCTAACTGAATCAGAATTTGTCAAAGTCATGCAGCTGAATATAGCAAAGGTAATATGGGACAAAATCATTCTAAGTTATGAAGGTGTTGCAAAGGTAAAAAGTGCTAAACTCCAAACTCTCAGAATTCAATATGAGAATCTAAAAATGGATAATGAGGAGAGCATTGCAAATTTATTTTTACGTCTTGATGATATTTTAAATCATATGAGAAATCTGGGAGAAACAATAACCGAATCTACTCTGGTTGAGAAAATTTTAAGATCACTAACGGCAAAATTTGAGTCGAAAGTTTCTGCTCTTGAAGAAAAGCAGGATCTTCAAAATCTTACTATGGTGCAACTTCATGGCATACTAAGTGCATATGAAATGAAAAGAGGAGGACCATCTGAAGTCAAAGAAGTAGTCTTTAGAACTTCTACAAAAGGGAAGGAAGTACAAAAAACAGAAGGATCAGGATATATCTCAAAAGAAGATGAGATAAACTTTGTAAAGAAACTTCAACTTGGCACAGGATGGTTCAGAGGTAAGCTTCCTTTCAAATGCTTTGATTGTGGAAGAGTTGGTCATTATGCTGCTAAGTGTCCTCATAAAGAAACACATAACAAGGGGAAGGAAGTAGCAAGAAGGAATAAGAATCGTTTTAGCACTAGAAAAAGTTACTATACTCATGAAGACAGTGATGGGTTATCTGATAGTGAGGAAGAATGTGAACAAGATCTTAGACTTCTCATGGCATTTGAAAAAGAATCTAGAGAAGAAAAGGATACTTTTGTGGATGCTCTAGAAGACAATGATTTTCTTGATGAAAACAATCAACTCAAAATTTGCTTAGAAGAGAGTAAAATAACCATAGAAACTCCGAAAAATCAGCTTGAAGAAAAAGAGAAACACAATGAGAAATTAGAGTGTGAAGTAGTAAGTCTAAGAAAATAAATTGAGAAAGTAAAGACTCTGAATCTTAGATTTGCTAAAGGATCTGAAACCTTAGATGATATTATCAAGGTACAACGTTCTCCTCTTATAAAGACAGGTCTTGGATATATCGGAGAATCTTCTCAGGCTTCAGCACCAAATTATCTAAAAGCAGCTACAACTGGTATACAACATGTGCCACTCAGCAAGGGAATAAAGAATATTTGCAGATAAAGCATGATCATCTCAATTCAAAGAACACTAACAGGAATATCTTTCAAAGAAACACCAATCAACATGTAAATTCAAGTAGGAGATTTCATGATCGCAGAAATTTCTTCTTCAATGGACAATGTTTCTCATGTCACAATTTTGGTCATAAAGTTGTTCAATGTGTTGCATATAAAACCATCATGACAAGAGAAGCAAGAAAGAAAAGGATTGATATTGAAACAAAGAAGAATACTTATAACAACTTTTCTCCTCTTCAAAATGAATTTGAATGTGCTTATTGCAATAACTTTGGCCATGAAGAATCTGAATGCAGGAGCAAAGTTCAGCCAAAAGAACATGATCCTTCAAGCTCCAAAGTACGGAAAAAGAAGGAACTACAGGTTGAAAATTGTGGCATAGCGTTATTTTCAGAAGATGAATAAAATCAATGGTACATTGATAGTGGATGCTCAAGACACATGATAGGTGACAAAAACAAACTTCTTACATATAGTGCTCTAGAAAAGGAAAATAATGTTACATTTGGAAATGATACTCCTGCGGTCATTAAGGGAAAAGGGTCTGTTTTTCTAAAAGAAAAGGTGAAAGCTAATGAAGTCATGTATGTGGATGGATTAAAGCATAACTTGTTAAGTGTAATTCAAATGTGTGATCAAGGAATCGAAGTTGTCTTTAGTTCAAAAGAATGTGTGGTACGTGATCTTGATACAGGCAAAACAATTATAAAAGGAAAAAGAACTCCAAGCAACTTGTATGTATTAAATAACTGCAAAGAAAAATGTTACTTGAGTAAATCTTTAGAAAATTGGCTATGGAATAGAAGGTTGGGGCATCTGAGTTTCTCTCAAATC
Organism: Pinus albicaulis; assembly: GCA_034641835.2. Classification (NCBI taxonomy): domain Eukaryota; kingdom Viridiplantae; phylum Streptophyta; class Pinopsida; order Pinales; family Pinaceae; genus Pinus; species Pinus albicaulis. Next base: position 1,174,742,843 of record CM076574.1, on the reverse strand, counting down.
AACAAATCAAGCAGACTTAAAGTTGTTCGTGATCTTCCCAATATTACTCTACCTGAAAATATCATATGCAAATCTTGCCAATTCGGTAAGCAAACCAGAGTACAATTTAATGCCAAGGAAGGATCATCAAGTAAGCCTCTTGAACTCATTCATAATGACATATGTGGACCTATGAGGAAAAATTCACCACGTGGTGAAGAATACTATATCTTATTCATTGATGATTTCTCTAGAATGTGTTGGATTGGGCTGCTTAAACACAAAGATGAAGCATTTGAGAAATTTCAGATATTCAAAGCACTGGTTGAGAATGAATTAGATCTAAAAATTAAGTGCCTCAGATCTGATCGAGGAGGAGAATATACATCAGATGAATTCCTTGAATTTTGTGAACAACATGGCATAAAAAGACAGTTCTATGTAGCTGGCACTCCACAAAAAAATGGTGTTGCAGAAAGAATGAATAGAACATTTCAACAAATGGCTAGAGCTATGCTTGATGATTCTAGAACACCTGACACATTTTTGGGAGAAGCAGCACATACAGTAGTAAAAATTCTCAACAAGGCACATGTTAGTGTAAATAGTGATAAAAATCCTTATGAACTCTAGTATGGTAATCCTCCCACTGTAAAGCACTTTAGAATTTTTGGAAGCAAATGCTTTATCAAAAATAATGATGAAAAACTTGGCAAGTTTGAACCCAGAGCAGATGAAGGAATACTTCTTGGTTACTCCTCTAGGAGTAGAGCATATAAATGTTACAATAAAATACTTCGAAAGATTGTTGAATGTATTGATGTTGTTATTGATGAGTCTCCTGCAGCTCCAAAAGAAGAAAAACAAACAACAGATGAAGATGATGATGACATATATCCTTCTACATCAAATAGGAATGATATAGACAGTGAACCCAATGAAGAACCCAAAGATGATTTATCTGAAAAAGCTCCATCCAGATATGTTCAAAAGAATCATCCAGAATCTCAAATCTTGGGAGAAAAGGGATCAGGTGTACAAACAAGAAGGACTCTTGTGGGATCTTCTAGCAATATGGAATTTCTGTCCACTATTGAACCACACAATGTCAGTCAAGCCTACAAAGATGAATGTTGGATTCAAGCCATAAATGAAGAGCTTGATCAAATTGAGAAGAATCACACTTGGGAATTAGTACCAAGAACTCATGACAAAAATGTCATTGGAACCAAATGGATATTCAAAAACAAGTTAAATGAGAATGGGGATGTTATAAGAAATAAAGCTAGACTTGTTTGCAAAGGGTATGCTCAACAAGAAGGTATAGACTTTGAAGAAACATTTTCTCCTGTAGCTAGACTTGAAGCCATAAGAATGTTTCTTGCTTTTTCAAGCTTCCAACAAATCACAGTTTATCAAATGGATGTTAAATCTACTTTTCTCAATGGAGATCTAGAAGAAGAAGTTTATATAGAACAACCAGAAGGATTCATTTTGGGAAATGATGAAAATCTTGTTTGTAGACTTAAAAGGCTCTATATGGTCTCAAACAAGCTCCAAGGGCATGGTATTATCGTCTTGACAAATATCTTCATCAACAAGGATTTTCAAAGGGGTCTTCTGATAGCAACTTATACACAAAAACTGAAAATAACAAACTATTGATTGTGGTTGTATATGCTGATGATATCATTTTTGGAAGTAATGAAGAGTCTATGAGTCAGAAATTTTCTTCTGATATGCAGCAAGAATTTGAAATGTCTTTACTTGGGGAACTAACATTCTTTCTTGGCTTGAAAGTGCAACAAGCAACAGATGGCATATTCTTATCACAAGCAAAATATCTTAAGAAAATCTTGAAGAAGTATGGCATGGAAGATTTCAAACCTGTAAGTACACCAATGATAACCGGATGTAATCTTAGTTCTAATGATGATTCCCCCATGTTGAATCAACCAGAATATAGATCTATGATAGGAAGTCTACTTTATCTCACTGGGACAAGACCAGACATTATGCATGCAGTTGGGATTGTTGGATGATTCCAAGCTAATAGAAAAGAGTCTCACCTTCAGGCTGTGAAAAGAATATTCAAATATCTACAAGGAACTCAATACTTTGGACTATGGTATCCAAAGAATGTTGATCTTACTCTTCATGCATACACTGATGCAGATTGGGCTGGAAATTTTGATGATCGGAAAAGCACCAGTGGTGGTGAATTCTATATGGGGCCCCGGTTAGTATCTTGGTTCAGTAAGAAGCAAAGCTCTATTGCCTTATCTACAGCAGAAGCAGAATATGTGGCTTCCGCATCATGTTGCACTCAACTTCTCTGGATGATGCAAACCTTACAAGACTTTCAAATCAAATGTTCACCTCCTATATCCATTATGTGTGATAACACAAGTGCCATCAGTATCTCAAAGAATCCTGTTATGCATTCCAAGACCAAGCACATTCCCATCAAATATCCCTCAGACTTACGTGAACAAGTGCTTGAACAAAAAGTGAAATTGGAGTATGTTCCCTCCAAAGAACAAGTTGCTGATATATTTACCAAAACTCTACCCAGGGAAGCGTTCGAATATCTCAGACAGAAACTGGGAGTAGTCTCTGCCATGCAGAAGATCAGATCTACTTAAATATGGACGATTAAATTGGTTGTGAGGTGTTGTTCGGCATCAATGAATGCACAGGCTAAGGGGGAGCATTGGTCATATGAAAAGCATGCATTGTTGGCATTTATAAGTCATTTTTTGTTTGAAGATACAACATGATCTCAGGGGGAGCATGGTATTGTCGGTTCAAAGGATCTTGATCAACTCTTTGACATTGATGTCAAAGGGGGAGGAAAAGCAAAAAGGGGGCTTCTATGAAGACAATCAGAGGAAGAGTATTGCCATCAATGCCAAAGGGGGAGATTTTTGGAAATGTTGTCATTGATGGCAAAAGAATTGGCAAAGAAGGAGCATCTGAAACTGTAACCATGAAAAGAGGAAAAGCAAAGTAGCAGCAGAAGAAGAGTGCGTAATTGAAGCAGAATTGTCCAGAGACAGAGTAGGAGAAAAAAAAGGCCATCGAATAGAAAAGAATAAGTGAATGTTCTAGTAAATGGTAATTCACCCTGATGGAATCCGTGATAAGTAAGAAATCCATTGAAGGAATTAATGGTTGTGGAGATATGATGGTTTTTCTTGGATAATCAAGAACTTGAATATACAGTTAGAAGCAGAACTGTGACAGGATAGAACTCCGAACATGAAATGGAAGGTTGATATATTATAGCAGAATTGAAGACAGAATTACATTGAATTGTCTCGAGTTGATTTTTGTGAGGAAATCCCATCCATTGTTTCTTCATTACCCTCATAGAGGAAGCCTGCGTATAACTAACTCTATTCTAATGGTAGTGAAAATCCCGTCGGAAGAGAACTACATTTGTTCTTTGTTTATTGGAAATCCTACCGAAGATAGACCAGATTTAACTAAGTAAGAAGGATAGCGCAAACCCAGACTAACCCTTTGTAATCATGAACGGAACCTGGAAGAAAAGAGGTAGAACGCAACAAAAGGAAGTGCGACGGAACCCTGCGTGGAAGAGCAGAACCGTGACTAAGTGAACAGTGAAGGCGGTTTATGGTTTTCATCGCACCACCTATGCAGAGTGAGCGGTATTTGAGGAGTTGGGAGCGATTCCATAAATCATTCGACACGTGGCAAGGAGGACCCACGGAAAACCATGTGTCACTGTGCGCCATCGCGCGTTATTGTTCGACCCAGGATGCCCAGCGATATTGATACAAACCGTTGATCTGGGAAGATGCCATCAAATGGTGGTTGTGTTCAGAAGGTGAGCAAAGGATAACCCAGGTACGGCGCGCCATCGTGCGTTATTTCCCGTGCAAGTTACCTAAGCGATATCCGTCGATTTGGATGTTGCGGCGCGATGGAACGTGAGCCCTTCGATTGGGTCGATTTTTAGCGCTGGGCCCCAATTTAATTTATATTGCTCATTGTTAAGGTCTATTTAAAAGAGCTGGTTATTAATATAAAGTTCTATTATATATTTTAAATTTCCAAAGGTTGTGGATAATGTTTAGTTATCAAATTCCATGAATTTGATAAATAAAATTCCAATAAAAGAAGGAATACCATCAACGGTTGGATGGTTTTGACTCATGGTTTTACTAAAGGCAAAAACTATATAAGGAGAAGACGATTATTGTACAAGGTGTGCATGCGTAAGGGTGGTGAATGAATAATTTTCTCTAAGGAATATATGCATGAACGAACTCTGTTCTTAATTGATAAATCTGAATCTACGATGCACCCATGGATATAATGATTTGACGATGATGAATCTCTGGTCTGATCGACTGACGAAATCATGAAGAACTGGTGCGAGTGTACTGAAGAAAATGAATAAATCTGGTGGCCTGCAAGGTATTTCATGTGGAAATTGATGGATCCAGTATGAAAATTGATGGAACATGGTCCACAGTGGTGCTGAGGGTCGAAGCCTTCAGTGAGGGGGTTGTAGCTCCCTTCCAGTGGTAGCTGGTAAACGAGAGAAGGTTGTAGCCTTTCTGCAGGTAGGTGCCTGCGTGTTGGTATAATTCTGCGCTAGCATAAATTGTAAGAAGTTTTCTTTATAATAAATATTGAATACTGAGATAACAGCAGCGGTGGTTTTCTTCCAAATTAGGTTTCCACCTTAAATACTGGTGTTCATATGTGTGACTTATGTTTGATGGTTTGTTCTATTATTTCTGTTCATACTTACTGCTTACTAAAAATTTGATGAATGAATGATGCAATGATCTAAGTAAAGACATAATAATATCTTTGGACATACACATTGGATTCTATAAAATAGCATATGGTTTTAAGAGAAAGAAAAAGTAAAAAGTTTTCAGCCCTAAATAATGATTCACCGCCCCCCTCTCATTATTTTTCCCAACAACGCAGGGGGCTACCCGCCCCCTGCGAACCCCTGGATAGGGGGGTCGCCGCCCCCTTATGACACCCCCCCCCCCCACTACACCTGACGTAATGAACAAGGGGGTCTATCACCCCCCTGTGACCCCCCTACATGTGCGACTATTTGTGGAAAGAATATAACACATACCAAACATTCTCCCACTTGTTGTTTTCCTTCTGCAGGGGGCCACATGAGAGCTTAGTCATTAGTTCAGCCCTACAACACCCATTGTTTCTCTATACCAAGAGAACTTTTGTGTGCTCACAGACTTCATTAATGCATCTACAACATTCTTCAAATTTTCAATGTTATTTGTCTTTGAATGATAAACATGGTGTTGAGTCTCAAAATTGTCTTCCATCTTCATCCATATTTCCATCAGTTCATAACCATTTAGCCCTCATTTCATAACTATCTAGCCTAAAACCCTACATCAAGTAATCATCTTCATGATCATATGGGTTAGAATAATCATTTTCCAAAGTTATTTATTTTATGTATTTTTAAGTAAATTTAGGATTAAAAACTAGGAAATTAACATGGTTTCGTATATGTGTGTGTGTGTGTGTGTGTGTGTTATGAGTTTTCTGACATGTGTAGGTTTATTTGGAGGTTCTAGAATGGTCTTACTTGGCCTCCCAAGCACAAATTCAAATTTCAACTCAATAGGTGGACCAAATTCCAAGGAGAAAGATCATGGAGATCTTGATGTGTCATGGGATTTGTATCTAGTATTTAGGAATAAGTTGAGACAAGTATGAATCTAGTAGATATTTAAGGGATTTACATTTATTGAGGATATATCCCTAATTCATGTATAAATAAGAGGATCATCCTTCAAAGGAAGCTAACAAGTTGTCAATTATTCATTAGCATCAGATTTATGATTGTTCATTCAACATGAGTAATATCATTTTCTCCAAATCATAATTTATGAGCATTGTTTGATTCTTAAGATGCGACAGATGTTCATGTGTGCTCATTGAGGAATGGATGGATCCCCATCAACCACAATTCACATACATCTGTAATATAGTTTGATTTCTGTTATTTCCTTTCATGCAAGTGTGCTTTACTTTCTACAAGTGTGATTTACTTTCCGGAAGTGTGATTTCATTTCCTATATTCAATTTGATTGTCATTAAATTGCTTGCTTACTAGTCATCTTAGTGTGCTTTCTTGACAACTAAATCACTAGTTTCTATTTACTTCTTTCTAGATTAGTTCACTGCTTTTTAGATTATCATAGTTTTCTTCTAATATATTTTCACTTTAATTATCATTAAATTGTGTGTTTACTAGTTCTCATAGTTGGATTGCTTGATAAATAAATCAATAGTTGTTCTAGGTTTACCCGCTTTCTATATTATCATAGTTTGCTTCTAATATATTTGCATTTTACTTATTATTAAATTTTTTGTTCACTAATTCTCATAGTTTTCTTGCTTGATAATTAAATCAATAGTTGTCCTAGGTTTACTCGCTTTCTAGATTATCATAGTTTTCTTCTTATAGTTGTTCAAATATTAGTTTATAAGTTTTTAGAAAGGCCGTGGAATTCATTCATTCCATCCTTAGAATTTAACTTCCACCCTTTAGAATATAATTCAGTTTTCTTGCATGTGATTTCTTTTGCAGTTTTATTTAGTTATATTTGTAATATGCATTGCCTTTCTTTCTTTCCATCATAAACAAACTTTCTACAACAGTTCATCTAAGGTCCCATATATTTTGGTTTTCTTCTAAGTTTATGAAAACCCTGGGTTGGCATATTTATATGACAAGGGATTTAACATACCATTAAATCGCCCTACATTTTGGCGCTATTGTCAGGGAAGCAAACTTAAATGTAACTAAGTTAGGAGGATTATTTAGGAAGAATTTTTAATTTAGGGTCATTTTCATTTAGGTTTAACTGCATTTAGGGATTTTCATTTAAGTTTATTTTGCATTTTCATATAGAAAACATAGAAATAAAACAAAACATCCACAAATCAAAAACCCCCATTCACTAAAAAAAAAACATAATAAAAAACCAATTGCAAAAACAAGATCTGAAGAACTTTGTGCTATGACAGTTGAAGAAGATAAAAAACCTAAAGATCACATTCAAATTTGGTCTCAACTAGTCATTAGGCTACAATTTTCAACATCAAATCTTCATGATCATGTCCAAGAATTCACTAGGGTTTATTTTCAAACTTGGATATGATTTTACTCATGATCTTGTTACGCAAATGGATGCATTGGAAATTCTCTTATATTTAAGAGAATGTTTCATTTCTCTTTCAATAGAATAGGACTAACAAGTAAAAACAAGTTTTTGTGATTTTTAGGATAAATTTGCAATTTTGTGGTGCAGTAAGAGCCACCCGTTTATTAACCCTTGGCTAGAAAATTTGCAATAAAACAAACGATTGTGAACAAGGAGCACAAGCAAAGATTAAAGAGCAATATTGTCAGGTGTGAGATCGATTCTTTTCTTTTTTTTTCCGAATCCAAAGTTAAAAAAAAAAAAAAAAAAATCGATTAATGAAAATCTTGAGTATGCTTTCCTCCTGTGCTTTGCGTGATCTAGAGGATCAGAAAAAAGAATTTCTATGTTAGTATAAAATAATAATAATAATAATAATTTAGATAAAACTTGTATTTAGCTACAGAATTCATGCAATTCTGCATCTAACTTCTGTTTCTATAGCCACCACCATGATTTAACAAGTTCTGAAGAATGAATGAAGAGGCGAAATACATGGACAGTTGATGAATAATAAAAAATAAAAAATAAAAATTATTTTTTCTTTTTTTCATCACTTTAGATATATATATTTTTAAATGGAACATATATAAAAAAAAAATTAAACAAAACAATAAAAACTAAAAAAAATAAAATAACAAATTAAAAAAAAAAATCCAATCCTTGACTTCCAAATTTACCTTCAAAGGAACTCCTGATCTTGAAAGCATACAACTTGGTTCAACACGGTCAATGGACTATAGAGAATATAAGCAAGAAGAGGGTTATTTCTTTAGATGGGTCGGGTTGGCCTCTTTACTCGGTGTCGGTGAAAGAAAGTAATTGGTATGGTGAAGTAAGTATTGAGAAAATTACATAACTTTGAGGAATTGATGGATGTTTCTACTGAGGAAATAGAGCATGGCGATGGAAATGGGCAGCCTGGTGACTCTCCATTGCATAAATCCCCACAGAATTCAAACACTTTCCCTATTCAAACCCGTCTCGTATTCTCCCAAATCAACTTTGAAATTTCCTCCTCGCTTTTCCTCTACGTTCCTAGGGAAAAACCATAATTCTAAAACCTTTGAATGGCTCCATATCCAATTGATTCAACAACAATTGATTTTTTTTCCAGAGTAGAAGCCAAACACACAACAATTTTGACCAATAATTTTAAAACTTGTTTTGTGACCAAATGGAAGCAAATCTCAAAACAGTAAAACATGGGTTTTTCTCCAAAATGGGGTGGATTATGTTCTCCACAAGAAATTTTCTCAAATTTGTAACCGTTTGAGATATTTTCGAGGTTCTTTGGAGCCTTTTTTTCCATATTGCGTAAAAAATGGTTTATTATTATTATTATTAAATTCACTGCTACAGTTACAACCATGATCTGATTTACCTAATCTACAAGAGGTGGATTGCGTGTGAATTGAATTTTCAAGGATATGGGATGGATTTTTCTGATCTGAGTTGGGTTGTGTTTGGCCATAAATTCGTTGGGATGCTCATGATTTGATGAAATTTTTGCCATCAGATGCGATTTGGGTTTATCAGTAAGCGATTTAGGAACCAGAATGAAGAGTTGGCATGCATACCTCGGAGATGAGAGAAGGTTTAGTCAATCATCTAACTAACTTAGAATAAGAGGATTAGATCCAGAGGGATCTTTCCATGAACAAGTTCGATTGGGATCACCCTTATCATTTTTTGCCCAACAATCCTACTGCCTCCAAGTAGATCAGTGTTGTGTGGGATGCTTATGAGGCCACCAAGAATGCTCATGGGGTCTCTATACTCACTAAATGGGATTACGTAAAGAACCTGGATTACGGTAAGATCTATGAGAGTATGGAAAAATCCGCCTTCGTCTTCGATGGTTGAATTTCATCGATGCTGAGAAGCTGAGGAAGATTGGGTTTATTATGTACTCAGTGTTGATTCATTATTGGGTGACAATATTCTATTTGGAAAATATCTGCTGGATAAAACCAGTTATCAATGTGGATTTATGGAACCTTGTTTGAACCAACAATAATTAAGTATAGGAACTGAGCACATACTTTTTCATTAGTTTTTGTAAAATTCTCTATTTGCACGAGATCTATTTTGATGGTTTTCATTAATATTGCCAAAAGAAGATCCTTCTCATCCACAACTGATGGGGATGGTTTTCCTGGAGATTGGTAGAAAAAGAAACAATGAAACCTATGAAAGATATCTTGCCCATATTTTATATTAACGTAAAAGGCTTGATTGATAGCTTCAGATTTACAGGTAGTCAAACCAATGATTTATCTTTTATCGAATCAATTCACCTTCTACTGGGTTTAATATTATGTTTTTTACAATTACAATGTCTCTCATGGAAGTTCTGGCAAAGGTTATAAATGAAGAATTTAACAAATTCCAAGTGGTAAAGAAGGAGATTTAGAAGGACCATATTCATGTAGGTCAAATTGAGAATGCCCAGTAAATAAATTTGGATGGAGATTCTTTAACAGAGGCATTAAAATTTTAGAGTAAGACTCAGAAAGAAATATTCAAAGTATATCAAGGCTCCTGTCCGAGGAGAAATTTACTTAATTCTAAGAATAACTCATGACGACATGTGCTTTGTTTGGATTGGCTTGACAACCTTGCTTATTCATTGCTTTTCTATTTTGTAATGCTTGTGCTCTAATAACCGTCAGATAAGAGCAACAAACTATGGCGTCAACATCTAAAGGTAGGTAATAAAATTATGGAAATACAGTTAAATTTTTATTTTTTAAAGTAAATAAGTAAAAATATATTTTTTTTGACTTTTTAATAAAATTTGTTTACTACATCAATAAAACGAGTAGGAATATTCTCATTTTTCTGGAAAATGTATTTATTAAATTCGAAGATTGGACTGATTATTTGCATAAATGTGTATAGCTAATTGTCCACGCGGGATTTTTAGATGCATGAAATGTGCAATTATGCAGCTGAAGAACAATTCTATAGTTATGTATTTAATTCAATGAACTTTTTGTTGACAACACATTCTAATAATAAATTCATGATCACTATGCCATCTTATCTTCCTACTTCATCTTTCACATTAGTATCATGTTGCCATGTCACACTCATGCATGCTTATTTTCATTGTTTCACAAAAAATTAAAATAAGCATAACTTTCTCATACGACATCGGTTTCGATGATTCAAATGTCGTTGGAAATATCTTGAAGAGATATACACAATGAGAAATATTTCATCAAAATTTGAAACAAGTAAAACAATAAAGGAAGTGTTGACAAGACATGACAGGTAACCTAAGGCACTAGTTTCAAAAAAAGTAAAAAATAATTTGATTTTATTTCTTGAATTTGTTTTATTAGTACCAATTCTCAGTTTTTTGGTGTAAATATCATAAATAGAGAGATTGATCACCTCTCTCTTTTGATAATGTTACATTTCATTGTAGATAAACTACTAAGTTTTGCAGGTTCCAGGAAGACAAACAGATGACCATAAGCAAACAATGTCTCTCAAAGAACACATTTCTTAAGGACATGAACAGGGCAACATCAAATATGAAATATCCAAAGCATGAGCACATTATTTTGGATAAAGAATGATAAATCGGATCCATCATGCCATTTCAAAACTTTTCAAATACTAGTCTTACCATTGCATTCCTACTTTTTCAGTCAATAAGTTCTTCATCTCATTTTCCTGCCTCGCTTTCACTAACCTCTAACTCAGAAATAAAACCATTCAACTCCCCTACAAATTTTATTAATTTCATTTCCTTTTCATTTTGTCAAATAAACCTTGATCCATTGCAAAAAATTTCATCCATATTCCTTCAAAATCACTATTTTATGCTCGCGTTAAATGATGGAGGATTCATTAAGGCCTCCCTTCTAACAAGTCTTGGCCTATCGACATCAGCACATTATGTAGGTTCAAGACTAGAGTTCTCTTTCAATTACCTTGAGGCTTGTATGCCTTAATGAAAAGTTCTCTCGTTGACAATCATGGGAATACACCAATGTCCCTTGATCGTTGGATCTTGCAAGTGGCTTGACATCAGCTCATCTATTCGCACTTCATAAGGTGTACTTGGGTACCTTGGCACTCATTGACATTAATAGTGATTTTTCCTCGCATTGGTTAACTACATTCATTAATGGATAGTAATCCAATGAATTATATTCATGCTCGATATCAACACATTTATTCACATGACTAGAATTGTACCATCAGGTTTTGTAATGATTGAAGACTACATCATTTCAGCAGTTTGCAGCAGGAATCAATTGGTAACAACAAAAATAAAGATCATGATATTGTAATAAACACAAAGAGAACAAATAAGTAGATCAAATTCCTTTTTTTACATACTCCATGATCCAACATCACCAGCCACACTCTTCAGTAAACACAACTCATCCACATTGAAGGTAAGTGAAAGTATTTTGTTTTCTATTTTTTAGTCATGTAATTCCTTAAAATGCTAAAATTGTAATTTTGTAAAATTCCTCACTCCCTTTCTCATATTGTCATAAACTAAAAAACATCTTTAGTTTTGGGGAAGGGACACCAATTCATATTCAAATTTCATAAATCATCACACATTTTCATTTCATTCCAACTTGCATATTCTTCCCAATCAACTATTGTTGTAGTATGATTCCAAAATATTATATGCTTTGCAAATTATCAATTAATTGATAATTATTATAGGAATTGAAAAGAAAATTCTCAAAGTTTTCATATACTTTGATGCAAAAAAAAAGCATTGTTACACAAGAACCAATGCTCAAAAATTTAAGTTGTTACGTAAGAACCAACCATCAAAAATATATGTTGCAATCAAATGTATTACACTTTGTAAAAGAGAATATGATGACACAAATTTTGAAGGGAATCAATACAAGTCAAAAGCTCATAAAGAAGAAAATCATTTCAAGAATATAAAATTATGGACAAATGAATCGATGCATAGTTGCATGAGGACATGCAACAACTTCAGTTGGGGGGTATGTTGAGTCTCAAAATTGTCTTCCATCTTCATCCATATTTCCATCATTTCATAACCATTTAACCCTCATTTCATAACTATCTAGCCTAAAACCCTACATCAATTAATCATCTTCATGATCATATGGGTTAGAATAATCATTTTCCAAAGCTATTTATTTTATGTATTTTTAAGTGAATTTATGATTAAAAACTAGGAAATTAACATATTTCATATATCTATACAGGTGTTATGAGTTTTGTGACATGTGTAGGTTTATTTTGAGGTTCTAGAAGGGTATTACTTGGCCTCCCAAGCAAAAATTCGAATTTCAACTGAATAGGTGGACCATATTCCAAGGAGAAATATCATGGAGATCTTGATGTGTCTCGGGATTTGTATCTAGTATTTAGGAATAAGTCGAGACAAGTATGGATCTAGTATATATTTAAGGGATTTACATTTTTTAGGAGATATCCCTAATTCATGTATAAATAAGAGGAGTGTCCTTCAAAGGAAGCTAACAATTTGTCGATTATTCATTAGCATCAAATTTATGATTGTTCATTAAGCATGAGTAATATCATTTTCTCCAAATCACGAGTTATGAGTGTTGTTTGATTCTTAAGAAGTGAAAATTGTTCATGTGTTCTCATTGAGGAATGGATGGATCCCCATCAACCACAATTCACATACATCTGTAACATAGTTTGATTTTTTTTTATTTCATTTCATGCAAGTGTGCTTTACTTTCTGCAAGTGTGATTTATTTTCCACAAGTGTGATTTCATTTCCTAGATTCAATTTGATTGTCGTTAAACTGCTTGCTTACTAGCTATCTTAGTTTTCGTGCTTGACAACTAAATCACTAGTTGCTATTTACTTATTTCTAAATTAGTTTGCTGCTTTCTAGATTATCATAGTTTTTTTCTAATATATTTTCACTTTTGTTATTATTAAATTGTGTGTTTACTAGTTCTCATTGTTTGCTTGCTTGATACCTAATAAATATTTGTAATATTCCAAAAATTTAGCCTTCAAGCTAAATGGAATATTAGAGTTGTTTTATCACTAGGAATGTGAATAAATGGGTAGGGAGGCCCATTAACCTCTTTAGAAGGATCAATAACACTCCTAAAGTGAAACGAGGAAGAATAAGCAACTAATTTGAGCACCCTTGGGTGTGAACGGAGATGGGATCATGTTGATTCAATCAACTTTGACCAAGTCAACAAAGATGTCTAAATACATTGAATCTCCTTGATGAATAGCACAGCTTTGGTGGAGGAAAACTTGCATGAGCTTGATGGCACATATGGATGGGACCCAATGTGAAGAGGTTCACTTGCTATATATGGAGAGGATGGGAGCCTTTGTTATTCATGCTTTTGATATTGTTCTATTTAGACTTGGCTTCCTCTTGCTGTTTAGCAGGGTTGCAGTGTTGTTTAGCACCAGGTGTTCCCGAGCGGGAACCCCACCTCTTCTCTTGAGAGGCCTCTGTTGGAAATGTTGTCATTGATGGCAAATAAGGCAGAAGATGTAGAGACAGGCAAAGGACAACAACAGAAGACAACAGGTAACATTTACAAAGAGTAGTGGAGGCAGAGGTCAAGCAGCAGAGGCAGAGGTAGAGGTAGCAAATACAGAGGAAGAGATGAAACGGTCGATTAGTAGAGGCAGAGGCACAGTGAAGGCAAAGGCAGAGATGAAATGGTCGAGCAGAAGAGGCAAAGGTAGAGGCAGAGCCGTTATCAAACAGTGAAATGACCAGCGTTGAATTAACGTAAGAATGAAGCAGGCTTCATATATTGAAGCGTTGAAGAAATAAGAAATAAACCTTTTAACAAAGATAACATGAATTTGTATATAACGAAGGTGGGACAGTCTACATTGAAAAGGAACCCGAAAGGTTATATTACTACATATATTTGTGCTGGGCTTAAGTCTAATCCAAAGACTTAATATAATATTGACGGAGAACATTATATGTAGTGTGGGACCCCCCCACATAAAATTCCGAGAATCGTTACCCAAGCTGGAGGATACATAAACATAAATTCCGAGAATCATTACCCCAGCTGGAGGATACAATAAAGGCGGAAGTAGAAGCTTATATATATGCAGTGCGTTACATATATTGTGCCTTATACACAAAGTTCCAAAGCATATATATGTAAATTCATATGGAGCGCTTTATGGAAAAGGGACCAAAGGTATAATACAAGGCATATGTATCATATTATTGAGCCCAAGATCAAAAGAACCAAAGGTAACAAAGCCTTATATGGTGGGACCCTTTCCCAATTGCATCGGAAAATTGACAGCAGAACAGGTTAACAACAGGTTGCAATTGCGATTGAGTTTCGGACCCGATGGGTTTATAAACCACGATTGATATATGTTTGAGTTCCAGAAAATAGTGTTACATCGCATCGGATAAAAGTGTGGCAGTGAAGCATGACAATAGAATTTGCGATTACGATTAAAGTTCTGGACCTGATATGGTTTAAACAACGATTCATATATGTTTGAGTTTCGGAGATTTGATAGCTAGTGGGACCCTCACCCAATCGCATCGGAGCATTGAAGTATAAGAATATTGGAACATGAAAATTAAAATTGCAACTGCGATTGAGTTTTGGACCCTATGGGCATATAAACTGCGACTTTATAGGTTTGAGTTTCGGTCTAATCGCATTGGCACATTTAAATGAACAGTGGTCAATCGCATCGGAGTAAAAGTAGGACATTGGAACATACTACTGAGAGTTGCGATTGTGATTAATCGCATCGAAACTATCACAATCGAAAGTATTCAGAAGCGAGTCATTGCATCGAGAATAAGAAAATTTTGGCAAGTGGGCCCGAGGTTTATAAGTTTAATGGGTGTTGATGAAGTCTAAGGCTTACCGGTTGTTTCGTAAAAATTCGAATGGAGAATTTAATGTATGTTGATATATATTATGATTGGAATGTGTTGGCAGAGTTAATAACCAAAGAAAGACTTGAATGAATGGCTCCGATGATCAATGTGCCATAGAGTTGTTATAAGGATGTGTTTGGGTGTAAACCGAAAGTCAAGGATACCATATAGTGTTGGGTCGGAACACGTATAATATATTGATATGTTACGTTCAAAGAAACGCCATGAGCTATCATTATATTGATCCTAAATAAAGCTTATAGAAGCCAAGGTCGAAGGTTAAGGTGTGCATTGGGTTGTATTATAACCAATATTGAGCCTGTTTGAAGAAAGGCGTGCCTATTCAAAGTTGTAGTGCAAAGGTAATACTGTGGGCCTGAGGACTTGAAATTAATTATAAGTGTTGATGAATGTGTTGGTCAAAGTTCATTGAGCGGAGTATAGTTGGCATGTGGGGTCCATCCAAAATATGAGACTAAGAACAACAGTTACACCACGACAAAGGATAGAAAAGCAAGCAGAGCTGAAAAAGACAGACACAGTCAAAGAAAAGGCAAATGCGCAGCAATCCAAAAGGCTGAATGAGTGAGCTGGAGTTTTCATTGTAATTGAATGTAAATGATTTTAATTTATATTGTTGTGATGCATTGGAAAGTCTCTGGAAGAGAACAAATATCCCACTGTAATGTTAAATTGGTACCTACAGTTATATTTTCTGAATGAGCGGATAAAAGAGATGAGAAGGCAGAAGGCAAAGAGAGTTATTATCGCCCATTTCGACTTTAGAATACAAATAAACATGAAGCTATTTTGTATAACACAGTAATATCCAAGGGGAGAAGGTTACGCAAAACAAGAGTGAGAGAAGTTGAAGAGAGTGCAGTTATAATTAAAGAGAGTTGGGAAGAAATAAGAAAGCCGCAAGGTTAGAGAGAGAGTAAAGATAGAGAATGAAAAGTATATAAGATTGAGGCAGAGAAGATAAGGAAGAGAGGAGCAGAAAGAGATGCTACAGAATAGAGCTGATATCTGAGGCAAATCAACAAATATTTATTTTGATAAATTGAGGAAGTTGGAGCTTCCCTATCAAGTTGAAGCCTGATAGCTGTCAGTTGTAGCTGACTAAGGTTGGAGCCTCCTGTAGGTTGGTGCCTGCAGAAAATTGAAGGAGTTGGAGCTTCCTTGCAAGTTGTAGTCAGTGTATCATAAGTTGCGCCTCGTAGGTCGATGCCCACAAAAACAGCTATGAGAGGGAGTTGGAGCTTGCCTTTGCATCAAAACAATAATAAGATGTGGTTTTCTCCCTTTATGGGTTTCCACTTATATTTGTTGTCTCTATTTGTATTGTCTATGTGCTGAGATGATTTACCAAATCTGCTTAATGTTTGCTGCTCCCATAATAAGTTTGATGTCACATTAATTTAATACTTGCTGCAACTTATTAAGACTGTTCATATACTAAGGTTGGTTATAAAAGTAAGCTGTAAATAAGCTGATGAAAAATTTAAAAAAGCTCACATATGTGTTAAACTGATTCACCCCCCCCCTCTCATTTTAACTAAGAATTCAACAATTGGTATCAGTGCAGGTTCCTTTTGCATCAGTTTAACAACTGAAAGGAGGTCCTAGGTTCCCAGGATGGCAAGTAAAGAAGGATTCTCAACCAATAAAGCCCCTTTTTTCACTGGTGTAAATTATCCCTTCTGGAAAATCAGAATGAGGACATACATAATGTCTCTAGGAATAGAATTTTGGGCTGCTGTTGAATTAGGATATGCCCCAAAGGAAACTAACTCATAGAAAGAAACCAAACAAGATTTTGTAGCTAACGCAAAAGCCATGAATGACATCTTAAATGTATTGTGTGAGGCAGATTTTATCAAAGTAATGCACAAAGACACTGCCAAAGAGATGTGGGATACCCTAGAGAATATCCATGAGGGAGACAAGAACGTAAAGACTGCCAAAATTCAAGTCTATAGAGCCTAGTTTGAGAACTTAAAAATGAATGATGATGAAAACATTGCCAGCTTCTTCCTAATAGTTGCAGAAATAGTAAATAACATGAAGGCTCTAGGAGTAACCATAAAAGAAGTTGTAATTGTACAAAATATTCTAAGATCTCTTCCACCCAATTTTAACCCCAAGGTATCTGGAATAGAAGAAACAACTGATTGGGAAACCTTGACCATGAACCAGCTACTTGGAAATCTAATAGCATATGAGATGAGGCTCCCATAGAAGAAGCCAAGTACGAGGGAGGCAACCTTTAAAACAGAAAAGAAGAAAGAAGAAAAGGAAGACATATGCTCTTGCTCGGATGAAGAAGAGGCTAAATTTGTTAAGAAACTGGACAGAGGCTCAGGTAAATACAAAGGTAAACTTCCCTTCAAATTCTTTAACTGTGGAAGAATTGGACACTATGCTGCTAAGTGTCCTCACAAGAAAGTAAGGAATCAGGCTCAAGAATCATAGAAAAATGCATCAAAAAACTGGCAGAAAGGAAAGAAGTTCAACATAAAATCCTTCTATGCTCAACAAGACAGCAGTGCATCTGAAGACTCAAATGAAATTTCAAGTGAAGAAGGAACCTCTGATTTTTTTTTGATGGCCATAGAAGAACTTGAAGGTCTCCTGCTAGAAGATGAAGAAGAAGAAGGTGAAGTCGACCTTGAGGGGGAGCTAAGAAGTGCTCTGGAAGAGATTGATAGACTCAAGCTGAAATGCAGAAAACAAAAGGACATTCTCCTCAAGTATGTACGAGAAGAACAGAATACAGAAGTCCTTATGCAGCTAAAGATAGAGCTTGAAGAAGCCAAGAAGATAGAAGACATGTTACTTAATCAAATCAAGGAGAAAACTCAGTAACAAGAGAAATTGGAAGAAGAAGTAGTATGTCTCAAGAAGAAATTAGAAAATGCTCAAAGGAAAGTGGCTATAAATTCTTCTCAAACAACAAGCTCTAGTAAGTTGAATGAAATTATGGTTGCTCAAAGATCTCCTATGATAAAAACTGGAATAGGCTATGAAGGAGAATCAAGTAAAAGAAAAGAAAAGGAAAACAGAGAGATTATTTTTGTAAAAGCAAAGAAGGATGATGAAGCATCTCAAATAATTCCTAAAAAAGAAGAAACTTGTAAGGAGGGAGACAGAACCCAAAAAAATCCTCTAATAACAAAGAATGAAAGAAATACTCAAACAACAAAAAAAGATTCATATACCCCTGAGGATGTCAAATTTGGAAGCCATCAAAGGAGATTCTTCCCTCCTATGAAAAATGCCACCTGTTATGTCTGCCACAAGATGGGACACATTGCTACATACTGTCATGCAAGGAGGAGTGGTTCAAACCAGCAAAAGATGCAAACAGTGAATAGACTGTCTCAAGCAAACAAATGGAGAAGACAACCTTGCATCAGGTATGCAAATAATTTCTATAGTTACTGTTTTTATTGTAAGGAATTTGGCCATAAAATTATTGAATGTAGAAAGTATGGAAAAATATTGATGTTCAACACCTCAAGGAGGTTTATGAATCAAAGAAATTTTGTTCATACTCACAATTCTGCAAAAACTATGATCAAATGTTGTATATGCAATCAAGTTGGACATATGCCTTCCAAATGTCCTCTGAAAGGATGTGATTCATCATCTCACAAAAGATACCAAACAAAAGGATGCCTTCAGTGGAAAAAGAAGGAGAATAAGTGTGATGTAGCTCTAACTACTCAAGATCTGAAAAGCCAATGGTATCTGGACAATGGCTGCTCAAAACATATGACTGGAGACAGGAGAAAATTTATAACTTTTGATGAAAAGAAAACTGGTAATGTTACTTTTGGCAATGATAAATCAGGAAAAATCAAGGGAAAGGGCTTAGTTAGCTTAGATAATGGCAGAGGTAAGGCCCAAGATGTACTACTTGTAGATGGGCTGAAAGCAAATTTGCTGAGTGTCATTCAAATGTGTGATAAAGGCTCCGAAGTTCTTTTCAGAGCACAAGACTGTGAAGTCAGATCAAGCACCACAGGTAAGACTCTGCTCAAAGGTGTTTGAACAGAGAGCAATGTTTACATCGTGAAAGAGGAAGATGAAGCATGCCATCTTAGCAAACTTGAGGAGTCATGGTTATGGCATAGGAGATTGGGACATCTCAGCTTTGATCATATCATCAGAGTGAGCAAGAAGAAAGCAGTCAGAGACATGCCAAAAATAAAAAGGCCTTCTAATACCATATGCAAATCTTGTCAATTGAGTAAACAGACCCGCACATCCTTTAAGGCAAAAGATGAGTTATCAACAAGAAGACCACTCCAGCTTGTGCACATGGATCTGTGTGGACCTGCAAGAACTAAAACACCAAGTGGAGAATCCTACTTCATGTTGATAATAGATGATATCTCCAGAATGACATGGGTTGCATTTCTCAAGAATAAATCGGAAGCTCTGGAAAAATTCAATATATTCAAAGAATTAGCAGAAAATCAGACAGGATGCAAGCTAAAATGCATCATATCGAACATCGGAGGTGAATTCACAGATTATGACTTTGCAGATCTATGCAATGAATATGGCATAAAACAACAATTTACTATTGCAAGGACACCTCCGCAGAATGGAGTAGCAGAGAGACAAAACAGATCTGTTCAACAAATTGCCAAAGCCATGATGCAAGAGAGTAATATTCCTCAAACCTTCTGGGCAGAAGCAGTACACACAGTGGTGCATATCCTTAATAAAGCTCACTTAAGGCCAAGCAGTGACAAGACTCCCTATGAACTATGGCATGGAAAGCCAACTTCAATCAAACATTTTAGAATTTTTGGAAGCAAGTGTTATATAAAGAATAATGATGAAAATATTGGGAAATTTGATGCAAGAGCAGATGAAGGGATTTTTCTAGGATATGCTTCCAAAAGTAAAGGGTACAGGTGCTACAACAAGACTCTTCGAAAAATAGTAGAAAGTATTGATGTGAGATTTGATGAAGAACTTCCAAACAATACAAGAGATACAGACTGCTGCAGTCCATCAGACAACCATGAAGAAGAAAACCAAAATGATGATGAAACAAGAAAGACAATAGAAGATGCAGAGCTGAGCTCGAAATCCCCCTCAAGATACACTTAGAAGAATCATCCTAAAGATCAGATCATAGGAGACAAGAAATTAGGGGTCCAGACAAGAAGGCAGCTAACTGAACAGACAGAAGAGGTATACATAGCCATGTTATCACAAATAGAGCCAAAGAGATTTGCAGAAGCCAGCAAGGACAAGTATTGGGTGAATGCTATGAACGAAGAATTAGACCAAATTGAGAAAAACAATACCTGGGAACTAGTTCCTAGACCCACTGGAAAAAATGTCATAGGCTCAAAATGGGTATTCAAAAATAAAATGAATGAGGAAGGACAGGTAATCAGGAATAAAGCCAGACTTGTCTGCAAAGGATATTCACAAATCAAAGGACTTGATTTCGATGAAACATTTGCCCCTGTAGACAGAATGGAAGCCATCCGAATGTTTTTGGCCTTTGCATGCTATTAAGACTTCAAGGTATATCAAATGGATGTAAAATCTGCTTTTCTGAATGGAGATCTAGAAGAAGAAGTCTACATGGAACAACCAGAAGGTTTCTCTTTAAAAGACAAAGAAGACTATGTGTGTAGACTGAAGAAGGCTCTATATGGACTGAAACAGGCTCCTCGTGCTTGGTACTCAAGACTGGATAAATATTTGCAAAAACAAGGCTTTAAGAGAGGTGGAGTAGACAACAATCTATACATAAAAGCCCATGAAAATGAACTCCTAATTGTTTTAGTATATGTTGATGACATTATGTTTGGAAGCAACAGAGATGAACTAGCAAAAGGGTTTGATGAGAAGATGAAATCAGAATTTGAGATGTCCATGATTGGATAACTCAGTTTCTACTTAGGACTTCAAATTCAGCAAAATAACATAGGCACATTCATCTCATAGTAAAAATACTTAAAAGAAATGTTGAAAAAGTTAAAAATGGAGGACTGCAAACCTGTGTCAACTCCCATGATCATGGGATGCAAGCTGTGTGTTGTTGATGGATCTGCTGATATATATCAAAAACTCTACAGATCCATGATAGGAAGTTTGTTGTATCTGACAGCATCAAGACCAGTCATCATGCTAGTAGTAGGACTAGTGGCTAGATATCAAGCAACACCTAAACAAAACCACCTTCTGGTAGTCAAAAGAATATTTAGATATCTACAAGGAACAACACAGTATGGACTTTGGTATCCTAAAGGCAAAAGATTCACCTTGACAGCATACATAGATGCAGATTGGGCCAGCTGTGTGGATGATAGGAAAAGCACAAGTGGAGGTGCATTCTATTTAGGAGAAAGTCTGGTGGCATGGTTAAGCAAGAAACAAACATCTATCTCTCTGTCTACAGCAAAAGCAGAATATATAGCAGCAGCAGCATGTTGTACACAAGTCATGTGGATGAAGCAAACCCTCCAAGACATGAAGGTAAGCATTGATGAACCTATCTCAATCAAATGTGATAATACAAGTGCTATAAGTATATCTAAAAATCATGTGCTTCACTCAAAAACCAAACATATCCCAATCAAGTATCATTTTCTCCGAAAACAAGTGGCTTAGAAGATAGTAAAACTAGAGTATGTACCAACAAAAGAACAGACAGCAGATATATTTACCAAACCTCTTGCTAGAGAACCATTTGAATATTTGAGAGATAGACTAGGGGTAGTATCTGTAGATGCTACTCTCTGATATGAAGAGAAAGCACAGTTTCAGGGGGAGAACATAAACAAAAATATCATTCGAGGGGGAGATTAGCCAGCAAAGGAAGCATGAAATAGGTCCTCAGGATCAAAGGATTAAAGGACAGAATTTACACTAAGAGAAGTGCAACCCCTTGCCATTGATGTCAAAGGGGGAGGAAGAGAAAGCAACAGGGGAAATGATCCTAAAAGGAAAATAGAGAGTGTATTTCCATCAATGCCAAAGGGGGAGACTATTGGAAATGTTGTCATTGATGGCAAAGAAGGTAGTAGATGCAAAGATAGGAAAAGGAAAACAGCAGAAGACAGCAGGTAACATTTACAGAGAGCAGTGGAGGTAGAGGTCGAGCAGCAGAGGCAGAGGCAGAGGCAGTGAATACAGAGGAAGAGATGAAACAGTCGAGCTGTAGAGGCAGAGGCAGTGTGAAGGCAAAGGTAGAGATGAAATGGTCGAGCAGCAGAGGCAAAGGCAGAGGCAGAGCCGTTATCAAAAAAGGGAATGATCAGCGTTGAATTAACATAAGAATGAAGCAGGCTTCATATATTGAAGCATTGAAGAAATAAGAAATAAACCTTTTAACAGAGCTCACATGAATTTGTATATAACAAAGGTGGGACATTCTACATTGAAAAGGAACCCGAAAGGTTATATTACTACATATATTTGTGCTGGGCTTAAGCCTGATCCAAAGACTTAATATAATATTGACGGAGAACATTATATGTAGTGTGGGACCCCCCCTACATAAAATTCCGAGAATCGTTACCCAAGCTGGAGGATACATAAACATAAATTCTGAGAATCATTACCCCAGCTAGAGGATACAATAAAGGTGGAAGCAGAAGCTTATATATATGCAGTGCATTACATATATTACGCCTTATACACAAAGGTCCAAAGCATATATATGTAAATTTATATGGAGCACTTTATGGACAAGGGACCAAAGGTATAATACAAGGCATATGTATCATATTATTGAGCCCGAGATCAAAATAACCAAAGGTAACAAAGCCTTATATGGTAGGACCCTTTCCCAATCGCATCGAAAAATTGACAGTGGAACAGGTTAACAACAGGTTGCAATTGCGATTGATTTCCGAACTCGATGGGTTTATAAACCACGATTGATATATGTTTGAGTTCCGACAAACAGTGTTACATCGCATCGGAGAAAAGTGTGGCAGTGAAGCATGAAAATAGAAGTTGCGATTGTGATTGAAGTTTCGGACCTGATATGGTTTAAACAACGATTCATATATGTTTGAGTTCCGGAGATTTTATATCTAGTGGGACCCTCACCCAATCACATTGGAGCATTGAAGTATAAGAATATTGGAACATGAAAATGAAAATTGCAATTGCGATTGAGTTTTGGACCCAATGGGAGTATAAATTGTGACTTTATAGGTTTTAGTTTCGGTCTAATCGCATTGGCACATTTAAATGAACAGTGGTCAATCGCATCGGAGTAAAAGCAGGACATCGGAACATACTACTGAGAGTTGCGATTGTGATTAATCGCATCGGAACTATCACAATCGAAAGTATTCAGAAGTGATTCATCGCATCGGGAATAAGAAAATTTCGGCAAGTGGGCCCGAGGTTTATAAGTTTAATGGGTGTTGATGAAGTCTAAGGCTTACCGACTGTTTCGTAAACATTCGAATGGAGAACGTAATGTATTTTGATATATATTATGATTGGAATGTGTTGGTAGAGTTAATAACCAAAGAAAGACTTGAATGAATGCCTTCGATGATCAATGTGCCATAGAGTTGTTATAAGGATGTGTTTAGGTGTAAACCTAAAGTCAAGGATGCCATATAGCGTTGGGTCGGAACACGTATAATATGTTGATATGTTACATTCAAAGAAACGCCATGAGCTATCATTATATTGATCCTAAATAAAGCTTATAGAAACCAAGGTCAGAGGTTAAGGTGTGCATTGGGTTATATTATAACCAAGATTGAGCCTGTTTTAGGAAAGGCGTGCCTATTCAAAGCTGTAGCGCAAAGGAAATATTATGGGCTCGAGGACTTCAACTTAATTATAAGTGCTGATGAATGTGTTGGTCAAAGTTCATTGAGCAGAGTATAGCTGGCATGTGGGGTCCATCCAAAATATGAGACTAAGAACAACAGTTACACCATGGCAGAGGACAGAAGAGCAAGCAGAGCTGAAAAAGATAGACACAGTCAAAGAAAATACAAATGCACAGTGATCCAAAAGGCTGAATGAGTGAGCTGGAGTTTTCATTGTAATTGAATGTAAATGATTTTAATTTATATTGTTGTGATGCATTGGCAAGTCTCCGGAAGAGAAAAAATATCCCACTGTAATGTTAAATTGGTACCTACTGTTATATTTTCTGAATGAGTGGATAAAAGAGATGAGAAGGAAGAAGGCAAAGAGACATGGCTGTCCATTTCGAATTCCTAGTAGAATATAAATAGCCATGAAGCTATTTTGTATAAAACAGGGTAATATCCAAGGGGAGAAGGTTACGAAAACAGAGTGAGAGAAGAAGAGAGTGTGCAGCAGAATTAAAGAGAGTTGAAGAAAATAAGAAAGCTGCAAGGGGTTAGAGAGAGAGTAAAGATAGAGAATGCAGAGTATAGAAGATTGAGGCAGAGAAGATAAGGAAGAGAAGAGCATAAAGAGATGCCATAGAATAGAGCTGATATCTGAGGTAAATCAGCAAACATTTTGTTTGATAAATTGAGGAAGTTGGAGCTTCCCTATCAAGTTGAAGCTTGATAGCTGTCAGTTGTAGCTGACTGAGGTTGGTGCCTCCTGTAGGTTGGTGCCTACAGAAAATTGAAGGGAGTTGGAGCTTCCTTGCAAGTTGTAGCTTGCAGAATTGAGGTTGGTGCCTCTTGTAGGTCGATGCCTGCAAAAAAATAGTGGTGAGAGGGAGTTGGAGCTTGCCTTTGCATCACGACAATAATAAGATGTGGTTTTCTCCCTTTATGGGTTTCCACTTATATCTGTTGTCTCTATCTGTATTGTCTATGTGCTGAGATGATTTACCAAATCTGCTTAATGTTTGTTGCTCTCATAATAAGTTTGATGTCACATTAATTTAATACTTGCTGCAACTTATTAAGACTATTCATATACTAAGGTTGGTTATAAAATTAAGTTGTAAATAAGCTGATGAAAATTTTAAAAAGGCTCATGTATGTGTTAAACTGATTCACCCCCCCCTCTCAGTTTAACTAAGAATTCAACAGCCTCTTGGGAGAGCTTTGTACTATATTGCTCCACATCCAGGCTTAAGGCCAAGCACCAGTCTCCAGCTTCAGCATTATTTCTGCAGCAGAATAATGTTGTGTTGCAGGGTGTTGCAGTGGAGGTTTGATAACACCACTTCCAGGTTTGTTTCTCAATAGAGGGTGCCTTCCTTCTCTTGAGAGATCAGCTAGGAATATTTTTGAGCACATTTGACATCTTGGAAATTTACTAGACTATTCCTCGTCTCCTACAGCGCAGTCCCTTGCAGGAACTGCGTCATTTTGCATAGAGGTGCAATAGTAGGGTTAAGGCCCTTGTTTTTGAGCTAGTTTCCTAGGGAAAGGGCCAACCCTTCTCCCAAAAAGCTAGAGGAAGGGATTCTAATCCCTCTATTGTATTATTCATCTATATTCATGTAATGTTTCAGTAAGACTGTGTTATTTCAAAGCTGAATATTCAAATCTTTTGTACATCAAGCTTTCAAGAAACCCTTGCCGGGTTATCTTTATAATGTATTAAGGGGGGTAGATCTCTATTTTCTTAGCATATTGTTCAATAAAACTCTAGATCCATGATTATCTATCCTATTTTTACAAAAACCCTCAAAAAATAGCTCTATTATGTGCTTCAGAAATTATTCATAGCTTAAGTCATGGGGTTTGGCCAATTTTAAGCTGATTTAATGCCGAGAGGTTTGTTTAACTTATCATACGTGATTTTTTTTTTGTTCCTCTTTTGTATGTGAGGGCCTGCTGTGTTGTACAAGCAACCCTCCCCATTTCAAATTTTTTATATTAATTTTTGAATAAAGAAATGGGTCCCCTTTTATTCGAATAGTTATAGAATAAATAAAATGTTTTGAGGAAATCCGATCCATCATGAAATAGAATCGAACCCCAATGAATAAGGACTTATTTAACAAAAATAAAAAAAACATAGAAGTCTTTATCGCATTTCACATATTCAAAGCTTAAAATAAAAACTCAAAAGTATTATCATTTAATCCATATGTGATAAAGAAATCGCAAAAGTGCATATCGCATGAGCCTGAATCCAAAACCTTTCCATTTTGAAAAAGTCCAATGCGATAAATCCTATCACAATCACAAATCAGTGAAGTCATATTTCATTTGAGTTGCACCTTTTTAAAATTCCCGATGCGATAATTAAATTGCAATCGCTCATCACTAAAACACATGATTTTTATTCAGACACTCTTCTAAAAATATGTGATGCAATATCATTATTACAAAGGCGCGCTCCCGTAAATGAAAACATAAAGTACTAAATATATACATGATTTATCAAATAGATCATTTATATAAAAAATTCCAATAATTTGATATGATTTAAAAAATCACTGTGCTTCTCGTGCCAGCTCAGCAATAATCGCAAATCGCAAATATAGAATGGAAATACTTAAACCTAATATTTGAGACTTCTGATCTCCGATATGCGATGATTGTTGATCGAAAAATATGAAAAGTTATGGGATTAATACTCTATATGGACCGTTATGAATGTGCGACGGGACAACCCATAATGTCATTAAAATTTCACATTTTACGAGAAAATCATTAAGAGATAATCATTGTTGAAATTCTTCGTGGATTTCATCTTCAATGGAATAATATTTCTTTAATCTGTCATCTTTATTGTAATTAAATGCCGTTAGCTCCTCTCCACTTTGTATTCATTCTTGAAATAATTTTTCCATTATCTTGCTAATTGGTTTTGTTGTGCAGACCTGAGAAACAACTATGAGTAATAAAAATTTCTAAGAAATCCAAGAAATTAAAGGTCCCTGTCGTTCCAAAAGAGCAACCAACTAAATTGGTGTTAGTGATTGACACTACTTGTTTGGGTCTCGGAAAAACTTCATGGGAAGGAGTTTACAATCTACTGGAGGCAGAATATCCAACTGTAATATCAGAAGAAGAAGCGACGACAGATTCAGATAAAAAATCAGAAAGGACTCTCAAGGAATTGGCGAGCTCCTATATTCACAAAATTGCAGCTCGCACGAATGTATTCCCATATAATGACTTGGTAAGATGGGTAATAGAAAGCATAAATATAACAGACAGAGCATTTTTTACGTCAGATGGAAAGATGTTCGATTCTTTCAAAGCAGAAGACATCAAGAAGATGTATCACCTCCCACACCCTTAGAAAATCTACAATAAAGAATTTTGGGAAGACTTCGCTAAAGAAAATGAAGTAGAGTCAGATCCTATCAGAGACTGGAGGCATTTTCTAGAAAAACACAAGCACGAATCTTCAGGTATGTACTCCATAGAATCCTTGGCATCTCCTTATTGCTATGCTGCAGCCATGATGTGTAGATTATTTGGAACAGTCAACTCAGAAAGATTTTCTATTGAGATGGCACCTTTAATTGAAGCCGTTGTTAACTCCTATATTACGGATTGGCCAACCATTTTATCTGATAAAATGGCAAGAAAAATCCTCTACTACAGGAGAAACAGGTATGTGACCACCCGGGTAATAACCCCATTTTACATGAGTGCCTATATTATTGACACTATATGTTTCAATTCTGAATTCCCTATCTTAGGTTGGAAGTGGACTCCTCAAAGCCCGACTCCTATCCATATTTATCACAAATATCTGTGGAAGGCCTATTACAAAGACCATATATACAAATTTTCCATGGGTTTATCTTACCAGTTCACCAAGCTATATTCAACAAACCCGCTCCAAGGTTATCTGACGAGGCTAGCATTGACCTAACCTCAATCAGAAGCTGGTTTGGAGAAGAAAAATTCACCTATATCCAGATATTTGGAAGTATCACTGATCCTCATGTTCTACCCTTGTACATTCCCGATAAATTGTTAGCTCGAGAAATAGCCTATCAAATAACAGAGAAAGGGATGTCTAGAAACCTAAAGAATTCTAAGAAGCTGATGTGGCCTACATTTCCCCTCCGATGTGGATCTTTTTCTCTACATGATTTTAAACATGCAGAGAAAGAAGCCCAAAAAATAAAAGACCTCAGATTGGCAATCATCCCCAAAAGACAGTATGATCCAAAGAAAGTTTCCTATAACTTTACATCTATGTTACAAGTTGCTAAATTTGAACATGAAGATGTTGGTTTTGATGATCTATTTGCCTCGGCCGGAGGATTTTACAGGTTAAACATCTAGCAAATTTAAAATTTGGAGCAAGTGACATGGAAGAGTTCCTACAATTTAGAAACAAGGTACTACTAACAATACCTCTTGATCAGTTGAGAACTACTCCCCTACTGCAACAGGAAGAAAACAGTGAAGAAAATAAGACCGAAATAGAACAGGAAAATAAGAATACAGGGAATAAGGTTGATAATCAAACTGAACAGGAAATAACAGGTAAAAAAGATGGTGATTGCTCTGAAATTGATATACATGTTCATTCAAATCTATTGAAGGAATGGGAATAGTTTGATCGGCAAATCAAGAGCCAAAATGATTCCCAAAATGTGTCTACAATGCAATTGCCCACAACACAACAACCCATGGTAACTAATGTTGTAGTTGAAGGAAAAATCAGCAATACTAATACCCAAGATGTTGAAATCATCCCAGAAAATCCTTCTGAGAGAATTGAATTAAATATTGAAGATATACCGCCCTTGGATGTCTTCTACAGTCCAAAGCATAGGGTTGTAGTTAGAAAACAAAGGAAGAAAAGAAAAATTGATCAGGGCTTATTTTCATCCCTGTTGGAAATGTTGTCATTGATGGCAAAGGAGGCAGCAAAGAGAGAGACAGGCAAAGGAAGCAGCAAATACAGAGACAGAGCTGTTATCATGGCAATGGAGGCAGCAAAGAAGCAAATGAAGGAAGTAAAGGAGACAGGCAGAGGCAGAGGACGCGAATATAATAGAGGCAGAACCATTATCAGAAGCAGAGGCAGAGGCAAAGCAGAATATTCTGGGAATCGTTTAACCATTAGGGGAATTTTGAGGTCTAAAATGGGCCTCCTAAGGAAATTATAAAATAATAGTGGAAAAAATCTAATAAGATTTGATGACATCATCAAATTTTAGAGGGAAAAATGAAAAAACTACTTTTTCAATTCATATTTTCAACTTATCTCCCAATTTTTTTACTCAAATTTCGAGTGGGAGTACTCGTTGGATGCGGAATTTAATTCCCCATCCAAGGAGTACACATGTTGCATACTTTCGATGGGTCCTACTACACGAAAAATGAGAAATACATAAAAAACGTGATTACAATAACTTTTTTTATGTATTTCTTATTTTTCGTGTAGAATATCTCATCGAAAGTATGCAACATGGGTACTCCTTGGGAAATTAAATCAACAGTACTCAAAGCTACGTAAAATTTTAAGTTTAAAATCTGAGTTGAAAAGTAGTTTATTATTTTTATTATTTTTAATATTTTTACTTTTTTACTCAAAAATGGTGAATCATCCATTATGGATGACATCATCCTCTTGAATCCTATTGGTTGTTATAAATTTTATTTTTTGTTGTACATTTTTCTTATGAGGCCCAGCACAGACCTCAAAATTTACCCCCTATTGACGGCAAGTATATATATATATATATATATATATATATATATATATATATATATATATATATATATATATATATATATATATATATATATATATATATATATATATATATGGAGCGCTTTATTAACAGAACCAAAGAACCATAAGGTGGGACCCTTTCCAATCGCATCAGCAAAATGCAGTGAACAATGGTCAATCGCATCGGAAAGAAACAGACCGTCGGAACATATATTAAAAGACTTGTGATTGCGATTGAAGCCCGGACCCGATGGGCTGATAAACTATGATTAACAAATGTTTGAGTTCCAGTTCCAATTGCATCAACAAAATGCAGGCAACAGTGGTTAATCGCATCAGAAAGAAACAGACCGTGGGAACATATATTAAAAGACTTGCGATTGCGATTGAAGCCCGGACCCGATGGGCTTATAAACTATGATTAAAAAATGTTTGAGTTCCAGTTCCAATCGCATCGGCAAAATGCAGTGAACAGTGGTCAATCGCATCGGAAAGAAACAGACCGTCAGAACATATATTAAAAGACTTGCGATTGCGATTGAAGCCCGGACCTAATGGGCTTATAAACTATGATTAATAAGTATTTGAGCTCCAATCGCATCGGCAAAGAACAGTGAACAGTGATCAATCACATCGGAGCAAGGCAGCTTGCGATTGTGATCAATTGCAATCGGAAATCGCTGGAGGAGTATCATATTGCATTGGAAAGCGTGGCAAGTGGGCCCGAAAGGGCATTAGTTATGTATTAAACATGATTCTTTAGTGTCAAAGTGGACATGGCAGTTTGTTTGTTAAAACGTTGTATAACTATGTCGAGAGTTGAAATTACGTTATATATATATATAAAAAAGGCAGTATATATATATATATATATATATATATATATATATATATATATATATATATATATATATATATATATATATATATATATATATATATATATATATATATATATATATATATATATATATATATAGCGTTGTTGCGATTGTATTAAAAGATTCCGCATGGTCTGTGAACCCACGGGCCTCGGCTTAAGGTGGAGGGTGATTTTTAATATAAAACGATTGCGATGCATGTATGTTCCGCTTGCGGAACTCCCACATCAACAAGACACTTGTTGTGTGTAAAGGGTTGGAATTTGCCCAGAATTACAGTCATCAGTTACACATATTTACAAAATGCACTGATATGAAAAGCTCAGTTACATGTATGCAGCAGTTACACCACAGCAGAGGACAGAAAAGAAAATAGAGCTGAAAAGAGATAAAACACAGTCACAGAAAAGACAGACACAGTCAAAGAAAAGACAAATGCGCAGCGAACCAAAAGACTAAATGAGTTGAGCTGAAGTTTTCATTATATGTGAATGTGAATATTGTAATTGAATTTTTTATTGTGTGTGATGCATTGGCAAGTCTCCGGAAGAAAACATAATCCCACTGTTAGATTAAAATAAGCACCTACAGTTACATTTTTCTGAGTGAGCTGGAAAATAAATGAGAAGGCAGAAGGCAAAGAGGCATGGCTGTCCATTCCAAATTCATTGAGGAATGCTAACAGTCATAAGAAAATCCTTATAAATAATATCATCTTGATATGCAAAAAAAAGGGTTAGAGAGAGTAGATCTAGAGAAGGCAGAATATAGAAGTGTGAGGCAGAGAAGATTAAGAAAATAAGAGCAAAAAGAGAAGCTACATAATAGAGCTGATATCTGAGGTAAATCAGCAAACATTCAGTTTGATAAATTGAGGAAGTTGGAGCTTCCCTATCAAGTTGCAGCTTGATATCTGTCAGTTGTAGCTGACTGAGGTTGGAGCCTCCTGTAGGTTGGTGCCTGTAGAAAATTGAAGGGATTTGGTGCTTCCTTGCAAGTTGTAGCTTGCAGAATTGAGGTAGGAGCCTCCTGTAGGTTGGTGCCTGCAGAAAAACAGTGGTGAGAGGGAGTTGGAGCTTGCCTTTGCATCACAACAATAATAAGATGTGGTTTTCTCCCTTTATGGGTTTCCACTTATATTTGGTGTCTCTGTGCATGATGTTTATGTGTTGATCTGATTTATATCATCTACTTAATACCTGCTGCTCTCATATTAAGTTTGTTGTTATATTATATTAATACTTGCTGCTCACATTCTAAGATTACTCACATATTAAGTTGGACATGAAATGAAGGTGTAAATAAGGTTTAATAAAAAGTTTAAACGATTATGAATGTGTTAAACTAATTCACCCCCCCCCTCTCAGTTTAACTAAGAGTTCAACAATTGGTATCAGAGCAGGTTCCTTTGTACAAGTCTAACAACTGAAAGGAGATCCTAGGTTCCCAAGATGGCTAGTAAAGAAGGATTCTCAACCAATAAAGCCCCTTTCTTCACTGGTGAAAATTATGCTTTCTGGAAAATCAAAATGAGGACATACATAATGTCTCTAGGAATAGAAGTCTAGGCTGCTGTGGAATTAGGATATGCCCCGAAGACAACTGACACAGAGAAAGAAACAAAACAAGATTTTGTGGCTAACGCAAAATCCATGAATGCCATCCTGAATGGATTTTGTGAAGCAGATTTTATTAAAGTAATGCACAAATACAATGCCAAAGAAATATGGGATACTCTTGAAAACATACATGAGGGAGACAAGAATGTAAAGATTGCCGAAATTCAAGTCTATAGAGCCCATTTTGAAAACCTAAAAATGAATGATGATGAAGACATTGCCAGTTTCTTCCTAAAAGCTGCAGAAATTATTAACAATATGAAAGCTCTTGGAGAAAAAATGCCAGAAAGTATAATTGTGCAAAATATTCTAAGATCTCTTCCATCCAGGTTTAATCCAAAGGTGTCTACAATAGAAGAAACAGCTGATTGGGAGACCTTGACCATGAACCAGCTACTTGGAAATCTAACAGCCTATGAAATGAGGCTCCCACAGAAGAAGCCAAGTACGAGGGAAGCAACCTTTAAAACATAAAAGAAGAAAGAAGAAGAGG
This sequence comes from Pinus albicaulis, assembly GCA_034641835.2. Taxonomy (NCBI): domain Eukaryota; kingdom Viridiplantae; phylum Streptophyta; class Pinopsida; order Pinales; family Pinaceae; genus Pinus; species Pinus albicaulis. The sequence goes on along the minus strand of CM076574.1, from coordinate 1,174,710,122 downwards.
GAGACATATGCTCCTGCTCGGATGAAGAAGAGGCAAAGTTTGTCAAGAAATTGGATAGAGGCTCAGGTAAATACAAAGGTAAACTCCCCTTCAAATGCTTTAACTATGGAAGAGTTGGACACTATGCTGCTAAGTGTCCTCACAAGAAAGTAAGAAATCAGGCTGAAGAGTCAGAGAAAAATAAATCAAAGAACTGGCAGAAAGGAAAGAAGTTCAGCAGAAAATCCTTCTATGCTCAACAAGACAGCAGTACATCTGAAGATTCAGATGAACTCTCAAGTGAAGATGGAACCTCTGAATTTTTATTGATGGCTATAGAAGATCTTGAAGGTCTCCTGCTAGAAGATGGAGAAGAAGAAGGTGAAGTCGACCTTGAGGGGGAGCTAATAAGTGCTCTGGAAGAGATTGATAGACTCAAACTAAAATGCAGAAAACAAAAGGACATTCTCCTCAAGTATGTATGAGAAGAAAAGAATTCAGAAGTCCTTAAGCGGCTAAAGATAGAGCTTGAAGAAGCCAAGAAGATAGAGGACATGTTACTTAAGCAAATCAAAGAAAAAACTCAAGAACAAGAAAAGTTGGAAGAAGAAGTAGTATGTCTCAGGAAGAAATTAGAAAATGCTCAAAGGAAAGTGGTTATAAAATCTTCTCAAACAACAAGCTCTAGTAAGTTGAATGAAATTCTGGTTGCTCAAAGATCCCCTATGATAAAGACTGGAATAGGCTATGAAGGAGAATCAAGTAAAGGAAAAGAAAAGGTTGACAGAGAGATTATTTTTGTAAAACAAAGAAGAATGATGAAGCAGCTCAAACAATTCCTACAAAAGAAGAAATCTGTAATAAGGAAGACAGAGATCAGAAGAAACCACTAGTAGCAAAGAATGTAACAAATACTAAGACCCCTGAGTATGTAAAATTTGGAAACCATCAAAGGATATTCTTCCCTCCTATGAAGAATTCCACCTGTTATGCTTGCCACAAGCTGGGACACATTGCTGCATATTGTCATGCAAGGAGGAGTAATTCAAACCAGCAAAAGATGCAAACATTGAAGAGACTGCCTCAAGCAAACAAATGGAAGAGACAACCTTACATCAGGTATGCAAATAGATTCTATGGTTATTGTTTTTATTGTAAGGAATTTGGCCATAAAATCATTGAGTGTAGAAAGTATGGACAAATATTGATGTTTAACACCTCAAGAAGGTTTATGAATCAAATAAATTCTGTTCATACTCATAATTCTACAAAAATTATGATCAAATGTTGTGTATGCAATCAAGTTGGACATATACCTTCCCAATGTCTTCTAAGAAGACGTAGTTCATCACCTCACAAAAGATACCAAACAAGAGGGTGCCTCCAATGGATAAAGAAGATGAATAAATGTGACTTGGCTCTAACTGCTCAAGACCTGAAAAGTCAATGGTATTTGGATAGTGGCTAATCAAAACACATGATTGGAGACAAAAGCAAGTTTATAACTCTTGATGAAAAGAAATCTGGCAATGTCACTTTTGGCAATGACAAATCAGGTAAGATCAAGGGAAAAGGCTCAATCAGCATAGATAATGGCAGAGGAAAGGCCCAAGATGTACTATTTGTAGATGGGCTGAAAGAAAATTTATTGAGTGTCAGTTAGATGTGTGACAAAGGCTGTGAAGTTCTATTTAGAGCACAAGACTGTGAAGTTAGATCAAGCACCACAGGTAATACTCTTCTCAAAGGTGTTCGAACAGAGAACAATGTTTACATTGTGAAAGAGGAAGATGAAGCATGCCATCTTAGCAAACTTGAGGAGTCATGGTTATGGCATAAAAGATTGGGACATCTCAGCTTCGATCACATCATCAGACTAAGCAAGAAGAAAGCTGTCAGAGACATGCCAGAAATAAAGAGGCCTTCTAATACCATGTGAAAATCTTGTCAATTGGGTAAACAGACCCGCACATCCTTTAAGGCCAAAGAGGAATTTTCAACAAGAAGACCACTCCAGCTTGTGCACATGGATCTATGTGGACCTGCAAGAACTAAAACACCAATTGGAGAATCCTACTTCATGCTGATAATAGATGATTTCTCCAAAATGACATGGGTTGCTTTTCTCAAGAATAAATCGAAAGCTCTGGACAAATTCAAAATATTTAAAGCATTAGCAGAAAATTAGACAGGATGCAAGCTGAAATGCATCAGATCAAATAGAGGAGGTGAATTCACTGATTATGACTTTGCAAACCTATGCAATGAACATGGCATAAAACAACAATTTACTACTGCAGGGACATCTCAGCAGAATGGAGTAGCAGAGAGACAAAACAGATCTGTTCAAAAAATTGCCAGAGCCATGATGCAAGAGAATAATATTTCTCAAACCTTTTGGGCAGAAGCAGTACACACAGCGGTGCATATCCTTAATAAAGCTCCCTTAAGGCCAAGCAGTGACAAGACTCCCTATGAACTTTGGCATGGAAAGCCAGCTTCAATCAAACATTTTAGAATCTTTGGAAGCAAGTGTTACATAAAGAATAATGATGAAAATCTTGGAAAATTTGATGCAAGAGCAGATGAAGGAATATTTCTAGGATATGCATCCGAAATTAAAGGGTACAGGTGCTACAACAAGACTCTTCGGAAAATAGTAGAAAGCATTGATGTGAGATTTGATGAAGAACTTCCAAACAATAAAAGAGATACTGACTGCTGCAATCCATCAGACAACCATGAAGAAGAAAACCAAGATGATGAGGAAACAAGCAAGACAACAGAAGATACAGAGCTAAGTTCTAAAGCTCCCTCAAGATATACTCAAAAGAACCATCCTGAAGATCAGATCATTGGAGTCAAGAGAGTATGGGTCTAGACAAGAAGGTAGCTAACAGAAAAAACTGAAGAGGTATACATAGCCATGTTGTCACAAATAGAGCCAAAGAAATTTGAAGAAGCCAACAAGGACAAGTTTTGGGTAAAAGCAATGAATGAAGAATTGGACCAAATTGAGAAGAACAATTCCTGGGAACTAGTTCCTAGACCAATTGAGAAAAATATCATTGGTTCAAAATGGGTATTCAAAAACAAAATGAATGAGCAAGGACAATTAATCAGGAATAAAGCCAGGCTGGTCTGCAAAGGATACTCACAAATTGAAGGACTTGATTACGATGAAACATTTGCCCCTATAGCCAGAATGGAAGCTATCAGAATGTTCCTAGCATTTTCATGCTACCAAGACTTCAAGGTATATCAAATGGATGTAAAATCTGTTTTTCTTAATGGAGATCTAGAAGAAGAAGTCTACATGGAACAACCAGAAGGTTTCTCATTGATAGACAAAGAAGACTATGTATGCAGACTGAAGAAGGCTCTTTATGGACTGAAATAGGCTCCTCGTGCTTGGTACTCAAGACTAGATAAATATTTGCAAAAACAAGGCTTTAAGAGAGGTGGAGTAGACAACAATCTATACATAAAAGCCCATGAAAATGAACTCTTGATTGTTGTAGTATATGTTGATGACATTATGTTTGGAAGCAACAGAGATGAACTTGCAAAAGGGTTTGCTGAGGAGATGAAATCAGAGTTTGAGATGTCCATGATTGGAGAACTCGGTTTCTACTTAGGACTTCAAATTCAGCAAAAGAACACAGGCACATTCATCTCTCAGGAAAAATACTTAAAAGAAATGCTGAAAAAATTCAAAATGGAGGACTGCAAACCTGTGACAACTCCCATGATCACAGGATGTAAGCTGTGTGCTGATGATGGGTCTACAAATATAGATCAAAAACTCTACAGATCCATGATAGGAAGTCTGTTTTACTTGACGGCATCAAGACTAGACATCATGCTGGCAGTAGGACTAGTGGCTAGATATCAAGCAGCACCTAAACAAAATCACCTTCTTGTAGTGAAAAGAATATTAAGATATCTACAAGGAACAGCTCAGTATGGACTTTGGTATCCTAAAGGCAAAAGCTTCACCTTGACAGCCTACACAGATGCAGATTGGGCCAGCTGTATGGATGACAGGAAAAGCACAAGTGGAGGTGCTTTCTATCTAGGAGAAAGTCTGGTGGCATGGTTAAGCAAGAAACAAACATCTATCTCTCTATCTACAGCAGAAGCAGAATATATAGCAGCAGCAGCATGTTGTACACAAGTCATGTGGATGAAGCAGACTCTTCAAGACATGAAGGTAAGCATTAATGAACCTATCTAAATTAAATGTGATAATACAAGTGCTTTAAGTATATCTAAAAATCTTGTGCTTCACTCAAAAACTAAACATATCCCAATCAAGTATCATTTCCTCCGCGAACAAGTGGCTCAGAAGATAGTAAAATTGGAGTATGTACCAACTAAAGAACAGACAGTAGATATATTTACCAAACCACTTGCTAGAGAGCCATTTGAATATTTGAGAGACAGATTAGGGGTAGTATCTGTAGATGCTACTCTCTAATATGAAGAGAAAGCACAGTATCAGGGGGAGAACAGAAATGAAAATATCATTCTTAGGGAAAGATCAACTAGCAAGGGAAGCATGAAAACAGGTCCTCGGGATCAAAGGGATTATGGCAATAATACATTCAGCATAAAAGAATCAACAAAAAGGAAAAGGGTCTGTAATGCAGCAGAAGAATAGTGAACCCGACGTATATCTAATCCAAAGTTTGGAGCAGCAGCGTACAAAGTCAGGAAATTTCAGGAAATGCATGAAATATTGGAAAAGGAATAAAACCACAGCATCAGAGAATAGAAGCTTCACAAAAAAAAAAAAAAAATTCGAACCCCTTGCCATTGATGTCAAAGGGGGGGAAAGAGCAAGCAACAGTAAGAAGAGGAAGCAACAGGAGAAAGGATCCTATCAGGCAAACATAGGAGAGTACCAAAATAGAGGAAGTGTATTGCCATCAATTCCAAAGGGGGAGACTGTTGGAAATGTTGTCATTGATGGCGAAGGAGGCAGCAAAGAGAGAGACAAGCAAAGGAAGCAGCAAATATAGAGATAGAGCTGTTATCATGGCAATGGAGGCAGCAAAGAAGCAAATGAAGGAAGTAAAGGAGACAGGCAGAGGCAGAGGACGCAAATATAATAGAGGCAGAACCGTTATTAGAAGCAGAGGTAGAGGCAGAGCCATTATCACAGCAGTAAAGACAGAGGTCGAGCGACAGATGCAGCAGAGGCAGAGGCAGAGCCGTTATATCATAGGCATAGGCAGAGGCAAAGCCATTATCACAAGCAGAGGTAGAGCAGAATCCGGGAATCGCTTAACCCAAGTGGAAAGTATATATATATATATATATATATATATATATATATATATATATATGGAGAGCTTTATTAACATAACCAAAGAACCATAAGGTGGGACCCTTTCCAATCACATCGGCAAAATGCAGTGAACAGTGGTCAATCGCATCGGAAAGAAACAGACCGTCAGAAAACATATTAAAAGACTTGCGATTGCGATTGAAGCCCAGACCCGATGGGCTGATAAAATATGATTAAAAAATGTTTGAGTTCCAGTTCCAATCACATCGGAAAAATGCAGTGAACAGTGGTTAATCGCATCGGAAAGAATCAAACCGTTGGAACATATATTAAAAGACTTGCGATTGCGATTGAAGCCCGAACCCGATGGGATTATAAACTATGATTAACAAATTTTTGAGTTCCAGTTCCAATCGTATCAGCAAAATGCAGTGAACAGTGGTCAATCGCATGGGAAAGAAACAGACCGTCGGAACATATATTAAAAGACTTGCGATTGCAATTGAAGCCCGGAACCGATGGGCTTATAAACTATGGTTAATAAGTATTTGAGCTCCAATCGCATTAGCAAAGAACAGTGAACAATGATCAATCGCATCAGAGCAAGGCAGCTTGCGATTGCGATCAATCGCAATCGGAAATCACTGGAGGAGTAGCATATTGCATCAGAAAGCGTGGCAAGTGGGCCCGAAAGGGCATTAGTTATGTATTAAACATGATTCTTCAGTGTCAAAGTGGACATGGCAGTTTTTTTGTTAAAACATTGTATAACTATGCTGAGAGTTGAAATTATGTTATATATATATATATATATATATATATATATATATATATATATATATATATATATATATATATATATATATATATAAAGGCGCTGGTATATATATATAATGCGTTGTTGAGATTGTATTAAAAGATGCCACATGGTCTGTGAACCCACGGGCCTCAGCTTAAGGTGGAGGGTGATTTGTAATATAAAACGATTACGATGCATGTATGTTCCGCTTGCGGAACTCCCACATCAACAACACACTTGCTGCGTGTAAAGGGTTGGAATTTGCCCATAATTACAGTCAGCAGTTACACATATTTACAAAATGCATTGATATGAAAAGCTCAGTTACATGTATGCAGCAATTACACAACAGCAGAGGACAGAAAAGCAAATGGAGCTGAAAAGAGATAAAACACAGTCACAGAAAAGACAGACACAGTCAAAGAAAAGACAAATGCGCAGTGAACCAAAAGACTAAATGAGTTGAGCTAAAGTTTTCATTATATGTGAATGTAAATATTGTAATTGAATTTTTTATTGTTTGTGATGCATTGGCAAGTCTCCGGAAGAAAACATAATCCCACTGTTAGATTAAAATAAGCACCTACAGTTACATTTTTCTGAGTGAGCTGGAAAAGAAATGAGAAGGCAGAAGGCAAAGAGGCATGGTTGTCCATTCCAAATTCATTGAGAAATGATAACAGTCACAAGAAAATCCTTATAAATAATATCATCTTGATATGAAAAAAAAAAAGGTTAGAGAGAGTAGATCTAGAGAAGGCAGAATATAGAAGTGTGAGGCAGAGAAGATTAAGAAAAGAAGAGAAAAAAGAGAAGCTACAGAACAAAGCTGATATCTGAGGTAAATCAACAAACATTCAGTTTGATAAATTGAGGAATTTGGAGCTTCCCTATCAAGTTGCAGCTTGATAGTTGTCAGTTGTAGCTGACTAAGGTTGGAGCCTCCTGTAGGTTGGTGCCTGCAGAAAATTGAAGGGATTTGGTGCTTCCTTGCAAGTTGTAGCTTGCAGAATTGAGGTAGGAGCCTCCTGTAGGTTGGTGTTTGCAGAAAAAAAGTGGTGAGAGGGAGTTGGAGCTTGCCTTTGCATCACAACAATAATGAGATGTGGTTTTCTCCCTTTATGGGTTTCCACTTATATCTAGTGTCTCTGTGCATGATGTTTATGTGTTGATCTGATTTATATCATCTACTTAATACCTACTACTCTACTACTCTATATTATATTAATACTTGTTGCTCACATTCTAAGATTACTCACATATTAAGTTGGACATGAAATGAAGGTGTAAATAAGGTTTAATAAAAGTTTAAAAGATTATGAATGTGTTAAACTTATTCACCCCCCTTCTCAGTTTAACTAAGAGTTCAACAATCCCCTCAACTCGAATTAATGAATGTTGTCTGGAAGGACTCTGAAGTTAATCCTTCAGAGGATTTAACCAAATTATCTCAATATGCAGGGGCTTATACAACAACGACAATGAACAAAGCCTTCGAAGTCAGTCAATTGATAAAGGAAAAAGATCAAAAGATAGTGCTACTGGAAGAAAAGGCAACAGTGGACCATCAAAAAATAGCACAGCTAGAATAGCAGCTAATTGAAGAAAGATAAAAGAATGAGCAACTTAAAGAGCAACAGAATTTTGAAAAACAAAAGCTTGACCAGCAAGCTCTACACAAAGAACAACAGTTGTCTCAAGAGCTAAACAAATTACAGGTAATGCTTTGGCAGGAGAAAATGGCAAAAGAAGAACAGAGTGTCTTGTTGCAAGCACAGATACAGAAATTTAAAGAGTATCCCAAACTTGATCAGTTCAAAATGGAAGCTATCGAATTAAGTAAAGCATTGTCACGACAGCTGGATATTTTATGTCAAAAAATATCACTGGCCGATCCTCTATGTGTAAAAGCTACATCACTCATAGAAAAGGCAGTAAATACAAGGCTTGAATTCGAAGATTTCGATGAAAAAAATCAGAGGTTCCTTACATGGCTAGATACAGATGAAGGTATATTTTCTAATCTTCCAAAGATCCAAGAATCACACAAGGAAATTTTATTTGCAGAATGGGAAACGCAGTTAATTAAAGAATAACGGGCTACCTCCAGGGCAAGAACTATAATGAGCAGTCTAGTGGAATTAATCAACGACAATTTGTATACAGCCAATTTAATTTCTGATTGCATTCCAGGGAAACTCCCAAAAGTCAAAGAATTAGAGAAATAGTGGAAGCAGGATTTAGACAACAAAGACCAACAGATCAGCACAATGCAAGGACTCACATGGGATGCATTATGGCTCTATTTGGCTAAACCAGACAGTCAGCAGATGAACACAAAATTCTTCTCCCACGCCATCAATTATATGATTCCAGAGCTTTTGGATGCCACATATACTAGCCAGCTACATTCCCGATTAATTCATCCTCCCAAAGTAAAAGAAATGTTATCAATCTGCTAGCTGCGCGTACCAGATGTCAAAGAGATACAATGAACCTGTTCTTATGGAGATCACAATTCTATTTTTATGAAATCGGATCTTCGATTTTCATGTTTTGGTAATTCCAAAAACATTCGAGGGATATTTTAGATAGTTTGTTTTTATTTTTATTATTATTTAAACCCCTTTCATGTATTTAGAAAGGGGTCCTCAAATTTTATTAATTTTTGACTTGGGAGATTACACTTTTGTATTTCCTAATATATTATTTTTATTAATGATGGATCACAATTCTACAATTTTATGAGGAAATTGTTTTCAAGAATTTACATTTTTGTTTTTCCTGGAAGTTGTTCTAAGTAAGAAAGTGGGATCAGAGTGTTAATTGCATCAGGAGGTTACAAATGTATCTAGTATTTCTATCATAATCAAGTTGTTCAATTTTATTTACGCAATTAAACATTCTCTTTGAAAATTTCTATTGTTTACATATGTACGCCTGTGAAACAATCCTTAGTTATATCATTTCTGAAAATATGAGAATTGTCATCTTTTAAAATATATGTGAGCAATCAATATATATATATATATATATATATATATATATATATATATATATATATATATAGATATATATATATATATATATATATATATATATATATATATGTGATATGTTATCATCATTACTTTGTTTAATTTCTTAAACAAAATAATTTTTTTTTTATGAATGCATCTTTATTTTAAATGAGTAAACCATCTATATGATTATTCATCTAATTGAAACAAATCTGGAATTGCATTTATCAAAGGATATCCGGGTTAAAAAATATAATTTATTTGTATTTATTAAGTTATATATTAGGTTAATTATCCTTTCCATTATCCATTATACAAACAAATAATCATCAACCCATATATCATTGGGAAAATGGTCCCATACAATCCAGTCAGAGCCACCATGCCAAACAGAAAAGGAATTGTACTAAGATCTGGACCGGGTGGTTTTCCCCAATGTTTGAAGCTAGGATTTTTGAGGCTTCAACAGGGCCTTAATACATATGCTAAGGGATCCAACCGTTATTTCTTCCTGTTAAAACGTAAATCTCTAGAAATAATGTTTTCAAGGTCAAATTGTTGCATTTTCCCCACTTGGGAGGATGTAGAAGTGCTTCTTTTGTTGTTGTTTCATTAATTGGATGGCTATGTGTTTCTCAACACATTTTATGACTTAATTTCACCCTGCTATTCCATTATTGTGTTTATGCACTACTGCATTCACATTTTGGGATATTACAGCGGTATTAGAGCATAGTATTGGCTCAGCCTATGGAACTCAGCCATGATGCTATCAAGAGAAGGAGAGATGAACATAAATAAGACTCCATTATGTGGAGGAAGAAAGGAGGAGAGGCTCTCAAAGCTTCTTCCAAAATTTATGCAGAGCATCAAAGAAGATGTTAAGAAGATTAGAGGAGACATGGAATCTCTAGAGGAGTTTGGATCTAAAGCTAGATTTAGATTTTCACATGATAGGTGTGAGCATGTAGCTACACCCTATTATGCACAGCGCAGTCAAATGTCCAGATCTATCATGAGAGAGATGGAAGAAGTGGGAATGCCTAAGAGGGAAACTCTTAGTGATCTTCTTCAGGAGTATGAATCTCAAACTGAAAGGTTTAGAGATCATATCACTTTTTCAGGAGTTTTGCAAGATCAAGGTGGAGAGGAGCAGATAGCATGACATGGATATATTTACTCTATCTACCTTTTATGGGTCACTAACATGTTCAGCTAGAGCTTGGGTGGAGGAGATACACACTTATTTGCAGCAGCACCAAGTTTCTGAAGATGAAGCCATCAGATTTGTAGTGCTGCACTTTGAAGGTAAGGCCTATGCTTGGTGGATTTTTGAGTCATTTTCATTGAAAAATGCCAATATTTCTTCTTATGCAAAGTTCACTAAGAGATTAGTGGAGAGGTTTGATGGGAGGCATTCTAAAACACTCTTGGTTGAGCCAAACAAACCAAAACTTTTGCATGGGTTGGAAGAACTGAAAAACTCAAAACCACTTCATAAAATTGATGGAAAAGCTCACATCTTGCATAACACTCTGATAGAGGCAAAATATCTGTCTCATACCTTTGGCAAAGAGGGCATGTAGGTTCCTTTTTCAAAAGAGGATCCTCTTATTGAGCAGATGACTCCTATTCATATTGAAAAGGAAGAGAAGGATAGGGGTTACAGCGCTGTCACATCTAGAGCATATCTAGTACCTCATGCAGAGGAAGGAGGGGCACATGCTCCAACAGGAGGATTTATTGTAGCATTGCAAGAAGTTCCCCATGTGTTGGCTTGAGGGGTCCTAACCCGGTTCGGTGTGCAAGGTTTGCCAAAAAACCCCTATACTACTGGCCCTTTTGGCAGTGACCTGCTTTCGCAGGTCAAAGTCTCACCCGAAGTAGTATGGGTGGGTGTTGGAACCAGGTTTCCGCACCCTGAGAAAGGAAGGGTAAGGCAAGCAGAGCTACTTTCTATTCAGATTACTTTGTGTCTTTACAGGGTTAAGTATATATTTGCATCCACGTGCACTATATCTACAATTATACACTTTTCATAACATCAACACATCATTATATAAACAGAGCGGAATAGATCTAGATCCAAGCATTCATTACACAGACTTTCGCAGCAGAAAGATAGAAAATACATAACACAGTAATTATTAGCAGTTCATATAACAGTACTCATGGATTCAGATCTCTAATAATCCTCTGCATTCATTCATTCATCAACCTTTCCTTACAATTCCCTTCCCAACCTGTGCACATAGCAGCAGGGTCCGCACACAGCTGGACTAGGATCTCCACGCACACAGCCAGCAGGAGCCCGTTCCCTCAAAACCCAATAAGATAGCTTAAACAATATATCGCATCAATAGCTCATCCAATCCTATCCTTTTTTATACAAAATACATCTCTATTTATAAAAATCTAGCTCCGACTTTCCTATGGTCCGCAACCCATGGTTTTCGGACCCCTAGTTTACCCTTTCACCCATTACAATGTGTTTGAGGCTTTGACCCACCCAAAAAACCCTGTGCTATATTAAATATAATCAAAATTAACCAAAATGGACTAGTTTTACAGCGTGTTAGGAGACCCCATTCCAACAGTCCCCCAACACAATCTTGTGACTCGTCCCAAGTCACTACACCGATGCATCGTTGATCTGCGTACGCAAAGTATCCAGAGCGCGGACAAGCGGAGGGAGTACCACCTGATTTTGGGATGCAGCATCCTGTGCAAGATTCACCATCTTCTGTGAAGGTGGATCATTGGCAGCCGTGGTAACGCTTGCGAGAATCTGATTAAGGCGCTTGGTTGCGCCATAAATGTCATGTGTTAACTAGAGGGCTGAGGTAGTCCAGGGCTTCAGACATTTAGTTAGGGCTTGCTATTTCTGCCGAAGTTTTGCAATCTCATCCTGTAGGTCATTGTTGGTTTTCAGTCGTGCCAAGCGCTAGGCAGGCACGAAAGTAGACATCATAGCATTGATTTCTTCAACGGCCTTTTCGTGCTGTTGTAAGTCCTGATTGATTTGTTGGAGGACTGGATTATGCTGGACCCAAGTATGGCTGACTCCATCAGGGTGGTACCTTGAGTAATTTTCTTTGTGATTATCTTTGTTGCTTCTTTGATAAGGGCGGTATGCTGGTACAGACTTATGGGGGTGTGTCAGGCTGTAGTCTGGACTGTAATTCCGCAATCTCCAGGTGGGAGGCTTTAAAGAAGCAACCAATTTTTCTACTTTGTTTCTAGATGTATCCTCAGTCGTGATGTCCTTTTTCACTTCTATGCAGATCTGGTGGATCACAGTCTCAAGTGCTGCATGTTGTGACTCAGCCCAGACCACTTCAGTAGTTTTCTGCGCAATGGTGTGCTGAGCGGCTGCCAGCTGGTGGGTTGTGGATTGAACGCGGTCACTAATCTCTTGGGAGATAGTGTGAAGAAGGCTGTCTAAGGTTGCGTAGGGCAGCTGAGCGAGGTCCAGATGGATTCTTGTGCCTTCCGAGGGCTGCGTTCTGACTAAGGTACCGTTAGGGATACTCCAGAGATGACTGGCCTCCTTGACTGGTGCCATGTTGTTATTGATGGAAGAAAGTGATGCCTGGCCCTCACGGGATGGAGGTGGAGGCACTTTGATCTGGAGAGTGTGGAGGTCTTCCTGAAGAGAGGCGACTTCAATTATAACGAATTTTGTTGTTCGATTGCTTCTGCACGATACTTAAAGTAGATTGAGTGTTTACCCGAGATAATACCTCTAACCCGATCATCCTGCCAAACTTTAAACACTTTCCATAGAGGGAGAGCGAGAGATGTTTCGTGCAGGACGGGTTTCCCCAGGAAAGATAAAAATCCCCCGTAATTCGTCCTGCCAATAGTTCAAGGGCCGCTCCCTTCAACGACAACTTTTGCTTCTCCCCAGAAGGTACAGTTCCAACAGCTAGTTATCGCTTCCCCAGTATCTTAGGCGTACTTATACACTAAGGTTTCCAATTTGTGACAGCTGCCTGGCTTCCCCCAACATAAGCTTGTTGCCTAAGTAGCACTTGGCCTGAGACCAAGAGACCTTTATCGTTTGTTCTACTACACTTTTAAAGGGGGTTGATGTTGGCATCAACTGCCTGACCCTTAGTTGTGTCGCCGATGCAAAAGTGGTTTGAGGCAAGGGGCCGCTACTTGTGGAATCAGCAGGTGTTATGGGGAATCTGTTGCTTATTCAAGGGTCGATCCGTCCCTTGCTCGGGGTAGGTCTTATTTTTACTGCCATATTTTCCTCAGGGGCGATAAAGAGAGATTCCCTAGTGATACAAAGACAACGCAGCGTAGAGGCTTCTCCTAGCCAGTTCTGCCAAGATTTTAGATCCCTACTAGAATCCTTAATATCTTCCTCGTGGCATGGTATTGTCAATTTATAGATATCAGTCCCCTTCTTAGGTATAGGTCCTACATAAAAAATTTCTTCCACCAGGTCTAGTGGTACGACGACCTGTCGGCCCTGGTTTTCAAATATCATGCTGCATTTTTTTAGATCGATAATGCCCCCCATGTTCATAGCCCAGTCTAGCCCAAGGAGCGCAGGGTAGTTATCCACATCTTCCATCATTTCTATTACTTCAAAATCAGCTAGGGCCTGTGCCCCTACAATGTCCACCATGACTTTTGGTAACCTACCCAGAGGGATGATCTTCTGTTGATTCACCATTCGCAGCTGGATAGTAGACTATTCCAACTTAGGCTCGCCCATTCGTTGCCATGTTTTTTTTGTTGGAACGTTGGCATCTGATCCAAGATCTAAGATAACCTAATCCATTTGATAGCCATGGATTTGGACTGTCATTCGCATCTCCCTACTGGTGCGTCGTTGATTTTTGTGCGACGTATGGACATATTTAATGTTGGTCGTCCGGATATTGCGCGTTTCACATCTTTCCAATAAAGCCTGTAGGTTCCGTACTGCCCGAGGGTTGCAGAGCAGTCCCATGCATGCTTGTAAGAATGGTTTAACCTCCTCAGTTACTGCCTCATCCCCCAGATATGTGGATGGCGAAACTTTAGTTTCAAGGAATTCCTTACGGGCATCCCTAAACATTTCCCTTACTTTGCGCAAGTTAAGACCTTCTTGGTTGCTAACTGCCCTGTGGATCAGTGTATCAACTTCATCCTTCTCCTTAGCCCCTCCTGTCGCCACTCTGTTGCATGTTACTACATTTACCTTTGTGTCTGGACCCCTCAGTTCGGTTTGGACCCTTCACACCTTCTGCACAGATGAAAGTCGCTTTCCCCATATCCTGGTTTTCAGGGCTGGGCAGTCTTCCAGCGCGTGGCCAACTGTCTACAATACCTGCAGGACTGTCGTACAGGGTGCAGGAAATCCTTCACAAAATTCCCTATGCCTCCATAGTTATAGAAGATCAATTGGCCTTGACCCTGACCTGCACTTCTTCTTTGGCTTCTGTCCCTTCTCCTAGGGGGGGGGGAGTCATCCCTACCCAAGGGGGTTCTTGGTGAGGTAGGATCTTCGTTCATTGCATCCTTATGGACTTGGTAGTCTTGCTCCTTATGGACAATAGACCGGCAATGTCGGCACCAACGTCACTCTGATGTGGTACCCGGGATGCCTAGACAAGCCCCTAGTTTTACCTTACGCCACCCGGCTGCACAGCTTCCTCCATGCCCCAACGTAGGTCCCCTCAATCCCCACTATTCTAGGCTACACACTCTTGGTCCCTATTCTGTGCTAGCCTATTGCAGATTCCAAATTTCTTGGTGCATGGCCTCAATCTGCTCCTGTATCTACTGGATGTTTAATGTATCCCCCTTATGAGGCATAGCTTCTAACTTCATAGCAGTTTCCAGGGCCTTGTTTTGCGAGTCAAAGGCCTAGCGATCCATACTTTCCAGTACCCGATCCCTTTCTCAACCTCCTTCCGGTCTCAGCAATGGAACCATTTGTTGGCTTGAGGGGTCCTGACCTAGGTTCAGTGTGCAAGGTTTGCCAACAAACCCCTATACTACTGGCCCTTTCGGCAGTGACTTGATTTCGCAAGTCACAGTCTCACCCGAAGTAGTATGGGTGGGTGCTGGAACCAGGTTTCCACACCCTAAGAAAGGAAGGGTAAGGCAATCAGAGCTACGTTCTGTTCAGATTACCTTGTGTCTTTGCAGGGTTAAGTATGTATCTATTTGCATCCATGTGCACTAGATCTACAATTATACACTTTTCATAACATCAACACAGCATTATATAAATAGAGCAGAATAGATCTAGATCCAAGCATTCATTAGACAGACTTTAGCAGCAAAAAGATAGAAAAGACATAACACAGTAATTATCAGCGGTTCATATACTAGTACTCATGGATTCATATCTCTAATAATCCTTCACATTCATTCATTCATCAACCTTTCCTTACAATTCCCTTCCCAACCTGTGCACACAGCAACAGGGTCCGCACACAGCTGGACTAGGATCTTCGCGTACACAGCCAGTAGGAGTCCGTTCCCCAAAAACCCAAACAGATAGCTTAAACAATAGATCGCATCAATAGCTCATCCAATCCTATCCTTTTTGATACAAAATACATCTTTATTTATAACAATCTAGCTCCAACTTTCCTATGGTCTGCAACCCATGGTTTTCGTACCCCTAGTTTACCCTTTGACCCATTACAATGCGTTCGGGGCTTTGACCCACCCCAAAACCCCTGCGCTATATTAAATATAATCAAAATTAACCAAAATGGACCAATTTTGCAGCTTGTTAGGAGACCCTGTTCCAACACCATGATCTCACATATGGAGGTCAAGGCACAAATAATGGACAACATGATTGTGGAGCATTGCAGATGGAAGGAGAAGATAGGGAGGAAGGTCATCATCATCTGATGAGGAGCACACACCCCTATCCATTTCAGAGAGTTGATGCAAGGAAGAGGTAGACTGATTTGCGCTGTGAGGGCAAGGGCAAGGTTGCCCAATCATATGTACAGTCTACTCTTGACATTGGTGTCTCACTACATGGAGGCATTCCACCTGGGAGGCCACCAGATCGGGAGTTGGTAAGAGGCATCATGCCATTTGGTTCACCCCTCTTAGATTCTGGAGAGGTGAATACTTTGGAGGAGTCTATTACAGTGCAGAGATTTTTGGATAGACCCAAGGAGGAGGGAGACACTCTCCTATTTTCAGCACCACCCACTCTCACCATATGTACTGCACTGACAGAAGTTGTTGTAGTGATGGAGGATGGCACCTTCATGGTGCAATGGAGTTGCTCCATGGATTAGGAGAAATAGAGGGTAGTTCCTTTGAGGAAGGAATCCTCCATACATTGGAGCAGATGGAGGCCACTCATGCTTACTTTGGCCAAGATTGGGAGATTCCTTTTGGAGGAGAGCTTTTCATGGGAGGCCAACTTCCAAAGGTCACTACTTCCTTTTGAGCATGAGAAGCTGCATGATGGGCATGGCAGCAATTTGGAGGATGAATTTGGCAAGAGGGATGTCAAAGGAAAATACAGCAACATGTGGGGAGCTTCACATTGCAAATCATTAGCGTTGTCTCTTGAGAGGATTGATCCATATTGGAGGTCTCAACTCTTGGTAGAGTACTCCAAGGATCTTGGTGCTTGCATGATTCTTGATGACCCAAATGGAGATGATAGATATATGGTGGATGATGTGGTCATATATTCTCATTGTAGAGTCTTCTTGACTAGAAATTCTAAGCTCAAGGAGAAGCTGCTACATGCAACACATGAGGACTTCGTTTCCATGCACTTTGATGAATATATTTCCTTGGCAAAGGAGTTTATTTGGGAGGGCATATAGCATGATATATTTCAGCATATGGAGAGATGCATAGCCCTGATGGTGATAGAGAGGATGTCATAGCCACTTCCCTACTCTTTGGAGGTGAGGGAAATTTTCCAGTTGAGCCATTTCAGCTCAAGGTCCCAAGTACATGGTGGAGAATGTATAATTACACATTATGTTTTGTACTTATTTACTTTATATGAATAGCATGTTGTACCAAGGAGGATTCTCCCTTCTTGAATATTTTATGATGATGTATTTGAAGCCATTTATAGCATTGAGATTGGCTATCTTATTGGTGGTTTGTGGGGGAAGCCACATGATTTTTGGTGTGCACTATTGACACCACTTTGTACTTTCATGTTTCTATCTTATAGAATGATTGTGGCAGAAAAAAAGTGGCTGGAAAATCACTTGTTATTGTTTTATTTGATGCAGACAAAGGATGCACTCCGCTAGTTCCATGTGTGAGAACTTGATCCACTTTTCGGTTGTCATATGACAAATTGTTTCTATTGGTTTTTGCTTCCATGTATTGCTGATATTTTTATGTTCATACGGAGCTTTGTTTGGAGAGTGGGATATGAGTTGGAGATTCCCATTGGGAGTATGATTCTCCCTACTTTACATGATGCATGTTTCAGGGGAAGCAATGGCCAACCCATGATTGCCTAACTACATCTCTTTTCTTCATGTGGGAGGAGCCATTTGAAGAACTTGAGTTTTTGGAGGAGGCACTTCATGGTTTATTTGTTTGGTGGGGTAGCTTGGGCCACTCTTGGAGGTCAAGAAATTTCAGCCCAAGATCAGCATCAGCCCCATACTTATCATAAATGGAGAGAGAAACCATTTGGATGGGAGGATCCAATCTCTCCATGCAGCCCCAACACATTGTATGAACCGGGGGTTGAGGATATTTTTGAGCTACCTAGATTGGCTCATTTCATTTGGATGATAGCATGGGTGTGGGAGTCACTCATTGGGAATAATATTCCCCATGTTTATCATCACTCCGACCTTGAGGAGGCCATGGGACAGCAAGAAGGTTTCCACTTACACCTTCCACCTTTTCATGATGTGATCCATTTGGTTTTGCATTCTTGGGAGGGAGTACTGGAGGATGGATTTATTGCATCAGTGATGGGGACTATTGATGAGGAGGCCACAAGAAGAGGAGGGGAGAAATTTTACTCTCCTTATACAGTTGCTTGAGGACAAGAAAAATTTTGTAGGGGAGGATTGTAATATTCCAAAATTTTAGCCTTCAAGATAAATGGAATCTTAGAGTTGTTTTATCACTAGGAAGGTGAATAAATGGATAGGGAGGCCCATTAACCTCTTTATAAGGATCAATAACACTCCTAAAGTGAAACAAGGAAGAATAAGTAGCTAATTTGAGCACCCTTGGGTGTGAACAGAGATGGGATCATGTTGATTCAGTCCACTTTGACCAAGTCAACAAAGCTATCTAGATACATTAAATCTCCTTGATGAACAACGCAGTTTTGGTGGAGGAAAACTTACATGAGCTTGATGGCACATATGGATGAGACACAATGTGAAGAGGTTCACTTTCTATATATGGAGAGGATGGGAGCCTTTTTTATTCATGCTTTTGATATTATCATTTGATATTGGTCGGTTTAGACTTGGCTTCCTCTTGCTGTTTAGCAGGGTTGTAGTGTTGTTTAGCACCGGGTGTTCCCGAGTGGGAATCCCACCTCTTCCCTTGAAAGGCCTCTTGGGAGAGCTTTGTACTATATTTCTCCACATCCAGGATTAAGGCCAAGCACCAATCTCTAGCTTTAGCATTATTTTTGTAGCAGAATAGTGCTATGTTGCAGGGTGTTGCAGTGGAGGTTTGATAACACCACTTCCGGGTCTGTTTCTCAGTAGAGGGTGCATTCCTTCTCTTGAGAGATCAGCTAGGAAGATTTCTGAGCACATTTCACACCTTGGTAGTTGTCCAGACTATTCCTCATCTCCTACAGTGTAGTCCCTTGCAGGAATTGCATAATTTTGCATAGAGCTGCAGTAGCAGGGTTAAGGCCCTTGTTTTTGAGCTAGTTTCCTAGGGAAAGGGCCAACCCTTCTCCCGGAAAGCTAGAGGAAGGGATTCTAATCCATCTATTGTATTATTCAGCTATATTCATGTAATGTTGCAGTAATACTGTGTTATTTCAGAGCTGAATATTCAAATATGCACTTTTGTACATCAAGCTTTCAAGAAACCCTTGTTGGGTTATCTTTATAATGTATTAAGGGGGCCAGATATCTATTTTCTTAGCATATTGTTCAATAAAAATCAAGATCCATGATTACTTATCCTATTTTTTCAGAAACCCTCAAAAAATAACACTATTCTGTGCTTCAGAAATTCTGCATATCTTAAGTCATGGGGTTTGGCCAATTTTAAGCTGATTTAAGGCCAGGAGGTTTGTTTAACTTATCATAAGTGATTTTCTTCTATTCCTCATTTGTATGTGAGGGAATTCATACATATACTAAGGGATCCAACCATTATTTCTACATGTTAAAATGTAAATCTCCAGAAATAACATTCTCAGGGTCAAATTGTTGCATTTTCCCCACTTGGGAGGATGTAGAAGTGCTTCTTTTGCTATTGTTTCATTCATTTGGTGGCTATGTGTTTTTCAACACATTTTATGACTTAATTTCACCCTGCTATCCCAGTATTTTTCTTATGCACTGTTGCATTCCCATTTTGGGATATTACAATATTTTTTCTAGGTTTACCCTCTTTCTAGATTATCATTGTTTGCTTCTAATAGATTTGCACTTTAGCTATCATTAAATTGCTTGTTCACTAGTTCTCATAGTTTTCTTGCTTGATAAATAAATCAATAGTTGTTCTAGGTTTACCCAATTTATAGATTATTAGTTTTCTTCTTATAGTTGTTCAAATATTAGTTTATAAGTTTTTAACAATGCCATGGCATTTATTCATTCCACCCTTAGAATTTAAATTCCGCCCTTGGAATTTAATTCAATTTTCTTTCATGTGATTTCTTTTGTAGTTTTATTTAGTTATATTTGTAACATGAATTTCCTTTCTTTCTTTCTTTCAGTCCTAAACAAACTTTCTACAACAGTTCATCTAATGTCCCATGTATTTCGGTGTGCTTCTAAGTTTACGAAACCCCCGGGTTGACATATTTAAATTACAAGGGATTTGACATACCATTAAATCGCCCTAAGCAGGGTTCTTAGCCAAGAAAATTGAACTTTGGCTATCACAGTCTATCCTTATAGCTCGTTGCACCAACCCCATACTTGAACACAATCTCTGCAACCAAACTACTTCCTTGCTTGCATGAGTGGTTGCCATGTATTTTTCCTCTATAGTTGAAAGAGACACTAGAGACTGTCTTTTACTCATCCAACTGACTGCATCACCAAATAGGCTAAACACATACCCACTTGTAGATCTTCTATGGTCCAGATCTCCAGCCCAATCTATATCAACAAAACTATGGATGTCCAAAAATTTGTCCAATCCTGGTCTTACTTGGTAGCACAAACCATAATCACTAGTGCCACGCAAATCTCTGAAAACTTGCTTCACTTTTGTCCAATGCTCCTTCCCTGGTTTTTACATAAACCTTCTTAATATTCCCATTTCATGTGCAATGTCTATTCTAGTACATACCATTGCATACATTAAGATACCCACTACACTTTCATATGGAACACTGGGACATATCCTCCTCTTCTTCTTGTGTCTTGGGACACTGTTCAATAGATAGCTTTACACCTACAGGAATAGGAAACTTCACCTGTTTAGTATCTTGCATATTTAACCTCTACAATATTATCTCAACATACTTCATCTGGTTTAACCAGAGCTTCCTCTTTGTCCGATCTCTCTTAATTTCCATGCCCAAAATATAGTTTGCAGCACCAAGATCCTTCATGTTGAATTTGGAGAATAATTGGGTCTTCAAATCCTGGATACTTTCTTTGTCATTTCCAACTAGCAACATATCATCCACATACAAGGCCAACTACATAACACAGTCACCATTTAATTTAAAATACACACAATGATCCTATTTGATTCTTGTGAAGCCAGGTACCTGTATATAGGTATCAAATTTCTAATACCACATCCTTGGCGTCTGTTTTAACCCATACAAATAATTTTTTAACTTGCACACCAATTCTTTCTTACCCTTCACCGCAAAGCCTTCAGGTTGCTTCATGTATATCTCTTCTTCCAGATCTCCGTGAAGAAATTTTGTCTTCACATCAATCTATTCTACCTCAAAATCAAATGCAATAGAAACATATAAAAGTAATCTAATAGAAGTAACCTTGGCAACAAGAGAAAAAATATCACCAAAATAAATTCCCGACAACTGGGAATAACCTTTTTCCACCAACCGAGCTTTGTATTTCTCCACCTTTCCTCTACATTCATCTTCTTCTTAAACACCCATTTTCTCATGATGGGCTTCCTTCCATCCAACAACTCCACCAAATCCTATGCCTCATTTTTATGCAAGGATGTCATTTCAACAACCATGGCCTCCTTCCATATTTTTCCATCCTCTAAATCCATGACCTCCCTAATAGTTCTAGGATCATCATCAGTGACAGTTAAAGAAAAATTTGAACAGAAATAAGATGGACTATACCTTTGTGGCGACCTTCTTTCTCGAACTAATATTCTCACAGCTGGAGTTTGTGGCTCTTCCTCTTTTGAATTTTGTTCTGTTGTAGAGTCTGATTCATCCTTCTTTAGCCCAAACTCCATATTCTCAAGTTCCTTAGGTATGACTTCACGTTTAACAACATATTTCACCTCTCTAAACATGACATCTCAAATGTACACAACCTTCCTTGTTTTTGGGTTCCAAAGCTTGTAACCTTTTAAACCATCCTTATACCCAAAAATGATGCACCTTTCAAATTTATTATCCAACTTGATCATTTTCTCCTTTGGAACATGTACATATGCATCACATCCAAATACCCTCAGATGTGAAAGAGAGGGTTTCTTACCAGTCCATACCTCATCTGGAGTATTATCCTCCAACATTGATGAAGGTGATCTATTAACTGGGTAACATGCAATCTCCACTACCTCTACCCAGAATTCTTGTCCTAACTTGGTACCACTGAGCATGTTTCTTTCCTTTTCCATCATCGTTATGTTCATTTTTTCCACAACTCCATTTTGAGGAGGTATGTATGGAGTAGTCTTATGTCGTGCTATATCACACTTCTTACATAAATCTTCAAATTCCTTCTTGCAGAACTCTCCACCATTATCTGTCCTCGACACCTTTATCTTCTTCTCTGTATGGTTTTGCACCAGAGCATTAAATTCTTTAAATCTATCAAAGACATCAGATTTATTCCTCAAGAAATATATCCACGTATTCCTTGAGAATTCATCTATGAATGAAACATAGTACACAGACTTTCCCATTGATGGAACCGACACAGGCCCAAACACACCACTGTGCACAAGCTCTAATATTTTGTTCACCCTCTTATCCCCTGAAGGAAAAATCACCTGATTCTGCTTCCCATATACATAATGTTCATAGAAATCAAAATCCAGAGAGAAATTAGACATACCTTCTACCATACCATTACGATGCAGTATTTGAAGGCCCTTCTCTCCAATATGTCCAAGACTTTGATTTCATAGCATGGTCTTTTCTCCAGAGACCATTAGGATTTCCACAACACTTTCAGGAACCACATAAATGTTACATCCATCAATAATTGTGCTACCTTTGAAGCTTGTACAAAGTTCCAATCCGAACTCCCCGTATTAATACAAGTGCTCCCTGAACCATCTTGCATGTATCTTTATTGAATAATGTTTTTACACCTGCATCATCCATCTTGCTTACAGAAATCAGATTTCTGGCCAATGCAGGAATATGAAAAACACTAGGAAGTGTTCTAATCCTTCCACCTTGCAACTTCAGCTTAAATTTTCCATGTTCGATGATTTTTGCCTTCCTATCATCCCCTAAGAAGACATCACCACCATCATACTTCTCATACTCGCAGAACCACTCCCTATGGGCAGTGACGTGAAAGGATGCACCTGAGTAAATCAACCATGCCTCATGATCTACATGTGTATTTGATGAAGAAGAAAAACACACATCCTCACCTTCATCTGAGGTGGTTTTTGCCTCTACAGAAGGAGCATCAATAGATCCCTTTCCTTTCTCGGGACCTTTAGATCTGCAATCCTTTTTTAAGTGCCCTTCCTTTCCACATTTCCAAAACACCTTTACATGCTTTCCTGGAGATTTGGATCTCCCTCTAGATTTAGATCTCCCACTTGAAACTTATTTTTGTTTCTGTTCTAGGACCTTCCTCGTACAGATAAGGCATCTCCATTCTAGCCCTCCATATTTCTCTAATAGCAAGGATGAGAAAATTTCATCAAAATTCAAGGTATTTGTATTGCTACCTATTGCAATAACCATATTTTCCCATGAATCTGGTAGAGAAGATAACAAATTGATGCACTTATATTCACCTGATATTTTAATATCAATAGATGAAAATTGAATTACCACAGTATTGAATGTTTTCAGATGTTATGGCACCAAGTCTCCACCCTTCATCCTCAGGTTATACAACTTTTTCCGTAGGAACAATTTATTCACCAGAGACTTAGATTGGTACAAAGTCCCTAACTTGATCCAAAAATTATTCATTGTAGCTTCCCCAAATACATTCAACAATACCAAATATAAGATACACAACCGTATTGTGCTCTTTGCCTTTCGATCCAGCTTCACCCAATCTTCATCTGACATTGTCGTTGGTTTAGTACCTGTACCTACAATGATCCACTGATATTTATCCACCAAAAGATCCTCCATATTGAGCTTCCATAACTCAAAACCATTAAATTTTTCTATCTCTATCTTTCCACTACTCACCATCTTCTTTCACTGCAAGAATTGATCCCGTAGATCTCCCACTGAACAAGGTCTACCACAAGCCCAAGTAAAAAACGCCTCAGCAGCAAAGGCGTCCCCTTGAAGCCGAAACCTGGATTTGATACCAAATGTAGGTTTTAACCCTGTACAAAAATTATCTGCAAATGAATTCTTAAAGACAAAAAATAAACAGTAGCGAGAGAATAAAACATAAAACAGATATACACATAGATTTTCCCCTGGATCCAAAATCAGGACTACCATCTTGATTTTTCATTATATTCCTTTTAGTGTGACAACACATATATATACATGCTGAATCATTCATAAACCCCAATATATTAACCCTAGATTAGAACAGAACCATACTTCCCTTTACCGGATCTACAAAATAGCAGGGGCCGAAAACCATCATGCCCCAAAACCATGTGCAAACCCATGCACAAAATCATAGACGGGTTTGCCCACCTAAAATAGGGTCCAAAGAAATGTTCTTGTGGCACTGCCCTAGACCCTGCGCAAGAGACTACCCGCCCCTTGTGAACCCCTTGACAAGGGGGGTTGTCGCCCCCCTGTGACCCCCCGCTGCGCTCAGTGCAATGAACAGGGGGTGCCTATCACTTCCCCCCCCCCCTCTTGTGCATGCAACTATTCATGGAAAGAATATACCATACTTAGAGGGATTCATTCAAAGGATGAACTTACAGATCAAGCATAATTTATCCTCCTCAAGCTTGTTAAAAAATAAAGAGGTATTGACCAAAAATGGTTTGGGAAATTGGGAAAACAAGGTACTCTACTTTTTTATGGCAGTGAGTCGCTCTTGAAAATGACACTCTTGCACTTCATCTTCACGGTTGTTGGATTGAAAAATCTTCTTGTCTTTTGGTTCATCACACCATTTAAAAGCCTCCATTTTCAGTTTTGGGTCAAAGCTTCTAACTGTATTCAATGTCGTTGATATGTTCAAGAGAATTCATTCAATCAACATCTGCTACAATACTCTTAAGCCTTTATTTCATATTTTCCATTCCTGGTCAAGTTTTTTATCTGTGTCATTCTGTCTCAAATCATGATACCCATTTATTGTCATTGATGGGGGATACATCAAGGCCTTCCTACGATAGGTCGCTTCCTATCAACATTAGCTCATTGATCTGAATTTGATTATTAGTTATTGTTGTGCTAATATCAGTTTCAGATTTATAATGAAACTACTTATGTTTGCTTCTTTTACAAGGGTTTATAGATGTGCTTATTATTGATAAACAAACAAACGTATGGAGATTAAGTTGATTTCATGAACATAAAAACATGGAAACTAAATTTTGAACAAAAAAATATAAACACAAAGCAAACCATGACAACTGAATCAATAACACATGGTTTTAATGAAGGAGTTCACCCCTCCTAAGGCTACATATCCTTGGTCCAGCTTCCATGGCATGGGCCTTTGTATTAGCTTCAATTGTGAAAAAATGTTGTTTACAGTCTCCAATTTCCTCTGCAACTTTCTCCAATGGCTCCAAAACATCAAAATATACCAAGAATGACTCTTCCTGAGCCAAAATTGGTCGAAAATTGGCTCAATTATTGCAAAAACCAATTTTCCTACATTTTCTCCACTAATTATGAAAAATGTCTAGTTAGCATGGCTAAATTTGGAGTTTCGCCCTAAAATATCGCTCCCGCTAGAAATGTCACTATCTTTAATTGTGGATAAACACAGAGTTAATGATGGCTTAGTGAATAAGCACGTCATTAAATTGCGCATTATCCATATGATTAGTGGCGGATTAGTTTAGATTTAAGCACGGTTATGGAGTGTTAATCCGGATTAGTAGCATTAAATAGGTTTTAACATTCAAAATTTCAAGGGATGGGGTTCCACATTCGATCATATGGAAGGGGGTTGGCCTAGAAGACTAGCCCCCTCCGGACCCCCATAGTCAGTGCTTTCAAAGTTTAAATATGTGTGGAAGGATATATGGGTTAAGACCCACGGAGCAGAAGAGTTGGTAGCACG
The DNA here is from genome assembly GCA_034641835.2 of Pinus albicaulis. Taxonomy (NCBI): domain Eukaryota; kingdom Viridiplantae; phylum Streptophyta; class Pinopsida; order Pinales; family Pinaceae; genus Pinus; species Pinus albicaulis. The sequence goes on along the minus strand of CM076574.1, from coordinate 1,174,684,262 downwards.
CTTGTGTAGCATGGGGATGGTCGTGGGTTCAACCACGACCCCCACAACATATTTTTATCCTTCATGTAATATCACTTAGCCAAATTTTAAACTTTGGACTATAATCACATACGCCTATCCACCTGTCCGCCAATTCTGGTGTCGGTCTGCCATATGTAGCACCTCCACCAGGTTAGAGTCTTTGCCAGTTGATGGAGCGCCTCTGCCAGTTGAACTGTCTGTCCATCCGCTATGTATAGAGGTTTCCACCATATGTTATCCCTGTCTGCCAGATGTGGTATAAGAATCCTTTGTAGTTAGCCCTGTCCACCATGCCATATATATAAACTAAGGTTTAGACCTTAGACCCCATAATGATATATGCCATTGATATATATATATATATATATATATATATATATATATATATATATATATATATATATATATATATATATATATATGTCCCCGAATTTAATAAAGCGAGAATTCAAATTCAATTAAGGTTGGATGGTGCACCAAGGGGACATGTGGCCGGCCCTGGGCACATCTCATTTCACGGATTTGGACTCTAAAGCCTAAAAAAAATCTCTTTCTTCGTTAGAATAAGAGGAAAAAAAATCAATTCCAAAGTATCATTGGAGAATCTGATTGTGACACTTGTCATAGTTTCATTGGTTGAAATTAAAGAATATTCTGTGGATATTCCTGAAATACTGACTGGACTGCCAAGTCATCAGTTTTTCGTTGTTCTGCACATTTTTTACCTGTTTGAGAAAACAAAAAACATGCTATAACTTCTTCATCTGGATTCGTATTTGGACGAAACGAATTGCGTTGGAATCCTAGCGACGAGCTCTACATGGTCGTTCTAGTTTGGAGAATTTCTAAGCACTTTCATTTTTGAGCTAAATACTGAGCCTCTGATCATTCCTCCCCACTAGAAGCCTTTTGGACCCCAAAAGATACTATCAATTATTCAACAAGTGAGGGTACCACCTCCTCACCCTTTCAATCTCCATCCATTTGGACTTGGAAGGATTTTGTCCCTTGAGTCCCACTCTAAGGTATTAGACATTCCCTCTCCTTAAAGTTCTGGTTCTTCTATCAAGTATGAGATCTTGTTGAAGCTCATCAAGATATTATGGTAAGAAATAATCTATTGATGGCAGCTGAACATGCTCTACTTGATAATCAATCAAAGGAGGCTCATAAAATCTCAAATTCTCAACATTAATGACAAAATCATATTTTCATATAAGGAGGCAAATTTAGCTTAAATGCATTGCGACCAATATTTTCTAGAATTTTAAATGGACCATAACAGATTAGCTTAAGATTTTTACCTTCCCCTTGCAATATTTCTTTGCTGATATATAACCAAAATTCATCTCCAACCTAGAATTTGTGATCAAAACAGTGTTTAGCATGTCTTTCCTTGTAGTTTCTTTGACTCTTTTCAAGTTGTTCTTGCTCTGTGTGATGTACCAACTAAATTTTCTCAATGAAATTCCTTGCCTTATCTATGCCACTGTGACCATCTATAGCGACATATTTCTCAAATATGAATTCCAAAGGCGATCTTGGCAAGTAACCATGACATGCCTCGAATGACGATGTGTTTTTGGAATAATGCTTTTCCCTGTTGTATGCATGTTGAATGTAATGGAACTGTTCATCCCACAACTTGGGATGTTTGTTGCAATAACCTCTAAAAAGATGAATGACGATCCTGTTAACCACCTCAGTCTGACCATCTATTTTCAGATGAATTGTTGTACTCTTCTTCAACTTTGTTTCCATCATGTCCCACAATTTTGACCAAAAATTCCCACTAAACCGGGAATCTCGATCACTTATAATAAAAGTAGGAAGACCAAAATGAACCCATACATTTTGAAAGAAAAGATGAGTTTTTTTTCAGCTGTAATTTTTTTTTTACATGGCATCAAAAGATACATTTTTCTGAACCTATCTACAACAACATACAAGTAATCATGACCTTTCCTTGACATTGGAAGACCACCTACAAAATCCATTGAGATACTCTCCCAAGGATGTGAAGGAACCTAAAGTGGAGTGTACAATCCAAGTTTCCTATTACCAGGCTTACTTATTGAACATAAAGAACATCCTCTAATAAAACAAGATATACTATCAATCATGTGTGGCCAATAACAATACCTTTGGAGGTTTGCTATCGTCTTGCCTACACCGAAATGTCAAACAATCAATGAAGTGTGTGCCTCCCTCATGATATTGTTTCTTTATCTCTGCGGAATACATAACTTGCCCAAGTGATACAACAAACTATTATGCACATGATAATATAACTCTTCAATTTGGTTTCCTTGACTCAATATTTCATACACATCTTTAAAATCACTATCATAGGCATATTGTTCAACGTAACTTTCATGCATAACTGAATTGTGCTTGAGTATAATAGATGAATTTACAATAGGCCTAGGGATCATATCAACTACCTTATGGTAGATTCCATTTTTATACCTAATAACCAAATGAAATTGTTGCAGAAATCCCATCCATCTAAAATGTCTTGATTGCTGCAACTTTGACTATGATTGTAAGTACTACAATGGCTGATGGTTGGTATGGATAATGGTCTCTTTCTCCATCAAATAGTGCTTCCATTTCTTTACACTTTGTACCAATGCATATAACTCTTTATCATAAGTAGGATAGTTATTCACAACTCCATTAAAAATTATAGAATGAAATGAAATAGGCTTACCATGCTGCATGAGAACTGATCCCATGGAATAATCACTTGCATTTGTTTGGATCTCAAATGGCTGTTTAAGATCTGGAAGAGCCAATATCGGTGTTGAACTAATATTTTTCTTTAAAGCATCAAATTATTTTTGCTACATATCTCCCCAATGGAATACTTTCTTGGCACTAGTCAATGCATGTAACGGAGCTGCAATGGAAGAAAAAATAGAAATGAATTTCCTCCAATATTGTGTTGCCCCAAGAAAGCTTCTTACCTCTGTAACTGTATTAGGCTTGGGCCAATTCAGAATGACCTCTACTTTGGAAGGTTCTATCTTAATCTCACCTCCTACGACAATGTGTCCCAAATACACTATATAAGTCTTGCCAAACTCACACTTCAACATCTTTAAAAATAATTTCTCTTTTTTCAAGACATCAAGTACCTTGTTCACATGCATTACATGTTCATCTCTTGATTTTTTGAATACAAAAATACCATCTAAGTAAAAAATGATGAATTCATCTAGAAATAGTCTTATTACATCATTCATAACTCTCATAAAAGTAGTTGGAGCATTTGTTAGACCGAATGGCATAGCCAACCATTCAAACAATCCTTGTCTAGTTTTAAATGCAGTTTTCCAAATGTCCTCCTCAACTATTCTAACTTGATGATAACCACTTCGTAAGTCTATCTTAGTGAAATAATTTGCATACTTTAACTAAACAAGGGAATCATCAATGTGTGGGAGTGGATAGCGATTATTTACCGTGATTTTATTCAGTGCACGGAAATCTATGCACATGCGCCAAGTCCTGTCCTTTTTTGGTACCAAAACAATCGGTGAACCACATGGTGAAGTAGATGGGCGTATGATACCTTTGTTCAACAATTCTTGGATTTTCTTCTTGATTTCCAAACTCTCCATAATTGACATGCGATACATACCAATGTTTGGAAGTGGAACATCTTGCTGCATCTGAATTTCATGTTGAATTCCCCTCTTGGGAGGTAACCCACTTGGTTCTTGAAACATGTCGCCATGCTGACTTACTAAATCAAAAAAATTAGATTTTAATTTGTCATCACATCCTTCAAAAGATTCATAGTCAACATCATCCTTTTCTTGATCATGAGAAGCAAAAAAAAATTACTTGCATTAACTAGCCTCTTCATTTTCCTTGCATTAACTAAAGAAATATTCAGCTTTTTGCGATGAAATCTCACAATATACTCCACCCCATCCTTAAGAAAATTATATTTGTTCTCATGGAAATATAACACCACTTTCTTTTCATACAAATATGTACTTCCCAAGATAATCCCAGAAATGTCAAGTGGAACCACATCTAACTTGACTTCATCAACAAAGTTTGCAGTAATAGCAAATCGAGATATGCATTTCCTTGTAACCTATAAATTGGAATTCTTAACTATCCAACCCAAACGGTATGGTTTATGATGTGGTACGATTTCAAGGTTAAGCTTTTTGACCAAGTCTTCTGAAATCAGGTTTTCTTGTGACCAACTATCAAACAATGCATCAAGCTTTGTATGATTTGAAATCACTCTCACATGGAACAATTATATCCTTGTGTCTTCATTTGGAGTGTTGTTGTGACTATTTGAGGAACTAGTACTTGCTATGGCTTCCTTTCCCTTTTTTACCATGGCTACGATATTGTTCTCATCTCTGGAATCAGATCCAATATCATGTTGTGTGGCGGCAGTCATCTTTTGTTTCCCCTTGTTATTCGGTTTCTTAGGCCTTAGTTTGAGATGTAGTTTCCAACAGTGGGCTTCATCATGCCCCTCTTTGGAACAATGTTTGCATGTATTTTTCTCCCCTTTTTTCTTAATGCTTGAATTGTTCTTTCCCTTCCATTTTCCTCCCTTCTCTTTTCCCTTACCCTTGAATGGCTTCTTCTTACTACCATCTTCCTGTATTTTTCCTCCTGCTTCAAGATGTGTGGATTGCACACATAATTCATCTAAATTTCTTGGATTAAACATAAGGATATTATGTTTCAAATAGGAATGTAAACCCCTAATCTATTTCAAGAGTGTGTCTTGGGAATTCAAGTTTACTCCTAACAACAAAGCCCTCTTTCTAATTTCCTAGGTATACTCTTGAACTGTTTGGCCCTTAAGTTGCCTAAAGTTTTGTCAACTCATAATTTATTTTTACATATAGGCTAATGGATAAAACTGTCTTTTAATAGAAGAAATAAATTCAACCCAGGAAATGGATATCTTACCATGGATTCGCATTTCCTTTTGAGTCTTTGCCTCCCACCAAACTAGTGTTGCTCCCTCTAGCCTCAATGAAACCAACTGGATATTTATGTCATCCTCTTGTAGATTCTAAATTCTACAATATACTTCCAATTGATGGATCCAATTGTCTAACTTCTCTACATTTACCTCACCATTGTACATGGGAAGTTCAAACTTGATGTCCAACTTGAGTAATGGAGTTTTTCATTTTGGGATTTTTGAATAATTACAGGTGGTTTTTGTAGTGGAAGTGGAAGATGATGTTGATGAAGATGATGATGATGAGGATGGTGGAGAAGGAGGTGGATTTTCTCCACTGACCTTCAAACACTTCTCTTCATCCTTCTTATCATCTGAAGTTCCTTCTCCATGTGGAGGCTTAAAACCTTCTCTTGCCCTTTCTGTAGTGAATGCATCAAACATGATTTTAACCATTCCCTTAATGTCATTGAAGTCTCTCTTGACATATTCCTCATATGAATTTCCTTGAGTCTCTCCAACACCTGACATAATCGATAAGGATTCAGGCTCAACTTCTGATGCTTGTACCTTTTCAATCAACTCAGCTTCTTGTGCAATTTTTACCTCTTCAATCTCAACTTATGGAGATATAAATTGAGGGGCTTCAAGTGCAGATATGAGTGGAACTTTGGGTGAAGATGATGCTCTCTAAACTCTCTTTATTCTAGTCCTAACTTCAGGACTAGCAACCAATAGCTTCCCTTCTCCTCTCTGCAACTTCAACCTTGTAGGAATCACAAAATTGAAACTATTAAAACCATTCATGCACAATCTCAAGAAAAGAAAGCAGATAACCTTTGAACTGATACCATCTTGATCTGAATTTGATTGTTATTTATTTCTGTGCTAATATCATCTTCCGATTTATAATGAAAGTCCTTATTTTTTCTTCTTGTACAAGAGTTTATAGATGTGCTTATGATTGATAAACAAACAAACTTGTGGAGATTAAGTTGATTTCATGAACATAAAAACATGGAAAATAAATGTTGAACAACAGCATATAAACATACAGCAAACCATGACAAATGAATCAATAACACATGGTTTTGATGAAGGAGTTCACCCCTCCTGGGCTACATCTCCTTGGTCCAACTTCCATGGCATGAGCCTTTCTATTAGCTTCAATTGTGCAAAAATGTTGTTTACAATCTCCTTTTTCCTCCGTAACCTACTCCAATGGCTCCAAAACATCAAAATATACCAAGAATGACTCTTTTTGAGCCAAAATTAGTCGAAAATTGGCTCATTTATTGCAAAAACCAATTTTCCTACATTTTTCCACTAATTCTGGAAAATGTCCAATTAGCATGGCTAAATGTGGAGTTTTGCCCTAAAATAGTGCTCTCGCCAGAAATGTCGCTATCTTTAATTTTGGATTAACATGTCTTTAATGACGGCTTAGTGGATAAGAACATCATTAAACTGTGTATTATCCATATGATTAGTGGCATATTAGTTTAGATTTAAGCGCGGTTATGGAGTGTTAATCCAAATTCGTAGCATTAAACAGGTTTTAACATTCAAAATTTCCGGTCGATAATAAGGCTCTCGCCCTTGGTTCCACATTCGATCATATGGGAGGGGTTTGGCCCCTTCCAGACCCCCATAGTCAGCACTTTCAAAGTTCAAATATGTGTGGAAGGTTGTGTGGGTTAAGACCCACGGAGCAGAAGAGTTGGCAGGGCACTCGTGTAGCACGGGGGTGGTCGAGGGTTCGACCCCGACCCCCGTACCATATTTTTCTCCATCATGTAATATCACTTAGCCAAATTTTAAACATTGGACTATAATCGTATATTCCTATCCACCTGTCTACCAAGTCTAGTGTCGGTTCGCCACATGTAGCAACTTTGCCAAGTTAGATCCTCTGCCAATTGATGTGGCACCTCCACTATTTAACTGTGTATCCATCCACCATGTATAGCGGTTTCCACCATATGTTATCCTTGTCTGCCAGATGTAGTATAATAATCCTCTGTGGTTATCCCTGTCCACCATGAAATATTCTACCATGCCATGTATATAAACTAAGATTTAGACCTTCGACCCCACAATGATATATGCCATTGATATATATATATATATATATATATATATATATATATATATATATATATATATATCCAAATTTAATAATATGAGAATTCGAAATTCAATCCAAGGTTGGATGGGTCCAAACCAGAGGGGACATGTGGCAGCCTCTGGCTTCACCACGTGTCCAGCTCTGGTTGGATTACTCCAACCTAAAAGAAATTCTCATTCATCCTTAGAATAGGAGGAAAAAAAAATCAATTCCAAAGTATCATTGGTGAATCTGACTGCAACACTTGTCACAGTGTCATTGGTTGAAACTAGAGAATATTCCCTAGATATTCCTGAAATTTTGACGGGACTGCCAAGTCATTAGTCTATCACTATTCTCCACATTTTTTACCTGTTTGAGAAAATGAACAACAGGTCATAAATTCTTCATCCGAAGTCAGATTTGGACGAAACGAATTGCACCAGAATCTTGGCGACGATCTCTACGCAATCATTCTAGTTTAAAGCATTTATGAGAACTTTCATTTTTGAGCTAAATATTGAGCCTCTGATCACTCATTATCTAAGAAATTTAATTAGAAACTCCCTTCAGTACTATTATCACTCAGAAAAAGAAACATTATTTGACATGTTCATTGAGTTCGTTTGTCAAAGGTATGGTCATAGATTTCATTTGTCACAAGTTGGTGTAGGAAAATTTAAATTTTTTCATCTTTAACCTATCCTAAGTTTCAAACCCACCTCCGTTTAGGTCATATCATGTTCCATTAGTCATCATTAGGTGTCAGATTTATTTTCCCAAGCGTTCAAATTCAAAAAGGACACTTAAGCTACTTTTACATCTTTTCGCAGCGTTTTACACCATGAAATAGCAGTTTTCACTACGAAACTGTCAAAAAATGAACTAGCTACACTACGAAAAATAGTTTTCCTATCTGCCTTGTCAAACTTGAGGTAAAGTGTCAGTTCATCATTGGAGGAGTTAGGGTGGATGTCATTCGAGTCTTTTAGGGTTAAATCAAGGTACAAAGTTCATGTTTGAGGTCATCATTAATGTTTTTAGTATGCATGTGTCATGATTAAGGCATGAGTTGTCATCGAAATCATAAAACATTACCAAATTGAGTCTTTTATCATTCTTCACTTCATCTTTGCATGTTATTGAGTTCTAGAGAGTTGCTTCATCAAGCCAAGCAGGTTGCTGGCATTTTCAAAATTTCCAGGTGTCATTGATCAAGCAATCCTGAGAAGATATAAAGTCACCATGGCTGCAAGGAAGAAGACCAAAAAAGGTGGTCACTACCATAGGTATGAGCCCATGGACATGAATTTTCTCAATGAAGACCCAACGACCATGGAGGTATTCAAAATAACATGTTGTTTGCAATTCTGCCAAATGCTGTAGGGTTTTCATCTACAGGTTTCTAAAGAGTTTGGTAACAGTTTCAATGGAACAAATTCAAAGGTGGGAATGATAAATATCACAGTAACACCAGACATCATTTCAATAACAACTGGAATCCCTAGGGGAGGGGAAAAATGGTTCAAAGGCATCAAGTTCACCATGCAGGACTGCAAAGAATTCATCAAACCAGAGCATAGTGAAATTGATCTCACAAATTCTATCCCATGGAGCTACATGAAGGACAGCTACTCAAAGATGCTGCTAATCATTCAGAAGTCCTTCACCTATGAAGGAAGGTTTCACATGGTATACTCCTACCACCTTATGCTTCTGCTACATTTTGTGGGTAAGAGGTCTCTTGACTTTCCCTTTTACTTATATAGAATTCTAACTAAAATTTCAGATAAGGTCCAAGTTAAAAAAGAAGGAAATGAAACCTCTCCCTTTCACCATGGTTTAATTAAGTTGTTGGCGTTAGAGGAGTTGAAGAGATTAGGCAGAGATTGACATCCTTTTTGTTCATGAGTGTTTTTGAGGTAGATTTTGTTACTCCTAAAAGAGTTCCCAAACCTAGATATATTTCATCACCAACAGTGGCAGAGCAGTTAGAACCAATGAGCATGGAGACAGAGCCTTTGCAGAAGGTTGACACACCCAAAGCTACACCTGCAAAACAAAATCCAACAGTTAGAAAACATGGAAGAAAGAGAGATACTAGGAGCCAAACAGTGGTTAAGGGTAACTTAGAGGACATCTTGCATGCCATTGATATTGAAGAAACTCCCATTATCCAAGCTGAATACATAAATGAGGGAGGAAGGAAGCTTAAGAAATGTAAAACAACTAAAAAATTGGAGTTTTCAGGTGATGATGATGGATTCATGTTTCAAGCTAGAAAACCAATGAAAAGACATGCAATAAAGGTATTGGAAACCATCCAGGAGGCTCATAAGGTCATTGAAACTACTCAGCTACCACCAAGCATCATAGACCTCTCCTCACCTGCAAAATAAGATCTGGTTATTAAACAAAATAAGGGCAAAGAGCAAATCACTGAAAAGTTGGAAGTTGAAGCCCTTAAGGAGAAGTTGAAAGATGCAAGTGAAGAGATATCAGTCTTGAGGAAAGAGGCAAAGAAACATAGAGCTGAAAGGTTTCGGTTTGAACAAATGAGAAGAATTTGGGAAGATCAAGTCACAAGTGTCTCCAAGACCTTGGACAACATAGAAAAACTCATAAAGTGGACTCACCCACAAAGAAGAGAGGTAAAACACATAAAAAAGGTAAACTTGCACTTACAATCCAAGAATAGGACACTGAAGGACCAATTCAAAGACCTTCAAGAACAATTGGAACTGATTCATGAAGAGCTGGAAAGGAAAGGTTTGAAGATGACTGTGGTTGAGGAGCCCATTGCTCAACTGATCATAAATGAAGAGGAAAAACCACAGGAGCAGTAAGTTGAGATAAAATATGTCTTATAAGGTTCATTACATGTAGAATATCAAATTTTTGCAGCAGGAGATCAGTTTGTGAAGACAGTTTTGAAATAGGCAATTTTTTTGTTTTTACACAGTTTCGCAGTGTTTCCTAGGCTTAAAGCCAGGAAAACGCTACGAAAAAACCTGTAGCAGCCTTTTTGCTTCTAAAGTCACTTTTGAAATTTTCAATAAGGAATATTGATGGTGGTGATGTGTCATGACTTGATTGAAATCATGGAACAAAAAAGGAGCGAAGTTATTGGGTGCAGAAGCCACTTTTTCAACGCTACCAAAACTCACTACAAAACTGTCATGTTTTCATAGCGAGCAATTGTTAAAGGTTTTGGGACATCTTAATGGCAGTTTTGGATAGCTCAAATCCTCCAACATATCAAGGGAGCTTATCATCAAATATTTATGACTTGAAGGTGTAGAAATTATATAACTAATGTGTTATACATCCAAGATTCTCCTAATCACACACTATTTGACTTCATGCATAATACAGAATCTCTTCTACTATTGATCATTACTTGCAGAAATTAAATCAATTGCATGCACACATTGAAACCATAAAAATTCACACATGTGAACATAGTGTTTTAACGGGAAAGCCTAAAGCTAAAAACCCCAACTATTTGTATATAATATATGTCATAGAGATCATGTAACAATCCTCATACAAAGCTTTGTTGGAAATATTGTCATTGATGGCAAAGGATGTGGAAAAGGAATTGGCATCTAAATTTAGCAGAGAAGAACAGAGAAAGATTACATCTACAGTTTGAGCTACAGAGAGCTGTATCAGTCAAGGACCAGGGACAAGCAGTGAATTGAAAGTTGTCTAGAGACGGTACTACATTTTTCTAGGATTCAGAAGGAAGGTTAGTTGAGTCCCTGTGGACAACTATGAATCATTGTCCGTTAACATCATAAACCCTGTGGCAAGGATTAAAAATTAAAAATTTAGTGTATAAATTGAAGGAATTAATGATTGAAGAGATATGATGAATGTAGCGAAGATTATAATTGCGATGTACCATAGTACAGTGATCAGCTTGTGGAATCAAGAACTTGAATGTGCAGTTAGAAGCAGAACTGTGACAGGATAGAACTCTGAACATGCAATGGAAGGTTGACATATTATATATATCATAGCAGAATTGAAGACAGAGTGGCATTGTGTTGTGTCGAGGTCGGAAGGTAGCAACCGGGGTAAAGAATGTATGCTGAAAGCGTTAAACTTAGCAATAAAAGGTAAAACATTAAAGTGCCACTTAATTATAATAATACATTGAAAAGGCGACGGAACCCTGCGTGGAAGAGCGGAACCATGACCGAGTGAAGGCGGTTTATGGTTTTCATCGCACCACCTATGCGGATTGAGCGGTATTTGAGGAGTTGGGAGCGATTCCATAAATCATTAGACACGTGGCAAGGAGACCCATGGAAAACTGCTTGTCACCATGCGCCATCGCGCGTTATAGTTCGACCCAGGACGCCCAGCGATATTATTGTGCGTCGTTGATCTAGGAAGATGCCATCGGACGGTGACTGTGTTTGGAAGATGCACGAAGAATAACACCAGTACGGCGCGCCATCGCGCGTTATTGCCCGTGCAAGTTTCCCAAGCGATATCCATCGGATTGAATGTTGTGGCGCAATGGAACCTGAGTCCTTCGATCGGGTTGATTGTTAACAATGGGCCCCAGTTTGTAAATAATATTGATTAAGCCGTCGATTATGCATGTGGGGCCGGATCCAAAGGTCTACTTTAAAAAGGCCATTTGATAAAAGCGTGGATTATTAATATCTAATTATCAAAGGGTGTGAATAATATTTATTTATCAAATTCCAATAAAAAGAAAGTAAAACCCGCAGCGGCACGTTAATATTACTTAACCTTGGCTATAGTATTATTTGGCAGAGAAAAAGAATACCTTTGGGACATTTCGTGCATGAAATAACGAAGATTGGATTTTCAATTTGAATTGGTTCAAATTTTAATATGAATACCATTAGTAGTTGGATGGTTTTGACTCATGTTTTTACAAAAGGAAAAACTATATAAGGAGAAGAGAAATAGAGAATGAGGTGTGGTGCAAAGGTGGTGAATGAATAAATTTCTCTAAGGAAGATCTGCATGGATGAACCCTGTTCTTAATTGATAAATCTGAATCTACGATGCACATATGGATATGATCTATAAACGATGAATCTCTATTATGATCGGCAAAAAGAAATGATGAAGACCTGATGGAAGTCTGATGAAGAAACTGAAGAAATTTGGTGAATCTGAGGGTTGAAGCTTTCTGTATGAAAGTGGAAGTATCTTGCCAGTGAAAGCTGGTGTGAAAATCAGGGGGTTGGAGCTCCCTTCCAGTAGTGGCTAGAGAATAAAGAAAAGGTTGTAGCCTTACTGCAGGTGGGTGCCTGCGTGCCGGTATAAGTCTGCACCAGCATAAATTGTAAGAAGTTTTCTTTGTAATAAAAATTGAAGACTCAGATTACAGTAGCGGTGGTTTTCTCCCGAATTGGGTTTCCACCTTAAATACTGGTGTTCATATGTGTTACTTATGTTTTATGGTTTGTTCTGTTATTTATGTTCATGCTTACTGCTTACTAAACATCTGATGAATGAATGATGCAATAAGATCTCTGGACATACAAGTTGGATTCAGTAATGTAACATAAGGTTTTAAAGAGAAAGGAAAAGTAAAATATTCAGTCAGCTCTAAATGCTGATTCACCCCCCCCCCCCTCAATATTTTTCCCAACAATTGGTATCAGATCAGGTCCTTCTGAAAAGCTTAGCCACTAGAAGGAAGATCAAGCAAGATGAGCAATCAAGATGGAAAAACATCTATCAGACCTCTGCTCTTTAACGGAAACAATTTAATCTTCTGGAAAACAAGGATGAGATCCTATCTTCAGTCTCTGGGAGCAGATGTATGGGCAATTGTTGAACAAGGATATCAATATCCAGCTGTAGTACCAACAAATCCAACGGAAAGAAATAATTATGAAACAAATGCAAAGGAGGTCAATGCTCTATTGGGAAGTCTAACTGAATCAGAATTTTTCAAATTCATGCAACTGAATACAACAAAAGTAATGTGGGACAAAATCATTCTGAGTTATGAAGGTGATGCAAAGGTAAAAAGTGTTAAACTCCAAACTCTCAGAATTCAATATGAGAATCTAAAAATGGATAATGAGGAGAGCATTGCAAATTTATTTTTACGTCTTGATGATATTGTAAATCGTATGATAAATCTAGGAGAAACAATAACCGAATCTACTTTGGTTGAGAAAATTTTAAGATCACTAACGGCAAAATTTGAGTCGAAAGTTTCTGCTCTTGAAGAAAAGCAGGATCTTCAAAATCTTATTGTGGTGCAACTTCATGGCATACTAACTGCATATGAAATGAGAAGAGGAGGACCATCTGAAGTCAAAGAAGCAGTCCTTAGAACTTCTACAAAAGGGAAGGAAGTACAAAAAACAAAAGGATCAGGATATATCTCAGAAGAAGATGAGATAAAATTTGTAAAGAAACTTCAAATTGGCACAGGACGGTTCAGAGGTAAGCTTCCTTTCAAATGCTTTGATTGTGGAAGAGTTGGTCATTATGCTGCTAAGTGTCCTCATAAAGAAACACATAACAAGGGGAAGGAAGTAGGAAGAAGGAATAAGAATCATTTTAGCACTAGAAAAAGTTACTATACTCATGAAGATAGTGATGGGTTATCTGATAGTGAGGAAGAATGTGAACAAGATCTTAGACTTCTCATGGCATTTGAAATATAATCTAGGGAAGAAAAGGATACTTTCTTCTCTCAGTATTTTTCCCAACAAGCTTATCATATCAAGCTCTCAGTACAATACAATCGCTACACACTAATCATGTCCGATCTAGCAAATCCATGCACCGATCTTTGCCACCTACTAGCCTACCTCTACTATGCAATCCCTGCTGACTATTGGATCTGAATGAACTCAAATTGGTCTAGCCTTACTCATGCAATCCTCATTGGCATCTCCAATCACTGTGTGTTGCAAATCATGCAACACTATAGTCACAACTGATAGTCAACCTGCTCTTTCACCTACCTCTCCACTGGTCTCCACTGGAACTGTCCATGCACTATAGTTAACTGATGTATTCTTCAGTTCATTAATGATTTAATATTTACTGAATTAATTAATAATTAATTCACACCACTCTCACTAGTGTATCAATCAGTTAGACTAGATACAACTAGCTCAACTGTGTCTAACTGAGTTAAATTGAGCACAACTCCACCAACTACCTCAATAACTCCACCAAACTCTGTCACATGAGTTCTAACTGAAGTCTCCATGCAATAGCTCCACTTAACCCTCAAGAATAGCATAATTCCTTCTGTCATCTCCTGTGCCACATCTGTGCACTTAACTGAAGTGCTCCAAGAGAATAAGATAATGTTTAGAGTCCAAATATTATTAAGAGCTAATAATATTCGACATATCTATTTTTTAGACTGGCAATCTAAAAATAGATTCCGCCCAATATGTCTAAAAATAGAAGTCCATCTATTTTTCCAACTTGACCAACCATCCACAAATAGCATCCTGCAACTCTTAGAATATGATCGACATGTCTAAAAATAGACATAGTCTAAAAATAGACTTGCGCCAAAAATAGCCTGCGGGCCCACTTAGTGAAAGCGACTTCTTTCCACTAAGCTCATCATCTTGTTGCAATCTCAACGGAAAAGGGAGGTCTTCATGAGGTCATAGCCAAATCAGCTTTGACGATAAGAGTCACATTCCTAAAAAGAAATGGGTTATGCTCACAAGTCTGCGGAAGTTTTAAATATTTAAAGTGGTAATGAATTTTGTCATGTGTCTTTCGAGCATGTGATGCTTATTTTGTAACTTTCATGTAACTGTTTCACAAGATAAGGTAGAAATATGTAATAAATAGAAGTTTGATTCCTATTAGGAGATGTTTTCATTAACGTGTCGCTGTTAGTTTTCTATTAGAAGTTATGATTTTCAGTTATGAAAGATGTCATAGGAGAATTCGATGATCTAGCCACCAGGAAAATCATCCATGTTGTAAAGAATGTATATTTAAATACAAAGCATCGAAGTATTCCGGGTGTTGGAGATTTTTTGCACCAAAATTTGCTTTTATGTATTTGACTTATATCAATAATACAGAGTGACTTTCTTCTTTACAGACCCGAGATTCTCATGAGGTTTTTAATTTTATTGATCTATATCTTTATGTTTACCACTTGCAGTAGATTTCATCTCTATTAATCAGAATTCATAATTTTATGCTCGGACTTCCTTTAGTGATGAAATGACTTTGCTTTCCTATGTTTTATGTGTGAGTTGCCTTTGTTAAAGACCTCTATCTGCCTCAGCTTCCATGTCAAGAAACCTTGCCACTGAAACTACTGATTATTGACTCCATAAGCCCAATGGTAGAAATCCTGCATTCTTTTCAACCTGCAAACATAAAAAGCAAGTCACATTTCCCATAGAATTAGTCATCTAGTACTATCATTGTTCAATATCATAAAACCCCCTTGAGAGAGCGCTCTCAAACTGAAGAGGCTAAGCTTCAGTTAGAAGTGGTTTGAAACAGTTACACTGAGTTGTTTGATAAGCAGCGAATCAAGTACAATTCTGTGATAACATTTTTGTGCATCTACCAGGAGTCGAAGATATACTATTCCCAAAATTTTGAAGTTGAACTCTTGAAGGTAGTAGGAGCTCAGAATCCGTTCGAGGCTGCAACTACCTTGGTGAATCCATTCAAAATTCATGCTTAAAGGTGACTTTGAAAAGTAGATATATGAGGAGTAATCCAGACCCAAATCCACCTACAATTGTGGATAATCCAAACACAATTTCCAGAGGCATTCAAGGCAGTTCTGCACAATCAGGTACTCCATTACATTCAAAAGCCTTGTCCTCTGAAGTTTTAAGAAGTCCTGAAGATAAAAATTTTGACCATAAAATTCAAGAAGTCTTGTTTAGGTCTGAAAATGAAAAAGAATTGACTGAGATTTTTTTAGACCTACAAAGAAGAGGTATTGATACCTCAGCCTTAGTGACCCAAAAAGATAAAGAAGAATTATGGGGGGCAGTCACATCAGATTTATTGTTAGAGACTGAATCTTTGGATAGGTTGAAGGAACTAGACCCATTTGAAATTTTGCTAAGAAGAAAAAATGGTTTTCCTTTACCAGACTGGAGTTCAATTGTAACTAGTTTACAAAGACCAACCACACCACCTCCTAACAGTGCCTCTTCCTCTACTATTGTTGTTCCTAAAACTACCACAGTTCCTGCCATCATGGCTGGAAATGTTCCACCTCCACCTGTTGTTGCACCTACTAGGTATTCCCCTCTTTTTCTTCCAGTTGTCCTTAATGCCCTTCCAAGTAAATATTCTGCTAGAATCAAAACTTGGGTTAAGTGATGAATAAATTACAGCTGAAGAGCATGTAGACCAGTTTAATGACTTTATATGCAGGGAGGAGGTTGACCATGATGATGTCAAAATGAGACTATTTTCTCAGAGCTTTACTGGTGAAGTCAGAAAGTGGTTCAAAGCCCTTGCTCCAAGAAGCCTGCATAATTGGAATGAGTTTGAATATAGCTTCTTGAGAAAGTGGGGAAATAGAACCAACCTTGTGCAAGCCCTCATTGAGTACAATAGTTTGAAAAGAGTTGTTGATGAAACTGTCCAAAATTTCTCCAAGGTATTTAACAAATTTTATGACTCCATCCTTGCCCATCTTAAGCCTCCACCAGGAGGAGCTCAATTGAGATATGCTGAGGCTTTTGATTATGACCTTTTCATCCTGCTTAGAGAAAGAGAATTCCCTTCACTAGCAGAAATGAAAATTGATGTTGTGAAGGTGGAAGTAAATATGATCGCAGCTAAAAATTCCAAGATGGGAAAGATAAAATTGAAAGAAGAAGATAAGCCTTCCACCTCAGATAACAAATTTGACTCCATGATGAAAACAATGTAAAAACCGATGGATAGGCTTGCACTTGGAAATTCTTCTGCACCTCCTGCACAACATGAGACACAATTTAGAAATCCTTAGTTCAGAAGACCTCAAAACCATCAAAGACCAAGGGAAAATAGAAATCAGCCTGACCCTCAAGTAAGGCCTCCTTTTCAACAAAATCTAGTTGATGAAGAAGATCATCTTGAAATACCAGAAGACTCTATTCATTGCATAGATGAAAAAATGTGTGGAATGTTTTTTACTAAGGAAGAACATGATGAGGCTGATCTTGATGTAAACAAGGGTGAGGAACCATCTGATTACCTTAAAGGTTATCAACATGCAATCTTTGAGATGCAGAAGCAATACAACCTCAGAAACAGAAATGTTCCAATTACTGAAAACAAAACTCAGCCTAAGAAAGATGCCCCTAAAGCTACTGAGGTTAGGAAATATCCACCACCTCCTCCTCTTGTCAAAGAGACTGAAAAAATTATATATGTTTTCAGTTTGGAGAATGAGATTTCCAAAATCAAGATCCCAATCCATTTTGGAGAAATTCTTAAGGTGAATGAATACATAAGTAAAATTGTAAAAATGGTGAATTCCCAACCAGGAGTTGTTGATATCCTTAATTTTCAAGAAGATCATCCAACCATATACTTGGGACCAAGATTGGAAGATGAGCAGAATGAAGAGGTACCCCATTTCTATGTCATCCTTAGTATCTATGACATGACATTACACAATGCCATGTTGGATTCAGGGGCCTTTCTAATCTCATGCCTAAAGTGATCATGGAAAGGATGGGATTGGAAATCACTAGGCCATATAATGATTTGTTTTATTTTGATGCAAAAGGATTTCAATGCATTGGTTTGATAAAAGATTTTGTTGTTGGTCTCACACAAGTCCCTTCCAAGATAGTGGTAATGGATATTTTGGTAGCAGATATTCCACCCAAGTTTGACATGCTTCTATCCAGATCTTGGGAAACAAAGATCAAAGGCACCATGTAGATAGACCTAACTTATGCCACCATTCCTGTTTTTGGTGAGAAAATAAGACGATATAGAGAGACAAGGATGGCTTATATGGTAAGTAGTAAGGAAAAACCTCATAATTTCCCAATTTATGTTGTTGAAACTGAACTAGGATCCACTATTCTTTTCAATGAGATAACTGATGAAGCAGAAGACGAAAAGAAAGCAGAAATTCAAGAGGTTGAAAATAAGCAAGCAAAAAATTAGAAAATCAGTGAAGAAAAGGCAGAAGGTTGGAGGTTGTTACACTTTGATGGATCAATAGGAAGAGAGGGGGTTGGAGTAGGAATTTGGATAACAACTCCAGAGGATGAAATTAAGTTCTATTATTTCAAACTGAACTTTGATTGCAAAAAAATGGCTGAGTATGAATCTCTATTTTTGGGTTTAGAAATTTTGAAAAGATTGAGTGCCCAAAAGATTTTTGTTTGTGGAGATTCTGAATTAGTTATTAAACAAGATGAGGGTGTATATCAAACTAAGGATGTGAGAATGAGAGCATACAGAAATTTGATCATGGAGATGTTAGAGAATTTTCAAGAATATTCCTTTATTATGAAGACTAGGGATCAAAACTCAGTAGTTGACTCCCTAGCTATTTCTGCAAGTCTGTTTGTTATTCATGCACATTTCACTAAAATATATGAGGTTGAAGTTCATCATAGGCCTGCTATCCTTGACAACATAATTCACTGGCAAGTTTTTGAAGATGATCAGCAAGTCAAAAACTTCATAGAATTGAAAGAGGAGTTTGAAAGCACGCAAGTAGATAATCAAAACATGCTTGTTGAAACTAAAGGTAATTCTGAAGTGTTACA
The DNA here is from genome assembly GCA_034641835.2 of Pinus albicaulis. Classification (NCBI taxonomy): domain Eukaryota; kingdom Viridiplantae; phylum Streptophyta; class Pinopsida; order Pinales; family Pinaceae; genus Pinus; species Pinus albicaulis. Next base: position 1,174,665,430 of record CM076574.1, on the reverse strand, counting down.
GCTGAAGAATAATTCTATACCCAAAGGTCTCATATCACTTGCAAAGATTTTTGACCAAAATGATGTGTTCAAGTCTCCTAGGATACAAGCTGTTGATGAAGAGGTAGAGAGTTGTAACCTTGGTACAGTAGCAATGCCAAAAGTGATTAAGCTTTCAAGATTTCTTTTTGCAGATATGAAAAAGAAATATATTGAGATGATGAAAAGGTTCATAGATGTTTTTGCATGGAGTTATGCTGATTTGAAGAAATATGATCCTACTATTATTCAACATACCATTCCTATTAAAGAAAATGAAAAGCCTTTCAAACAGAAGCTCAGGAGGATTAATACACTTCTCATGCCTCTGATTGAGAAGGAAATTAAGAAGTTCTTTGATGCAAAAATTATTTTCCCTATCAAATTCTCCAAATGGCTTGCTAACTTGGTACTAGTCAGGAAAAAGAGTGGAGAAATAAGCATCTGCATTGACTTCAAAAACTTGAACAAATATTCTCTGAAGGACAATTACCCTCTCCCAAAGATGGACCAAATTCTGCAGAACATTGTTGGTTCCCAAAGGATGTCTATCCTGGATGGTTTTTCAGGATACAATCATATACTAGTGCACCCAGAATATCAAGAGAAAACTGCATTTACCACACCATGGGGGACATTCATGTATGCCAAGATGTCGTTTGGTTTGATGAATCCAGGAGCGACCTTTCAAAGAGAAATAGACATTGCCTTTGCTGAGGAAAAGGAAAAGTTGGGGGTTGTCTATTTGGATGACATAAAAGTTTTCTCAAGGAGAGAGGAAGACCACTTGAAGCATTTGGAGAAAATTCTGCTGAAGTGTAGAAGGTTTGGTATTTCTCTTAATCCCACTAAGAGTATTTTTTCTTTAACTTCTAGAAAGTTACTTGGGCTCATTATATCTAAATATGGGATAAAGATTGATCCAAACAGGGTCCATTCCATTCAGAAAGTGGATCTTCCTAGAAGCAGGAAGGAAATTCAGTCTTTCCTTGGAAGGGTGAATTTTGTGAGAAGGTTTATTCCCAACTTTGCTGAGATTGTCAAATATAATATATAACCGAATCTTTGAAGAAGAGGCTAACATTAGAAGTGATTCAAAGAAAGCACTCATTTGAGCTAAATGAGGAGGAGGCACTCACTCAAGCACCAGTGTTTATTACCCTGGATTTTTCAAAGGAATTTCTGGTTTTTACATTTGCATCAGAAAACACAATTGTTGGAGTTTCGCTGCAGAAAGGAAAACAAGGTATAGAGCAGCCCATTTCATTTTTCAGTAGGACCCTGCTAAAGTACAACATCTTAGAGAAACAAGTGTTGATCAGCGGTTGTCATTGATTTCAACCCAAGCAGCACCAAGGGCTACCCTAATATTGCATGGGAATTTTGACCTACCAAATTGATATATTCTAGGTCAAAAATTCTTTTGATGGTTTCTACTTGTTGAATGTTTCCGTTGATATATGGCATGCCACATAATTCTTCACGGTTTGAGAGATATTCATGTTTGAAGTTTGTAACCCCAATTAGTGGGCTAAAACCCCATGGGGTTGTGGCATGGGTCATTGAAAAGTCATAATTAATATTTTTTAAGCTCCTAAAATCCCTCCCATGTTCACTTGTTGAAGCCCCTCTCAACCTAAGCATTTATATAAATTGTGATCCTCATATCCACCTAAGGCAAGGGATTTCGCCATCTGAAACAGGTCATCATGGCATTTGCGCTCTAACTTTGTTTCTACAAAGTTTCAGAAGCTGAAAGTTTTATGAGGTGAAGCTGAAATCCTGAGGAAGTTTTCCTAGAAATTTTAGATCAAGGTGTGCAATATTTTCTGAGATATGATTTGTGGAAGTCAGTGTTTTTGCAAGCTCCTAAATTTCATCTCAAAGAAGTGACCTTGGGAAAATCATAATAACTCTCTCTCTGAGTATTGGATTGGAATTTTGTAAAAAGTGGAAGATAGTGCCGGGATGGTAGTTTTTGCTCTATCAATTTCAGAGCCGAATTAAGAAACAATGACACGTGGCATGACGTACAAGTTCGCTCTATTGAAACTGTCCATAATTAGGGCATTGTGAGAGATTGGGCATAACGCTCCCTTGAAGAATCCAAATTGGGTTAGACCTGTGGCAATGGAAAAAAGAATTAGAGGAATACTACAGGACCAAAAATCACATATTGGGGATTTGAAATAACATACATACACCAGATTCAATATCAAGCTCTTCGAAGGCAAGAAAAAGCTAGATCATGTGTTGTCAAGGGCTGCAAAGGACCAGAATTTCTATGGCAGCAAAGCAAAGAAAGGTGCAAAAAATATGTTATATGACAAAATGACAACCAAATAAAAAACCCATCCCGACCCAATAATTTCATTATATGAAATTACTTAAAGTGAGCGACCTTTTGCACATGAATCATTGTAAAGGTATCATTGTACTAAGTCATTGTAAATGCACCATTGTAAAGAATTGTACAAGTGTCTATTTACCAAGAGTTGAAGAGGCAGTGTTGGGAGTTCTAGGATCATCATTAGGTGGTTGTGTCAAAGTTGGGGTTATGTTCTAGTATATCTTCTTCTTCTACATCATTCTATATCATTTTAAAGTGGACCATTTTCTCTGGTACGAGAGTCCATTCTTCTTTTATTCTTCTATAGGGTGGTAAGGTGGTGCTAGGGTGAGTTGTAGCTCATTGGGTGTTGGGGCATCTGTTGAGTTGACTACTAAAGAATATCAGCTGTTGGAGCGTCCATCCAGTGGGAGCTTGAGAAGAATTCTTTTCTAGATTCTAGGAAGTTGGAGCTTTATTTTCAATTGGAGTTGAATATTAAAGAATTTTTAGAAAATCATTCAGGTGGTTTTTTTCCCGGAAGGGGTTTCCACCATAAAAACTGTGTGCATTTTTGTTCCTTTTGTTTACTGCTATCGTTGTACAAACATTGATAATAATTTAAGATTAACTAATGCCCTAAATATTAATAATAATACTCATTGTTGGAAATACTGATTCACCCCCCATCTCATTATTTCCAACAATTGGTATCAGATCTTGGTTCCTTCAATAGTAGTTTAACAACTGGAAGGAGGTCATGGAGCATACGAAGAATGGTGTACCTCTGTTCAGTGAAAATAATTATGCACTATGGAAGGGAAGAATGGAGCTCTGTCTCTTGGCACAAAGTTACGAAATGCGGGACAAGCACATTCAATGGTTACATCAACTTCAGATGAGCAAGGTAAGAAGAATTTGGTAAATGATGCAAAAGCAAAGAATATTATTATCAGTGGACTTATTGAATCTGCTTATCATAAGGTGTTGGGTTGCAAAACTTCCAAAAATGTATGGGACAAGCTTGATAATATATATGCAGGTGACTCAAATGTCAAAGAAGCAAAGCTTCAATTCTATAGAGCAAAATTTGAGCAAATCAGAATGAAAGAAGATTCCAACATTGCTGCATAATCCTAATACGTTGATGAAATAACCAATACTTTGGAAGGATTGGGAGAGCCAGTTGATGAGAAGACTATTATATAGAAGATTCTTAGAACGTTACCAGGGAGATTCAACCCAAAGGTATCGGTCTTAGAATATAGTGAAAATCTGGACAAACTCAGCAAAGAGGAATTACATGGAGTTCTCATAGCATATGAAATGAGACAGCAGAGAAAGAAGGGTACTTAGCATCTCAGAAACTATGTTCATTTGCATCTGAAAAACTAATAAGGATAAACAACCTTTAATTGAAAAGACATGCACGTGCAAGTGTGAAGAAAATGGGGATGATGAAGAAGGTATTTCAGATGAAGAATATGCTTACTTCACAAGAAAACTACAAATTGGTAAGGGGAAATTCAAAGGTAAAATTCCATTGATATGTTTAAGCTGTAATGAGGCTGGGCATTTTGCAGCAAAATGTCCAAACAAAAGCAATGGCAACTCAAAAAGAAAGAAAGGCTTTAAGAAATTCAATAAGCAAGGATCCAAAAGGAACTTTCTCTCTAAAGAAGATAGCTCATCATCCAATGAAGACAATGACAATGAAGAATATGCCAATGTGAGAGTATTCTTTATGGCCAAGCACATTAAACAAGAGGTATCAAACAATGAAGAAGAACGGTTGACCATAGAAGAATTTTCTAAGGAAGCAATCAAACTTATAAAAGAGCTCAAGGCTAAGAAGATTCGTTCCAATACTCTTGAAGAATAATTTCAAAGTCTCAAAATTTAAGTTGAAGAACGCAAATGTATTGAAAAATCACTTCAAAAGAAGTTGGAAGAAAGCAACCAAGAAAGGGAAGCATTAAAAGCTGAAGTAGTGTTGCTTCGTAAGGAAGTGAAGAAGGGAAAACTATCCAAAACTATGCCAATAGCTCAAGGGCATTGGAAGAACTCATCAAAAATCAAAAATTTTACAATGACATAACTGGCCTCAGTTACAAAGAAGAAGAAGCAGGACCTTCTACAACAAAATACAATGAACCTATGAGCCCTGACATGCATTTAGACTTCATTGGACAAGATTCACAAGAACAGCCTTGGAAGAAAATTCCTCGATGAATATTTCCATCCAGGTACCAAAATATTTTTATGGCTATTGTTATTCATGTGGAAAATTTGGTCATAAGGTTGTAGAATGTATCACGTACCCTAGGAGCCAATACAATTCTAGGATATTTGTCAAATATGAACCTCCTATCGCTGAACGAAACATCAATAGATTTGAACATTTAATAAATAATATTGAATGTTACAAATGTCGAAATTTTGGACCTGTGAGGAGGCTACTGAAATTAGAAAATCCTCCAGAATAATCTTCGAAGCCACAGAATGAAAAAACATGGAAGAAGAAGAAGATTAATAATTGTGCTCTCGCTTTCAAGGCTCAAAACAACAAATATGTGTGATATGTTGATAACGGTTGCTCAACGCATATGACTGGAGATAGAAATAAATTTGTATCTTTGAAAGAGAAGAAGCATGGAACCGTGTCCTTTGGAAATGATCAATCGTCAAATGTTATAGTCGAGTGCGTGCGCCTCTTGAGAAAAGATGCTCTAGCCAAGAATGTTGTATTGGTTGAAAATAGGAATCACAATTTTCTCAGTGTCGGGAAAATGTATGATCAAGCACACACAATACTATTAAACACCACAAAATCTGAAATCAGGAAAGGCAGGTATGGTGAAATTGTGGCTACAACAAGTTGAACTCCCAAAAACATATATGTTTTGGATGAAGCAACTAAAGCATGTCTAATAGCTAAAGAGGATGATATAATATTTAGTAGAAAGGATGATCGACTAAGTAAGAAGTTTTCTACAAAGATGAAAAGTGATTTCGAGATGTTTTTACTTAGTGAACAAACATGCTTCTTAGGGCTTCAAATATCTTAGCAAGATAAAGGAATATTTATATGTCAAGACAAGTACATCAAGGAAATGATCAAGAAATTCAAAATGGAAGATTGAAAACCCATCCTTAATCTGATGGTAACAGGTTACAAATTTAGCATAGACGAATCATCTAAGGATGTGCATCAGAGGTTGTACATATCTATGATTGGTAGTCTTCTATATGTAACAGTCTCCTAGCTAGATGTTATGCAAGAAGTTGGATAAGTAGCAATATTCCAAGCAGCACCAAAAGAATTACATATTATTTCCATCAAAATAATTCTTTGATATCTATAGGGAACAACAAAATATGGCTTGTGGTATCCCAAGGGTAACAATTTCATTATTCATGCCTTTACAGATGCAGATTGGGCAGGAAGTGTTGATGATCATGAGAGTACTCGTGAAGCATTGGAATATCTTCCCCAGAAGCTTGGGATTCTCCCAAATTCTCATTATATTTTCCTTATTCAGAATATAAAGGGGGAGTGGAAGTGTGTAGAGATCTGCAGGATGGTTGTGTGTCAGGGGGAGTGGAAGTGTGTATAGGTCCACAAGATGGTTGTTGGTTGTGTGTGTCGGAGAGGTGATCCTTTGCCATTGATGTTAAAGTGGGAAAGTGTTGTAGGAAGGGGGTGTCATGGGATTGCGAGGGGAGTACTTTTGTTGCACGCATCAATGCCAAAGTGGGAGAGATTGTTTATTAGCGGTTGTCATTGATGTCAATACAAGCAGCACCAGGGGCTACCCCAATGTTGAATGGGAATTTTGACCTACAAAATTACTATATTATGGGTCAAGAATTCTTTTGATGGTTTCTACTTGTCGAGATATTTCCGTTGATATATGGCATGCCATGTAATTCTTCATGGTTTGAGAGATATTCATGTTTAAAGTTTGTAACCCCAGTTAGTGGGCTAAAACCCCAAGGGGTTGTGGCATAGGTCATTGAAAGGTAATAATTCATATTTTTTCAGCTCCTAAAATCCCTCCCATGTTCACTTGTTGAAGCCCCTCTCAACCTAGCCATTTATATAAATTGTGATCCTCATATCCTCCTAAGGAAAGGGATTTCACCATCGGAAACAGGTCATCGTGGCATATTCGCTCTAACTTTGATTCTCTGAAGGTTCATAAGCTGAAAATTTTATGAGGCGAAGCTAAAATCCTGAGGAAGATCCTGTAGAAATTTTAGATCAAGATGTGCAATATTTTCATAGATATGATCTGTGGAAGTCAGTGTTTTTGCAGGCTCCTGAATTTCATCTCAAAGAAGTGACCTTGGGAAAATCATCATAACTCTCTCTCTGAGTATCGTATTGGAATTTTGTAAAAAATGGTAGATATTTCACAAACTATAGTTTTTTCTCTATAAATTTCAGACCCAAATTAAGAAACAGTGACACATGGCACATCGTACAAGTTACCTCTACTGAAACAGTCCATAATTAGGGAAGTGTGAGAGATTGGGCATAAATCTCTCTTGAAGAATCCAAATTGGGTCAGACCTGTGGCAGTGGAAAGAAGAATCAGAGGACTACTACAAGATGAAAATCACATATTTGGGATTTGAAATAATAGAGATACACCAGATTCAATATCGAGCCCCTAGAAGGCAAGAAAAAGCTAGATCATGTGTTGTCAAGGGCTGCAAAGGACCATATTTCTAAGGCAGCAAAGCAAAGCAAGGTGCAACAGAGGGTAGCATGACAAGAGCAACAAACAACGTGAAGAATAGCAGCAAAAAGTTCATCACATGAAGTCTTCAAGTGGGCAGCACTGCATACAGTAATTGTAAGGGTATCATTGTACTAAGTCATTGTAAATACATTATTGTAAAAAATTGTACTGGTGTCTATCTGCCAAGAGTTGAAGAGGCAGTGTCAGGAGGTTTAGGATCATCATTAGGTGGTTGTATCATAGTTGGGGTTATGGACTAGTGTTTCTTCTTATTCTACATCATTCTATATCATTGTAAAGTGGACCATTTTCTCTGGTATGAGAGTCCATTCTTCTTTTATTCTTATATAGGGTGGTAGGGTGGTGATAGGGTGAGTTGTAGCTCATTGGGTGTTGGTGCATCCATTCAGTGACTACTGAAGAATCTCGGGCGTTGGAGAATCCATCCAGTGGGAGCTGGAGAAGAATGTTTTTCTAGATTCTAGGAAGTTGGAGCTTTATTTTCAATTGGAGTTGAAAAGAATTATTAGAAAAGCATTAGGTGGTTTTTGTCCCGGAGTGGGTTTCCACCTTAAAAATTGTGTGCATTTGTGTTCCTCTTGTTTTTTGCTATCATTGTACAAACACTGATAATAATTGAAGATTAACTAATGCTCTAATTGAAAGAAATACTGATTCACCCCCCCTCTCAGTATTTCCAACAATTGGTATCAGAGCTTGGTTCCTTCAATAGCAGTTTAACAGCTGGAAGGATGTCATGGAGCATACCAAGAATGGTGTTCCTCTATTCAATGAAAATAATTATGCACTCTGGAAAGGAAGAATGGAGGTCTATCTCTTGGCGCAAGGTTACGAAGTATGGGACACTGTTCAAAATGGATTTACATCAATTGCGGATGAACAAGGTAAGAAGAATTTGGTAAATGATGCAAAAGCAAAGAATATTATTATCAGTGGACTTATTGAATCTACTTATCATAAGGTGTTGGGTTGTAAAACTGCCAAAAATGTATGGGACAAGCTTGATAATATATATGCAGGTGACTCAAATGTCAAAGAAGCAAAGCTTCAAATCTATAGAGAAAAATTTGAGCAACTTAGAATGAAAGAAGATTGCAACATTGCTGCATACTTCCAATACGTTGATGAAATAACCAATACTCTGGAAGGATTGGGAGAGCCAGTTGACGAGAAGACTATTATACAAAATATTCTTAGAACGTTACCAGGGAGATTCAACCCAAAGGTATCGGTCTTAGAATACAGTGCAAATCTGGACAAACTCAGCAAAGAGAAATTACATGGAGTTCTCATAGCATATGAAATGAGACTTGATGAAGAAGAGGGTACTTCGCATCTAGAAACTGCGTTCGTTGCATCTAAGAAAACCAATAAGGACAAACAACCTTCAATTGAAATGACATGCACCTACAAGTGTGAAGAAAATGAAGATGATGAAGAAGGTCTTTCAGATGAATAATATGCTTACTTTATGAGAAAACTAAAAATTGGTAAGGGAAAATTCAAAGGTAAACTTCCATTGATATGTTTCGGCCGTGGTGAGGTTGGGCATTTCGCAGCAAAATGTCCGAACAGAAGTGATGGAAACTCAAAAGGAAAGAAAGGCTTTAAGAAATTCAACAAGCAAGGATCCAAAAGGAAATTTCTCTCTAAAGAAGATAGCTCATCATCCGATGAAGACAATGACAGTGAAGAAGAAGCCAATGAGAGAGTATTGTTTATGGCCAAGCACAATAAACCCAAGCACAATAAACAAGAGGTATCAAACAACGAAGAAGAAGGATGGACCATAGAAGAATTTTATGAGGAAGCAATCAAGCTTATAAAAGATCTCAAGGCGGAGAAGATCCGTTCCAATACTCTTGAAGAACAAGTTCAAGGTCTCAAAATTGAAGTTGAAGAACACAAATGCATTGAAGAGTCACTTCAAAAGAATTTGGAAGAAAGAAACCATGAAAGGGAAGAATTAGAAGCCGAAGTAGTCTCACTACGTGAGGAAGTGAAGAAAGGAAAAACTATCCAAAACTATTCCAACAGCTCAAGGGAATTGGAAGAACTCATCAACAATCAATGATCTTACAATGACAGAACTGACATCGGTTACAAAGAAGAAGAAGCAGGACCTTCCACAACAAAATACAATGAGCCTATGATATCTGACATGCATGTAGACTTCATTGGACAAGATTCGCAAGAACATCCTTGGAAGACAATTCCTTGACGAAGATTTCCATCGAGGTACCAACATATGTTTTATGGCTATTGTTATTGATGTGGAAAATTTGGTCATAAAGCTATAGAATGTCGCACGTACCCCAGGAACGAATACAATTCTAGGATATCTGTCAAATATGAACCTACAAGGGCTCAACGAAACATCAATAGATTTGAACATTTAATAAATAATAATGAATGTTACAAATGTTGAATCTTTGGAAACATAGCCAGAGACTGCAGACTTGAAAATCCTCCAGAAGAATCTTCGAAGCCACAGAACGAACGAACATGGAGGAAGAAGAAGACTAATAATTGTGCTCTCGCTCTCAAGGTTCAAAACAACAAAGATGTATGGTATGTTGATAGTGGTTGCTCAATGCATATGACAGGAGATAGAAAGAAATTTGTATCTCTGGAAGTGAAGAAGGATGGAACCGTGTCCTTTGGAAATGATGGATCTTCAAATGTTATAGGATCAAGTACCATCACTCTCAGAAGAAAGGATGCTCTAGCCAAGAATGTTCTATTGGTTGAAAACATGAATCACAATTTGCTTAGTGTTGGAAAAATGTGTGATCAAGGACACACAATACTATTCAACTCCACAAAATTTGAAATTAGGAAAGGCAGGTATGGTGAAATTGTGGCTACATCAAGTCGAGCTTCAAATGACATATATGTTCTAGATGAAGCAACTAAAGCATGTATAATACCTAAAGAGGATGATATAATATTTGGTAGAAATTATGATCGACTAAGTAAGAATTTTTCTACAAAGATGCAAAATGATTTCGAGATGTCTTTACTTGGTGAGCTGACATACTTCTTAGGGCTTCAAATATCTCAGCAAGAGAAAGGAATATTTATGTCAAGCCAAGTACATCAAGGAAATGCTCACGAAATTTAAAATGGGATATTGCAAACCCGTCCTTACTCTGATGGTAAAAGGTTGCAAATTGAGCATAGACGACTCATCTAAGGATGTGGATTAGAGGTTGTGCAGATCTATGATTGGTAGTCTTATATATGGAAAAATCTCTCGGCTAGATGTTATGCAAGCAGTTGGACAAGTAGCAAGATTCCAAGCAGCACCAAAAGAATCGCATGTTATTGCCATCAAAAGAATTCTTTGATATCTAAAGGGAACAACAGAATATGGCTTGTGGTATCCCAAGGGTAACAATTTCATTATTCATGCCTTTACAGACACAGATTGGGTAGGAAGCGTTGATGATCATGAGATTACTCATGAAGCATTGGAATAACTTTTCTAGAAGCTTGGGATTCTCCCAAGTTCTCATTAGATTTTCCTTATTAAGAATATAAAGGGGGAGTGGAAGTGTGTATAGTTCTACAGGATGGTTGTGTGTTAGGGGGAGTGGAAGTGTGTACAGGTCCATAAGAAGGTTGTGTGTCAGGTGGACTTACCCTTTGCTCTTGATGTCAAAGGGGGAGAGAATGTTGTAGGAAGAGGTGCAATGATCGCAGGGGGAGTACTTGTGTTGCCATCAATGCCAAAGGGGGAGATTTTTGATCAGCGGTTGTCATTGATGTCAACCCAAGCACCACTAGGGGCTACCCCAATATTGCATGGGAATTTTTACATACCAAATTGATATATTCTGGGTCAAAAATGCTTTTGATGGTTTCTACTTGTTGAGATGTTTCCGTTGATATATGGCATGCCACGTAATTCTTCACAGTTTGAGAGATATTCATGTTTGAATTTTGTACCCCAGTTAGTGAGCTAAAACCCCATGGGGTTGTGGCATGGGTCATTGAAAATTAATAATTAATATTTTTTCAGCTCCTAGAATCCCTCCCACCCACGTTCACTTGTTGAAGCCCCTCTCAACCTAAGAATTTATATAAATTGTGATCCTCAATCCTCCTAAGGAAAGGGATTTCGCCATCTGAAACAGGTCATCGTGGATTTTTTGCTCTAAATTTGTTTTTTTGAATGTTCAAAAGCTAAAAAAAATTTGAGGCGAAGCTGAAATCCTAAGGAAGCTCTCGTAGAAATTTCAGATCAAGGTGCATAATATTTTCGGAGATATGATTTGTGGAAGTCAGTGTTCCTGTAGGCTCCTGAATTTCATCTCAAAGAAGTGACCTTGGGAAAATCATCATAAATCTCTCTCTGAGTATCGGATTGGAATTATGTAAAACTTGGCAGATAGTGCACAAACTATAGTTTTTTCTCTGTCAATTTTAGAGCCAAATGAAGAAATAGTGACATGTGGCATGCCGTACAAGTTCGCTCTACTGAAACAGTCCATAATTAGGGAATTGTGAGAGATTGGGCATAACTCTCACTTGAAGAATCAAAATTGGGTCAGACCTATGCCATTGGAAACAAGACTGTAAATAACATATTGGTGATTTGAAAAGAGATGCACCAGATTCAATATCGAGCTCCTAAAAGGAAAGAAAAAGCTAGATCATGTGTTGTCAAGCACTGCAAAGGACCAGAATTTCTAGGGTAGCAAAGCAAAGTAAGTTGTAGTAGAGGGTAGCATGACAAGAGCAGTAACCAAGGTGCAGAATAGCAGAAAGAAGTTCCTCACATGAAGTCTTCAAGTGGGCAGCACTGCATACAGTCACTGTAAATGTATCATTATACTAAGTCATTGTAAATACATTATTGTAAAAAATTGTACTAGTGTCTATCTGCCAAGAGTTGAAGAGGTAGAGTTGGGAGGTCTAAGATCATCATTAGGTGGTTTTTTCATAGTTGGGGTTATGGTCTAGTGTTTCTTCTTCTTCTACATCATTCTATATCATTGTAAAGTGGACCATTTTCCCTGGTACGGGAATCCATTCTTCTTTTATTCTTCTATAGGCTGGTAGGGTGGTGCTAGGGTGAGTTGTAGCTCATTGGGTGTTGGGGAATCCGTTTAGTTGACTACTGAATAATCTTGGGCGTTGGAGCCTCCATCCAGTGGGAGCTGGAGAAGAATTATTTTCTAGATTCTAGGAAGTTGGAGCTTTATTTTCAATTGGAGTTCAATATTAAAGAATTATTGGCATTAGTGGTTGTCTAAAATTGGGTTTCCACCTTAAAATTGTGTGCATTGTGTTCCTTTTATTCTTTGCTATCATTACAAATCACGTGTAATTGAAGATTAACTAATGCTCTAATTGAAGAGGTACTTATTCACCCCCAGCCTCTGATGTTTCATAACAATTGGTATGGGCTTGGTTCTTATTAGCGGTTAACAGCTGGAAGGAGGTCATGGAGCATACCAAGAATGGTGTACCTCTATTCAATGAAAATAATTATTCACTTTGGAAAGGAAGAATGGAGGTCTATCTCTTGGCGCAAGGTTACGAAGTATGGGACACTGTTCAAAATGGATTTACATCAACCGCGGATGAACAAGGTAAGAAGAATTTGGTAAATGATGCAAAAGCAAAGAATATTATTATCGGTGGACTTATTGAATCTGCTTATCATAAGGTGTTGGGTTGTAAAACCGCCAAAAATGTTTGGGACAAGCTTGAGAATATATATGCAGGTGACTCAAATTTCAAAGAAGCAAAGCTTCAAATCTATAGAGCAAAATTTGAGCAACTCGGAATGAAAGAAGATTGCAACATTGCTGCATACTTCCAATACGTTGATGAAATAACCAATACTCTGGAAGGATTGGGAGAGCTAGTTGATGAGAAGACTATTATACGAAAGATTCTTAGAACATTACCAAGGAGATTCAACCCAAAGGTATCGGTCTTAGAATACAGTGAAAATATGGACAAACTCAACAAAGAGGAATTACATGGAGTTCTCATAGCATATGAAATGAGACTTGATGAAGAAGAGGGTACTTCGCATCTAGAAACTGTGTTTGTTGCATCTAAGAAAACCAATAAGGATAAACAACCAATTGAAAAGACATGCATACAAGTCTTGCAGAGAAAAGGGAGATGATGAAGAAGGTCTTTCAGATGAAGAATATGCTTACTTTATGAGAAAACTAAAAATTGGTAAGGGAAAATTCAAAGGTAAACTTCCATTGATATGTTTCGGTTATGGTGAGGTTGGGCATTTCGTAGCAAAATGTCTGAACAGAAGCGATGGAAGCTCAAAAGGAAAGAAATGATTTAAGAAATTCAACAAGCAAGGATCCAAAAGGAACTTTCTCTCTAAAGAAGATAGCTCATCATCCCATGAAGAAAATAACAGCAAAGAAGAAGCCAAAGAGAGAGCATTGTTTATGGCCAAGCACAATAAACCCAAGCACAATAAACAAGAGGTATCAAACAACGAAGAAGAAGGATTTACCATAGAATAATTTTCTAAGGAAGCAATCAAGCCAATAAAAGAGCTCAAGGCAGAGAAGATCCGTTCCAATACTCTTGAAGAACAAGTTCAAGGTCTTAAAATTAAAGTTGAAGAACACAAATGCAGTGAATAGTCACTTCAAAAGAAGTTGGAAGAAAGCAACCAAGAAAGGGAATAATTAGAAGCTGACGTAGTCTTGTTGCGTGAGGAAGTGAAGAAAGGAAAAACTATCCAAAACTATGCCAACAACTCAAGGGCATTGGAAGAACTCATCAACATTCAACGATCTTACAAAGACAGAATTGGCATCGATTACAAAGAAGAAAAAGCAGGACCTTCTACAACAAAATACAATGAACCTATGAGATCTAACATGCATGTAGACTTCATTGGAAAAGATTCGCAAGAACAACCTTGGAAGACAATTCCTTGACAAAGATTTCCATCCAGGTACCAACATATTTTTTATGGCTACTATTATTCATGTGGAAAATTTGGTCATAAAGGTGTAGAATGTCACACGTACCCCAGGAACGAATACAATTCCAGGAGATCTGTCAAATATGAACGTCTCAGGGCTCAATGAAACATCAATAGATTTGAAAATTTAAGAAATAATATTGAATGTTACAAATGTCAAAAATTTGGACACATAGCCAGAGATTGCAGACTTGAAAATCCTCCAGAAGAATCTTCGAAGCCATAGAATGAATGAACATGAAAGAAGAAGAAGACTAATAATTGTGCTCTTGCTCTCAAGGCTCAAAACAACAAATATGTGTGGTATGTTGATAGCGGTTTCTCAATGCATATTACTGTAGATAGAAAGAAATTTTTATCTCTGAAAGAGAAGAAGGATGGAACTGTGTCCTTTGGAAATGATGGATCTTCAAATTCTATAGGATCAGGTACCGTCACTCTCGGAAGAAAAGATGCTCTAGCCAAGAATGTTCTATTGATTGAAAACATGAATCACAATTTGCTCAGTGTTGGACAAATGTGTGATCAAGGACACACAATACTAGTCAACTCCACAAAATGTGAAATCAGGAAAGGTAGGTATGGTGAAATTGTGGATACAACAAGTCGAGCTCCAAAAAACATATATGTTCTGGATGAAGTAACTAAAGCATGTCTAATAGCTAAAGAGGATGAAAAGGAATATTTATATGTCAAGCAAAGTACATCAAGGAAATTCTCAAGAAATTCAAAATGGAATATTGCGAACCCATCCTTACTCTGATGGTAACAGGTTGCAATTTGAGCATAGAGGACTCATCTAAGAATGTGGATCAGAGGTTGTACAGATCTATGATTGGTAGTCTTCTATATGTAACAATCTCTCGGCCAGATGTTATGCAAGTAGTTGGACAAGTAGCAAGATTCCAAGTAGCACCAAAAGAATCACATATTATTGAAATCAAAAGAATTATTTGATATCTAAAGGGAACAACAGAATATGGCTTGTGGTATCCCAAGGGTAACAATTTCATTATTCATGCCTTTACAGACGCATATTGGGCAGGAAGCGTTGATGATCATGAGAGTACTCTTGAAGCATTGGAATATATTTACCAAAAGCTTGGGATTCTCCCAAGTTCTCATTAGGTTTTCCTTATTCAGAATATAAAGGGGGAGTGGAAGTGTGTACGAGTCTGCAGGATGGTTGTGTGTCAGGGGGAGTGGAAGTGTGTACAGGTCTACAAGATGGTTGTGTGTCAGGGGGAGTTACCCTTTTCCATTGATGTCAAAGTGGGAGAGAATTTTGTAGGAAGAGGTGTCATGATCGCAGGGGGGTACTTGTGTTGCCATCAATGCCAAAGGGGGAGATTGTTGATCAGCAGTTGTCATTGATGTCAACCCAAGCAGCTCCAGGGGCTACCCCAATATTGCATGTGAATTTTGACCTACCAAATTTATATATTCTAGGTCAAAAATGCTTTTGATGGTTTCTACTTGTTGAGATTTTTTTGTTGATATATGGCATGCCACGTAATTCTTCACGGTTTAAGAGATATTCATGTTTGAAGTTTGTACCCCAATTCGTGGGCTAAAACCCCATGGGGTTGTGGCATGGGTCATTGAAAAGTAATAATATTTTTTAAGCTCCTAAGATCCCTCCCACATTCACTTGTTGAAGCCCCTCTCAACCTAAGCATTTATATAATTGTGATCCTCATATCCTCCTAAGGAAAGGGATTTCGCCATCTAAAATAGGTCATCGTGGCATTTTCTCTCTAACCTTGTTTCTATGAAGTTTCAGATGTTGAAATGTTTATGAGGTGAAGCCAGAATCCTAAGGAAGCTCCTATAGAAATTTCAAATCAAGGTTCGCAATATTTCAGAGATATGTTCTGTGGAAGTCAGTGTTTTTGTAGGATCCTGAATTTCATCTCAAAGAAGTGACCTTGGGAAAATCGTCATAACTCTCTCTCTGAGTATCAGATTGGAATTCTGTTAAAAGTGATAGATAGTGCACAGACTTTAGGTTTTTATCTATCAATTTCAGAACCAAATGAAGAAACAGTGACACGTGGCCCACCGTACAAGTTCACTCTACTAAAACAGTCCATAATTAGGGCATTGTGAGAGATTGGGCATAAATCTCTCTTGAAGATTCCAAATTGGGTCAGACCTGTGGCATTGGAAAGAAAACTCAGAGGACTACCACAGGACTGAAAATCACATATTAGGGATTTGAAATAACAGAGATACACCAGATTCAATATCAAGCTCCTAGAAGGCAAGAAAAAGCTAGATCATGTGTTGTCAAGGGCTGCAAAGGACCAGACTTTCTAGGGCAGCAAAGCAAAGCAAGGTGTAGCAGAGGGTAGCATGACAAGAGCAGAAACCAAGGTGAAGAATAGCAGCAAGAAGTTCATCACATGAAGTCTTCAAGTGGGAAACATTGCATACAGTCACTATAAAGGTATCATTGTACTAAGTCAATGTAAATACATTATTGTAAAAAATTGTACTAGTGTCTATCTTCCAAGAGTTGAAGAGGCAATGTCGGGAGGTCTAGGATCATCATTAGGTGGTTGTGTCATAGTTGGGGTTATGGTATAGTGTTTCTTCTTCTTCTACATCATTCTATATCATTGTAAAGTGGACCATTTTCCCTGGTATGGGAATCCATTCTTCTTTTATTCTTCTATAGGCTGGTAGGGTGGTGCTAGGGTGAGTTGTAACTCATTGGGTGTTGGGGAATCCGTTTAGTTGACTACTGAATAATCTTGGGCGTTGGAGCCTCCATCCAGTGGGAGATGGAGAAGAATTATTTTCTATATTCTAGGAAGTTGGAGCTTTATTTTCAATTGGATTTGAATATTAAAGAATTATTAGAAAAGCATTAGGTGGTTTTTGTCCCGGAGTGGGTTTCCACCTTAAACACTGTGTGCATTTGTGTTCCTTTTGTTTATTGCTATAATTGTACAAACACTGATAATAATTGAAGATTAACTAATGATCTAATTGAAATTAATACTGATTCACCCCCCTCTCAGTATTTCCAACAACATGCATATTATTTGGTCCAAGCCATCAAAGATTTCAGAATTTATATTTTGCATTCTCATGTCATAGCATTTGTTCCTAATGTTGTCGTGAAGGACATCTTGACTCAAGCTGATCCTGATGGTAAGAGAGGGAAGTGGATAGCTAACTTGATAGAGTATGATATAGAAATTAGACCTACAAAATTGGTGAAATGTCAGGGGCTAGCAAAGTTGATGGCACAGTCCAATTTTGACTGTCTTGATATGAATTTAATTGCAGAAATTTTAGAATTATCAGATGAAGATGAAGATATGATTCCCATTGAAGATAAGTATATCCTTTTTGACTGGTAAAGAGACATTGTTTTTGTCTTACATCATCATAGAGCTCCTGCTGAATTGACAAAGTCTAAAGCAAGGTTTGTGAAGCTGAAATATCTGAGGTTCTGCATCATAGATAAAAATATGTATCGGAAAGATATTAGTGGTATTCTTTTGAATTGTTTGCTAGAAGAGGAATCTGAAAAAATTGATTGAGGAGTTTCATAAAGGAGATTGTGGAGGTCATCACTATTGGAAAGCCACAACAAACAAGATTCTTAGAGCAGGGTACTACTGGCCTACTATGTTCAAAGATGTCTACAAGAAGATAGTTGCTTGCCATGAATGACAGATTTTTTATGGTAAGAAAAAACTTGTTCCTTTACCCTTGATGCCTATTTATGTTGAGGCTCCATTCCAACGGTGGGGGCAATATTTTATTGGTGAGATTCATCCATCATCTTCAGGGAAACATCGCTGGATCCTGACAGCAACTAATTATTGAAGCAATCCCAACTATGCAAGAAAATGATGCAGTTATCATTTCATTCTTAGAGAATAACATATTGTCAAGATTTGGCTATCCTGTGAATATCATCACTGAAAATGCACAGGCTTTCAAATCCAATAGGTTGATCAGTTTTTTTCATCAATATCACATTACACTTGGACACTCTACTGCTTACTATCCACAAGGTAATGTTCTTGCTGAATCTTCTAACAAAAGCATTGTGAGAATTATTAAGAAGGTGTTGCAGGAAAATAAAGAGCCATGGAATCTGAAGCTGAAGTATGCTCTCTGGGCTGATAGAGTGTGCATAAAAAGTTCAATTGGTACTTCACCTTATGAGTTTGTGTATGGAGCTGAAGCCATTTTTCCTACATCCTTAGGAGTGCCTGTTATGAAGTTGTTGTCAGGATTAGAGGAGGAGCCAAATGTTATTTAGAGGAGAATAAAACAGTTGATATATGTACAGGAAAAAAGGGAGGAAGTCTATAACAGCAATCAACAATATCAAAATAGAATTAAGAATACATTTGACAGGAAGGTCAAAGAGGAAACTTTTAGATCTAAGATGTGGTATTGAAGTGGGAGGCCAGAATTGAAGAAAAGGGGAAACATGGTAAGTTTGAGAATATTTGGAAAGGTCCATTCATAGTAGCTGCATTCCATGGCAACAACATTTACCTATTGTAGGAGATGGATGGACAACCTTGTGTTGGAGGGCCTGTTAATGGCAGGTTTTTGAAGCATTATTCCTCTTAAGTTATACTGATCTTTCATTCCATTGTATGTATTCCATTTTAATATGTTTTCTGATAATAAATACAACTTGATCATCAAGCTTGAGCCCGAGGTGAAGGCCATTAGATTTTGAAGAGAGCTTGGAAATTTCAGAGTTTTTATTTCAAAGAAAATGGATAGCACTAGAACTACAGGTTCTTTGGTGTACCACAGGGGCACACCAGCCCAATTGGAGCCATTGTTATCACTCAGAAAAAGAGAAATATTATTTGACATGGTCATAGAGTTCATTTTTCAAAGGTATGGTCATAGAGTTCATTTGTCACAAGTTGGTATAGGAAAATTTAAATTTTTTCATCTTTAACCTATCCTAAGCTTCAAACCCACCTCCATTTAGGTCATATCATGTCCCATCAATCATCATTAGGTGTCCGATTTATTTTCCCAAGCGTTCAAATTCAAAAAGGACACTTATGCTACTTTTACATCTTTTCATAGCATTTTACACTGTGAAATAGCAGTTTTCATTGCGAAACTGCCTAATAGTTTCATAGCGAAACTGTCAGAAAATGAACTAGCTACGCTACGAAAAATATTTTTCCTATCTGTCTTCTCAAAATTGAGGTGAAGTGTTAGTTCAACATTGGAGGAGTTAGGGTGGATTTCATTCGAATATGTTAGGGTTAAATCAAGGTACAAAGGTCATGTCTGAGGTCATCATTATCGTTTTTAGTATGCATGTGTCATGATTAAGTCATGAGTTGTCATCAAAACCATAAAACATTACCAAATTGAGTCTTTTTTCATTCTTTGCTTCATCTTTGCATGTTATTGAGTTCTAGAGAGTTGCTTCATCAAGCCAAGCAAGTTGCTGGAATTTTCAAAAGTTACAAGTGTCATTGATAAAGCGAGTCTGGGAAGATATAAAGTCACCATGGCTGCAAGGAAGAAGACCAAAAAAGGTGGTCACTGCCACAGATATGAGCCCATGGACATGAATTTTCTCAACAAATACCCAACGACCATGGAGGTATTCAGAAAAATAAGTTGTTTACATTCTTCCAAAGGCTGCAGGGTTGTCATCTACAAGTTTCTAAATATTTTGCTAATAGTTTTAGTGGAACAGCTTAAGGTGGGAATGCTAAATCTCACAGTAACACCAGAAAGTATTGCAGCAGCAACTGGAATCCCTAGGGGAGCGGAAAAATAGTTCAAAGGAATCAATTTCACCATGTAGGACTGCAAAGAATTCACTAAGCCAGAGCATAGTGAAATCGATCTCACAAATTCTATCCCAAGGAGCTACATGAAGGAAAAATACAAAAAGCTACTACTAATCATTCAGAAGCACTGCACCTGTGAAGGAAGGTTTCACATGGTATCCTCCTACCACCTTAGGCTTCTGCTGCATTTTGTGGGTAAGAGGTCTCTTGACTTGCCCTTTTACTTATATAGAAGTCTAACTAAAATGTCAGATAAGGTCCAAGTTAAAAAATAAGGAAATGAAACCTCTCGCTTTCACCATGGTTTGATTAAGTTGTTAGTGTTAGAGGAGTTGAAGAGATTATGCAGATATTGGACATCCTTTTTGTTCATGAGTGGTTTTGAGGTAGATGTTGTTACTCCTAAAAGAGTTCCCAAACGTAGAGATATTTCATCACCAATAGTGGCAAAGCAGTTAGAACCAGTGAGCATGGAGACAAAGCCTTTGCAGAAGGTTGACACACCCAAAGCTACACCTGAAAAACAAAATCCAATAGTTAGCAAAAATGGCAACAAGAGAGTTACTAGGATCCAAACAGTGGTTAAGGGTAAGTTAGAGGACATCTTGCATGCCATTGATACTGAAGAAACTCCCATTATCCAAGCTGAAGACATAGATGAGGGAGGAAGGAAGCTTAAGAAAGGAAAAACAGATAAAAAATTGGAGTTTGTAGGTGATGATGTTGGATTCATGTTTCAAGCTAGAAAATCAATGATAAGACATGCAAGATGTAGGTTTTAACCCTGAACAGAAATTATCTACACACGAATCTTATAACAGAAAATAAACAATAGTGAGAGCATAAAACATAAAACAGATAAACACAGAGATTTTCCCCTGGATCCCAAATCGGGATGACCAGCTTGATTTTTCATTCTTTTCTTTTAGTGTTACAACACATATATATACATGTCGAAGCATACATAAACCCCAATCCATAAACCCTGGATTAGAACATAACCGTAGTTCCCTTAACCGGATCTACAAAAATACCAGGGGCCGAAAACCATCGTACCCCAAAACCATGCACAAAACCATGGACGCGGACTACCCACCAGAAATTAAGGACCAAAAATTTTCACCGGGGCACTCAGCTCGACTACAAGCACACCTGCACCCTGCCCAACAAGAAGGGGGCTATCGCCATCTACTGTTAAATATAACACATACCCAACACAAGAAAGGTCTTGGAAAGCAACTAGGAGGCTCAAAGGTCAGTGAAACTACTCAGCTACCACCAAGAATGATAGACCTCTCCTCACATGAAAAAGAAGATCTGGTTATTAAACAAAAGAAGGGCAAAGAGAAAATCACTGAAAAGTCATAAATTGAAGACCTTAAGGAGAAGTTGAAAGATGAAAGTGAAGATATATCATTCTTGAGGAAAGAGGCAAAGAAACATAGAGCTGAAGGGGTTCAATTTGAACAAATGAGAAGAATTTGGGAAGATCAAGTCACAAGTGTCTCAAAGACCTTAGACAACACAAAAAAACTGATAAAGTGGACTCAGCCACTAAGAAGAGAGGTAAAGCACATAAAAAGGGTAAACATTCACTTACAATACAAGAATAGGACACTGAAGGACCAAGTCAAATACCTTCAATAACAATTGGAACTGATTCATGAAGAGATGGAAACGAAAGGTTTGAAGATGACTGTGGTTGAGGAGCCTATTACTCAATTGATCATAAATGAAGAGGAAACACCAAAAGAGCAGTAAGTTGAGATAAAATATGTCTTATGAGGTTCATTACATGCATAAAATAAAAGTTGTGCAGCAGGAGATTAATTTGTGTAGACATTTTTGAAATAGGAAATTTCTGTGTTTTTACACAGTTTCATAGCGTTTCCTAGGCTTAAAGCCAGGAAAACGTTACGAAAAAACCTGTGGCAGCCTTTTTGCTTCTAAAAGTCACTTTTTGCAGTTTTTAAGGAGGAATATTGATGGTGGTGATGTATCATGACTTGATTGACATCATGGAACAACAAAGGAGCAAAGTTATTGGGTGCAGAACACCCTTTTTCAATGCTACCAAAACTCGCTACGAAACTGTCCTGTTTTCGTAGCGAGCAATTGTTAAAGGTTTTGGAGAATATTCATGGAAGTTTTGGACAACTGGACTCCTCCAAAATTTCAAGAGAGCTTATCATCAAATATTTATGACTCGAAGGAGGTGTTATGAAGATAGGTCATCAGCCAAAGGAGCTTTGAAGATAAGGGTCATGCATTCCTAAAAAGTAGGGCTATGCTCCACAAGTCTAGGAGGGTTTTAAATATGTAAAGTGGTAATGAACTATATCATGTGTATTTCGAGCATGTGATGCTTATTTGGTAACTATCATGTAACTGTTTCACAAGATAAGGTAGATTTATGTAATAAATAGAAGTTAGAGTCCTATTAGGAGATGTTTTCTTTAAGGTGTAGCTGTTAGTTTTTTGTTATAAGTTATGATTTTTGTTATAAGTTATGATTTTCAGCTATGAAAGGTGTCATGGGAGAATTCGATGATCTAGCCACCAGGCAGATCGTCCATGTTGTAAAGAATGCCTATTTAAATACAAAGCATTGAAGTAGTCAGGGGGTTGGAGATTTTTTGCACCAAACTGCTGCTTTTATGTATTTGACTTATATCAGTAATACATAGTGACGTTCTTCTTGACAGACATGAGATTCTCATGAGGTTTTTAATGTCTTATTGATCTATATCTTAATGTTTACCACTTGTAGTAGATTTCATCTCTATTACTCGGAATTCATAATTCTATGCTCTGACTTCCTTTAGTGATGAAATGATTGTGTTTTCCTATGTTTTATGCATGAGTTTCCTTTGTTAAAGACCTATATCTGCCTCAGCTTCCTGTCAAGAAACTTTTCCACTGAAACTACTAATTTTTGACTCCATAAGCCCAATGGTAGCAAGCCTGCATTATTTTCAACCTATAAACATGAAAAACAAGTTACATTTACCATAGAGTTAGCCATCTAGTACTATCATTATTCAATATCATAAAACCCCCTTGAGAGAGCCCTCTCAAACTGAAGAGGCTAAGCTTCATTTAGAAGTGGTTTGAAACAGTTACACTGAGTTGTTTGATAAGCAACCAATCAAGTACAATTATGTGATAACATGTACTTTAGCAGTTACACTGAGTTGTTTGATAAGCAACCAATCAAGTACAATTATGTGATAACAGGTACTTTGGGTCTTGCATACATGAATGGAAAGTTTCCTTTCTCTCAGTGACAAGTTTTCATCATTGGCCTCTAACCGACATATTTTGTGTGATTTTTGACTTCAACTCATCCAATCACACCATACGGATTTTAGTGTTGTACCTTGAGAGTTTGTTGATGGTGATAGACCCACTTGCAATTGCCTGGTGAATATCCAATTGCAAATGTGTCAAGTTTATTCTAATGCAAGGGAGAGAGAGAAGTGAGCCTCTAAGAGAGAGGTAATAATACCACCTAGGAAGATACACACATTAACTGAAGGATCTGTTTAACATCCAGTGTAACAGTCCACAAGGGATGTGATGGTAATTACAACCAATATTTGAGAAAGGTTTGCCTAATATCCTGCGCAATAGTCCACAAGGATGGGACAACAATAACAACCATTACAACATATTCTCAATAATATAAGTACTAAAATAACCGAAATAATTCAACTATCTTAGCACATGTGAAAGAAAACATGAAATACAAACATCCACATAATAGTATTACAAACGTTCATAGTACATTATAATATTCCCAATTTTTGCAACTAATGGGAATATTGCATTTTTCTTAACTCATGAATAAAAGTGTAAAGGAGGAACTCTAAAACTCCTAATCAGAAAAATAAATCAATTCCCAATGTGAACATGGAAAAATCTGGGCCATTTCAATAAAATACACTTAGGTTTGAAGAGGAATGAAGAAGGTTGACTAGGTCAACATGACCAAATCATAGCAGTGTCTAGATGCATTGAACCTCGTAATTGATCAGCATAGTTTCAGATGGAGACCCTTCATGTGAAAAGGATTAACTCATTGGAGGTGGTTTATGGTTTTCCAAACCCTAATGTTATAAAAGAAAGAGTAAGGCCACAAGGAATGGTAGTTGAAGATAATTCGAATTTGAGATTGCTTGGGCAATTCAAAATCTCTGGTTGTTTAGCTAGAGAGAGGAATTTCCTATTTAGGAATTCATCCTCCTTAATTCAGGAGCTCTTGAAGGAGTATGTTATGAAATTCCTCACATCTAGGCTTGAGGCCAAGCTTCCTCCATCAAGACAGCGTTATTTCTGTAGCAGAATAATATTGTGTTGTTGGGTGTTGCAGTGAGGGGTTTTCAACACCACTTCCAGATCTAGTTTTGCACAAAAGGGAGAATTCCTTTCCTTGGAATATTAGTGAGGAAGCATTGAGCTTCAGTTTCAGATCTTGGCATCAGGCCAAAGGACCTTCCATCATCATCTTCACAGTACACTTCAGAAACTGCGTTATTTTTCCAGTGCATTGCTACAGCAGGGTTTCTACCCTAGTTTGGTGCTCATTTCCTTGAGGAAGGGCCATCCCTTCTTCCGGAAAGTTTGTATTTCAGTATTATTATATAATTTTTTACATTTCAGCTCCTGTAATTATATTTTTAGTGATTCTGAATTTTCCAGATCCATATTCTGCAGATCTAATACTTGTATTTTGTTCTTTCATGAAATCCCCTTGTCGGGTGATCTTTTGATGCATAAAAGGAGATGAATCTCCATTTTTATTCATGATCAGTGATAATAAACTTAAGATATGATTTTTTAGACATATTTTATCTAATTTCTTTAGAAATTACGCTCTGCATGCTTCAGCCATTTTCTGCATGCTCAAAGTCATGGGAAATCAGCATTTTTAAGCATATCCGGGGACAGAGGAACTGTTTAACATATCTATAATGATTTGTTTGAGCTGAAATTCAGAGAATAGGTCCCTAATGACCTAATATGAAATAACCACCTGGAATTTCCCTTAATTTTACGCAGATTTTAGAATACATCTATTTTAGGGTCGAAATCACTGCTTTTCCTCACTTTTTGGATCCTAAATTCAGATCTAAGTTGTTGTTGTACTTGGAATCCGTTTTTGAGTTTATATAATCACTTTTATGCACTGATATATCTCTACACTTCCATTAGAGTGTTTTGATTTGTTGCAGCCCCTCATTGGACCTTCTCTTGAAGATAACTAAGTGTGGGAGATCTGTTTAACCCACCTAGTCTTATTTGTTTATGCTGAAATATTGGATTTAGTTTGTTTATTGAATGATATAAAGGATCCAAGAGTAATTTTCTTGTTCCATTGCATATTTTCCTGAAAATTCACTTTTCAGTGCTTGATTAATGAGCTGTCCCCAAAAAGGAACATTACAATGGTATCAGAGCATGATCTTTGGCTCAGCCTGTGGCTTCAAGCCAAAGTGATGAATCCATGAAGTAGGAATCTTTCAAGCTCTATAGATAGAGTCTACAGATGGCTAGGTAGCCTCTAGATCTCATCCTTTTCTCAAAGGTGACATATCCAGTAAATGCCCCTGCAGTCAATCTCTGGAATAGAATCTTGATACTCCTGAAGAGGGAAATTTACAAAAGTATAAGAGAAGAGAATAAGTAGAGATCATAATGATGGATAGGATGATTTTACTCTCATCAGTGTTTAGATATAAGAAGAGCCTCTTTAAAGAGGTAAATCAAAAGAGAGAAAGAAGATGCACCGAGACTCCCAGAGGGTTTCGAGAAGAAGCAAGCTGCAGTGAGACCTGCATGAGGCTTCAAGAAGAATAAGGAAGCTCGGGAAATTCCTATAAGCAAAATAGAAGACCAGAGAGTCCTAGATCTTTTCATAGATCCACTATGCCCACTTTCTTTGAAGAAGGTGAGAGGTATAGCAATGAAGAAGAGAGATGCAAAGAAACTCCTAAAGGGTTTCAAGATGAAGAGGAAGAACTATACACTTCCTGTCATCACAAGGCAGGGAGAATGACTGAAGAAGAGATCTCATTGATTATTTTTCAAACATTGAAGAGTATTGAAGAAAATCTCAAGGAGTTTGAGGAGGAGAGGAAAAAGATCACCTACAAAGAGACATCTCCCAAGGAAACAAAGGAGAATGTCAATCTTGTCACTTTGGGCAAGAGATCTCCATTTGCACCACCTGCTACTAAGGAGCTTGCATCTAGAGAAGAGGCACTTGCATCTTTGCAAGGTAGTCTTGAGTTCTTAACATATGGGGTCCCATGCATGAATTAGGAGATGCATGAGGAGGAGAAGGAAGATACCAGCACTGGTATGCTTGAAGAAAGGAGGCCATCATTCTTGCCAGCAGTTGGAGGCATCATTGATCCAAGTGGAGGAACTCTTGTGTTCTGTCAAGAGGTTCCCACATATCAGTTGATCCAAGGTATGCATTAAATTTCAGCACATATTGTTTCAAGATTAATGCATAGCCAAGGATTAAAACAAAATGTTGATTTGAAGCAAAGACATGTCACAGCGGAGAGGACCCTTGATCTAATCAAGGATGAGACTGGAAAATATCCCTATGCATCATTTTTGAGCTGCATTCAATCTCTTGGGTTGAGATGTAGGGTCTCAAGAAAGGGGATTAGTACTATCCTATGTTCAATGGCTGATTATGAGATCAGTAATGAAACTTGCTTTGAGACAGTGCATGCATCACTTTGCAGATCTACAGTGCTGTCACTTAGTGACTATGAAAAAGAGGCTTCAGCTCTCTTGGAGAATTATAAAGGTAGCTTCAACCTTGAAGCAGTGGAGAATAAGAAGATGAAGAATAGACATCTTGAGATGAGAAGCATTTTCTCCCCTCTAGATGACACTCTCTCAATGAGCATGCTACAGCTCAAAGAGAGACTTCTACTTACTGCAGATTCAAAGCCTAACTGGTTTTGGAAGGCCATAGATGGAAGAATGGTCTCACTAAGAGAGCTCAACAAAGATGCATTTCAATATTTCATGAGATTCAAGGTTCTTCATTGGTTCAAAGGAGATGGTATTCTACAAAGGGACAATGCCATGATTATGCAGCACATCACTCATCTCCCATATTGGAGTGAGTGGATGAGGATGATGAGCAAAAGATCACATGATCACTTGCAGACATGTATGGACCAGCAAGCTTGGTTACGCTGGTTGGCCTTGGGAGATTCCTATCACTCTCCAAAGGCACCTATTTTTCTGATCTATGCCTTGAAGAATGGTCATGAAATGAATAAGGAGGCATGACAACACTAGTTGCTTTGGGGCAAGCACGATCATTACCCAAAGATTCTCATTCTCTCATCTCATGCTTTATGCACCATTAATAGAGTATATGAAAGGGAAGCATGGTTGATGTGGTTGTCAAAAGGAGAATTTTGACATTACATCTTAAATCTCATGTCCATGTATTCACCCATGTTTGAAATATGTCTCATTTATCCACATGTATTTCTGTTGGAGGGATATTTCATGCATGTGCTTTGTTTTGGGAGGATAAATGACTCCCACATTATGTGGTATGAGGGAGCTTGCTTGTACTATGTTGATGAGACATTTCACAAGTCCATCATTGTGTTGTTGCTCCAAGATCCACATGTTGATAAGGCAGGAGGGCTGCAAAATTCCTTGTTGCTATGGTTGCTCTTGGGTGAGTATGATTACTACCCAATAGCTCATCTGAAGCATGCCTTGGATTTCAATGATATGTTGTAGCAAGAGAAGGCATGTACAATTCTGACTCACTTGGGAGAATATGGCCACCACATGACATCTCCTATGTCTATGTGTTTTGCATTGTGTAGAATTTGGCATATTGATCTCATGATGTGCATTGATGATGATATTATGTTTTTGGCTGATGTGACATATCATATGTCCATTAGTATGGTTTGGTTTCATGATGCACATGAGGAGGAAAGAAGGCAGCAAGACCTCTTGTTGCTTTGGTTGCTTTTAAATCAGTATGGTGACCACCCCATAGCTCATAATTTTCTGATTCATGCTCTATGTATTAAATATAAATTGCAGCAAGGGAGGGCATGTACATCATCTTTTGGAAATCTTGGCTTGCCCATCTTACATGGATGAGATGGAGGATGGTAGCAAAATGCCTTGCTTCGATGGCTATTATTAGGATAATATGGTTTGACATCTTTGTCCACCCATGTTGCTCCTTCACTTCTTATTTTACATAACGTTGGAATGATGGAGTTTGGATCCAACAAGGCCAACAGGGCTAAGAATGAAAGCATAACAATGCTTAATCAAGTTCATAAAACATGGATGGAGAAATGTTCTTACATGTTGAAGATTTTCCTTTATGGAAGGAGCTACTTATTTTATGTCTCTCATGTGTTTATGATGATGTTAGGACATCATGTAATTTTCATTTTCATTTTGGCCCATAAATTACACTCTGCATGCTTCAACCATTTTCTGCATACTCAAAGTCATGGGAAATCAGCATTTTTAAGCATATCTGGGGATGGAGGAACTATTTAACATATCTAGAATGTTTTTTTGAGCTGAAATTAGGAGCATAGGTCCCTCATGACCTAATCTGAAATAACCTCCCAGAATTTCCCTTAGTTTTACACAGATTTCTGAATACATCTATTTTAGGATCAAAATCACTGCTTTTCCTCACTTTTTGGATCCTAATTCAGATCTAAGTTTTTTTTGTACTTGGAATCACTTGCTGAGTGTATATCAGAACATTTTATGCACTGATAGCTCTCTACACTTCCAGTAGATTGTTTTACTTTGCTGCAACCCCTCACTAGGCCTTCTCTTAAAGGAAACTAGATGTGGGAGATCTGTTTAACCCACCTAGTATTATTTGTTTCTGCTGAAATCTTAGATTTATTTTATTGACTGATCTAAAGGATCCAAGAGTCATTTTACTGTTCCATTGCATATTTTCCTAAAAATTCACTTTTCAGTGCTTGATTCATGAGCTTTCCCCAAAAAGGAACATTACATACATGCATGAAGAAAGTGTTGGCCTCAGAAGGCTTCTGTCATTAAATAAAATTTTCAAGACACATATGTAAAATGAACATTACTAACTCCAATAGTGGAGCATTGGAGCCACTCCTTGCTCCACAAAAGAACTATATTATCTCTCTAATGCTTTGTTCATGGATCGAAGGTGAAAAGTCCTTTGCTCCTATAATGAGGAAGTATATATAGCCAAGGGGTGACTCTTGTACCACCCTATTTTATTTTTTACTTCCTATGAATTTTCAACTAACATGACTCTTTACATTCCATGTGTTTCCTTTGGAATTCCACTTTACAATACATTTTGAATACAATATACATGGACCACAATAGTGATGTGGCATACGACCACTCATGACATTGCATGACATGACACTGCTGACATGGATTGCTTGATGACATGAAAATTTCAAGCCATTACTATTGCTAATATTTGAGTGTCTTCATGAAAGAGATTTCCTTTTCACTTATGCATGTCTTGCTGATAAGGAGACTTCGATGATATCAAGTCTTGGATAGTGGTCGCAAACTAGTGTCCTTTCACTTTCTCATGATCAATAAAATTTTGATTTCAAGTGAAAGAGTACATTTGAGAATTATTCCCTCCTTCTTCCCCTTCTTCAACATCTCGCCATGATATGATAGAGTACTTGTTCCTGCAATTCACTCATGACAAGACGAAATAATTCTGAAAACCCCTAGCCTAAGATGATGCATTTTGTCCATGAACTGAGCCTAGAACAAGTGACAGACTGGAAAGGGATACTTAGCAACTATTCAATTCAGGAAGGCAAGGGGAAGCCTTGAGCCTTGATACTGCACATTGCATAATTCAAGCTGGGCTGAGGGGCATGACTGCGTAGTTTCTGGAGCTAGTGGGACAGGTTGAAGGGATGTGAACTGGGAGAGATTACTGCACGGTTCTGGGAGTCAAGGAAGGTCGAATGATTGCAAAAATGTGTATTTTAAGGGTTCAGGGGATGATCTCAAGGTTTATGGTTTCGAAGTGTGTATTTCAAGTTGGGCTAGAGGCCATGACTGTGAAATTTCAAAGGTGAGGATCAAGGCTTGGTCATAGAAACTATGCAATGCAATAGTCCTAGGAGGCAGGTAATTCGTACTGCGCAATGCCAAGTATTAAGTTCATAGCTATAGGATTGACATTGTGCAATTCACAGCTTAGGGAAGGTCCGGTGAATCTAAGTTGCTCAGTCAGGAAGTTTTATGAAAAATGACTAAGTGTGGAACCGGTGAGATAAGTGTGAAAGGTGATGAAATTTCACTATGATCACACACTTAGAATATTTGATGGCTCAAACAACATAGATCATCCATGAACAACACACAAATCATTTCTCTCCGTGTGACAACATTATGATTGGTTATGAAAACTGTGACATCAAAGATACACTTTATGATGACCGTGACAACACTTGTGTGGCAATGATCAAAACTTTGTAAATGAGTGTGACGAGTACTTACAAGGTTAGAACAACTCAATTTCACAAAGTTGACCTCTTGGAACCACTAGAAAAATATCATACATACAATGCGACAACCAACATGCCAAAATACGACACTTTTATTATATCGCAAAAGGGATCACAACATTCTAAGAAAACCAATAAAGTGAACTTCAAAGTTTGAAAAAACAATGAAAAATACCAAGGAAGGCTCTGAAATTTGGTATGGTCCAAAATTTTGGAGGGGGTTGTAGCAACTACAACACTTGGAAACACACTGGTAGGATCTCCAGCTTCTCTTTCTTGGTTAACTTATTTTGTGTAGGGCATTGATTCTTCAAGGAGTATTGATTCATCGTGCAAATCACTTTGGTTTCCCTACTTACTCTTTGAATAGATGAAGTCCCTGTCATGTCATTTCGGTTTAAATCAACAAACATTCAACATTATCATAATTTTTCAAGTAGGGAATGGTAGTGCAGCTCGTGAGTTTAATATTTTCAGAGTATAATTTTTTTATCTTTGGCGTTGCTCCACTTCCAACAGGCCTAGACAGTACCTCGATGAAGTCACTTGAGGAACACAAAAATTGCTCCACTGCCAGCAATCTTGAACAATTCCTCGATGAAGTTGATTTCTTTACCTCTCTGCACAGGAAGCCTTTCACTTCTTTCACCTTTATTTATTTATTTAAAAGAGGACTATGTATTAGCACTTATTCATTTTTCACAGAAGAGGGATCCTGAATTATTGAGAGCAGGAGAGGTTGTTCCTTTAGAGAAGCATATAGATACCTATGATTTAGTTTTTCTCATTTATATTTTCCCATTCTCCCTTTATACTAATTGGATAAGCATGAAAACACCAAACATAAAAGACTGAATATAGGCACAAGGTTTCCTAGATAGATATGGGTTCACGGTTTGCCCAAAACTCTTCTTACGAATAGATCATATTATCCGTTGGAACTTCACCATCCAAAATACATAAAAAACACAAGGAAGATGGATCAAAGTATAACCAAATGTTGAAGTTTCACAGTACTCCTTAGACTTCAGCCACACACAATCTCAGAAAACAACACATGGACAAGGACAACACTTATTCACATAGAAAAAAAAGAAACAAAGAAAATGACAATAACAAGGATAAATAGGAAAAAATAAAACTATGTACATAGTGTAGGGCACAACCCCTGATGATCATTGAAAATATCTTTTTAGATCTTGGCCATTGATAAGGAGAGATTCAACCTTCTCGTTAAGTGATTGAAGACTATAATTGTGCTGGCCAATATTCTCATGTAAAGTGAATGGTTCAATCCACAGGGATTGAAAATTAGTATGTTTTTATTTGTCTTCATGGGCTTTGTACCAATTCAAGACTGAGTCACCGACACTAAAGTTATTCTTCCCAGTAGAATTCCTATCGAACAACCTCTTCATACAATTTTGATCAAGTAAAAACTTGTCTTTGGATTTCAATATTTCTTCCTGAAGCTTATGAAGGGTTTTCATCCTACATGCACTAACATACATGGCTTACTTGGGATTCTTGGGAGAGTTTGAGAGAAGAAAAGTAGATATTGGGCGAGAGGATAACTTCTTTTCCATACACCAGGAAGTAAGGGGAGGTGTTCAAGGAAGGCTTATGCATGACTCAGTCAATCCACAGGGAATTTACCAAAGCAGAGTGGCAGTTCCTCTACTTAGAGAATATGGTATTATTAATGATGCAGATCAAATTCTTATTCATGGATTCAAAAATACCATTCCCATGAGGGTAGTAGTTATCATAATTCTTCAATAAAATTCCATTTTCCAATGTAAATTCATAAATTTTTAACGATGAGAAATGTGTTGCATTGTCAAAAATAAGTGAATATTATGCCGCATAAATTTGATGAATTCCTAATCATACACCTGTTTGAGTGAAACTTCTTATGTCCACCATGTGAAGTAATCTATGGCAGTGAGAATGTAGTGGTGCTTCTTTGATGAATGTGTAAATATTTCTCCTATAATATCCAAGCCCCACTGTTGAAACAATTATTCCACTGCGATAGGCTGTAGTGGGGCAGATGACTTCTTGTTTCTTTAAGGAACACCTTTGAGAGATTGGACATTTGTAGATGTAAGCATGAGCATCCTTAAATAGTGTGTGCCAATAAAAATCGGCCGGCATGATTTTATGAATTTTTTTGTTGCCTACAAAGTGTCCCTCGGCTAGTCCGTCATGGAGATCACGCAATACCTTTTCCAAATCATATGCATCTAGACACTTGAGAAATACTCCATTATGGTGCTTTCTGAAAATAACCCCATGCACTAACTAGTAATATAATGCTCTAAGCCTTATTTCCATCTTCTTTCATGAAAAAAAAGGGGAGGTAACGATGTCGTGCTCAAGGTGTTGGTGCATGTACGCATACCAAAGATTTGTGTTAGTAGTGGTGGTGGTTCTCTTAATGTTGTACATTTCAATTTCTTGCTCCCACGTCCTTGAAGGATCTTCTTCTTCTTTTGCGTCCACTGCTTCAGCTACCAGTTGAAAAATACCATGGCCCTTGATTGTGTGAACTCGATTGATTTCTAGATCGTATTCATGCAAAAAAATCATCTAGTTCGCTCTCATTTCACCCAGCTCTTGTGGAACAAGCACTGATATGATTGTTGGGTGAAAAAAAAAGATAATACAATGATTCTTCTATAAATAGGTCTGAAAGTGCTTCACTGCCTTGTATACTACATAATATTTTTTATCCACAATAGGGTAGTTTAGCTCAGGTCCTTGTAGACTTGCTCTCATGAAATAAATAAGCCTCTCATTGTTCAGGTCATCCTTTTGCATGAGTACAATGGCAAGAGATGTGTTTGAAGCGACGCTGTAGAGAAAAAAACATTGTTGAAATATGGGTTGTATAATGTTGGTACTTTTGCGATGGATTGTTTTATATGGGAAAAATTATCCTTTTCCTTTTCATCCCATTTATAGATAGAGTAATTATGCATCATCTCCTATATTGGTTTTACAATCTAATCATAGTTAGAAATGAACTTGCGAAGGAAGTTGTTCTTCCCAAGGAAGGACTGCATGGTCTTCTTGTTCACTGGGAAGGGAATCAACATGAATGTTGCGACCCTTTCTGGGTCTACCTTAATCCCACTTTTAGCAATAATGTGGCCCAATATATTACCCTCAGACACTACGAAATTAATTTTCTTGGGGAGGGATATCTCGTACTTGCGACATTGCTCAAATTTTTTCTTTAAATGGCAAATGTGATTTGACCTCTATTTGGAAAAAACGGTTACATCATCGAGATAAACCACTACGCACTTCCCAATCAACCTGTGGAATGTGATTTCCATAGCTTTTTGAAACGTTGTACCGACGATGATCAACCCAAATGGCATTCGCTTAAAAGCAAGCGTACCCCACTTCGTTCGGAAGGTGGTTTTGAGTATTTTAGGTTCTGAGACTAGAACCTAGTTGTGTCTTGAACATCCATCAAGCAAAGAAAAATTTCAGACCCCGATACTGTTCGCAATTTTTGTTCCATGAATGGAACGGGGTAGTTATCCTTTTCAAATGCATGATTAAGATTTTCAGAAATCAACACATAGATGGATTTCCCCAGACTTCTTTCTAACTGGGACCAGGTTTGACACCCAAGTGGAGTGCCACTTTTTGTACATGATCATAACATCCAACAACTTCCTTAACTCTTTTTGAATGAGAGGGTCAAGCGTTATATGTACCTTTTTTCAGTTTTGTTTAAACAGTTTGGCCCCTTCTTTTATTGGTATTACATTTTGGATGATTCACGTGTCATAAGTTTTAAGATCATCGTATATCAATGTGAACACATCAATAAGAAGATGAAAGCTTGTCTCTCTTGTGATGTGCAACAGGTACCAAGATTGACATACTTCGGATCCTCTTATGTTCCCAAGTTAATATGTTTGTGAAACAACATAGAACTATGGGTTTTGGCATTAACAAGTCCTTGGAAGTGATTATGCAAATCATACAACTTTTATAAAGATACCTTGGGATGATATTTCCTTTACTCATACTAGCCGCATCCTGCATTGCCTTGTCGTGCTTGTCCTCACCAATTGTTGCGTCTTTGAACACTTCAGCGTTCACCATGAAGCACAATATATGTTGGTCATCATTAAAAACACATAAATTGGTGATGTTATCAGGTACATATGGTTTATAAATAATAAATTCATCCCTTAATGTTGAAAACCTAGAAACAACATTTTCTAATGCATCCGCAGCAGCGTTACACATTCTTGGAATGTAAATAATATTAAAAGCTTGGAAATGTGAAATTAAATGCCATACCTATTGTTGATAAATCTTTAGATGAGGTGAAACACAATTTTTGGTGTCACATACCTATTGCACCACAATTTTTGAATCACCTACTTCTTTTAAGGATACAACATTGAGGTCAGTGGCTCTTTGTAAGCCCAAGATGAGTGCCTCATATTCGGCAATGTTATTTGTGCACTCAAATTCCAAGTGGCTTGAGATCAAGTGTTTTCTATGCAATGGGTCTATTAAAACGCAACCAACTCCAGAGCCTTCATGTGTCTTAGTGTTAGCCACCTATAATATTTTGTTATACCAAAAGGTGGCTAAATTTGTTTTGAGCCTTCAAGGAACAATTTTTCATTACTAAAATTTGCTGGCTCTCGAAGACTCCTTGTAGGCCTCATGCCTCTGTCCAAAATCTTCATCACTTTCCCTATTAATTCTGCTAATTTCCTGTAAGAAACTGCTGAAGAAACCATCATTTTTCCCCTTTCTCCCACTCATAACTAACCTTCATTTACTCCCCCTTTTCTCCATATTATTTCCATACTTTTCATAAGTTTCTCCTTCCATTCATGAAAATCCTCCTGACATGGTTTAAAACTTCTTTTTGAGCTGTGCCGAAACCCCCAAATCCATTTAAAACCTTGAAATTTTTCATAAAAAACAAAGTTTCATTGCTATGGACCTAAGCCCCTTGGGCTAATCCCTAAACCACTTCCCCACCATACGCTTTGGGTCTGGAACCACTTGCTAATACGTTAAGGTGCTAATCGCATCAGAAAGAATCAAAGACGCAAGTCTTTGCCATACTCCAAAAGTTCCGATTGCGATTAGCCTTGCTGCTTAAGACCCCCAATCATATTATTTTCATATAACCCTGAGCCCGCCCTCGGCGCTTAAACCTTGTGAATATTTCATTTCCGACCCATTTTTCCTTTGTAAATTACAAAAACCCTCTTTTCCAAAGTTTGATTTAATAAGCCAAAGTCACATGTTAAATATAAAATGGTTAGATCAAAAAGACCGATCGCGCAATCGCAATCGGGGGAAATTTCAATGGGTTGATCGGAAAGACCAGGCCCGCAGTTCCGATTGCGATTAGGCCCTTATTATATATAAAGCCCCGAGCCTATCAATTTTCATACATCCAAGGGCCCCGCAGTCGGGCGCCTGTCCGCTTTATATATATGTTTTTCCACCCCGATCCATAAAAACCTTTGTTTATTTCAAAAGTTCGGGTTTTATATAAAATACAAGGGTTTCTCCCCGATTCCATTCTCCACCGTTGATCTAGTCCTTTGATCCAACGGCCTGCGCTCAATCGCATCGCAAAATTTCAATCGCATGCATTTTTGTCGCTCCCCCGATTGCCGATCCCCAATTCAATCCCGACCATTGATCTAATCCTTGATCCAACGGTCCGCGCAAAATCGCATCGCAATGTTTCACCCCCTTGCGATTACCTCCGATTCATTCCCCGCCGTCGATCTGGTCCTCAGATCAACGGCCAGCGCTCAATCGCAAAGGGCTCAATCGCAAAGTTTCAATCGCATGTTGTTTTGTGACCTCCCCGATTGCGATCCTCCGATTAAATCTGGGCCGTCCATTTCCCGCCTATCCAACAGTCCTTATTCCCTCCGATCGCAAGTCTTACCGCCATTTCAAAACCCGCCGATTCGTTTTCCGCCGTCGATCTGATCTGCAGATCAACGGCCAGCGCTTAATCGCACTGGAAATTCAATCGCATCCCCTTTTCTGCCACCCCCGATTGAGATCCTCCGATTAGATCTGGACCGTCCATGTGTCAAGATCGGACGGTCCAAAACCAACCCGCCTTATTTCTTCTCCCCGCTCTCATTTTCCTGTTTTGCGCCGATCTCCACCATTAGATATTTTTATCCGACGGCTACGCTCTTTTCCCCGCCATCTGAAGCAGTTTAAACCAAAACCGCAGGATTTCTTAATTGTTTTGTGTTTGATGCAGGTGTTCTAAATGGTTTTCCATTGTATAACGAAGAAATGCCAGGGGCTGGGAATGACGATTCTCATGCCCTCGTTTCATTATAGAGAAGCCATTCACGGGGCTCTATTCCATGTTTCGTCAGTACTCTATGAGTATTGATGTCGTAAAGCCCAGTGCGGGTCTGCACATCGACAAGACACTGCTTTAATTCAAACACAGTTAAAGAGTATCAGTTTTGAAGACAGAGCACAGCAGGTGAAGATTGAAGAAATTTTTTATGGGGATTACGGCTAAGACAGTTATCAAAAGCCTAATCCCCAATCTAAAACACAGTTTAAAGGAAAACCTAAAGTGTTTTATCTGACAGAAAGGTTTCCACCGCTTCAATCGGTAGACATAAATTCCCTCGCCTACTACAAACATATACTCCGTCTCCTCAAAACCATTCGCAATCGTAGGCCGAAGTTACCGTTCGAAGGAATATTCATTTCCAAGATTGTTTTAAGAAGTTATTTTATAAGAAAACCAATGCATAAATCAAATCCGCCATAAAACGCTGCAGACAGAGCATCAAAGTCAAATAAAGCTCCCACCGAGCTTTGATATTTATTGTAAACAGTTAATACAGTGTTCCACCTATGAATTTCTTCATCGAGCCCTCAAAAGGCCACGAAGTCTTGAAACTGTATTCATTATCCTGAGAGATCTTTTCTCAGATCACCTCCTCATCCTTCTATAAATACCTCAGAAGAAGATGAGAAATTGTTGGTTGCAGAACTTTGAAATACACTTGAGCTCGAGACTTCTATTTGTACATAGTGTTCACTGGCCCTTGAACCTCTGTTTGTGCTAGAGTAGTTAGGTTGAATAGTGAAGATGATTGTTGAACTGAAACATTGGATTTGAAGATTGTAACTGGTTTGACATCAATATAAAAGTTGTTTCTTGGGATCCTGGTCTTTATCTCTGGTGAAGTGCTTCTTTCTTTGTTAATCGTTTTCCTTCTATGTGTGCCATATTGTTCATTTTCCCTCTGTAAAGAACAGTTTAAACAGGGTAAGGATTTTCTGTATAGCAGTAACCTTCTCTGGCTGAGAAATCTTTATATTAATGTTTTCTTCAGATTTGTTTATTTAAGAATGATTCAATACAGTTTAAACAGTTAGGAATGTTGGCGTTCCCTCGTCCTTCTGTTTGCTCAAACATTGTTCTCGAATGTTATTTCCATTATTTGCTATTAAAGTTAGACTAGAGAAGATATGGTTTGCCCTCATTCCTAGATTCTTTTCTCCAAAGGCAGATTCTGAAAGTTTCCCTTGGTGTTGACTGAAAGCAGACTAGGTTTAAAAGTACTTTATCTGATCTTAAGTTACACTCTGTTTTTCTTATGTGTTTTCATATTTTCTGAAGGTAATTATGTGGATTACTGGATTGTTTGTCAATTAAGCTGCTTTAATAAGAACTTGCCCAAGAAGTCTATGGTTAGCCCTGTCCTTGGTTGGTTTTAAAACAGCTACTTAAGAGGCTTTTCTTGTTTGGACTGACTATAAATCCTCTGAGAAATTATTATCAGTTTCCACCCCTCCAACATTTTAATGTTTCCATTTCATCATTTTAATCTCAATAATCTTGTGGTATAGATAACTTGCCCCTTGGATCACACTTGATGTTGTTGTTCAATTAAAGCCCAGATATGACTCCATAGCTCAATGGACTAAAAACCAGCGTTATATCTATCTATCTGCCAAAACTGTTCTATTTGCTTGCAACTTCTCACTTTTGAAACTTTGCACTTAGGACTTTCCCCTCAAGTAACATTTCATGCTCAACCATCCAAAACAAAAAAAAAACCCTTGGCCTTCATAACTAGCCTAATATCATTACCTTAAGCTTTTCAAATACAATATCCATCTTTGTGCATATTGGAGAGATCCCTCTCCGGATTCAGGAGGGCTAGATCCTAGAATCCCAAAGTTGGTTGAAATGATGTTAACTCTGTGATTGGACTCTCCCAATCTTGCTAATAAATTACAGAGACCTAACATTTCTGGCGACTCCGCTGGGGACGGAACCCCGAATCATTTTCATTTAAAGATAATCATACGACATAAGAGATTCGGTTCATAGAGCACTTGCTTTATTAACCAGCTTGAGCCACCAGGAACTAACATCTCTGGCGACTCCGCTGGGGACCTGAGTGTTTTTAATACCTTTTAGAGGCCTCAGAAAACCTTTTATTCGAGAACATTTTGAGAGTAAAGAGCAGCCTTTTCAATCACTACCAAGAAATGGTAATCATGATGGAGCTTGTTTGAATCAGTGACAAACTAGGTCAACCCTAGGATTCTTTTAAGTTTTTATCTAACCTTGGAAAATCAGCTAGCTTAGCCATAAGGATAGACTGTCTTTGTTTCATAACCGTAGCTAAGTTTTGAGGCAAAGTTAGGACATTCTTCTAAACCATAAATAAACAATTCAAAAAATACCAAAAAACATTTCAGATTGGTAGTAAAACACCAGTTTTTGATATCTTGTTTACGTTTTGATGGGTTTTACTCTATACTCTTAAGACAGAGTCTGGAAAGGGCCAGGTAGCCTCCGGGTCTCATCCTCTTTTAGGGGTGACATATTTGGTGAATGCCCTCCCAGTCAATCTCTGGTTAGAGTTTGTTGTGTTTTGAGATATCCTTGAAAAGGAATGTTTCACAAACACTGTGGTGGACAGTGTACTCCTTTGAAAACACTCTGGACTTTCCACCTGGCAACTCCACAATCCTGAACAGACCTTAAGACTCCACTGGGAAGAACCCTCATCATTACAATACCCTTTTAAACCTGGTTAAAAGGCTGTGGGATTAAAAATAAGAAAACAGATTAGTTGACCTTTCAAAGATTGTCATATCTGGTTGAACTTTTCTTGTTTACTTGGGTCTAAAAACTTAGCATAGTGGCTCCTAAAAAGATTCACACTAGAGCCCATCTTGACCCAGATCCACCTGAGATAGTTGACAACCCGGAAAGAATCCTTAGGAAGTCTCCTAAGATACAATTTTCAACTGTTTTCAGATCACCCCTAAGAGCTAATTCAGTCCCTGAAAATCTTTCAGCTCTGCAACAATCACAAACTGACTTAGTGAACCCATTTAGGACTAGGTCATTTGGTGATTTAGATCAGTTAGTTTCCGAGTCTTCACATTCATCCTCGGAAAAAGGTGAACCTCTTGGGGATAGAGAATCAACACCTCCTGATTTACATTTTCTATATAATCTAGGTGTCTCTCATCCAAGATCAGCTCAGCAATCTATTGTTGTTCCATCCACTTCTGTTCATCTTTCATCCACTGTTCAAACCACTCCACTTCAACCCACACCTCCTCTTGTAAATCCACCACCTATCATGGTAGCATGGTATTCTCCCTTAGTCCTTCCTGTACCATTAGTCAATCTTCCACAGGACTATCAGTCCAAAATTCCATTGTATGATGCTAGCAATACTATAACAGCATCTCAACATGTGGACAAGATGAATGACTACTTTGATAGAAACGAAATTGATGATGATTCTGTCAAGTTGAGACTATTTTCTCAAAGTTTGGGGGGAGAAGCAAGAAAATGGTTTAAAGGTTTAACCCCCCATAGTATTAACGATCTCCAAGCCTTCCATCAAACATTCTTAAACAAATGGGAAGTGAGAAAGAATCCTCTCCAAGTCCTTGTTGACTATAATAATTTTCATAGGAACCCTGGGGAAAGTGTACAATCTTATTGTACCAGATTTAACAGCGTCTATAATGCACTTTCCCCTGAACTAAAACCTCCTCAGGGCTCAGCTTTAAACAAATTTCCTGAAGGGTTTGATCCAGACATGACCTATTCACTAAGAGAGAGAGATTTTGCAACTCTTGAAGACATGCAAAGGGGTTCTCTTTCTGTGGAAGTGAACTTTATGGAGAAAAGAGCAAGAATGAAGAGCGAGAAGAGAGTATCTTTTAGAGAGGAATCCACACCGTCTACTTCCAACTCAAAAATGGAGAGAATGATGGAAGAAATGATGAAAGAGATGAGCATAATTAAGAGAGCACAAGCAAATCAAAATCAAACTGCTCCTCAAAATAGAAACCAGAATCAGAATGTTAGAAGGAACCAACCTCCAAACAGACCCAGGGAAGATGATCAACAAATCACCCCTCCCTTTCATCAAAACTATGTAAGTGAGGTTGAAGAAACATAAGACATAATAGAGGAAGAGGATATCAACATGTTTGGGGAAGAAGATGATGACTTGGAAGTTCATTATGATAGAAAACAAGGTCTTTACACTCCTTATGATGACAAAAGAAATGGTAATGAAAATGATTATCAAGACATGGAAAATGTCGTCATAGAACCTCAAAGAGAATATGACCTTAGAAGCAAGACCAGTCAACAATCCCCCAACACCAAAACCTCTGACAAATCCTCTCAAAGCAGCACCGCAGCCAAACCCAAAACAGCCAAACAAAAAGACAAAACAGTGGCTGTTAATTCTGATAAGGATAAGGAGAAAAACACTCAAAATTCTGAAAAACAGAGTGAAGACATCAGCAGTACTAACACTTCAGCTAGTACTCCTTCTACAACAGTTGTGTCAAGTAAAAAAAATCAGCAAGTTGTAATTGTTGATAGAGTGACAGCTAATAAGGTTGAAACAAGTGCTCCAAAGAATCAAACCCCTTTCAGCCTTGAACAGGAAATCTTAAAGATCAAAATCTCTGTTCCATTAACTGAGTTAGCTGCCCAACATGTATATAGGAACCAAATTTTGAAGGCTTTAAATATAGAGGAAAATGGAGATACAGTTAATCTTAGTGACGACCTACCAGAGTTGATTTTTGGCCCTAAGATTGAAGGGAAGTTTCAAAAAGGACCAGTTCCTCCCTTTTATGTGAGTTTGAACATTCATGACAAAATTCTACACAACGCTATGCATGATTCCGGGGCTTCTCATAATTTGATGCCTAAAGCGGTGATGGAGAGCCTTGGTTTAGAAATTACCAGACCCTACAAAGACCTATACTCCTTTGACTCAAATATAGTAAAATTTCTAGGATTGATCAAAGACCTCTGTGTTAACCTAGCCCAGATTCCAGCCAAATGTTTACTCATGGACATTGTTGTGGCTGATGTCCCCCCAAAGTATGGAATGCTATTATCAAGATCCTGGGGAGCTAAGTTACAGGGGACTATGCGGATGGACATGACATATGCGACCATCCCGGTTTTCAATCAGACCAGAAGACTTTACAGGGAGTCTCATATGCAATACACGGTTACAAGTCAAGACAGACCACGAAACTCTCCTATATATTCTGTCAATACAGGCCTTGATTCTTTTATCATGTTTAACAATGAAACTCCTAGTGAGCAAGCCACTTTAACAGAATTAAAGGCCGACAGGGAAGAAGAGTATAATAACGCAGAAGTGTCCAAACAGTTTGCCACATGTGAAAACATTAGTAAACAAAGCATAGGTCTTGATTTACCGGTTATGAGTCCATTGTTTTTAGGACTTAACAACCCAGAAAATACCCCTAACATTTCTGACATCATCCCTCAATCTATTGAAAAATTTGAGGAGTCAAAACAAATTCAATTGGGTGCTGCTAATCATGAACAGTCAGAAGGCACCATAGTTAAAAAGGGCAATCGCCAAACAGACGAAACCGAAGACAGTCCTTTATGGAGTATGTATTTTGATGGGTCATGCACTAGAAATAATGCGGGTGCAGGGGTTTGGATCATTAACACTGAAAACAACCACACGGAATGCATCTCATGCAAATTAAACTTTCAGTGTTCCAACAACATAGCAGAATATGAATCCCTTCTCTTAGGCTTGCATCTCTTGAAGAAATTAGGAGCGAGAAGAATTAATGTGTACGGGGATTCTGAGTTAATCATTAGGCAAGTCAATGGGGAGTATAATGCGAATCATCCCAGACTTAGAGCCTATCGAAATGATGTCATGGATCTGTTGACAACATTTGAGGAGTCAAACCTGAGTTTCATCCCAAGGAAAAAGAACATTATGGCCCACAATTTAGCTTTTGCGGCCAGGACATGTCTAACGCCATATGAGACTGGAGACAACACAACTCCGATAAAATTTAGACCGGCAGTGCCTGATAACAAAAAATATTGGCAAGTGTTTGACAATGACAAACAAATAGAAGACTTCATGCAATTCAGAAAGGAGTTCGAGCTGCACAGTTCAGATTCAGATTATGATACAGGCTGCAGTGAAGAAAACTTTCTTGGTGAAGAAGAATCGTCTCCTCAACCTGCCAATATTAACCTATTGTCTAGCAAACTTAGGAGCAAAACAGAATTAAGTGCAGAGTTAGAAATGGAAGAATTACAAACTCTGCATTCTAAATATGAAAATTTGCCGAGTGGTCTAATGCCTTTAGAGGAGTTGTTCGATTTTAACGATGTGGCCAATAAACCAAAACTGGAACCTGTAGAGATTGAAGTAGAGGAGTGCAATATAGGCAGTCAGGAAAAACCGAAAATGATCAAACTGTCCAAAACTTTGCCAGCTCACATTAAACTCAAATACATAGAGTTGTTCAAAGAATTTTCTGATGTTTTTGCATGGAGTTACGAAGATCTTAAATCCTATGACACTGAAATAATACAGCACAAAATCCCTCTTAAAGAAAACGAAAAACCATTTAAACAAAAACTGCGCAGAATAAACCCTATCCAGTTGCCATTGGTTCAGAAGGAGATTATGAAAATGTATGAGGCTGGCATTATTGTCCCTATTAGATATTCTGAGTGGGTATCTAATCTGGTGTCCGTTAGAAAGAAGACTGGAGAAATCAGGCTTTGTATAGACTTTAGAGACTTAAACAAAGCTTCGTTAAAAGACAACTACCCTTTACCAAAAATGGATCACATTTTACAAAGGGTGGTGGGGTCTAAAAGGATTTCGTTGCTTGATGGCTATTCAGGGTATAATCAGATTTTAGTTCACCCTGATGATCAATTAAAGACAGCTTTCACTACTCCATAGGGCACTTTCATGTATGTGAAGATGCCTTTTGGTCTAATGAATGCTGGAGCAACCTTTCAGAGAGCCATGGACATAGCATTCTCGGAAGAATTGGGCTTCTTCATCATTATCTATCTAGATGATGTCACTGTGTTTTCAAAAATAGATGAAGAACATTTAGAACATTTGAGAAAATTTTTCGAGAAGTGCAAAAGGTTTGGAATATCTTTAAACCTAAGAAGACACTATTTGGTCTCCAAGAAGGTAAGCTTCTTGGACACATTATTTCAGAAGAAGGTATAAAGATAGATCCAAAGAGGATTGAGGCTATATTGCAAATCTCTCATCCTCGAAATATCAAAGAGTTGCAGTCTTTCATTGGAAAGATAAACTTTTTGAGAAGGTTCATC
The DNA here is from genome assembly GCA_034641835.2 of Pinus albicaulis. Taxonomy (NCBI): domain Eukaryota; kingdom Viridiplantae; phylum Streptophyta; class Pinopsida; order Pinales; family Pinaceae; genus Pinus; species Pinus albicaulis. The sequence continues at coordinate 1,174,621,243 of CM076574.1, read as the reverse complement.
CCTAACCTAGCTGAGCTCCTTAGAAATATCACAAACATGTTGAAAAAGGAGCAAGGGATAAAATGGACCTTGGAAGCAAAGACATCCTTTGAGCTGGTGAAACAAGCATTAACCAAAACACCGGTTCTCATAAGCCCTGATTTTTCAAAAGATTTTTATATCTTCTTGTTTGCATCAGAACATACCATTGCTGCTATACTTTTACAGAAAAATCCACAAGGACAAGAGCAGCCTATTGCATTCTTTAGCAAGGCATTGAGGGATGCCCCTTTGAAGTATAATATTATGGAAAAGCAAGCTTTTTCTTTGGTTAAATCATTGAAAGACTTCAGAGTATACATCCTTCACTCACACATCATTGCCTTTGTCCCTAATTCGGTTGTTAAAGACATTCTAACACGGGACCCAGATGGTAAGAGAGGTAAGTGGATTGTTGTTATTCTCGAATATGATTTAGAGATAAAACCCACTAAACTCATCAAAGGCCAAGGTCTAGCTAGATTAATGGCTGAATCCAATTTTGAAGTTCTTGATATTAATATGATTAATGCTTTGGACAGCCAAGAAGAATTCTCAACTCCCATTATTGAAAACCCTTTTATGAATTCTCCTTGGTATGCTGATATCGTTTATGTTTTGCTTAATTTAAATACACCTCCTGGTTTGTCGAAAACAAAGGCAAGGTTCTTAAAACTAAAAGCAGTAAACTATTGCATTGTAGATAGGTGTCTTTATTGGAAAAATGCTAGTGGTATATTGCTTAAATGTTTGCCTGAGTTTGATGCAGAGAAGGTTAAGCAGGAATTTCATGAAGGAGAGTGTGGAGGCCATTTGTACTGGAATTCAACAGCCAACAAAATTTTGAGGGCTGGTTTCTATTGGCCCACCCTTTTTTCTGATGTTCACAAAATGACAACTACTTGCCATAAATGCCAATTGTTTGAGGGCAAGAGAAAATTATTACCCCTTCCTCTGCATCCAATCACTGTTGAAGCTCCTTTTCAACAGTGGGGACTTGACTTCATAGGTGAAATCCATCCCTCATCTTCTGCCCAGCATAGATGGATCCTTACTGCCACGGACTATTTCACTAAGTGGATAGAAGCCATTCCTTGTAGGCAAGCCAATGATTCAGTTATTATAAAGTTCATAGAAACCAATATCCTCTCTAGATTTGGCTGTCCTACCAAGATCATCACAGATAATGCAGCAGCGTTTGGATCAAAGAAAATGGTTGACTTCTGTCATAAATACCAGATAACACTAGGGAATTCCACAGCCTATTACCCTCAAGGTAATGGACTTGCAGAATCTTCCAATAAAAGCTTAGTGAACATAATCAAGAAACTGTTGGAGGACAATAAAAAGTCTTGGCACACAAAGCTGGTCCATGCACTTTGGGCTGACAGATTAACTTTGAAGAAATCTATTGGTATGTCACCTTTTCAGCTTGTGTATGATACAGATGCAATATTTCCTAATAGCTTTGGTGTACCAGTTATGAAGTTTATCCAAGAATTGTAGACTGAAGATAATGACATGATCAGAAGAATAAATCAGACCATTCATCTTCAGCAAATCGGAGAGGAAGTGTACAACAAACCATTACAGAAGCAAGACCATATCAAGAAGATATTTGACAGAAGAACAAAGGCCAGCAATTTCAAGATTGGGGACAAAGTTTTAAAGTGGGACTCAAAGAGAGAAGATAAGGGAAAGCATGGTAAATTTGACAATCTATGGCTTGGCCCTTACTCCATTCATTCAGTTGCTGGAAACAATGCATTCTTCTTACAAGAGATGAATGGAACAGAATTGTTTGGGGGTCCTGTCAATGGCAGGATGCTTAAGCATTATCTTTCTTAAACCATTCTATGTTTTTAATCCTTTTTCCCTTTTCCATTGTAAACATTTCATCCATCATTGCATTCAAAGTTATGAAAAATCAGAAAAATACAAAAACAAAGAAAGAAAGAAAAGAGGGCAGAAATGTAAACAAGAAAGGCAAAGCCCCATGCCAAAAAAGAGGAACAAATTTGAAAGTGTGCAAGCTTAAATGCCACTCCTGCAAAACACACTTCTAGTTAGTCAAACTGTTTAATCTTGACTAATTAGCTTTCAATTTTCTGCTGATAGGGTAGTGAATTTGATTTGCCAAACCATTTAATCTTGGCTTATCAGTAGATAGATTAGGATAGAAATTAAGGTTCAAACAAACTCAAAATCTGAACCAAAGTTTCCAAAGAGAGATGACTCAAAACTGTTTTATTTTTCTGAGTCATAAAAGAGAAAAACTGGTTCTAATTTGCCCAAAATCTGAATCAGATATCAAGAAAGAGACAACTCAAAACAAAATTAAAAACAGAGTTGTAAAGAAAAGAAGGCCATAATGAGAAACTTTCAGATCTTAAGCCTTCCATTTTGATTTAATTTTCTGCAAATAATAATCTATGAGCAGCTTTTTTTTATGCCATAGATCATAGCAAGTCGAACAACTCAATCTTGACTTGAATATTTTTAAATTTCTGTTGTAGAATTTAGAGAATGAAAGTTTGTTGGACTGTTTAATCCCAACAAACAGTAGACTAGGTAGAGAAATATTTGAGCTCAACTGTTTAATCTGAGTTCAGGGAGAAATAAGGATTAGAAATAGATTAGATTTCCTGCTTTCAAAAGAATAAAATGTTGTGAATAGAGTTTGCCAATCCAAGTGCACTCTCATGAAGAAAAAATGTTAGATCAGTAGGATTGGAGTAGGTAGAAGTTGTATTGATGAAATTCATTTTTCTTTCATGACTGATATTTTTATCAAAAGAAAAGCAAGAGCAAGCAGTGGGTCAGACACCAGTCAACATCCCAGAGAAATCAAGTCTGAATTCTTGATGCCTTCAAGAAGGCACCATCCCCAAGTGGAGCCACTGTTAGCCACCTATAATATTTTGCTATACCAAAAGGTGGCTAAATCTGTTTTGAGCCTTCAAGGAACAATTTTTCATTACTAAAATTTGTTGGCTCTCGAAGACTCCTTGTAGGCCTCATGCCTCTGTCCAAAATATTCATCACTTTCCCTATTAATTCTGTTGATTTCCTGTAAGAAACTGCTGAAGAAACCATCATTTTTTCCCCTTTCTCCCACTCATAACTAACCTTCATTTACTCCCCCTTTTTCTCCATATTATTTCCCTACTTTTCATAAGTTTCTCCTTCCATTCATGAAAATCCTCCTGACATGGTTTAAAACTTCTTTTTGAGCTATGCCGAAACCCCCAAATCCATTTAAAACCTTGAAATTTTTCATAAAAAACAAAGTTTCATTGCTATGGACCCAAGCCCCTTGGGCTAAGCCCTAAACCACTTCCCCACCATACGCTTTAGGTCTGGAACCACTTGCTAATACATTAAGGTGCTAATCGCATCGGAAAGAATCAAAGACGCAAGTCTTTGCCATACTCCAAAAGTTCCGATTGCGATTAGCCTTGCTGCTTAAGACCCCCGATCATATTATTTTCATATAACCCTGAGCCCGCCCTCAGCGCTTAAACCTTGTGAATATTTCATTTCCGACCCATTTTTCCTTTGTAAATTACAAAAACCCTCTTTTTCCAAAGTTTTGATTTAATGAGCCAAAGTCACATGTTAAATATAAAATGGTTAGATCAAAAAGACCGATCGCGCAATCGCAATCGGGGAAATTTCAATGGGTTGATCGGAAAGACCAGGCCCGCAGTTCCGATTGCGATTAGGCCTTGATTATATATAAAGCCCCGAGCCTATCAATTTTCATACATCCAAAGGCCCCGCAGTCGGGCGCTTGTCGGCTTTATATATATGTTTTTCCACCTCGATCCATAAAAACCTTTGTTTATTTCAAAAGTTCGGGTTTTATATAAAATACAAGGGTTTCTCCCCGATTCCATTCTCCACCGTTGATCTAGTCCTTTGATCCAACGGCCTGCGCTCAATCGCATCGCAAACTTTCAATCGCATGCGTTTTTTGTCGCTCCCCCGATTGCCGATCCCCGATTCAATCCCGACCGTTGATCTAATCCTTGATCCAACGGTCCGCGCAAAATCACATTGCAATGTTTCACCCCCTTGCGATTCCCTTCGATTCATTCCCCGCCGTCGATCTGGTCCTCATATCAACGGCCAGCGCTCAATCGAAAAGGGCTCAATCGCAAAGTTTCAATCGCATGATGTTTTGTGACCTCCCCGATTGCGATCCTCCGATTAAATCTGGGCCGTCCATTTCCCGCCTATCCAACGGTCCTTATTCCCTCCGATCGCAAGTCTTACCGCCATTTCAAAACCTTCCGATTCACTTTCCGCCGTTGATCTGATCTGCAGATCAACGGCCAGCGCTTAATCGCATCGCTGCATTTCAATCGCATCCCCTTTTCTGCCACTCCCGATTGAGATCCTCCGATTAGATCTGGACCGTCCACGTGTCCAGATCGGATGGTCCAAAACCACCCCGCCTTATTTCTTCTCCCTGCTCTCATCTTTCTGTTTTGTGCCGATCTCCACCGTTAGATGTTTTTATCCGACGGCTACGCTCCTCCCCCGCCATCTGAAGCAGTTTAAACCTATTTTCCGCAGGATTTCTTAATTGTTTTGTGTTTGATGCAGGTGTTCTAAATGGTTTTCCATTGTATAACGAAGAAATGCCAAGGGCTGGGAATGACGATTCTCATGCCCTCGTTTCATTACAGAGAAGCCATTCACGGGCTCTATTCCATGTTTCGTCAGTACTCTATGAGTATTGATGCCGTAAAGCCCAGTGCGGGTCTGCACATCGACAAGACACTGTTTTAATTCAAACACAGTTAAAGAGTATTAGTTTTGAAGACATAGCAGAGCAGGTGAAGATTGAAGACAATTTTTATGGGGATTACGACTAAGACAGTTATCAAAAGCCTAATCCCCAATCTAAAACACAGTTTAAAGGAAAACCTAAAGTGTTTTATCTGACAGAAAGGTTTCCACCGCTTCAACTAAGGCGAATTGATTCCTCAGCTACTACAAAGAGCCACCTGTCTCCTCAAACCATTCAGAACAGAGGCCGAAGTTATTGCTCGAAGGAATATCTGCCTCCAGCATTGCCAAGAAGTTATTTCTGCAAGAAAACCAATGCATAAATATCTGCAGAGTTACTCCAAAACAGCGTACAGAGCATCAAAGTCAAATAAATCTCCCACCGAGCTTTGATATTTATTGTAAACAGTTAATACAGTGTTCCACCTATGAATTTATTCATCGAGCCCCTCAAAAGGCCACGAAGTCTTGAAACTGTATTAATTATCCCGAGAGATCTTTTCTCAGATCACCTCCTCATCCTTCTATAAATACCTCAGAAGAAGATGAGAAATTGTTGGTTGCAGAACTTTGAAATACACTTGAGCTCGAGACTTCTATTTGTACATAGTGTTCACTGGCCCTTGAAGCTCTGTTTGTGCTAGAGTAGTTAGGTTGAATAGTGAAGATGATTGCTGAACTGAAACATTGGATTTGAAGATTGTAACTGGTTTGACATCAATATAAAAGCTGTTTCTTGGGATCCTGGTCTTTATCACTGGTGAAGTGCTTCTTTATTTGTTAATCGTTTTCCTTCTATGTATGCCATATTGTTCATTTTCCCTCTGTAAAGAACAGTTTAAACAGGGTTAGGATTTTCTGTATAGTAGTAACCTTCTCTGGCTGAGAAATCTTTATCTTAATGTTTTCTTCAGATTTGTTTATTTAAGAATGATTCAATACAGTTTAAACAGTTAGGAATGTTGGCGTTCCCTCGTCCTTCTGTTTGCTCAAACATTGTTCTCGAATGTTATTTCCATTATTTGCTATTAAAGTTAGACTAGAGAAGATATGGTTTGCCCCGATTCCTAGATTCTTTTCTCCAAAGGCAGATTCTGAAAGTTTCCCTTGGTGTTGACTGAAAGCAGACTAGGTTTAAAAGTACTTTATCTGATCTTAAGTTACACTCTATTTTTCTTATGTGTTTTCATACTTTCTGAAGGTACTTATGTGGATTACTGGATTTTTTGTCAATTAAGCTTCTTGAATACAAACTTGCCCAAGGAGTCAATGGTTAGCCCTGCACTTGGTTGGTTTTAAACAGTTACTTAAGAGGATTTTCTTGTTTGGACTAACTATAAATCCTCTGAGAAATTATTATCAGTTTCCACCCCTCCAACACTTTAATGTTTCCATTCCATCATTTTAATCTCAATAATCTTGTGGTATAGATGACTTGCCCCTTGGATCACACTTGATGTTGTTCCAATTAAAGCCAGGGATATGACTCCATAGCCCCAATGGACTAAAAATAGTATATCTATCTATACGCCAAAACTGTTCTATTTTCTTGCAACTTCTCACTTTTGAAACTTTTTGCACTTAGGACTTTCCCCTCAAGTAACATTTCATGCTCAACCATCCAAAACAAAACAAAAACCTTGGCCTTCATAACTAGCCTAATATCATTACCTTAAACTTTTCAAAGACAATATCCATCTTTGTACATGTTGGAGAGATCCCTCTCCGGATTCAGGAGGGCTAGATCCTAGAATCCCAAAGTTGGTTGAAATGATGTTAACTCTGTGATTGGACTCTCCCAATCTTGCTAATAAATTATAGAGACCTAACACTTAGAACCATCAAAATACAAAGTCCACATGTTATGTGTACAAGTATCATGAACTACACTAATAATAGTATTACTACTACTACTACTAACTGTACAAAGGTCATTTTCACCAGTTGGACTAGGAAGGAGATCCAACTATGTTTCTAGTGGGACTAGGGATAGTCATGCAAGATAACACCCCAGTTGGGTTTCCATGAAGTAGTTGATTAAAATGAATTCTACGAAAGGCACTAGTTCGTTATGTTTGTTCAAGGGAGTAACATTATGTTTAATATATCTTTCTGAATCCACCCAAATTAGTTGTTTCTGCCCTTATATGGAATCCATAAGTGTGACCAATCTATTGCAAAGTATACTTGTAACTTACTTGACCAGTATCTACTTAAAAATAGTTTGTATGCTTCAAGTCACATCCACAATCACTATGTTTATGCATTGGTGAACTTCTCTGTCAGATGATAAATGAATAATCACATATTTGAGTTCACCAAGTGTGTGGAAAAGAGTCTTATCTAGCTGAATGATCTGTGCATCTGTTTTACTCCATTTTGCATTGATTTTATTTTTTATAGATAATGGCATTACATTCACTGATGTACCAGAATTAACCAAGAAATTGTGTACATTGAAATTGCAAATTTAAAATGTTAAGAGAAAGGGAGGGCAGCGTATATTTGCTTCCATTGTTAAAGCATTAAGTACTGACTTGAGGGAACTAGAAGACATACCTAATCCCTTGTCTGAAGGGGCATTGTTACCTATGGAGGACTCCCCATGTGCGCGTAAGAGAATGTCCCACTGGCTCATGATGTTGGTTAATTCAAACATTGAAATGTTTGTACGAAACTTCTTCATATCTTCAACTATGTTATAGTCCACAGTGGGAAGGGGGACCAAAGTGTCTAGGGAAGTGGTCTGAATTATGATTTTTGGAGCAATGGTATTGTATTTTTTGTATGTGGAAGTGTCTTTCATTGAGTTCGCCTTCCTGTACTTTCTCTAAGTGTTCTACGCTAAGTTGACTAGTGGAATGATTTTACTTAACAAAGCTTCTTTGAATTTCTACTTCGTCAACTATATTTATAGTGGTCAGCCCTTGGCTTCTTAAATTATATCGGTTGGTCTGCTTTTGCACCTGAGTTTCACTCAGAGGTTGTCTCTTTGTTGTGATATTTTGGGCTATAAGTATGCAATTAAACGTATTCACTGTATGCCCAACACTTGGAGTTTCCTCAGTTGTAGCAACTTGTTCCTTTCCTTCTTCAAGCTCAGTCTTCTCATCAGCAAGCACCACATCATAGAGATGCGTAGAAATAGCGTTCATGACATGATTCAATTGTGGGAATGTTTTCTCAGAATGGTAATATTGATTACATGAACAGTATGTGTCCATTCCCAACCTGTCAAGATTCAAAACGACATTTGAGCTCTGCACATAATTTGTCGGTTGGTTACTGTTGCTACCCAAACTCACAATTATTCTAAGCAATTTGAATTGTGGAGGCTTTCTTCTCACAATGATCTCACTTGAATTTTTTTTGAGTTTTTCCATCTCATTTTACAAATTCTTAACCATGTCGGTCAAGTTCTCAAGATCATATGGTTCTTTCTATTTCGCCTTGCTTACAGAGGCATGAGACCTTTTACCAGTGTCTTTGGAGTCCTTTGTTGGTTCATCATCTAAGATGACTCCAATTTTTCACAAGTACTGATCAACCACGATAGCATATTCATAATTTTCCATTAATGTAGGTTTTGCAGTTTGCTTCACAAACTGTGCAATTCTCGTCGGTTAGGAATAAGTGTAGTAATCTATGGTGATGGAGTCACGAGGTTTTGTATCTTCTGGAAATATGTTTAAGATGTGGTAGAACCTATCATTCAATTATTTCACTCTTTTTCTGCTCCATATTTAGATTAGCCAACTCTTTCAATAACATGGTGGGGGTCTTATCATCAACAAATTTCTCAAGGAAAATTTTCTTAACCCCCCTCCAATTCTAGATGGAGTTCGGAGGAATGTTGTGATACCATACAACTGCTCTACCATCCAAGGTACATGGGAAAAGGCTACAAAATCATTGTGACGTACTTTAAATGTTTGAATATGTAGATAAATTTTGTCTAGATGGTCTTCATCCTTTACTATTTTATCAGGGTCATACTTTATTAAGATCTTCTCCGAATGCTTCGGCGTCTTATGCAACTCACTCAAAAGTGTGAGTGGGCCCTAAGTCATCCAATAAAAATCTTGGTATGGCATGTGTTCTTCTTCACTCTCCTCCTATTCTTTGTTAGATTACGCTGGCTCTTCTTCTTCCTCCTCACCTCCTAGCCCGCGAAAATTTATGCCTAAGAGTACGAGGTTATCTCTGTTGGCACCACTAAAAATTGGATGTTTTTCTATGTTTTCCACATAATCTTTAAAATCTTCATGGGTAGAAATAACCAAGTCTTTAAGGGAGGAAACCACAGGCCCAGAAGGGTTTTTTTCTTCTTCTTTGAATAATATAGAAGACCGAGTACTTCCGAGATCAATCCAACTTCTTTTGTGAACTGGCGGGTTATAGGAAGGATAGCCTGAAGTTGATTATATGGGATTTCACAAGTTCGAGTGGGTTGTGGTTGGGAAGAATCAAAAAATTTAGAAACATGAGTAGGGGAGGTTCACTAAAAAAAATTTCCTTGATCAAAAGATGAGATGTTGGGGTCGATGGGTTTATCAACCATAAAACACTGGTTTCCATCCTTCTCGTGCCAGAAATGTTGACGGTGTTGGACCTGCCAACATTCATGGGATATCCCTGATATGAAGTCCCAACTAGACCTCACACCGTTTGGTGTAAGAGTCCCATCCATAATAAAGGCTTGGTTTCCTATTCTTAAAGATCTTCCTTGGCTCTGACTGTCAGCAAGAGAGAGGGGTGCATATGTACTTTCAAAAAGAAATGGGAGTGTGCCTGGTGAATTTCCAATTTTAAGTGTGCCAAGGTTATTCTACTACGGGGGAGAGAGATAAGTGAGCCTCTAAGAGAGAGGTAATAGTACCACCCAGGAAGAGACACACATGAACTGAAGGATCAGTCTAACATCCAATGAAATAGTTCAAAAGGGATGTGATGGTCATTACAACCAATATTTGAGAAATATTTGCGTAATATCCTACAGAATGGTTCACAAGGATGGGACAATGATAATAACCATTACAACACATTCTCAATAAGATAAGTATTAAAATAACTAAAATAGTTCAACTATCTTAACACATGTGAAAGCAAACATGAAATACAAACATCCATAGAATAGTATTATAAACATTGGTAGCCCATGCATGAAGAACGTGCTAGCCTCAGAAGGCTTCTGTTATGAAGTAAAATTTCCAAGACACATATGTACAATGAACATCACTAGCTCCAATAGTGGAGCATTGGAGCCACTCCTTGCTCCACAAAAGAACTATCTTATCTCTCTAATTATTTGTTGGTGGAGCCAAGGTGAAAAGTCCTTTGCTCATATAATGAGGGAGTATATATAACCAAGGGGTGACTCTTTGACTACCCTCATGATTTTTTGACTTCCTATGACTTTTCAACTTACATGACTCTTTACATTCCATGTGTGTCGTTTAGACTTCCACTTTACAATAAATTTTGAATACAATATACATGGTCCACCATAGTGATGTGGCATATTACCACTCATGACATGACATGACATAACACTGCTGGCATATAAATGTCAAGCCACTGTTGCTGCTAAGATTTAAGTGTCTTCATGAAAGAGTTTTCCTTTTCACCTTCGCATGCCTTGGTGATAAGGAGTCTTCAATGATTTCAATTCTTGGATAGTGGTCTCAGACTAGTTTCCTTCCACTTTCTCCCGATCAATCAACTTGTGAGTTCAAATGCAAGAGTGTCTTGAGCATGCTTCCATCCTTCTTCATCATCTTGCCATGACATGACAGATTACATGATCCCGCAATTCACTCATGACAAGATGACATAAATCCAAAAACCCCTGGCCTAAGATGATGCATTTTGATCCATGAACTAATCCCATATCAAGTGAAAGGATGGATATAAAGGCTCAGTGACTACACATTTGTGCAGTTCAGGAAGTCAAGGGGAATCTTTAAGCCTTGATATTGCACAATGCATAGTTTAAGCTTGGTTGAGGGACATGACTGCATAGTTTCTGGATCTAGTGGGACGGGTTGAAGGGATGGGCACTGGGAGAGCTTATTTCACGGTTCTAGGAGTCAAGGAAGGTTGGGTGACTAATAATTTTTATAGTTAAAGGGCTCAAGGGATCATATTGAGGCTTGTCATTGTAAAGTGTGTAGTTCAAGCCGAGCTGGAGGCCATGATTGCTCAATTTCAGAGGTCAAGGTTAAGGCTTGGTCACCAAAACTGCGTAGTGCAGTAGTCCTAGGAGGTAGGTACTTCACACTGTGCAGTTCTAAGAAGGAAGGTCAAAAATAGAGGACCGAGACTACGTAGTTCATAGCTCAGGGAAGGTGCAGTGAGGCATGTTGAGAATTTGGAGGGCTGGTGATTAAGAAAAAAATTATCTTCTTGATAATTACTTGTGAGCTTACTTGAGTACCTTATTTCTTTTCCTCGTTATCTTGTTAAATATTTCATCAATTCAATTATCAAAAGACATGAGACACAAGAAAAAAGAATTAGGCTCCTAGAGCCAGGGAAAAACCTCTCCCTCTTGGAGAGGAAAACCCACGATAAATTCTTCTTATATATTTCATATGACGAGTACCATGACCCACAATCAGACCCTTGACCTATTTATGCATCCAGGACCTTGTCCTTACTACTTTGATGTCCTTTAATTTTGAACCTTCTTCTCTTCACCAAATTTTCACTTTTATGCACCAGTACTTCCTTTGAACATTCAGTTGAATCTCATATTTACTTTCCTATTTTTTGTATCACCTTATTACTGCTCTTTCTTTGTGGAATATTTACAAGAATCTTTCAGATCACTAATCAAACTTTATAAGATCTGGAGATTAACACCAATGTCACTTTTTTATCTACAGTCTTGCTTCAGAATAGTACGCATACTATTCTCAAACAAATTCGCACTTTAATACTTTAATACTGCCCTTTAAACGCTGCATGAAGTATACCCTATAATTCTGAAACCACTTCATAATTTTATCCGCATAAGCTTTCATGTACATTCAGTTGTAGTCTACACTTATGTTCTTAGTGGACAAACTCACTTTGTTATACTACGATATCATTAAGTGTATCCATTTCTTCTTCAGCCTAAAGTTTGTGATCTATGCTATCAAAGTTCCACATTTCAACTTTCGGTCATCTATTCTGCACTAAAATTCTACAGAAAATTGTTTCAGTGATGATTGAGAACTATCTCCACAGATGAATGCATATCTCTTCTACTTAATCTGTATCAATAGCTACATGAACCCAAGACATATCATCTCTTTTCTTCATATAACAGTTCACAACTTATGCCCTTAAAATATCATATAAATCCGCATCTTCTATGTATACATAGGAGTGTGTTCACTTAATTTAGGCCGACCATACCTCTTACTAGTAGGCTGACTTGTCATGCTATAGGGAGGCCGACTTGATACATCAATATAGCATTTCTTCCGGTGATTGAAGTGAGGGCTAATGAGAGCTACTCTTCCATAGCTTCCTGGACTTGGTCTTGGAGCATTTTTAGATCCTTCATATTTGACATTTATTACATTTATGTCAAGAATACAAACCCTAGATAGACATCAAGAAGAATTCTATTTAACCTATAATAAAATATTTCTCATGAAACCCATGAAGCAAGTACATAATACATTTTATTATCTTTGTTTTCTTATTTACATAAAATACATAATTACATAGACAATTTGAAGACCGACCTAGTTACACTTTTCAACAATCCCTCTTAACTACATAGGTCATACGGGTACATGGTCACTTTCAAACTAAAGAATCTCATAAGAATAATCGGATTGGTAATCACATCTGTATAACATCATATCATTTAACATTTTCCTAGTGCAAGGCCTTGACTAACAACCCCATCTCACAACGAAAAAATGGGCTACAATTTTGGTGACAGACATGAATAATAGACACCATAGTCATTGTCTCTCCAAGGTACATACCCCACCTAGGTGTTCCCAGAGTATGACCCTTTTGGACTATTCTTCTCTTGGGTAGCCATCCATTAAAGAATATCGGTCCATGACTAATATTATCTTGAATGCCCTATCTCCTTCTCAAAGAGTATCGAATTCCATATGATTAACCAATCCTCCATTCTGTCTTCCAAGTGAAGACCAGAATGATGTGTCTATTCATTATCTTCACATGGCCTTAACTAATACTTACGGCTATTCGTCCTGGTCTAGTGCATGACACATGTAATAGAGAATATCATATGTCACTTCCTCTCAACATGGGAAGTACATACTTCAAGTTTCTTCCAAGTAAGAAACTTACGACCAGGCTCCCTCTCAACCAGTGTCCTGCAACAGTAATCCAGCTACTCATGAAGAATTCCTCCCCTCGATGTCATGGATTTCAATATTGAGGAATCTTCAACTTTTGGCTTCATAGGGCACAGATCATCCATCACTTTAAGTCATCAGTCATGTCCACTATCAGAAAGCGATTCATCGTTCCTTCTCATATGGTTCACCATTATTCCATGCTGCTTTTCTTCAAATCATCTCCAAGGATGATACATCCTTTCTCATGATTAGCAACCCTGCACAAATTCATCCAGATAAACATATACATATGAACTTTTTTTTTTAAATTACCTTAGTGATGATATTTCACCATTACATCTTCCTGTAGGCAACGAAAGCCTCTATTCAGATTGATACATCTCCTAATGATATGTTTTTTCAAGGGCCTTCTTATTTACCAGACTTCTGTTAGAGTCTACATAACCTCCCAGGAGATCTCCTAGTCAAATATTCTTGGCTTCCGGATGATAACTGCCTCTTTACATGGTTGCATTTCATGATCTCTTCCATTATGCACATTCTCCATTCCCATGAACTTACAAATTTTCTAGTTTCTCATTCATATAGAAACACCTCATATTCCATGAGAACATATTATGTTGATTTCATTTGTCAGTGCACCAAGAGATACTCCTCCATAGATCATACTTATAAATACATAAGTCCATTACCTGCAACCATATGACATGACTTCACAACATCCAATGTTAGCATATAAATATATACATACCTCATACCTTTTTCCCTTGATTCATCATGTAGCAATTTATCAATAATGAAGAGCTTCATTCCCTTGGCCTGCTCCATCAATATGTCATCACATCCCAAAAATATGTTTCCATGATGACCCTTGCTCTTGATGACTACTTTCCATTAGTAATGTTTTCAAAGAGGTTTTCCCGGAGCTGATTCATTGAGAGCTCCTACCATGCTTTGATCAGGATGCTACAATGTTTCCTATCATACAACCAACAGAAATCACCTAAAGGAGAAGATGATCTCAATCGTAGAGGAGATCCCTCACTTCTTCTTTATTAGATTTCTTTGCATCGGGTTCTTTCCTAATTTCAAATACAAGGGATTCTTCTATATTTCTCTTGTCCTTTTTCATATTAAGGAAAATTTCTATTATAGTTCCCAAGTTCATCATATCCAAGGCATCGTGCTTCGTCTATATTTCTTCTTTTACTTTAAAGACCAAAACTTACCGAATCTTCCTTTCTTCCTGGACATGGCTACAAAGGTTTGATTCCCTTCACTTTATCATGTAGAAACTTTGGATTTCAATCTTATTTCCTCTATTTTATGTAGAGACCCTAAATCGTGAAATGATGTGGCTTCTTTCTTTTCGTATAAACCTGAAGTGAACTTTCCCCATTCATCTAGCAGAGCTTTCAACACCACCTTAGTCATCTCAGTGTCATAAATTACTTCTCCCAGTTTCTGCAATTGATCTCAGAGAGATTTCTTCTCCTGTAGTACTCATAGAGAATAGCTCCACCAATTTCTCATATACTCTTTTTGATTATTCTAGATTTGATATATCTGTTAGAAAATTATATATTACAGAGAAATGCAACACATAAAACCAGAGGGACACAAATATACATGGTTCACCCAATTTGGGCTACGTCCACCCGAAAAACCAGTCCTTCCATTATATTATCTAGCAAAATGAAGAGACACAACCTACAACAAATCTGTTGTAATATCCTCTATTCTCTCTCACAGTCTCACTATCTATTTCTCGCTCTGAGAATACACATACAATACATAGCCACAATACAATACCCTCATACAAGCGAGGGGTTGCCTTCTAGGGAAAAAAACCCTAAACTAAACATAACTTCTACCATCAGATCATCCACCTAATGAACGACCCAGATTGACTTGAAATTACTATACTTTTACAAGGCAATTTTACATATGTTTTTAGCTTCGGGGGTTCACTGAGAGGGAGTGACATATGAGATTCTCTATTACATGTGTCATGCACTAGACCAGGACTAACAGCCATAAGTCTTAGTGAAGTCCATGTGAAGAGAATGGATAGACACATCATTCTAGTCTTAACCTAGAAGACAGATTGGAGGATTGGGTAATCAACAAATTCAGAAACACGAGTAGGGGAGGTTCATTGAAAATTGTTTCCTTGATAAAAATATGAGATGTTGGTTTCGATGGGTTTATTAGCCATAAAAAATTGTTTTCCCTCCTCCTCATGCCAGAAATGTTGACAGTGTTGTACCTGCCAACATTCATGGGACAACCCCAATATGAAGTCCCAACTAGACCTCACACCATTTGGTGTAAGAGTCTCATCCGTAATAAAGGATTGGTTGCCTATTCAATAAATATCTTCCTTGGCTCTGGCTGTCAGCAAGAGAGAGGGGTGCACATTTAATTTCAAAAAGCAACGGGAGTGTGTCTGTTGAATTTCTAATTGCAAGTATTCCAAGGTTCTTCTACTGTACGAGAGAGAGAGAAGTGAGCCTCTAAGAGAAAGGTAATAATACCACCTAGGAAGAGACACACATGAACTGAAGGATCCGTCTAACATCCAATGAAATAGTTCAAAAGGGATGCGATGGTCATTACAACCAATATTTGAGAAAGATCTTCCTAATATCCTATGGAATAGTCCACAAGGATGGGACAATGATAATAACCATTACAACACATTCTCAATAAGATAAGTATTAAAATAACTAAAATAGTTCAACTATCTTAACACATGTGAAAGCAAGCATGAAATACAAACATCCATAGAATAGTATTTCAACCATTGGTATTCCATGCATGAAGAACGTGCTAGCCTCAAAAGGCTTCTGTTATTAAGTAAAAGTTCCAAGACACATATGTACAATGAACATCACTAGCTCCAATAGTGGAGCGTTGGAGCCACTCCTTGCTCCACAAAAGAACTATCTTATCTCTATAATTATTTGTTGGTGGAGCCAAGGTGAAAATTCCTTTGATCATATAATGAGGAAGTATATATAACCAAGGGGTGACTCTTTGACTACCCTCATGATTGTTTGACTTCCTATGACTTTTCAACTTACATGAATCTTTACATTCCATGTGTGTCGTTTAGAATTCCACTTTACAATAAATTTTTAATACAATATACATGGTCCACCATAGTGATGTGGCATATGACCACTCATGACATGACATGACATGACATAACACTACTGGCATGTAAATGTCAAGCCACTGTTTCTCCTAAGATTTGAGTGTCTTTGTGAATGAGTTTTCCTTTTCACCTCCGCATGCCTTGGTGATAAGGAGTCTTCAATGATCTCAATTCTTGGATAGTGGTCTCAAACTAGTGTCCTTTCACTTTCTCCTGATCAATCAACTTGTGAGTTCAAATGCAAGAGTTTCTTGAGCATGCTTCCCTCCTTCTTCATCATCTCGCCATGACATGACAGATTACATGTTCCTGCAATTCACTCATGACGAGATGACATCAATTCTAAAACCCCTAGCCTAAGATGATTCATTTTGATCCATGAATTGAGCCCATATCAAGTGACAGGATGGATATAGAGGCTCAGTGACTATGTAGTTGTGCAGTTCAGGAAGTCAAGGGGAATCCTTAAGCCTTGATATTGCGCAGTGCATATTTTAAGCTTGGGTGAAGGACATGATTGTGCAGTTTCTGGATCCAGTGGGACGGGTTGAAGGGATGGGCACTAGGAGAGCTTATTTCACAATTCTAGGAGTCAATGAAGGTCGGGTGATTATGCAGTTGCAGAGTAAAAGGGCTCAAGGGATCAAATTGAGGCTTGTCATTGTGAAGTGTGTAGTTCAAGCCGAGTTGGAGGCCATGATTGCTCAATTTCAGAGGTCATGGTTAAGGCTTTGTCACAAAAACTGCACATGTACTTCACACTACGCAGTTCCAAGAAGGAAGGTCACAAATAGAGGACTAAGACTGCGTACTACATAGCTCACGGAAGGTGTGGTGAGGCATGTAGAGAATTTGGAGGGCTGGTGATTAATAAAAAAATTCTCTTCTTGATAATTATTTGTGAGGTTACTTAAGTACCTTATTTCTTATCCTTGTTAGCTTATTAAAACTCTCATAAAGTCAATTATCAAAAGACACGAGACACAAGACAAAAGAATTAGGCTCCTAGAGCCAGGGAAAAATCTCTCCTTCTCGGAGAGGAAAACCCACGATAAATTCTTCTTATATATTTCAGATGACAAGTACAATGACCCACAATTAAACCTTTGACCTATTAATGCATCCAAGACCTTGTCCTTACTAATTTTATGTCCTCCAATTCTAACCCTTCTTCTCTTCACCAAATTTCACTGTTATGCACCAGTACTTCCTTTGAACATTCAGTTGAATCTGAGATTTACTTTCCTATTTTTTCTATCACCTTCTTACTGCTCTTTCTCTGTGGAATATTTACAAAAATCTTCCAGACCATTAATCCAACTTTATAAGATCTAGAGATTAACACCAATGTCACATTTTTATCTACAGTCTTGCTTCAGAATAGTACACATACTATTCTCAAACAAATTCGCACTTTAATACTTTAATATTTCCCTTTAAATGTTGCATGAACTAGACCCTATAATTCTGAAACCACTTCAGAATTTTATCTGCACAAGCTTTCATGGACATTCAACTGTAGTTCGCACTTATTTTCTTAGTGGACAGACTCACTTTGTTATACTACGATATCATTAAGTGTATCCATTTCTTCTTTAGACTGAATTTTGTGATCTATGCTATCAAAGGTCCGCACTGCAACTTTCGGTGATCTATTCCGCACTAAAATTATATAGAAAACTGTTTCAGTGATGATTGAGAACTATCCCCACAGATGACCGCATATCTCTTCTACTTAATCTGTATCAATAGCTACATGAACCCAAAACATATCCTCGCTTTTCGTCATATAACAGTTCGCAACTTATGCTCTTCAAAGCTCAGATAAATCTGCATCTTCTTTGTATATATAGGAGTGCGTTCACTTAATTTAGGCCGACCATACCTCTTACTAGTAGGCCGACTTGTCATGCTGTAGGGAGGCCGACTTGATACATCAATATAGCATTTCTTCCAATGATTGAAGTGAGGGCTAATGAGAGCTACTCTTCCATGGTTTCCTGGACTTGGTCTTGCAGCATTTTTAGATCCTTCATATTTGACACTTATTACATTTATATCAAGAATACAAACCCTAGATAGACATCAAGAAGAAGTCTATTTAACCTATAATAAAATATTTCTCATGAAACCCATGAAGCAAGTACAGAATACATTTTATTATCTTTTTTTTCTTATTTAAATAAAATACATAATTACATAGACAATATGAAGACTAACCAAGTTACAATTTTCAACACTTCCTCTTAACTATGGAGGTATTCATACGTGTACATGGTCACTTTCAAACTAAAGAATCTCATAAGAAGAATCAGATTGGTAATCACATCTGTATAGCATCATATCAACCAGCATTTTCCTAGTGCAAGGCCTTGACTAACAACCCCATCTCTCAATGAGACAATGGGCTACAATTCTGGTGACACACATGACTAATAGATGCCATAGTCATTGTCTCTCTAAGGTACATACCCCACTTAGCTGTTCCCATAGTATGACCTTTTTGGACTATTCTTCTCTTGGGTAGCCAACCCTCAAAGAATATCAGTCCATGACTACTCTTATCTTGAATTCCCTATCTCATTCTCAAAGAGTATCGAATTCCAAATGATTGCCCAATCCTCCATTCTATCTTCCAGGTGAAGACCAGAATGATGTGTCTATCCATTCTCTTCACATGGCCTTCACTAAGGCTTACAGTTGTTAGTATTGGTCTAGTGCATGACACATGTAATAGAGAATCTCACTCCTACTAGTAAGAGGCATGGTCGGCCTAAATTAAGTGAGCACACTCCTATATATACATAGAAGATGTGGATTTATCTGAGATTTGAAGAGCATAAGTTGTGAAATGTTATATGAAGAAAAGAGAGGATATGTTTTGGGTTCATGTAGATATTGATATGGATTAAGTAGAAGAGATATTCAGTCATCTGTGGAGACAGTTCTCAATCATTACTGAAACAATTTGCTGTAGAATTTTAGTGCGCAATAGATCACCAAAAGTTGCAGTGCGGATCTTTGATAACATAGATCACAAACTTCAGGCTAAAGAAGAAATGGATACACTTGATGATATCGTAGTATAACAAAGTGAGTCTATCCACTAAGAACATAAGTGCAGACTACAGCTGAATGTCCATGAAAGTTTGTGCGGATAAAATTTTGAAGTAGTTTCATAATTATAGGGTCAAGTTCATGCAGCGTTTAAAGGGCATTATTAAAGTATTAAAGTGTGAATTTGTTTGAGAATAGTATGCGTACTATTTTGAAGCAAGACTATAGATAAAAATGTGACATTGGTGTTAATCTCCAGGTCTTATAAATTTAATCAGGCTCCACACCCAACAATCTCCCACTTGGAGACTTATTGTAGCAACTCCACCGCTACTTCATTTGTTGGACAATGACTCCACTTTGGACCTGGCTATTTCTCATCTTCATCATCATACTTGAAGACCAATTGAAACTGAGAATATTCTCAGTTTCTCCCTGGTTACAACTTTTGTTAGCATATCTGCAGGATTCTGGCTAGTGTGTATCTTTTCCATCTTCAACAATCCATCTTCCAACACTGACCGTATGAAATGGTACTTGACCTGTATGTGTTTAGTCTTGGAATGAAATGTTGAGTTCTTTGCAAGATTAGTGGCACTTTGGCTATCACTGTATAACGTACCCATATCATGCTTCTTACCCAATTCATCCATAAACCTTTGTAACCAAATCATTTCTTTAAAAGCCTCTGTAGTAGCAACATACTCTTCTTCTGTTGTTGAAAGTGCAATAACACTTTGGATTTTTGAAACCCAACTAACAGTTGTTCCACCTACAGTAAATACATATCCTGTAGTGCTCCTCCTGTTATCTCTGTCACCTGCCATATCTGCATCAAAATATCCCTGTAAAGCAATGTTTGAACAACCAAAGCATAATTCTTGATTTGTGGTACCTCTCAAATATTTGAGAATCCATTTCACTGCCATCCAATGTTATTTTCCTGGATTTTTCATGTATCTTCTTACAACTCTCACTGCATGTGAAATATCAGTGCTTTTGCCGACCATTGCATACACTAAGCTTCCAACTGTTGATGCATATGGAACTTTATACATATAATCCATTTCTTCTTAGGTCTTGGGGCACATCTCCTTACTAAGTTTGAAATGGCTAGCAAAAGGTGTACTAATTGGTTTTTCATTCTGCATATTAAATATTTTCAATACCTTTTGTATGTACTCATTCAGAGACAGTGTTAATTTGCTATTTTTCCCGTCTCTAGTTATTCTCATATCAAGGATTTGTTTTGGAGCTCCCAAATCCTTCATTGCGAAGGAATTTGTCAATTTTCTTTTGAGCACATTTATTTCCTACATGTTAGACCCTGCAACAAGCATGTCATCTACATACAATAACAATATAATATAGTTGCCATCATTTTGCTTTTTCAAATAAACACAATGATCAGAGTTGCATCTAGTATAACCTTGTTCAGACATAAACTTGTCAAATTTTAGATACCACTACCTTGGGGCTTGTTTTAAGCCATACAAGCTCTTCTTTAACCTGCACACTAATTTTTCCTTCCCTTTTACCTCATATCCTTCTGGTTGCTGCATATAGATCTCTTCCTCCAAATCTCCATGGAGAAATGTTGTCTTTACATATAACTGTTTAAGATGCAAATCTTTCGCTGCTACAAGACTTAAAATAGTTCTAATTAAAGTCATCTTAACAACAGGAGAAAATATTTCATCAAAATCAATACCTTTCTTCTATATCAGGGCTTGTGCAGACCATTGCATACATTAAGCTTCCAACTGTGATGCATATGGAACTTTAGACATATAATCCATTTCTTCTTGGGTCTTGGGGCACATCTCCTTACTAAGTTTGAAATGGCTAGCAAAAGGTGTACTAATTGGTTTTGCATTCTACATATTAAATCTTTTCAATACCTTTTGTATGTACTCATTCTGAGACTGTTAATTTGCGATTTTTACTGTCTCTAGTTATTCTCATACCAAGGATTTGTTTTGCAGCTCCAAAATCCTTCATTGCAAAGGAATTTGTCAATTTTATTTTGAGCATATTTATTTCCTACATGTTAGACCCTGCAACAAGCATGTCATCTACATACAATAACAATATAACATAGCTGTCATCATTTTGATTTTTCAGATAAACACAATGATCAGAGTGACATCTAGTATAACCTTGTTCAAACATAAACTTGTCAAATTTTAGATACCACTACCTTGGAGCCCATTTGAAGCCATACAAGCTCTTCTTTAACCTGCACACTAATTTTTCCTTCCCTTTGAACTCATATCCTTCTGGTTGCTGCATATAGATCTCTTCGTACAAATCTCCATGGAGAAATGTTGTCTTTACATTTAACTGTTCAAGATGCAAATATTTCGCTGCTATAAGAGTTAAAATAATTCTGATTGAATTCATCTTAACAACAGGAGAAAATATTTCATCAAAATCAACACCTTTCTTCTATGCAAACCCTTCACCACAAGTCTAGCTTTGTACCTCTGTTTTCCTCCATCTTCTTCCTTTAGCCTGTAAACCCATTTATTCTGCAATGTTGTTTTACCTACATGCAACCTGACTAAGTCCCAAGTACGGTTATGTATTAAGGATTCTTCCATGGCTAGCTCTAACTTCTTCCTGTTTTCAACCTGCATTGCTTCTTCATAACATTCGAGTTCACCAGAATTAGTCAACAATAAATAATATAATGAAGGAGAGTATCGTTTAAGGGGTATACTTATCCTGGTAGATCTTCTGACACCACTTTTAGGTGTTTGAGGTGCCTGTTGCTGTTGTGGTGGCTGTTGATTATTATTATTTCTAGGCACCTTTACTTTTTTTGTGATCTCATCAAGAACTGTGTATTCTTTGTTTTCTTTTTCATGTTTCTTTTCCCGCAACTGATTCTTATACAAGACCTTTTCATTGAATATTACATCTCTTCTCCTAATTATTTTTTGATTTTCATAATCATATAAGAGATAACCAAAATCATTAACACCATATCCAATAAAGGTACATTTCTTTGATTTTTCCTCAAGATTGTTTATCTTTTCTTTATTAATATGGACAAAGGCCTCACAGCCAAAAGGCATTTAAAAAAATTAGTTTACCTTTTTACCTATCCATGATTCCTATGGAATACCACCATCCAAGGAACTTGAAGGCCCTCTGTTTAGTAGATAAATAGTAGTATCTACGTCATTGGCCCAAAATTGTAAAGGAAATCATGCATGCAATATCATGCACCTTGCATGCTCCATGATTGTTCTGGTCATCCTTTCTAACACACCATTTTCTTGTGGTGTTCTTGGAACTGTCTTCTCTCTATGAATTCCATGCTCTAAATAGTACTTATCAAACTTTTTGCTGCAATATTCACCTCCATTTTCTAATTTGAGACACTTCAACTTATTTCCTGTCTCAATCTCAACCAAAGATTTCCATTTCTTGAAAGTATCAAATACATCAGATTTATTTTGAATACAATAAATCTAGGTTTTTCTAGTTGTATCATCAATACAAGTAACATAATAAAGAGAGCCACCAAGATATGATACCTGAGTAGGTCCCCATACATCTGTATGCAAAAGCTCTAATTTTTCGCTCTTCTTTTCTTTCCCAACTCTGAGAAATCTGACTCTCTTCTATTTTCCATAAATACAATTCTCACATAAATCCAAATCAGCATTCTTCAAACTTGGAAACAAATTTCTTGAGTGAAGAATCTTCATCCCCTTCTCACTCATGTGTCTGAGCCTATGATGCCATAATGATACATCTGCTCCTTTGGGAGTTAAAGCATTAACAAATTTAGAAATACCATTGCATAAATACAATGTACCAACCTTTTCGCCTTTTGCTATTACCAGGGCTCCTTTGGTGACCTTCCAAGTTTTATCTGTGAAAGTTGTCACACAACCTTCACCGCCTAACTGCCCTGTTGAAATCAGATTTTTCTTCAGATCTAGAACATGCCTTACCTCCTTTAATAGCAATTGGTTTCCATTCTGTTATTTTACAAGAACCTTATCCATTCCAACAATTTTTTAGGGTTTATCATCACCCAAACTGACTTGTCCAAAATCTCCTTGAACATAGTCATGAAAATATTTCTAATCAAGTGTGACATGGAATGAGGCCCCTAAATCTACTACCCAGGAATCAGTAACATTTTCGAAAGAAAGAATCAAAGCATCTTGTAACACATCACCTGACACATTTGCTTTGTGATTGTTTTCTTGCTATGCGTCTCCTTCTTTTCCCTTCCGAGATCTACAGTATTTCTTCAGGTGTTCTTTCTTTCCGCATTTATAGCACACTATCCCTGATCTAGACTTGGATCTTCCTTTCCTTGATTTACTACGATATCCCAAGCTCTTTCCTCTTTCCATTTTTCTTCCCCAGGACTCTACACTCAAATCATTACCCGATGTCTCACTGGAGCTTTTCTGTCGCATTTCCTCGCTAAGGCTAGCACCGACAACATCATCAAACTTTAAAGTACTAGATCCAGAGACAGAGTTACTAATGGCCATAACTAAACCATTCCAACTTTCTGGAAATGAGCACAGTAATAACAAAGCCCTAACTTCATCATAAAATTTTACCCCTACAGAACTTAACTGACTGGTAAGTATATTAAAATCATTTAAATGGTCTGCAACAGATCCACCTTTCGACATCTTCATATTAAATAAACGTTTCATAAGAATACCTTGTTTGAGGCTGAGGGTTTTTCATATAGTTTCGCCAATGCCTTAATCAAACCCTCTATTGTTGTCTCCTTCGAAATATTGATGCAACTCACACTGAGGCACAACCGTACTGTTCCAAGTGCCTTTCTATCGAGAATCTCCCATTCTGCGTCTACCATAGTCGTCGGCTTCTTTGTTTTTCCACTCAATGGTAGGTACGGATCTTTCTGATAAAAATAATCTTACATCTGAATCTTCCACAATGGGAATTTTTTTCCGTTAAATTTCTCGACCCTAAATTTACCATCTTTTTCCATTTCTCCCACTCGAACTAGGAACCCTTATTTCCTGTGATTTTATCAGCCAAATAGACCTTCGGCTTTGATACCAGTTGTTAGAAAATTATATATTACAGAGCAATACAACACATAAAATATGTGGAAAACACAAGCACAAAAAACACATAAAACCAGAGGGACACAAATATATGTGTTTCACCTAGTTTGGGCTACGTCCACCCTGAACAACCAGTCCTTCCTTTCTATTATCCAGCAAAATGAAGAGACACAACCTACAGCAGATTCGCTGTAATATCCTCTGTTCTCTCTCACATTCTCACTATCTATTTCTCACTCTAAGAATACACATACAATACATAGCCGCAATACAATACCCTCATACAAGCGAGGGGTTGCCTTCTAGGGAAAAAAAAACCTAAACTAAACATAGCTTCTATCGTCAAATCATCCGCCTAATGAACGACCCAGATTGACTATAAATTACTATACTTTTACAAGGCAATTTTACATATGTTTTTAGCTTCGTGGGCACTGCCCTCGAAACCCCCCACCAGGGGGGGGGGCTTCATAAAGTCATAGCCAGCCCCCCCCTAGACCCCCCCGGTAGCGTTTAATTACGAGTGGTGTTTTCGCCCCATTAAGGTACAAGGGTCCAACGTTGTGATACAAAATAAACAAGATAATGAGGCTCCACACCCAACAACATCGGAGATGAGAGAGTCCTTTATGTATTCTGTAAGAATACTTTGGGCTCTTATATCTCACTTCATATATTTGGCATGACTTTATCATCCTTTTCTTCTATGCGGGAAATTTTGAAACCCTAACTAGTTTGTTGCTTTCTTTGAAAAGAAGGCATTTTGATAGATTCATATGAATTCATAAAGATACTTACTTGTGAATATTATTTTCTTCTTCTTCCAGCTTCCTTGTTGAAGATGATGGAAGAAAACACTCTTAGATTGATTTTGAAGTAGGTGGTCTTGGATCCTTGATGATCAATGATTTCTTCATAATGAAGATGTCTTCAATAGATGATTTCCTCTTCTACCATTGTATTGAATGTAAATATTTGATGGAAAATAATATTTTCTTGAAAATATGATCCTTTGAATGAGATGAAGATCTTGAGAGTCTTCCTTGCAAACTGATTTTATTCACCCATACTTTGATTTTTGCTTCTTGGAGTGTCTCTTTGTCAAGCAGCCCTTGAGTTCAGCATCTTTGCTCTGATATCATGTTGAGAATTTGGAGGGCTGGTCATTAATACAAAAATTCTCTTCTTGACAATTACTTGTGAGGTTACTTGAGTACCTTATGTCTTTTCCTTGTTAGCTAATTAAATTTTTCATCAAGTCAATTATCAAAAGACACGAGACATAAGACACAAGAATTAGGCTCCTAGAGCCAGGGAAAAACCTATCCCTATTGGAGAGGAAAATCCACGAGAAATTATTCTTATAGATTTTAGATGACAAGTACCATGACCCACAATCAGGCCCTTTACCTATTTATGCATCCAAGACCTTGTCCTTACTGCTTTGATGTCCTTCAGTTTTGGCCCTTCTTCTCTTCACCATGTTGCACTATTCTGCTCCAGTACTTCCTTTGAACATTTAGTTGAATATTCAGTTGCTTGATATATATATATATATATATATATATATATATATATATATATATATATATATATATATATATATATATATATATATATATATATATATATGTTGTAGTTAGGAAAGTAAATCTCAGATTTACTTTCCTATTTTTTCTATCACCTTCTTACTACTCTTTCTCTGTGGAATATTTAGAAGAATCTTCCAGACCACTTATCCAACTTTATAAGAGCTGGATATTAACACCAATGTCACCTTCTTATGTACAATATTGCTTTAGAATAGTCCATAGACTATTCTCAAACAAATACTCACTTTAATACTTTAATACTGCCCTTTAAACGCTGCATGAACCAGACCCTATAATTTGGTATCTGGTTCTGAAAAATGACTAAGTGCAAGATCAGTGGGATTGGTGTGAAAGGTGATGAACCTTGACTGTGATAAAAAACTTATCATATTTGATAACTCAAACAACATATATCATCCATGAAATACACACAAAGAATTTTCCTCTACGTTACAACTTTACGACTGTTTATGACAAGTGTGACACCAAAGATACACTTTACGACGACCGTGATGACACTTTTGCGACAATTCTCAAAACTTTGGAAATGAGTGCGACAGGTATTGACAAGGTTAGAAAAGCTCAATTGCACAAGGTAACCTCTTAGAACCACTAGAAAAAGCTCATACATACGATGTGACATCCAACGTGCCAAAATATGACTCTTTCTTATCTCATGAAAGGGATCACAACATTCTAAGAACACTAGTAAAGTGAACTTCAAAATTTGCAACAATAATGAACAAGACCAAGGAAGGCTCTAAAATTTGGTATAGGACAAAATTTTGGAGGGAGTTGTAGCAGCTATAACAATCTATTAACCTCATTTTTGGTTTATCTCAGATCATTTAATGGCTTACATCATTGGCCGGTAATCAGATGGTGTCTACCATGTTCAACCTCAACTCATTAATTCACGTGGTTAGAATCATACATTGGACGATCAAGTGAATGAGATAGAAGACCCTGGATCTAGTTTCATCCAACCAAGTCGTGAACTCTGGATTAATACATAATTACAAAGTATGATGGCTATGGTCATACAAACAGTGATCCAATCATGGGCCCACCTTTTGTTATCATTGGACATGTATTTTGATAATTGTACATGTAATGTTAGCTTATGTGTTGAGTATGGGTATGCCTCCCTCAATAAAGAATCATGATGTAAATATATTATAATGGATGATGATCTCAACCAACTATTCTTTATCCATACTTGTCACAAAGTAAAGCACTTTAGTCGTCAACTACTATTTCTGACTTTGTGCTTTAGGGGGGAATATGTTATAGGCCATTTTGTCACATCTAGTCAATAAGCCTACAAAATGGATTAATTGACATCCATGAACACCTTTTCATCATACCTACACAAAGCCCTAAACATGACTCTCCAAAATACCTGATTTTTTGGGCTTAACTGCTTCATTTCCATACTTTTAAGGCCCAACACACCCTTTTCCTTTAGGGGCCTAGGTTCACCAACATGATTTCCCATTCTACACCTGCAATGATAATGAGTATATTGTCCCTTACTAGGGTGCACTGATTCTAGAAATTCAGGAAAAATAAAAATAATCATAAAGCTTCCTCTTCTAGAAGCTTCCAAGAGTTATTTCAACCATTTACCTTGGATAATAAATTTGAATCCTATCTAATCCTACCTTGGAGATTTCACCTCTTATCCCTTGAGCTCATCCTCCCATTAAGATTGGATCTCAAGTCTAGATTAGTAAATGGATA
Organism: Pinus albicaulis; assembly: GCA_034641835.2. Classification (NCBI taxonomy): domain Eukaryota; kingdom Viridiplantae; phylum Streptophyta; class Pinopsida; order Pinales; family Pinaceae; genus Pinus; species Pinus albicaulis. The sequence continues at coordinate 1,174,593,462 of CM076574.1, read as the reverse complement.
AGAATCTCTAAACTACTATCATCTCCTATATATTTATTTCCATCCACATGATGGGGGTTGGATTTTGGAGATTGATTATACCCTCATGTTTCTACATTGGAGCTAAGAGAGTCATCATTCCATGCATTGAGGTGAGATAGAGGTGTGCTTTGTGGAAAGGAAGGACACGTCAACATAGGGAGTTCTCTACTTGATTAGCTTCTATATTTGGTTGTAGTTCTTGTTATCACTTAGAAAAATGTGAAACATTATTTGACATGGTCATAGAGTTCATTTGTCAAATGTTTCCTTAAACCTTTCAAGTTGGTATAGGAAATTTTCAATTTTTACATGTTTAACCTATCCTAAGGTTTAAACCCACCTCCATTTAGGTCATGTCATGTCCCATCAGTCATCATTAGGTGTCAGATTTTATTTCCCAAGCATTTAATTTCAAAAAAGACACTTAAGGCACTTTTACCTCTTTTCGTAGCATTTTACACTATGAAACAACAGCTTTCGCTATGAAACTGCCTAATAGTTTCTTAGAAAAACTACCAGAAAATGAACTAGCTATGCTACAAAAATAGTTTTCATGTCTTTCTTGTCAAACCTAAGGTGAAGTGTTAGTTCATCATTGGAAGAGTTAGGGGAGATGTCATTCGAGTCAGTTAGGGTTAATTTAAAGTTACAAGGTCATGTCTGAGGTCATCATTACCATTTTTATTAAGCATGTGTCATGATTAAGGCATGAGTTGTCATCAAAACCATAAACATTACCCAATTGAGTCTTTTTGTCATTCTATGCTTCATCTTTGCATGTTATTGAGTTTTGGATAGTTGCTTCATCAAGCCAAGTAGGTTGCTGGCATTTTCAAAAGGTTGCAGGTGTCATTAATCAAGCGAGCCTGAGAAGATATAAAGTTACCATGGCTACGAGGAAGAAGACCAACAAAGGAGGTCACTGCCATAGGTATGAGCCCATGGACATGAATATTCTCAATGAAGACCCAACTGCCATGGAGGTATTTAGAAGAACAGATTGTTTTCAATTCTACCAAAGGCTATAGGGTTGTTATCTACAGATTTCTAAAGAGTTTGCTAACAATTTCAGTGGAACAAATTCAAAGGTGGGAATGCTAAACCTCACAGTAACACCAAACAGCATTGCAACAACAACATGAATCCCTAGAGGAGGGGAACAATGGTTTAAAGGCATAAAATTCACCATGGAAGACTACAAAGAATTCATCAAACCAGAGCATTGTGAAAATGATCTCACAAACGCTCTCCCAAGGAGCTACATGAAGGACAACTACTCAAAGTTGTTGATGATCATTCAAAAGTACTTCACCTGTGAAGGGAGGTTTCACATGGTCTACTCCTACCACCTTAGGCTTCTGATACATTTTATGGGTAAGAGGTTCGTTGACTTGCCCTTTTACTTATACATAAGTTTAACTAAAATGTTAGATACGGTCCAAGTTAAAAAAATAGGGTTATGATCCACAAGTCTAGGAGGGTTTTAAATATGTAAAGTGGTAATGAACTCTATCATGTGTCTTTCGAGCATGTGATACTTATTTTGTAACCATCATGTAACTATTTCACAGATAAGGTAGAGCTATGTAATAAATAGGAGTTAGAGTCCTATTAGGAGATGTTTTCTTTAAGGTATAGCTGTCAGTTTTCTGTTAGAAGTTATGTTTTTTTAGTTATGAAAGGTTTCATAGGATAATTCGATGACCTAGCCACTAGGCATATCATCCTTGTTGTAAAGAATGTCTATTTAAAGACAAAGCATCGAAGTAGTCAAGGGTTGGAGAACATTTGCACCAAAATGATGCTTTTATGTATTTGACCTATATCAATAATACAAAGTGACATTCTTCTTAACAAACCTGAGATTCTCATGAGGTTTTTAATGTCTTATTGATCTATATCTTTATATTTTACCACTTGCATTAGATTTCAGCTATATTACTCGTAATTCATAACTTTATGCTCTGACTCCCTTTAGTGATGAAATGACTATGTTTTCCTATGTTTTATGTGTGATTTGCCTCTATTAAAGACTTCTATTTGCCTCAGCTTCCATGTTTAAGAAAATTTGTCACTGCGAATACTGATTTTTGACTCCATAAGCCCAATGGTAACAAGCCTGCATTCTTTTTAACCTACAATCATAAAAAACAAATTACAATTTCCATAGAGGTAGTCATCTAGTACTATCATTATTCAATATCATAAAACCCCCTTGAGAGAGCCCTCTCAAACTGAAGAGGCTAAGATTCAGTTAGAAGTGGTTTGAAACAATTACACTGAGTTTTCTGATAAGCAGCCAATCAAGTACAATTTTTTGATAACAACTCTCACCATTTCTATTAATACAAATATTACATTGTTTTCCTATATATGATGTTCACATTCATATGTTTCAATTATTTTCTGATCCATTGAATATATTGATTTTATAATGCTACATAGATGTCATATATCTTTGGCTTGTTGTGATTGTATGTGTAGGTTCTAATTATAGCAATCAGAGCTAGGATTGGAGTGTAAGAGAAAAGAAGAGAGTGAATCTTGCAAGAAATTCCAAGTAAGCCTCATTTCATTGTTTGATTACTGATCCGGGTCCGTGAGCTACCAGATTTACCCATGATCTTTTACTTCTGTGATGTGGTTATAATTTCACTGAAAAGAGCATTAAAAGAACACATATGCAAGCTTTAAGAAAGAAGAAGCAAGACAACTATTAGTAACATCAGAACATGAAACGTTGATAATGGAGTTCACCCAATGTGGGCTACGTCTCTAGGCCTGGTGTCAAAATGGGGTAGGCGACTTCATATAGTGCTGGAAATGGCGATGATGTACATGGACTATGTTTTCTGTCTTATAAGGATATATGCCCTCAACATGAGTGCCTTTTCTCTCCATTAGGCGTTCCTCTACAAAAACTCTCACTCACAATAGAACTCCTATCAGCATGACATAATCTCACACAAGGTGACGATGAGGATCCCTTCAACAAGATTACATAGGGATCATAAAAATCCATGGTGAATACATATCACATGAAGTAGAAACATAGATCCCACAACATACATCAAGCAAGGATCTAATCAACATATTACATCTCATAGCAAATGATAAAAGAGTCACATGACATCAATATTGCATATACCTAAACCCTGGAAGTTGGTTGAAGAAGTGGATTCTCAGTTGTTGAATCTAGCTGCACCATTGAATTCGTGGTGTCGAGAGGCATAAAATCAACTATCCACACTTGGGAATCTAACATTGTCACTCCAATCTGTAAAATAGCTGAAATATTGGAAGCTCTACTGCTGAGACGGAAATTGACATTGGATTCATGTAGCCAAGAGGTGTAAAATCGACATAAAATTTGTCAAATTATGAATCCGACAAGTTTGGGACCTCAAGGAATCTTTTTGATGCCCCTCAAGATTCCCTGGGCAAGGTTCCACCCCTATGGCCGCTCATGGTTCCACACCTAGAATAAAAAAGTTGAAGAATGCGCCAGTCTGCTCCACATTTTGCCTCCGCTTTGCTCACTGCTCCATTGGCCTCCCTCTGCCCTCATCTCTCATGTATTATCCATCATTCTCCATGGTTTCCTTGAACCATTTGAATGGCATTTTATAACAAAGTGTGAGGGTGAATAAGACAAAGTGTGAGTTTGGCACATTAGTTGGCATAATCATATTAAGATACTTGTTGTTGGGAGGTTTTGGGTTCAAATCCCATTGACTCCCAATATTGTTTTAAAGTCCAATTTTAGTTTTAATATAGTTTTTTCAAACTATATAATATATGGAATTCGTATGTCCATATTGTAATGACTCCCAAAAACATGAGAATAAGACAAAAAATGGAGGTTGCACCATCCAAGGCCACTTGGGCCTAATTTTAGGTGCCATTTGGCACCATGTTATTGGGCCATGTGGCAAGCCCTTATTGGTCCACATCATATGCCACCTCTACCACCTACTTGCCATGTGTCGACTTGTGGTGCTGCCACATCACCTTTTTGTGGGTCCACCTATTTTGTTGACTGGGATGCCACATTATCTTTGTGGGTCCCACTAGGACTACCACATGTCATCCATATGGCCTAACACGTGGTAGAATGTTTACTTTGACTTGTTTTTTTATTATTTTTTGTTACAAACTTCAAACTGCAATAACTTTCTCATACATACTCAGCTTTGAGTGTCATTCATGCCATTAGAATCGGGGCAATGAGCACTACAATCTTGTCCTGGGTCAAAAGAATTCTGACCACTTTGATTTTTGACCATTTTTTAGCCCTCTTGGTCTCTTGAGGGTGTATGGATCCACATAGATCAATCCTCCCCACTGAGGCACTTTTGGTACACCAAAAACATGAAAACAATCTACAGCTGCTTTGTACCTCGTCTGCACCACAAGTGTCTTGAAAGGTCACCCTTCATTCTCCTTCACCTTTGTTCTTCGGAGCCACAAGCAATGAGCTGACACATGCATCCTATGCAAGCCTATAGTACATTATTCTTACAAATTTCATGCTCAATTACATGACCAACTATGACCCAAGCATCCCATAGTTTCACACATCATCACTTTTACATTTAAAATTACAACACATGATTTACAAAATAAGGTCATGACACACTACCACACCTAGAAAAACCATATCTCAATTATCAAAGTGAATGGGTCATCTCTCTGTGGCACATATTCTTGTCGAACAATTGTTTCAACTGGTTCATGTATGGACACTTTGTCCTTGAGACGCTGCTCTGGATGGACCCTCCAACATGTGGCTGTTTGATGGCCACTTCTGTCGCAATGACTGCAATGAGTCTTCTTCTTCCAGACCTGCTTGACCTTCTTCTTTTCCTGCCATGGAGAAGGCCTTTCATGCCTCATCCTCTTTCGTTTTTCCATTCTCTTCCAGAAATCAGAAAATACATGGTTATGTAATCCAAAAAAGCTACATGTTTTTTGATGCCACGATCTATGTTCATTTTTAGTGACATGCTTGTAATAAAAATGAATATTAGAATACCGAGACTTTTTATACCTTTCTTGTTGGTATATTATGAAATCATGGTGATAAGAGCTTGCCTCAATTCTATCTCTACAATGTGCAATGTCATATGATGATGGTCAAGTGTTCCCATCATTCTCTTTCACCAATGGTTTCAACCATGAAGCATCTGACACCTTTGAGCATTGTCCTTCAGTGTATCCCAAACCTGTGAATCGAGGTCTCTACACAACCTCTAATGGTTGAGTTATGCCTTGGCCATTCACACCAAGTCCTCCTCCTTTGTACCCCATTTTGGTAAGGAGTCTCATGCCAGTTCCTGTAATGGGTATCTCCACGTTTCCAATAGAAATAATAGCATGTGAAGATGATACTGAAGAGAAATCAACATTGTTTACCTCAGCTATTGATTTGAACACAGGTGATGATGGCTTATTTAAGCCTTCGTTGAGCTTCAACTTCTCCAAGGCCTCTTCCGCGTCTCACAACTGAAGTTGCAATATCTGATTCTCTTCTTTCTCTTCTTGTACTAGACTCCTTAATTCAACATTCTCTTCCTGGAGACTCTGGTTTATCTCATTCGAATGATGAGAAGAGGATGAAAGTGGTGAAGAAGATGCATAAGCACTAGAAGATGTGGATGAAGCATCGTTCTATGATATTTATCTCTCATCTTCCTCTATTCTCTTGTCATAAGCATCATACATTATGTCCACCAATTTGGACATCCTCAGCATGGCCTTGTACATGTATTTGTTATTCTCCATTGTTGAATGTTCATTTGTTGTTCAGGCTCGCAATTCACATCATCGATAAGATCGCTCAGATACCATCTTGATCCGGGTCCCTCAGCTACCAGATTTACCCATGATATCTTAATTCTGTGATTTGGTTATAATTGCACTGAAAAGAGCATTAAAAGAACACATATGCAAGGTTTAAGCAAGAGGAAACAAGACAAATATCAGTAACATAAGAACACAAGACATTGATAACGGAGTTCACCCAATGTGGGCTACGTCTCCGAGCCTGATGTCTAAATGGGGTAGGCCGCTTCATATAGTGCTGGAAATGGCGATGATGTACATGGACTATGTTTGATCTCATACAAGGATATATGCCCTCAACATGAGTGGCTTGTCTCTCCACGAGACTTTTTGCTACAAGAACTCTCACTCACAATAGACCTCCTATCAACATTACATAATCTCACACAAGGTGATGATGAGGCTCCCTTCAACAAGGTTACATAGGGATCATAACAATCCATGGTGAATACATATCACATGAAGTAGAATAATAGATCCTGTAACATACATCAAGCAAGGATCTAATAAACATATTACATCTCACAACAAATGATAAAAGAGGCACATGAAATCAATACTCCATATAACTCAACCCTGGAAGTTGGCTAAAGAAGTGGATGCTCAGCTGTTGAATCTAGCTGTACCATCGAATTCATGGAATCAAGATGCATAAAATTGATTGTCCACACTTGGGAATTTTACAGTGTCACTCCAATATGGAAAATGGCCGAAAATAGGAAGCTTTGCTGGTGAAACAGACATTGCCATTGGATTCCTGTCACTGAGAGGTGTAAAATTGACATAAAATTTGTCAAATTCTAACTCTAGCAAGTTCGGGACCTCAAGGAATCTTTTTGATGCCCCTCAAGATTCCCTAGGCAAGGTTCCGCCGCTATGGCCACTCATGGCTCTGCACCTGCAATAAAAAAGTTGAAGAATGTGTTGGTCTACTCCACGTTCTTCCTCCGCTTTTCTCATGGCTCCATTGGCCTCCCTGTTCCCTCGTCTCTCATGTATTCTCCACCATTCTCCATAGTTTCCTTGAACCATTTGAATGGCATTTTATAGCAAAATGTGAGGGTGAATAAGAAAAGTGTGAGGTTGGCACATTGGTTGGCATAATTTTATTAAGATAATTGATGTTGGGAGGTTTTGAGTTCAAATCCCATTGACTCCCAATATTTTTTTTAAAGCTCAATTTTAGTTTTAATAAATTTTTTTCAAACTATATAATATATGGAATTCGTATGTCCATATTGTAATGACTCCCAAAAACATGAGAATAAGACAAAAAATGGAGGTAGCACCATCCAAGGCCACTTGAGCCTAATTTGAGGTGCCATTTGGCACCATGTTATTGGGCCATGTGGCAAGCCCTCATTGGTTCACATCATATGCCACCTTTACCACCTACTTGCCATGTGTCAACTTTTAGTGTTGCCACAACACCTTTTTGTGGGTCCACCTGTTTTATTGATTGGGCTGCCACATTAGCTTTGTGGGTCCCACTAGGCCTACCACATGTCATCCATATGGCCTGCCACATGGAAGAATGTTGAATTTGACTCTTTTTTTTTTATTTGGTACAAACTTCAAGCAACAATAACCTTTTCATACAGACTCGGATTTTAGTGTCATTCACACCAATGGAATTGGGGTTATGCGCACTAAAATCTTGTCCTAGTTCAAAAGCATTCTGACCACTTTGAATTTTTACCATTTCTGAGCCCTCTTGGTCTCCTGAGGGCGTCTGGAGCCACCTGGATCAATTACTTTAAGGGAAAAATTATATTCTTTGATTTTTCGTGTTCTAGACTAGGCCACTAGGTCCAGGGAAGATACTTTTGTCTGCAATTGTAGATTTCACATAAAATAGAGGATGACCACATGTTGTGGGTATGAGAGTTACAAGAAAATATTCTCTTTGTGGAAGGTTTAGAGGATGAGGGATATGATGCCTTATTTTTAATGGAGGGGTGGTGATTTATCCGATGGGAGAGTGGGGATGAAATACACGTTATTGGCATATGTGTGGGCAGGATGTACAAGCTGACAGGTCATTCTGTGGATGGTAAGTCTATATGGATTTCATATTCAGTGCTAGTGCCTGAGGAATTTTGAGGAGAGGTGAACCAAGTAAATTATTGATACCCTTTTAACCAAGACCTTTTTCTTCAGCTGATGGATTAGAATTGAATCAAAGCATTAATGAACATAAATGAACGTATCTGCATGTTGTAAAGAAGAGGAACATAACAAGCATTAGCAACATAAGATATTGATAACAGAGTTCGTCCAAGAGGGACTATGTCTATGGGACCCGTTGTCAAGATGGTGTAGTTCATTGCATTAAGTGATGGAATTGTTGATGATGTACATGGATGTTGTTTAGTTGTCATACAAGAAAAATTGCCTCATGTAGGAGTGGGCGGACCTCTCCACAAGATGTTCCGTTACAGGAACTCTCATTCACAAAAATAACTCCTATCATCATGAAAATATCACTCAATGGTGACTAAGAGTATCCCACTGAACATGGCAACAAAGGGATCTCAAACAACATAAAACAAATCCATGATATAAATTACATGTCACATCAAGAACAAAACAAGATCCCACATCAAACATCAAACATGGATCTATACAGAACAATGCATCTCATTACAAAGATACAAAGAAGTACATGATCACATTGAATATACCTCACATCGTGGAGCTATTTGAAGAAAATGATGATAAACTGTTGGATTTGGTTGTACCATCAATCTCATGGCATCAAATATCTTGAAAACGACTGCTTACACATTGAATGCTGACACCCGCAACTCCACTTTGAAAAGTGGCTGAAAAATGGAATGGTCAAATGGAAAATTTGAATACACCATTAGATTCGTGGCATCGAATAGTGCAAAATCGACTGTCAAATTTTTGAATTCTGACAAAGTGAAATTCTTGGGCTACATGAATCTTTTAGATTCCCTCTAGATTCCTCAAAGATGATGCTCCATAGGGAATCTGAAAATCTGCAACTCAAAACAGCATTCTGATCTCACCATTGAGATCCTTGCATAATTTTGAGAAGAATGAGTATAAATTTGATCTCATTCTGACACCGGCAAATTTTGGCCTCCAAGGAATCTAAAAGATTCTCTCAAGATTCTTGAAGATTCTCCTCTACAAGGAATCTACAAAACCACTGCTCAAAAGGTGAATCTGACATTGCCATTGCACTCCCTGTGAAAATATGAGAAAAATGATTGTAAAATTGAATGCATTCTAACAAAAAGAATTTTTACCTCCCAAATAATCTTTGGGCATCAAAGGAATATTCTCTATCTCAAACTGCATGCCACCATTCTGCCTCCTCTACCTCGAACTCTGTGCCCAGCTTTGTCTTGTCTGCGCACTAATGAAATCAAGGGTTTATATACCGAAGGTTGAGTGGATTAATCAACGTGGATTTCGTTGGTTTAATGGTAAAATGGCAAGTTCGTTGGAGGGAGGTTGGGGGGTCAAATCCCGACCCCTCCATAATAGGCACCGATTTGTTTCTAAAACCATGAACATGTATTTTTTTGGGGGGGCAGACGCGCATCGGGGGGCCCGCCCAAATCCCTGTTGTTTGGATGCATTTATATATGGAGTTGTTTGTTTTTTGGTGGTGCCGTGGTAATGGGTATAGGTTATAACATATCATAACATAGTATATACGTTAAGTTGGTTTTTTTTTAAACAAAACATATAGTTGCGTTATAACAACCATTTTTTTATGGTAGTGGTTTAATATCGTTGGTTTATTAATAATAAACCATAATAACCTTTTAACATATAATTTTTTTGTTTTATATATGTTTTTAAATGATTTGCTTTTTCATGGTTATATTTGTTTTCTCTTTTATGCAGGTTGAAGACCAATGGCAGAGCACCATGTGTCATAAGCTAAGGGCTACCATGTGGGTCCCACATGCTCACTGGGACACCATGTGGCACACTGTGGGCCCCACCTTCCCTGCCTTAACAAAACTTCAAACTTCTCTAACTCCCTCATAGGAGTTCAGATTGACACGCTGTTCACACCATTACAATCAGGGCGACAAGCTCTTCAATCTGAAGCCGAGTTTGCCACATTTCCACCACTTTTAATTTTGAGCTTTTTACTTGCCACTAGTGTGTGTAGATCCACCTGGATAAATCCTCCCCACTCTGGAGCTTTTGGTCCTCCAAAAGCATCAGCTTCTATCCATCATCAACTGCATGCAAATATCTTTGAAAGGCACATTCCCACATGACTCCTTCACTTGACGTACTTCGGAATTGGAACACAATGCCAACACCTGCAACTGCAACACAAATTTCTAAAAAGGCACATCCCTTGAATACTCCTTCACCTTTGTCCTTCAGAATCAAAATGCATTTGCAAATACCTGCAACTGCTACAAATGTCTCCTCAAAAAGCGAATCCAACCTCGCCCTTGCGTTCCTTGTGAAAATCTGATAAAAATGGTTGTAAAATTGAATGCCTTCTGACAAAAAGAAATTTTACCTCCCAAAGAATCTTTGGGAATCAAAGGAATATTATCTTTCTCAAACTGTGTGCCACCATTATGCCTCGAACTATGTGCCCAAGTTGGCGGGTTCATATACCAAAGGTTGGGCAGATTAATCAACGTGGAGGTTGTTGGTTTAGTGGTAAAATGGGAAGTTTGTTGGAGGGAGGCAGAGGGGTCAAATCCCGACCTCTCCATAATAGGCACCAATTTGTTTTTAAAACCACGAACATGTATTTTTTTGGGGGACCAAACCCGCATCGAGCGACCTGCCCAACTCCCCGTCATTTGAATGCATTTATATATGGAGTGGTTTGTTTGTTTGTGGTGTCGTGGTAACGGGTATAGATTATAACATATGGTAACGTAATATATACGTTAACTTGGTTTTTTTTAAAACAAAACGTATAATTACTTTATAACAACCATTTTGTTATGGTAATGGTTTAATATGGTTGGTTTATTACTAATAAACCATAATAACCTTTTAACATATAATTTTTTTTTGTTTTATATGTATTTTTAAATGATTTGTTTTTTATGGTTATATTTGTTTTGTCTTTTATGCAGGTTGAGGACCAATGGCAGAGCTCCATGTGTCAACAGCTAAGGGGCTTCCATGTGGGTCCCACGTGCTCACTGGGATGCCATGTGGCACACCTTGGTCCCCACGTTCTCTACCTTAAAAAAACTTCAAACTACTCTAACTCCCTCATATGAGCTCAGATTGACTCGTCTTTCGCACCATTGTGATCAGCGTGACGAGCTCTTCAATATGAAGCTGAGTTTGCCACATTTCCGCCACTTTGAATTTTGAGCTTTGTACTTGCCATTGATGTGTGTAGATCTAACTAGATCAAGAGGATACTTCTATCTCAGTTAGGAGATCCTCATGGTTCAATATTATAGAGGAGGATGCTCAAGGTGGGAGAGAGGAGTCTCCTAGGAGCATAAGAGACTACACTGGTCTCTATTTTATAGACTAGGATAGGTAGCAAGACAAGCTCTGGTGTCAGATAGAACTTCTACAATAGAAAATGTGACAGGTTTGCATAGAGATCTTAACAGTGGAAGGATCTCACTCTCTAATAGGGAGTGTTGAAAAATGGTAGCTCAGTAGGTCCTTCTCCATAGTTTTATGTCTATCATGGGGGGGAATTAAGTTGTCTCTTTAGATGTAATTTTTGATATGAAGTGAGCTTATATTCTTAAAACGACTTTTGTACTTTATAAACTTAAATTTTATTTAAGTGGGTGGCTTAAAGTGCATTTAGTGAATATTAAAGTGTATTTAATATGAGAGGTTAAATGTGAGAACTAAATCTCATTAAATCACAACCATTGAAAAATTTAGTTACAGAGGTAGGGTCAAGTCAATGATGAATAAAGTACAAAAATATGTGATACAATTCTAAGAGAAAAGAGAGAAAAAGTGAAAAAGAGTTTGAGAAATTTTAGCACAAACAAGACAAAAATCCTAAGAAAGTGAGATGTACAAAAACAACAATAAGGGAACAAAAATCAAGGCAGTCAAAGGGCACAATTTTTGAGGTAGTTTGTATAATTCTGTATAGTAGGGATAAAATATCATCATCACGAATTTTGAGGTAATTGCAGGAAGCATTTATCATTGTACTGACCATACAATACGAATTTATGAGGCTCATACATCACAGAAATCGAGGGCACGATTTTCGAGAAGAAGGCATTATTTTTAAGGGAGAGTGTTGGTTTATTGTGAGATAAGTTTTTGTATTAATTTCTCGTTAGGTTTTTTTTAATTGGATCATTCTTCTAATAAGTGTGAAAAAATAAAATATTTTCTCTGGGTTTTCCCCTATTGGGATTTTCCCTGGGCATGACCCTAAATTATTTTGTGTTGTCTATTATTAGTTTCTTTTTGTTGTAAGTATTTAATGACATGTGTTTTTTTTTTTAAGTATTGTTGAAATATTTAGTTAAATATTTTTATTACAGGGATTTTACTGAAGTTAAAAATCTATACTAAGTGTTTGACAAAAATGCTAAGAGAAATTATTAGTATTTTTGTCCAGTTTTTTTCAAAACACATGATTATACACATAGGAAAATAACACTATATATATACCCTATCCTTGATCAATCATGTGATAACTTTCTCATGACATCACAATATTAGTGCACATTTAAATTGAGGAAATGTTGAGCTTCTTTCATAGGGTATGCACTATTTTTCCTAAGGAAAAATATTGGGCAAAATCTAGCTCCAACTTGGGGGAAGTGCTCTTCTGGGGAGTACTTGAGAACCCAAGAAACTTGTTCTTAACATTCTAAAGTGAAATTTGTGGACCAATGCAATTGCCTAATCATCTCAACTATACAATGTCCCTTTTTTAGATGCTTCATAAACACCCAAAATAATGAGATATTTGGGTTGAAATGCATATAGGATGGAAATTGTTCCCTAAGAGCATTAAATTACCTTTCATGACTACCCTCCTCAAATTGCTTCAATTATTTTCCAATCCCTAAGTTGTAGTACCTTAATGATGTTGAAAAGTGTAACTAGGATTGGTCTTCATATTGTCTATGTAATTATGTATTTATGTAAAGAAGAAGAAAAAGATAATAAAATGTATTTTTGTTGTACTTTCTTCATGGGTTTCATGAGCAAGATTTTATTATAGGTCAATAGACTTCTTCTTGATGTCTATTAGAATTTGACTTCTGTTTATAAATGTAATTAAGAGTCATGTTTATGAAGTGTCTAGTCCAAAGAATGTGCTCCGAGACCTTGTGGAAGAATGGCTTATGACAGCCCTCATAACAGCCCTCACTCAATGTTGTAGACAAGCATAAAGGTACCTCTTCAAGTCGGCATATTATGTGTGAAGTTGACCTACAAGGCAACATGTAAGGTCAGCCAAAATGTGGGGACAATGAACTATATATAGTGTTGGAGTTGCGGCTCATTAGACATTGAAACTTGTGGATATCTATGTGAAGAAGTGCAGACTAGAAGTGTGGATTATCTATGATAAAATGCAGTGAAGAAGTGCGTATTTCTCTTTATAAAATAGCGGATTTCAGAGGATATCTAGTGTGGGTTAATAAATAGAGACTTGCATGATAAAGTTTTGGATAAGTATGTGTTAAAGTACATAATGAATATGCAGATATATGACTGCAATATAACAATAAGGTTTGGGTTAATTACAAGTTATAACAGAGGATGCAGATGTATTTTGTAAGGTCTTCTGGAGCATAAAACGTATGGATCAGTATAAGGAACCAACAGTCAAACATTAGATGCGGATCTGTTTTGTGAAGCATGCTGAAGTGACAAATGAGGATTAATATGAAGGAGCTGCAGTCAAATGAAGTGTGGTCAAACCTGTTATAAATACACTGGTATTCAAATGGTAGAATAAGGTCTATTTTGTATGTGTTATAACAACTGTGTCTAGAAGCATTCAAATGTCATGCAAAGTGGATGATCATGATGAGATAATAAATTTAAGGGCTATTACAGTATGAAGAAGGAAGGAAGGTAAATCTACCTTCCTACTCATAATTCATAAATAAAGGTCAGTGCAAGTTGGTAAAGAAAAGAAGGACCGACATTGAAAGAAGACTTAGAAGCAGTGACAAGGTCTTGGAGGCATTCATAGGTCAAGGGTCTGAGTCTTGGTCATGGTACTTGTCATTTGAAGATCTATAAGAAGAATTCCTTTTGGATTTTCCTCTCCAAGAAGGAGATGATTTGCGCTGGCTCAAGGAGCTTAACTTTGTGTATCTTGTATTGTGGTAATTAACTTGATGAAAAACTAAATAAGTTAAGAAGAGAAGACATAAGCAAAAGAATTAATCTCACCAGTAATTATCAAGTAAGAGAATTTTAACTAATCTTCGGCCCTCAAAATTATCAACATGGTATCAGAGCTAAGGTGTTGAACTCAAGGGCTACTTGACAAAGAGACACTCAAGGAAGCAAGAATCAAAGTCAAAGTCAAATTTTGCATTGAAGAGCCAAATCAATTTGCAAGAAAGACATTGTTAGAAGAGGGTATCATATTTTGATTGTATCCTTTATAATCAAGGAACCAAATACACCTACGTTGGAGATTTCAATCTTAGAAGAAGCTCCTGACTTCATCTTCATCAAAGATGCCACAAGCCACTCTACTCAAGTAAGTATCTATGACCTTACTTAAATTTGTCAAGATGATTTATTAGAGAGAAAAAAACTAGTTGGTTCATCAAACTTTAGTGCATGAAATAAGAGGTAAGATTTGAATTTAATTGAAGACGAAGTTATGGACTACATCGAAGGATCTATAATTCAACCACCAAAATAAGATGCTCCAGTTCATTCCAAGTACATGAAGGGAGAAATCAGAGCCCATAGGATTCTCATATAATCCATTAAGGACTCGCTCGTTCCCTATGTATCAAAACTAAATTTAGCTAAATAAATATATGAGAAACTTGTTGGGTATGTGTTATATTCTTTCCACGACTAACCCCACGCGCTGTACGTTGTGTCGGACACAGTAGGGGGGTCACAGGGGGGGCGGTAACCCCCCATGTCGGGGTCCAGAGCAGCGCCCCAGCAATTTTTTTTTTTGGTATGCGGTCCCACTCATAGGCGGACCCACCCATGTTTTGTGCATGAGTTTGCACATGGTTTTGGGGTACGATGGTTTTCGGCCCATGGTATTTTGTAGATCAGGTCAAGGGAACTACGATTATGTTCTAATCCAAGGTTAATGGATTGGGGTTTATGTATGCTTCGACATGTATATATATGTGTTGTAACACTAAAATGAATATAATGAAAAATCAAGCTGGTAGTCCCGATTTGGGATCCAGGGGAAAATCTCTGTGTTTATTTGTTTTATGTTTTATGCTCTCGCTATTGTTTATTTTCTATTATAAGATTCATGTGTAGATAATTTATGTTCAAGGTTAAAACCTACATTTGGTATCAAAGCTGTTTCGGCTTCAAGGGGACGCCTTTGTTGCTGAGGGTTTTTTGCTTGGGCCTGAGGTAGACCTGTTCAGTGGGAGATCTGCGGGATCGATTCTTGCTGTGAAAGAAGATGGCGAGCGGTGGAAATATAGAGATCGAGAAATTTAATGGTCAAAGATTTGAGTTATGGAAGCTCAAGAGGGAGGATTTGCTAGTGGATAAAGATCAGTGGATCGTGGTAGATCCAGGTACTAAACCAACGGCAATGTCAGATGAAGACTAGAAGAAACTGGATCGGAAGGCTAAGAGCACAATATGGTTGTGTGTCTCAGATTCAGTATTGTTGAATGTATCTGGGGAAGCTACGGTGAAGAATTTGTGGGAAAAACTTGGGACTTTGTACCAATCTAAGTCTCTGGTGAATAAGTTGTTCCTGTGGAAAAATTTGTATAACCTGAGGATGAAGGATGGAGACTTGGTGATAGAGCATTTGAACGCCTTCAATATTGTGTTAAGTCAACTGTCATCTGTTGATATTAAAATCTCAGATGAAGATAAGTGCATCAGTTTGTTGTGTTCTCTACCAGACTCGTGGGACAATCTGGTTATTGCAATAGGTAGCAATACAACTACGTTGAATTTTGATGACATTGTCTCAGCCTTGTTGTCGGAGGAAATGAGATGGAGAAATATGGAGGTTCAAAATGGAGATGCCTTATCTGTACGAGGAAGGTCCCAAAACAGAAACAAGAATAAGGTTTCGAGTGGGAGATCTAAATCTCCTGGAAAGTTTGCAAAGGTGTGCTAGAAATGTGGGAAGGAATGTAGATCTAAAGCTCTTGAGAAAGGAAAGGAATCTGATGATGCTCCTTCTGCAGAGGCAAAAACCACCTCGGATGAAGGTGGGGATGTGTATTTGGCTTCTTCTTCAAATACACATGTAGATCATGAGTCATGGTTGATTGACTCAGGTGCATCCTTTCACTTCACTCCCCATAGGGAGTGGTTCTGCGAGTATGAGAAATATGATGGTGGTGATGTCTTCCTAGGGGATGATAGGAAGGCCAGAATCATCGGACGTGGAAAGGTCAAGCTGAAGCTGCAAGGTGGAAGGATTAGAACACTTCCTCGTGTTCTGCATATTCCTGCATTGGCCAGAAATCTGATTTCTGTAAGCAAGATGGATGATGCAGGTGTAAAAACAGTGTTCGAGAAAGATGCATGCAAGATGGTTCGGGGAGCACTGGTACTAATGCGGGGAGTTCGGACTGGAACTCTATACAAGCTACAAGGTAGCACTATTATTGATGGGTGTAATAGTTCAATGGTTCCTGAAAGTGGAGCGGAAAGCCTAGCTGTCTCTGGAGAAAAGACCATGTTATGGCATCAAAGGCTTGGACATATTGGAGAGAAGGGCCTTCAGATACTACATAGAAATGGTATGGTAGAAGGTATGTCTAATTGCTCTATGGATTTCGATTTCTGTGAACATTGTGTATATGGGAAGCAGAATTGGGTGAGTTTTCCTTCTGGTGCTAAGAGGGCAAACAAGATATTAGAACTTGTGCACAGTGATGTGTTTGGACCTGTGTCAGTTCCATCACTGGGAAATTCTGTGTACTATGTTTCATTCATAGATGACTTCTCAAGGAATACATGGATATATTTATTGAGGAAGAAATCTGAAGTCTTTGACAAATTTAAAGAATTTAAGGCTCTGGTGGAAAACCAGACAGAGAAGAAGATAAAGGCATTGAGGACAGATAATGGTGGGGAGTTCTGCAAGAAGGAATTTGAAGAGTTCTGTAAGAAGTGTGGTATATCACGGCAGAAGACTACTCCATACACACCTCAGCAAAATGGAGTTGCAGAAAGAATGAACAGAACACTGATGGAAAAGGCAAGAAGCATGCTCAGTGGTACCGGTTAGGACAAGAATTCTGGGCAGAGGCAGTGGAGACTGCATGCTATCTGGTTAACAGATCACCTTCATCAGTGTTGGAGGATAAGACCCCACATGAGGTATGGACTGGTAAGAAACCTTCTCTTTCACATCTAAGGGTATTTGGATGTGATGCATATGTACATGTTCTAAAGGAGAAAAGGACCAAGTTGGATAATAAATCTGAAAGGTGCATCTTTATTGGGTATAAGGATGGTTTAAAGGGTTACAAGCTTTGGAACCCAGAAACAAGGAAGGTTGTGTACAACCGAGATGTGGTGTTTAGAGAAGTGAAAGATGTTGTTAAACATGAAGTCCTACCAAAGGAACCTCAGAAGATAGAGTTTGAGCTAAAGGAGGATGAATCAGACTCTACAACAGAAGAAGACTCAGAAGATGAAGAGCCACAAACTCCAGCTTTGAGAAGATCAGTTCGGGAAAGAAGGCAACCAAAAAGGTATAGTCCATCTGCTTTCTGTTCAGGTTTTGCCTTAAATATAACTGATGATGAACCCAGAACTGTCAGGGAGGCAGTAGATTCAGAGGATGGAAAACTCTGGAAGGAGGCCATGGCTGATGAAATGGCATCCTTGCACAAAAATGATGCATGGGATTTGGTGGAGTTGCCAGCTGGAAGGAAGCCCATTGGGAGAAAATGGGTGTTTAAGAAGAAGATGAATGTAGAAGGCAAGGTGGAGAAATACAAAGCTCGGTTGGTAGTGAAAGGTTATTCCCAGGTGCTGGGAATTGATTTTGGTGATATTTTTTCTCCTGTTGCCAAAGTTACTTCTATTAGATTACTTTTATCTGTTGCTGCTGCATTTGATTTTGAGATAGGACAGATGGATGTGAAGACAACATTTCTTCATGGGGATCTAGAAGAGGAGATCTACATGAAGCAACTAGCTTTACATCATAAGGGTAAGAAAGAATCCAGAGGCGAAGGTCTCAAGTATGGGTTAAACAATCACCAAGGATGTGGTATTAGAAATTTGATACCTATATGTTATGGACTCGTCTCTCACTGCAAGGTAAGGAGGATCACTGTGTTTATTTTAAATTAATTTGTGACCGTGTTATTTATTTGGTCTTGTATGTGGATGATATGTTGTTGATTGGAAATTACAAAGAAATTATCCAAGATTTGAAGACCCAACTGTTCTCCAAATTTGACACGAATGATCTTGGTGCTGCAAACTATATTCTGGGCATGGAAATTAAGAGAGATCAGGCAAAGAGGAAGCTCTGGTTAAACCAGAGAAGTATGTCGAGACTATATTGCAAAGGTTCAATATGCAGGATAGTAAACCGGTGAGTGTTCCTATTCCTGTAGGTGCAAAGCTATCTATTGAACAGTGTCCCAAGACACAAGAAGAAGAGGAGGATATGTCCCGTGTTCCATATGCAAGTGCAGTGGGTAGCCTGATGTATGCAATGGTCTGTACTAGACCAGACATTGCACATGCAGTGGGAGTATTGAGCAAGTTTATGTCAAACCCAGGGAAGGAGCATTGGACAATAGTGAAGCGGGTTTTCAGATATTTACGTGGCACTAGTGATTATGGCTTGTGCTACCAGGGAAGACCGGGATTGGAAAGAATGTTGGACATTCGTGGTTTTGTTGATGCAGACTGGGCTGGAGATCTAGACCAAAGAAGATCTAAAAGTGGGTATGTGTTTAGCCTATTTGGAGGCGCAGTCAGTTGGATGAGTAAAAGACAGTCTGTAGTGGCTCTTTCAACTACAGAGGCAGAATACATAGCAGCCACTCATGCAAGCAAGGAAGCAGTTTGGTTGCAGAGATTGTGTTCAAGTATGGGGTTGGTACAGCAAGCTATAAGGATAGACTTTGATAGCCAAAGTGCAATTTTCTTGGCTAAGAACCCTGCTTATCATTCAAAGACAAAGCACATTGATGTTCAATATCACTTTGTTAGAGATATGGTTGAGGCTAAAAGGGTGTTGCTAGTAAAGGTGGACACTTTGAAGAATGTTGCAGATGCATTGACAAAGTCTGTGAGCACTCAGAAGTTCTCTTGGTGTAGAGAAACAATGGGTGTTGAAGAATTGGCCCAATGACTAAGCTCTCCTGTGGCCCCCTGTGGAAAGAAAACAACAAGTGGGAGAATATTGGGTATGTGTTATATTCTTTCCATGACTAACCCCATGTGCTGTACGTTGTGCCGGGCGTAGCAGGGGGGTCACAGGGGGGGCAGCAGCCCCCCCTGTCGGGGTCCGGGGCAGTGCCCTGGCAAAAAATTTTTTTTGGTATGCAATCCCACTCATAGGCAGACCCACCCATGTTTTGTGCATGAGTTTGCACATGGTTTTGGGGTACGATGGTTTTCGGCCCCTAGTATTTTGTAGATCCGGTCAAGGGAACTATGGTTATGTTCTAATCCAGGGTTAATGGATTGGGGTTTATGTATGCTTCGGCATGTATATATATGTGTTGTAACACTAAAAGGAATATAATGAAAAATCAAGCTGGTAGTCCCGATTTGGGATCCAGGGGAAAATATCTTTGTTTATTTGTTTTATGTTTTATGCTCTCGCTATTGTTTATTTTCTGTTATAAGATTTGTGTGTAGATAATTTATGTTCAAGGTTAAAACCTACAAAACTAGTGGAGCTATTCTCTGAATTGGGAAAAGTAATGTTTGACACTGAGATGACTACAGT
Organism: Pinus albicaulis; assembly: GCA_034641835.2. Taxonomy (NCBI): domain Eukaryota; kingdom Viridiplantae; phylum Streptophyta; class Pinopsida; order Pinales; family Pinaceae; genus Pinus; species Pinus albicaulis. The sequence goes on along the minus strand of CM076574.1, from coordinate 1,174,573,493 downwards.
GGTGTTGAATGCTCTATTAGAAGAATGGGTAAAATTCACTTCAAGTTTATACGGGAAGAAAAAAGCCACGCCATTCCATGATTTATGGTCTCTATGTAAAATAGAGGAAATAAGACTGAAAGCCAAAGATGATACAGGATCAAGTGAAGGGAATCAAGCATTTTCTGCCATATCCAGGAAGAAATGAAGATTCGGTAAATTTGGTCCTCATAATAAAAGAATAAATATGGAAAAAGTACGATGCTTTGGATGTAATGAACTTGGGTATTATAAAGGAGATTGTCCTAAATCTGAAAAGGACAAGAGGAAAAGGGAAGAAGCCCATATCTCATATATGAGGGTAGAACCTAATACAAAGAAATCTAATCAAGAAGAAGTGAGGGATATCTACTATGATTGAGATCATATTCTCCTTTAAGTGATTTTTGTTGGTTGTAAAATAGGATAATAGCAAAAAATGTATATTAATAGCATCATGATAGAAGCATGGAAGGATCTCTTGGTAAAAAAACCCCTAGAAAACCTCACTGCTAATAGTGTTGATGGAAGGCAGTCATCAAGATCAAGGGTCATCATGGAAACAGGTGTTGATATTTTCTAATGGAGTTCTCTATGAATTCACTAATTTGAAAGAAAACAGAATGTTTTCATCAAGAATTCTATGCTACAGAATTCTGGGATGTGATGACATATTGATGAAGCAGGTTAAGGAAATGAAATTCTTCATTCTAGTGAAATTTCTACAGGATGACTCAAAGGAAAAAGGTATGAGGTATATATTTATATGCTAATACTAGATGCTGTGAAGTCATGTCATATGTTTGCAAGTAATGGATTTTTATATTTATAAGTATGATCTATGGAGGAGGATCTCTCGGTGGACTGATAGATGAAATCAACATAATATATCCTCATATGAAATATGAGGTGGTTTTATATGAACAAGGAGCTTTAAATTCAAATTTCCTAGGAATGAAGATGTGCAGAAAGGAAGAGATCATGAAGTGCAACCATTTTTTATTTGAGGCTTCTGCGATCTATGTTGTGTGTAGAATTTTTTAGATTTATCGCATCCATTTTTTGTTAGAATCGAAGTTTCAAAAAAATCCTCCGTGGTTCATCATGTCAAGAGGAAGTTATGATCCATAAGCCAAGAAGATGTGACTATAATATCTCCTAGGAGAATATGTAGACTCTGATAGAAGTCTAGTAAAGAAGAAGACCCTTGACAAAACATATCATTAGGAGATGTGTCAATCTGAATAAAGGATTTCAATGCCTACAAGAAGATGTCACGGTGAAAGATCATCACTGAGGTAAACTTTTTTTTTAAAGTTCATACATATATTTTTATCTAGATGAATTTGTGTAGAGCTTCTAATCATAAGAATGTATGTAAGATCCTTGGAGATGATTCGAAATAAAGCAGCATGGCATAAAAGGTGGACCAAATAAGAAAGATAGATGAATCACTTTCTGGTAGATGACATGACTCATGAATGAAAGTGATGGATGATCTGTGCCCTATGAATCTAAAGTTGAAGATTCCTCAATATCAAAATCCATGACATCAAGGGGGGAATTCTTCATGAGCAGCTCGGTGTCTCACCATTGCTGCTATAGGTCCCTAATTGAGAGGGAGCCTGGTGATAATTTTCTTACTTGGAAGAAACTAGGTAATTCCTAAGAATGAGCTTAGGTACATTCCTTATACCGGAATGAGTACATTCCCTTGTGGAATAGGTCCTCCCTGGCTGAGAGGGAGAGATAGACACATCATTCTGGTCTTCACTTGGGAAGACATAATGGAGGATTGGGTAATCATCTGGCATTCGATACTCTTTGAGAATGTGTCAGGGAATTCAAGATAAGAGTAGTCAGGCACCGATATTCTTTGAGGACTAGTTACACAAGAGAATAATATTCTAAGAAGGTCATACTTTGGGAACACCGGAATGGAGTATGTACCTTGGAGAGACAATGACTATGGTGTCTATAAGTCATATCTCTCACCAACATTGTAGTTCATTGTCTCATTAAGATATGGGGTTGTTAGTCAAGGCCATGCACTAGTACAATTTTGGTTGATATGATGCTATACAGATGTGATTACCAATACGACTCTTCACTTTGAAAGTGACCATGTAACTGTATGAATACCTCCCTAGTTAAGAGTGACTGTTGAAAAGTGTAACTAAGATCAGTCTTCATATTGTCTATGTAATTATGTAGAGAAGAAGACAAAGATAATAAAATGTATTTTTTTTGTACTTTCTTCATGGGTTTCATGAGAAATTTTTTATTATAGGATAATAGACTTCTTCTTGATGTCTATTAGGATTTGTATTCTATTTATAAATGTAATTAAGAGTCATGTTTATGAAGTGTCTAGTCCAAAGAATGTGCTCTAAGACCTTGTGGAATAATGGCTTATGCCAACCCTCATAACAACCCTCACTCAACGTTGTAGACAAGCATAAATGTACCATTTCAAGTCGGCCTATTATCTATGAATTCGGCCTACAAGGAAACATGTAAGGTCAGCCAAAATGTGGAGACAGTGCACTATATATAGTGTTGGATCTGCGGCTCATTAGACATTGAAACCTGCGGATTTATCTTGAAGAAGTGTAGATTATCTGTAATAAAACATAGTGAAGAAGTGTGGATTGATCTGTATAAAATAGTAGATTTCAGAGGAGATATAGTGCGAGTTAATAGATAGAGACTTGAATGATAAATTTTGGGATAAGTATGCGTTGAAGTACATAATGAATATGCGAATCTATGACTGCAATATAACAATAAGGTCTAGGTTAAATACGAGTTATAACAGAGGATGCAGATCTATTTTGTAAGGTATTCAAGACCATAAAAGGTATTTTGTTTTGTGAAGCATGCTGAAGTGACAAATGTGGATTAATATGAAGGAGTTGTGGTCAAATGAAGTGTGGTCAAACCTATTATAAATACACTTATATTTAAATGGTGGAATAAGGTCTATTTTCTATGTGTTATAATGATTGTGTCTAGAATCATTCAGATGTCATGTGAAGTGGATGATCATGTTGTGATGAGAAATTTAAGGGATATTACAGTATGAAGAAAGAAGGAAGGTAAGTCCATGATTTACCTTCTTACTCACAATTCATAAAATAAAGGCCAGTGCAAGTTGGTGAAGAAAAGAAGTATCAGCGTTGAAAGAAGACTTAGAAGCAGTGACAAGATCTTGGAGGCATTCATAGGTGAAGGGTTTGAGTCTTGTTCATGGTACTTGTCATTTTAAGATCTATAAGAAGAATTCCTTTCGGGTTTTCCTCTCCAAGGGAGAGAGGTTTTTCCCTGGCTCGAGGAGTCTAACTTTGTGTCTCTTGTATTTTGGTAATTAACTTGATGAAAAACTAAATAAGTTAATAAGAGAAGACATAAGCGAAAGAATTAATCTCACCAGTAATTATCAAGTAAGAGAATTTGAATTAATCTTCAGCCCTCCAAATTCTCAACATAGTATCAGAGCTAAGGTGCTGAACTCAAGGGCTACTTGACAAAGAGACACTCAAGGAAGCAAGAATCAAAGTCAAAGTCAAAGTTTGCGTTGAAGAGCCAAATCAATTTGCAATAAAGACATTGTTAGAAGAGGACATCATCTTTCAAAGATATCCTTTATAATCAAGGATCCAAGTACACCTACGTTGGAGATTTCAATCTTAGAAGAAGCTCCTAACTTCATCTTGTTGATAATTTAGAGGGTTGGAGATTAATTCAAATTCTCTTCTAGATAATTACCTGTGAGATTACTTATGTCTCCTCTTTGTTATCTTATTTAGTTTTTCATCAAGTCAATTATCAAAATACACAAGACACAAAATTAGTCTCCTAGAGCCATGGAAAAACCTCTCCCTCTTGGAGATGAAAACCTGTAAGGAATTTTTCTTATAGATCTTCAAATGAAAAGTACCACGACCAAGACTCAGACCCTTAACCTAGATATGCTTCCAAGACCTTGTCACCACCTCTTCGAACTTGATTCTTCTCTTCTTTACCAATCTATATTGGTATGCACTGATACTAGAGAACTTCATCTCTAAGTTTTTACTTCTTGTTTCTTAGTCAACCATTAGAGATTGGATCATATTAAATTTGTGTACACTTGCGACTTTATTCCTTGAGTTGTGGTTAGTAAGGTAAATCACATATTTATCTTCCTCACCTTTCACACCTTTAAGACCGCTTTCTTTCTTTATGTCATTGTATCAACTTCGTGTACTATAGGAGCATATTGATCAGCAATATAACCTCAAAGAATTCTTCAAATATATCCACACTTGTAATACTGGTGCATTTCCCTTGACTTTTCTTATAGTTCAGGTTCTCTGCTCCACTAGGAGACACATAACATTAGACAACATTTCTGAGGTATATATGTAGCTTCTTCCTGATGTAATGTCCAACAAGCATAAGCTTAGATAGATTCACAATGTATCTCTACATACTATACTTCAGAAACCCGCACTTTTTATACTCTGTAAAATCCACACTTTAGTTTAGAACAATCCGCATATAGTCAATTTTTCCCATTGAGAAATCCCCAATCCTGTCTGTTCACTAGTTCGCATATAATCACAATTTTTTCCATATAAAAAATCCACCTTCTTTCTGATCCTAAATCCGCATGCAAATGTTGTCTTTTTTCGAGAGATAATTCGCACTTTTTTAGAGTTGACCAAAATTCTTGTACTCTGCTTTTCTGCACATTCCAACGGGGTATATATAGTTGTTGGCCCCTGTAGTTGGGCTGACCACTAGTACAAAATGGCTAATTTGTTACTAAAAAAATGACTAAAATTTGCATATAAATGACTATTTTTCGATTGGTGACCAATAGTAGCTAATTTACAGTATCTTATAACGCAACCAATTTTTGGTCGTTTTTAGCTTATTCATTAATTGGTTATCTCAATTTTGTTATCTAGTTGTATATTTAGTCATTGATTTGGTCTTTGATTTAGTCACTGATTTGGTCACTAATTTAGTCATTCATTTGGTCACTGATTTAGTCATTCATTTAGTCATTGATTTGGTCTTTGATTTGGTCATTAAATGTCACAATTAATGACTTAATATACAACAAAATATATAACTATATGATCACCCGAGAAAACCAATTAATAACCAAAGAACTATGACCAACATGTTGGTTGTGTTATAAGATACTGTAAATTAGCTACTAATAGTCATATATATGCAAATTTTAGTCATTGTTTGAAACCAATTAATGGCAGAAGAAATGTGATTAAATTTTAGTCGTGTTATAAGATACTGTAAATTAACTACTAATAGTCGTATATATGCAAAATTTAGTCATCATTTGTAGTCACAAATTTATCATTTGCAGTAGCCATTTATTCATTATATAAACGACTAATTTAGTAGTTTATATTCATTTCATTAATAATCATTATAAATGACTAATTTAGTCGCATATTCATTTTATTTGTATTCATTATTAATCAACATAAATTATTTTGTATGATTTAAAAAATGTCATACAATGTGCATGTTCATCTAATATGAAAACACAAAGTCGCATATTTTAATTACAATACTAAACAACATCAAGTGCAACTATAAATAATTTCAACCACATAAATTATATTATATGAAAACTTAAAATATTACAATATGAGTTTCCAACTTTATATTAGTTGGACTACAATTTACACATGAAATGATGTTTCATCACTTCAAAACAATATCGTTGTGTTGTCAAGGAATTACAGGTGAATTCACCAACTCTGAAGACTTGATCATCAGTCTTTATATGTGTGTCTTATGCGAGATATTGGTTCTAAGGGTATCGCTAGACCAGTTCTCCTCTCTCTTTTTGCATTTTTCGCTCCAATGTTATTGCTCTTCTCTTTTTTCAATTCATGCTTCTTACCATCAATACTGATTTCATTTTCTGAAAAAAAAAGAAAATACAATGCACTGTAAGAAATGAAAGACAATGAACACTAGAATATACCATAAATTAAACTATAAATAGTTTATACAACATATACCTTAACATCAACAATGTCAAAGCAATTTTCCTTCAACATCAATTTCTGCAAAATAAATGTCACGTTATTCTTTCCCATTTCTCAACATGCTACATACGATAAATTGAAAATCACATAAAACCAAGAGAAAACCATTTTCTAACCAAAATAAATAAACAAACAGTGCATCTAATAAAACTTCATTATAATATTAGCAAATGAAAAGAGATCTAGTGGACCATTTGTGTTGTTTGACTTTGCCTATTTTTGTTATAAAGTGCTCGAGCTTCAGGAACCAGAAAATGTGAGCACGAGCTAAAAACTAACCAACCATTCACTAGTCAACATGAGAGATCACAAATAAACCACAAAATTGATCAGGCATTAGAATTGTGAGCAGACTACCTTGAAATTTTCTTCTTGAGAAATACCTCAAAATCCCCTCGTTTCTAATAAGCTTCCTGGCTATGTACCTCCATCCTTGATTTCCCTTGTTGTATCTTGAATAAAGAATATCCCTTCAACAACCAATTTTGCGAGAATCCTACCAAGTAACTCAAGAGCCTTGTGCACATCAATAGTAGCATCCTCCAATGAAAATAATACAATCTCCAACCTAGAACCATCAAAATTATATATAGTTATAATGTTGAAGAGTGTAACTAGGTAGGTCTTCCTTATAATGACTATGTAACTAGCATTTGCACCGAGAGGTGCAAAGTAGCGCCGGGGAGTGGGGAAAACAATAATTAAGTGAAATATATGGAAATTTTAGTTCCTATATATCTTTCAAAGAATATAATAGGAGGTTAAAATTTAAAATAAAGTTACACTAACATAAAGGAACACTAATATAATTGTCCCAGAATAATGGCATAGTAATGATGGTATCGAAGATCCTTCAATAGTCGCTCCAAGGGGATTGCTCTAGCTCTTCAAATGATTCAAATAACTGTCGAAACTAAATATTCAAACCTGCTCTAAATCCATCATCAAAAGGTTTTCAATGTGCTAGAAAGGGGTATTTAAAGGTTTTTTTAAAAAAAACTTTCAATTGCTACTACAAGACTGTTTTAAAGCTAGTCCAAAACTGCCTTCTAACAACTTTAAAATATGTCATACAAACACCTTCAATAAACTGCTATACAAATACACTCTATGAAGTAATCCATATAGAGAACACACCAATAGCCCAGAAGAGGAAAATGAAAAGTTTATCGACATTTACATTTTACTCTAAGAAATATTCATATCAAAATCTGTTAACATCAAACCAAAATTTCGTAATTTTCAAGATCCTAAGTTTAGCACCAACTTCCCAACATCCTAGCAAACTTGAAAAGAAGACCCTGACTGTTCTTGTACGCTATAATACAAGATGGTCAACAATGTCATGAATTATAGCAAGCACCTACAATTGTTTCAACATGTCTTATCTTTTTAACTGATCCATCATCTTGAATCTGTCTAGCATTCTCTCAATCGTCAAAATCAACATTGTCAAGCTTTAAAAATATAGCATTCACTCCAATCTAGAAACAAAATATGCATTCACAACTCAACTTACCCAATATTCTGCTGGCCTCATTCTTAAGTTGTAAGTTGATGCCATACTCATGCAGTAAGCTCCCACGTCATGGACCACCATTCCTGCCCACTGAAAGAGGATGGCCACTCAAAGTTAAGCCACAAGTGTATGCCTTCAAAGAAGCATCAAAAAATAATTCTAGAAACAATTAAATATCATATTGGAAAATCAATTCCTTCTCATCATGCATGTATATTAGGTGTGATAATTATTGTCCTATAACTAACCACCATTTCTGGAGTTGGAAGTTCCCTGTCCTTTCCTAAAAAGTCTGCAGACTCGCAGACAGGCCCAACAACATCAAAAGTTTGAATTTTTTCCTTTGGGGCAGGTGGAGAAATTAGCTCAATGTGCTGTGTATCAAGAAGAATATCAGTTAGAAACATCTCAAAATCTCAAAATAATTTTATGATTCATATCACAACTTTCAGACTGTGTGCCTGTCATGAGAAAGAATGGTCTATTTAGTATCTGGGAATCTCAATACCAGTAATATTTCCTGTCAACAAGGAGACTACAAAAGTAGGACAAATTATCCCTTCTATATTCATTTTGAAATGATCATCCCTTCAATCATGCATCATCAAAAAAAGTTGGGTTTTCCCCAAGTCAAATTTATGTACTAACTTGGTAAGCTCCATAAAGGCTAGGCCTAATAAGCTCTGCCATGCTGCCATCAATTACAATGAAGTTCTTGTTACAATTTGTCTTGACTCCAACAACTCGACTCACAAGAACACCAGAGTTTGCAACAAGAGATCTCCCAGGCTCAACAATGAGTGTAAGATTTCCAGATAATACCAGCTCTCTTACCTGAAGAAATAGCCAATGGTGCAAATATACATCTTTAAAGTGTCTATATATATTCTCAAAATAGCTGTAACAAGGCCAACACAGTAACTTGGGCAGCAAAAGAGTGTAAGTTTGAATAAAAAGTAACTTAGTTTAAGCCAATGCTTAAAAGCTTTAATTTGCACAAAAATTCCAGAATATGAAAATGAAGGAAATAAGGGTTCATGTATTTTCACAGTTGGCTGATCCCATGGAGTTAACAAGGTATCTATATTCATCAAAAATAGAGAAAATCAGTGAAAAATAATAGGGATTGTTTATTTTGAATCCTTTAAGTATGAGATCACAAAAGACAATAGTCAAAAGACAATTTCAAAGCGGACAACAATCATTGAAGGCACAAAAAGTCTTAAATGTGCAGAGGAATTTGTCCTTTTGCAAAAGTTTGTACAAGGCAGGAGGGATATTACACCTGAATCCAGGGCACACAGAATTAGTTAGAAGTATTAAATAATTTTTGCATACATATATCAGTGTCACTCAAGCAGTCCAAACAACTATAAATGGTGGGCAAGAAGAGCATCTGACACACTTCAATGTTTCAAATCCTATTCTATTGTCACTAAATTTTCCAACAGGGAACATTATAAAAACAAATTAGGAATTACAAAAAGTATTCTCCCATAGTCCATGAGTAATGTCCATGGTGGGGCTGTGATCTAGCAGCAAACCAAATAGCTGATAATGACCCCCCAGGTTCAGGATCTAGATGGCATACGAGTAAGGGTACTTTTAGCTATCTAACTTATAATAAAACCTGATTTGTAGATGCAGTGAAGTTTGAATCGTTCAACAGGAAGTGTTCCTCACATTGTCGACTCTCTATTGTACCATACAGTATTGTGAGGGGTATATCCTCTTCTGTCATGCATGGGAACTCATTACTCTGAGCTCTATGTGTGTTATAACTAGTATGGATTCTGTCATTTCACTTAATCAATCTCAGCTTACAATGAGTTACCCAAGTTTCAATAATCATTGCACTGCCAGGGCTCTTTGGCCAAGTGTCCCAGGGGAAATAAGGGAAGGAGTCATGGCAACACAGTTGAAACTTAGATAGACATGGCTCCTAAGGACTTAGACACTTACTGGCTTTCTCATTTTGTCAGAATGCCATTTCTGGAAGGATAATATCATTGAATCAGTTGGGGTTGCTGAGTTGGGTTAGGAAAAGTGGCTCTCATGGACATATGGGAAGGCTCCAGCATGGATGGCCCGAGGACACATGCATATTTATACTAGCCTTAAGCGTTTCCCTTGCTTTCCTCATTGGAGAAGATAGGATATAAAATTTTTATAGCTTTTGAATAGATGACACAACCTCTTCTAGGATTATTGCCCAAGATTGAATATGCCTCTTGCATTTTCAAACTCAAAGAGTTGGCATTAATGGTTATTTCCAATTTTACTAGGCATTTTTCTAGTTTCATGCCATTAGGTTCCAATTTTGAATCCCATGGGTGAGGTGTGCTATCCACTAGTTTATATTGAGGTTTGCAGAAAAGCTCCAGAATATGAAAATGAAGGAAATAAGGGTTCATGTATTTTCACAGTTGGCTGATCCCATGGAGTTAACAAGGTAGCTCTATTCATCAAAATTAGAGAAAATCAGTGACAAATAACAGTGATTGTTTATTTTGAATATTTTAAGTATGAGATCACAGAAGACAGTAGTCAGATTCAAATTTCAAAGAGGACAAAAATCATTTAAGGCACAACAAGTCTTAAATGTGCGAAATAATTTGTCCTTTTGCAAAAGTTTCTACAACGCAGGAGGGATATTACAGCTGACTCCAGGGCACACAAAATTAGTTAGAAGTATTCAATAATTTTTGCATACATATATTAGTGTCACTCAAGCAGTCCAAACAGATATAGATGGTGGGAAAGAAGAGCATCTGACACAGTTCAATGTTTCAAATCTTGTGCTATTGTCACTAAATTTTCCAATGGGGTACATTATAAAAAAAAAAATAGGAATTAAAAAAAGTATTCTCCCACAGGCCATGAGTAATGTCCATGGTGGGGCTGTGATCTGACAGCAAGCAAAATAATTGATGATGACCCCCCAGGTTCAGGATCTAGATGGCATACGAGTAAGGGTACTTTTAGCTATCTAACTTATAATAAAACCTGATTTGTAGATGCAATGAAGTTTGAATCGATCAGCAGGGAGTGTGCCTCAGTGTTGACTCTGTACTGTACAATACAGTATTGTGAGGGGTATATCCTCTTCTGTCATGCATGGGAACTCATTACTTTGAGATTTGTGTGTGTTATAACTAGTATGGATTCAATCATTTCACTTAATCAAGCTCAGCTTATAGTGAGTTACCCAAGTTTCAATAATCATTGCACTACCAGGGCTCTTTGGCCAAGTGTCCCAGGGGAAAGAAGGGAAGGACTCATGGAAACACATTTGAAACTTAGACAGACATGGCTCCTAAGGACTTAGACACTTAATGGCTTTCTTATTTTGTCATAATGCCATTTCATAATGCCATTTATGGGAGGATAATCTCATTGAATCAATTGGGATTGTTGGGTTGGTTTAGGTAAAGTGTCTCTCATGGACATATGGGAAGGCTCCAGCATGGATGGCCCTAGGACACATGCATATTTATACTAGCCTTAAGCATTTCCCTTGCTTTCCTCATTGGAGAAGATAGGATATAAAATTTTTATAGCTTTTCAATAGATGACACAACCTCTTCTAGGCCTATTGTCCAAGATTGAATATGCCTCTTGCATTTTCAAGCTCAAAGACTTGGCATAACTGGTCACTTCCAATTTTACTAGGCATTTTTCTAGTTTCATGCCATTAGGTTCCAATTTTGAATCCCATGGGTGAGGCGTGCTATCCACTAGTTTATATTGGGTTTTGCACACAAATTTTAGAATATGAAAATGAAGGAAATAAGGGTTCATGTATTTTCACAGATGGTTGATCCCATGGAGTTAACAAGGTAGCTCTATTCATCAAAAATAGAGAAAATTAGTGACAAATAATAGGGATTGTTTATTTTGAATCCTTTTAAGTATGAGATCACAGAAGACAGTAGTCAGATTCCAATTCAAAGAGGACAACAATCATTGAAGGCACAACAAGTCTTAAATGTGTGGAAGAATTTGTCCTTTTGCAAAATTTTGTACAAGGCAGGAGGGATATTACACCTGACTCCAGGGCACACAGAATTAGTTAGAAGTATTCAATAATTTTTGCATACATATATCAGTGTCACTCAAGTAGTCCAAACAACTATAAATTGTGGGCAAGAAGAGCATCTGACACAATGTTTCAAATCATATGCTATTGTCACTAAATTTTCCCATGGGGAACATTATAAAAACAAATTAGCAATTACAAAAAGTATTCTCCCACAGGCCATGAGTAATGTCCATGGTGGAGCTGTGATCTGGCAGCAAGACAAATAACTGATGATGAGCCCACAGGTTCAGGATCTAGATGGCATATGAGTAAGGGTACTTTTAGCTATCTAACTTATACTAAAGCCTGATTTGTAGATGCAATGAAGTTTGAATCAATCAACAGGTAGTGTTCCTCACATTGTCGACTTTGTACTGTACCATACAGTATTGTGAGGGGTATATCCTCTTCTGTCATGCATGGGAACTCATTATGCTGAGCTCTATGTGTGTTATAACTAGTATGGATTCAGTCATTTCACTTAATCAAGCTCAGCTTACAGTGAGTTACCCAAGTTTGAATAATCATTGCACTACCAGGACTCTTTGGCCAAGTGTCCCAGGGGAAAGAAGGGATGGAATCATGGCAAAATAGTTGAAAGTTAGACATACATGGCTCCTAAGGACTTATACACTTATTGGATTTCTTATTTTGTCAGAATGCCATTTATGGGAGGATAATATCATTGAATCAGTTGGGATTGCTGGGTTGGGATAAGAAAAGTGGCTGTCATGGACATCTGGGAAGGCTCCAACATGGATGTCCTGGGCACACATGCATATTTATACTAGCCTTAAGCGTTTCCCTTGCTTTCCTCATTGGAGAAGATAGGATATAAAATTGTTATAGCTTTTCAATAGATGACACAACCTCTTCTAGGCCTATTTTCCAAGATTGAATATGCCTCTTGGATTTTCAAGCTCAAAGAGTTGGCATGACTAGTCATTTCCAATTTTACTAGGCATTTTTCTAGTTTCATGGAATTAGGTTCCAATTTTGAATCCCATGGGTGAGGTGTGCTATCCACTAGTTTATATTAGGGTTTGCACAAAAATTCCACAATATGAAAATGAAGGAAATAAGGGTTCATGTATTTTCACAGTTAGCTGATCCCATGGAGTTAACAAGGAAGCTCAATTCATCAAAAATAGAGAAAAACAGTGACAAATAACAAGGATTGTTTATTTTGAATCTTTTAAGTATGAGATCACAGAATACAATAGTCATATTCAAATTTTAAAGAGGACAAAAATCATTGAAGGCACAACAAGTCTTAAATGTGCGGAAGAATTTGTACTTTTGCAAAAGTTTGTACAATGCAGGAGGGATATTACAGCTGACTCCAGGGCACACAGAATTAGTTAGAAGTATTCAATAATTTTTTCATACATATATCACTGTCAATCAAGCAGTCCAAACAACTATAAATTTTGGGCAAGAAGAGCATCTGACACACTTCAATGTTTCAAATCCTATGCTATTGTCACTGAATTTTCCAATGGGGCACATTATAAAAAAAAATCAGGAATTACAAAAAGTATTCTCCCACAGGCCATGAGTAATGTCCATGGTGGGGCTATGATCTGGCATCAAACCAAATAACTGATGATGACCCCCCAGGATCAGGATCTAGATGCCATACGAGTAAGTTTACTTTTAGCTATCTAAATTATAATAAAACCTGATTTGTAGATGCAATGAAGTTTTAATCGATCAGCAGGCAATTTGCCTCAGTGTCAACTCTGTACTATACCATACAATATTGTGAGGGTTTTATCCTCTTCTGTCATGCATGGGAACTCATTACTCTGAGCTCTATGTGTGTTATAACTAGTATGGATTCAATCATTTCACTTAATCAAGCTCAGCTTACCGTGAGTTACCCAAGTTTCAATAATCATTGCACTGCCAAGGATCTTTAGCCAAGTGTCCCAGGGGAAAGAAGGGAAGGACTCATGATAACATAGTTGAAACTTAGACAAACATGGCTCCTAAGGACTTAGACACTTACTGTATTTCTTATTTTTTCAGAATGTCATTTCATAATGCCATTTCTGGGAGGATAATCTCATTGAATCAGTTGGGGTTGCTGAGTTGGGTTAGGAAAAGTAGCTCTCATGGACATCTGGGAAGGCTCCAGCATGAATGGCCCGGGGCCACATGCATATTTATACTAGCCTTAAGAGTTTCCCTTGCTTTCCTCATTGGAGAATATAGGATATAAAAATTTTATAGCTTTTGAATAGATGACACAACCTCTTCTAGGACTATTGTCCAGGATTGAATATGCCTCTTGCATTTTCAAACTCAAAGAGTTGGCATAACTGGTCATTTCCAATTTTACTAGGCATTTTTCTAGTTTCATGCCATTAGGTTCCAATTTTGAATCCCATGGGTGAGGCGTGCTATCCACTAGTTTATATTGGGGTTTGCACAAAAATTCCAGAATATGAAAATGAAGGAAATAAGGGTTCTACTTCATGTATTTTCATAGTTGGCTGATCCCATGGAGTTAACAAGGTAGCTCTATTCATAAACAATAGAGAAAATCAGTGACAAATAACAGGGATTGTTTATTTTGAATCCTTTAAGTATGAGATCACAGAAGACAGTAGTCAAATTCAAATTTCAAAGAGGACAACAATCATTGAAGGCACAACAAGTCTTAAATGTGAGGAAGAATTTTCCCTCTTGCAAATTTTGTACAAGGAAGTAGGGATATTACACCTAACTCCAGGGCACACAGAATTAGTTAGAAGTATTCAATAATTTTTGCATACAGATATCAGTCACTCAAGCAATCCTCCTTGAGATCTTTGGCCACAAACGATGTAGAAATTTAACATGTCAGAATCAGCTTCCTATGGATGACTGCAGCTGTGAAGTTCATAACACCAATAGTGGATTATGTAACCTTTAAATGTGTTTTATTTGGAGCAAAATTGACTTTCAAGTGAATACTTTCTGATGGGTAGCCTGTGATCCTTTTTCCCACTATAGTTTGAGCAAATTCCAAAACGATGACACCCTAATCATAAGTGCAGAGCTAAAACAAAACAGAGAAATATGGATGAAAGGAGTCCATGCTATTGAAGAAAGCATAAGCTAGGCACCGGATAGGATAATTTTAACAGTGTCTAACAAATGACCACAAAGTAGGTTAATGGCACTAAGAGTTACATCTAAAGCAAACACCGTGGGACTTAAAAATGCATAATAAATGGCTGACTATAATTAAAGGAGGTAAATAGTAGACTCTATTCCAAAAGGAGTAAATTGGAATCTACATACAAGGTAATCATGAACTTTTGCAATTCTTATATAAGATAATATAATGTTACTAATGTCCAACAAATGACCACAAAAATAAGGCAATGGGAATGAAGAGTACAACCAACATGAATACAATGTGGGAGTGCTAGTGCAACTCCTAGAAAGTGTCAAAAATAATACAAAGCAAGAAAACAACATAAGTATAACATAAGAACATATGTATAGTAGAAGAAATACATGTGGGAACCAAGCAAGAGATCAACCTTCAGATATCTATATGAATTTTGAAATGATGCAACCTTTACACCTAAGCTTATTATTTTTTAAAATGATATCATGTGCAACATGGTATTTCCACAAGTCTCGATCTAAGTAGAGATTGTTGAGATCAAATGACCAAATTGATTTGCCAATATTTTCTCAGTCTACTGCTTGGAACCAATGGCCATGGATTGTTCCAGGATAACCTAAATATGTTCCTTAAACCAATACTAAAGCCTCTAATGGTTTCTGAATTATCTGTAAACCCTGGTTGGAAAACCCTAATTGGAAGAATGGTGGCATGGTAACCTAATACAGTACATTATATGATGACATGAGCAGAACAAGGTATTTAAAAAAAAAACGTTTTCTAAATACACAATCATGAACACTCCTTGCAAGTGATACGTACCAATTGTACAAACATGTTCTCATGGAAACTTACACCACTAACCATTCCTTTATCTACAGTGCTATCATTTATATACCAAGAACAAAACCATAAAAAACATAAGATGCAATTTAATAAGTAAAAACAACCACAATTACCTTTTTATTAACTCCATAAATTATGGTTGTAATTCCTCATCCCTCAATCTTTGGATTATCCTTGAAACTGAGTCAACTGTTTCAATGGAAATCATGACTCTTGAGTCTTGAGTGAAGATATTTTATTGTATCCCTTGTCTTATCCATCACTTCAAAACATTCTACTTGGATTCCTGGTGGCTTAGTTGAAGACACTTATTTTCATACACTCTTCTTACAGCATCTCTTGCCTGAAAAATCAAGTGTTAACAAACATGACAGTAGAATGGGGAAAGTGTGCATCATCTATGCTGAGAGAGAAATTTAAGCATCTACACTAGCATGCTTAAGACCTTCACAAAGGATGTACACAAAAAAATATTTGCACTCATAAACACCAAATATTACAAGACTGGTGTAGAAATCTTATTAGAGAAAACAAAAAGTTACGAGATAAAGGCATGTTTCATAATACCCAAAAGCTTACAAGATGCATGAGTCTTTTCCCTTCTACAGAGCTGATCCATCATAGTTTATGCATGAGCTAGCATTACAATATTTCCAAAATTATTCCCTCTAAGCAGATAAAAGGCTTTCACTTAAAGTATTCAAACACCATACTAGACAATTCCATTAAGGAAGGCATTGAAATATCATGTGCAAGTCCATCAATCATGTTCAAGGTTGTAAATATGTTTGATATGGTAATATTAGCTATTAATTTTATTTTCTTATCATTTATGTTGGGTCATTGTAGTGACCAGTGTTGGATCAGTTGATGAGAAGCTATAGGAGGCCTTAGGAGCTGTTTGGAGGAGCCTAATAAGGATTGTTAGGAAGCCCTAACCAGGCAGCTAAGGTGACAACAGGCACATCAATCCAGAAGTGAAGAAAGGTAGGTTTTGTGGTGTTTTGAAGGATCAGTTTGGATCAGTCTACATTGTTGATTGTTGGGAGCCATTTGTTGGAGTTTCCTTGGGCATGAAGGAACTCCAACTAGGAGAAGATCCCGCTATGGAGTGATGTAGGTGTCCTAGTGTGGACAAAGTTGTTGCAGCCTGTGGAAGCCGAGGAGGTAGGGTTGACATGGCATGTTAGAAGCCCTAACTAGTGGGCAGTTTCCACAGTGAAAATTGGCTCCTACATTTGTGCAATAGCTCGTCTATTACAGAGCAAAGGGCAGATTGGTGAAGTCTATTGTAAGCCATGTGTAAGGGTATCCTAGGTGTAAGGATGCCCTAACTAGGTTCAGATGCTACAACGTGGGCTTGGTCACTCATGGACTATTGGAGGGCAACATGAGAGTGGACCAAGTGTGAACGTGGATTGGGCATTTAGGGTCTGTTGGAGGACAGCGTGATAGTGTCCATGTTGGAACCCAGTGTGCAACACCTTGATGGACAAAAGTAGTTGATAGAGAGGTAGTTGTTGAAGCTCAAGGTTCTAATCAACCAAGAGCAGTTTGTGGAGCCCGAGACTTGTGTGTGGAGAAGTACTTCTACAACAGATGATCGGCAGTTTTCCTAGGCCGTGTTCATTGTGGGAGATGGACATCTTGCAGCAATGGGTGGAAGCCCTTCGTGCCCTATGTTGGTCTTCATCAGACAGCGCAGGAAGACCATAGTGGGTTGAAGTCCCTGAGTAGTTGAGGAGAAACCATGGGAAAATTGAGATTTGTTCACAACTGGAGTTGTGAACGACTCAATAGGAGTCTCGATGTGTTATGCCCTTGATGGACTAAGGCAAAACTAGTGAGTATATTGACAGATGACCTTCAGTAGCCAGATGGAATTGGAGCATTGATAGAGGCAAGAGTTGCAGATCGGGAGCTGAAGGACCAGGCAAGTATAAGGTACGACCGAGAGGAGCCGTGAGAGCATCTACAACCAGATGGCCAGAGTATCTTATTTTGTATCTTATACTAGTGGATTTATGAGGGTCATTATCCCAGGTACGGGAGCCATAGATTGTTGTATTATATGTTGTTTAATATAATGAAGTTGGGTTGAAAATTTGTAAAAAATTGTATATATTTTGTGCATATGTTATCTACTATTGTTTATATTCTGCTGTGTGAATTAGTTATGTTTAGACTCTTGGTTTGGTAGCATCAGAGATTTTTAAGACTCTATCCTATACCCAAGGTCGTGGAAAATCAACAAATTCAATAGTTTTTGGCCAAAACCGATGGATCTCTTTCATTGGATCTTCACAAATTGGACAATAAATTGTGAGATCCACCTCTGCTCTAAAGGATTCTTCATAGTAAATTTTTCATCATCAAAGGAATGAGAATATATTTTGCAAGAAGGCCCATGGTTTTGGGGATCTACAAGACTTTTTGTTACCCCATGGTTTCCAGATTTTGATGCAAACGCAATGGTAGTCTCAAGAATGCCGGTGTAGGTCAAGTTGCATAATATTCCCCTACACTTCTGGCATCATAAGTATTGGAAGGCATTGGGAACCTCTTAGGGTGATACATAAAGACAGATACACAAAGACTTAAAGAGGGGATCTACACTTTTGCTAGAATTTGTGTGGAGGTGGACCTTAGCAAAGGACTGCCAGATCACATCCTTTTGACACACAACAAGCAATGTCGGACATAGTTCCTTGATTTTGAGAACACGACCTTCAAATTTTGAATATGTCAACAGATGGGTCATCTTCAAAATACATTTCTTGATGCCAAGAAAGAGCCACGAAGGAAGAATAAACCCAGAAAACAACCCAAAGGATAGCAATTTCTACTGCATTTGCCTGAGGAAGAAGAGGAGGAAGAAGAAACGGACCCCTTTACCAATGAAGAAGTGCAGAATCCACAAGAAAGTGTAGAAAAGGAGGAATCAAATCATGAAGCGGCAGAATACCCACACCCAACAGTGCAGCCAAAGAGGATTCCAAAATAAAAGGAGCTAGGGGGTATCAAACGTCACCATGCATCTAAAAGCTCGGACTCGTATAAGGAAAATCAAAGAAAATATGTAGAGAACCAGCTGGCACTTGTATCAACCACCCCATCTCAAGGAGAATGGTAGAAAGTAGAAAAGAAGAAATGGAGAAAAGGGTAGCCTGTTTCTCTTCATATTAAAGTAGTTTATTTATTGGCTCTATGATCACCAGTTTTGACTGGCTTGATGGAATGCTTTGCAAGCATCTACAACATGTAATTTTGTTTTCATTAATAAAATTACGATTTTTCTTGGGGAAAAAAATGCATGCCAAGACTTGCATACTAGACAGAAGGTAAAATGCATAGCTTGTCAGTCCTAGGAGAAAGGGTTACAACATGATTCACTTTACTATCATTTTTTGTTGTGCATACTGCACCAAATTGTTCAGCCATATGCCACAAGGGGTGAAGATGCAGCTACACTTCTCGAATTGGACAAACCCTATTGAAAACCACTTTACAATTTTTGAAAACTTTTTGTTGTTCAACTGCAAGAAATCCCAGACATCCACTTCATGCAACTGTTTGTTTGAGAAAAAATTATGGTTAATTTTCTCAATCACCTATGTTTGAATTAAAGGGTATATGTATTATAAAAGCAACCATACAGTGAAAACTCAGGAAATTTCTCTAAATTTTGAGGTGTCACAAACACACTGTGTGTTAGAGATTATTTTTTAGCATCTCACTGCTAAAGAAGATGCCAGTGTTTCATCCTCTAGCTTCTCATCAACATCTACTTCTAACAGTGACAACCCTAGAAATCCAAATTGGCACCTACTATAGGGAGAACACATGTATTTATACATGGTAGTATTTCAGTTTTAGGAACAATAACATATATCTTTAACCACCACTTTTGAAAGACAAAAATTAACAATTGTAAGGTTTTGATTGGACACTAAAAAAGAATTTAAATGAACTTACCTTTCGACCACAATTAAATTATATCTATGATCAGGTCAAACCCTTGCAGAATCATCAATAATTACTACTACGGATTCCATTCCAAAAACACCATCTAGATATTTACTTTTAGGTGGCCTATCATCTCCATCTAGATCAGCCTCATCACCATTCAAAATAACACATTCTACAAATAAAGTTCATGTGGGATCAAGTACTTTGGCCATCTTTGTGGCATAAACTTTGTTGCATATTGTATAAACATGTAGTTCATACAACTTTCTTTCCTACAACATAAAATATCAAAGAATGAAATAATAGATTCATCTATTATCATACACAAGTTGTCAATACCACATTGTAAATCGAATGTTTCCTATAAGAACTACAGTTTGCAAGGATATTAATAGTTCAACCCAAATATTAAGAAAAGAGGACTACATTGTTTTTTGCTGCGCGTTTCTGAGCTACGTTGCTAGGTCAAGTTACTGAGCAGCGTGGCTGCCCCCTACGGCGGCCTGCCTAAGGCCCGATCCCATGGAGATGCAGGGCTCTCCCAAGGAGCCCCCACTACCACCTTCTTCCCCTGTTATTGATGCATTTAATCAGCTTCTGGCTGGTTTGCCTTGAAGAAAAAAAGTGAAGCAACTAAATTCGTTAAGAAGCTCAAAGATATCCCAGAGATCTCTTTGCCTCCAGAGACCCCCATCCAAGTAGCTTTGTCTCTGGCTGATCATGGTTTCATTGGCCAATTCACGGGGCCTTGGCCTTCTATGAAAACTACTGAGAAATGGGTCAACAGGAACTGGGCTCCTCTGATCAAGCAAAGTGTTACATCTTACTTTCTCGGGCGAGGGTTCTTCCTCTTCGAATTCTCTTCCAAAGAAGAAAAAGATTTGATCTTCCAAAATGGGCCATATTTCATGGGCCCTCAGGGCCTCTATCTGAACAAATGGACTCCAAATTTTGATCCAGCAGTCGATGTTCCCAAGGCTGTCCCGGTGTGGGTTCGGCTCCCGAATCTCCCAGTTCATTGCTGGAACTGGGACTCCTTGAAACACATCGGCAATTCTCTTGGGAAATTCATAGATCAGGCAAACAACAAGGACCAGTATGACTGCGCTAGAATCTGCGTAGAGGTAGATCTAGAGGTGGGCCTCCCAGAGGAAATCAAAATCAATGTCGACAGCTGGTCTCATCTGCAGATCTTGGATTATGAGCAGCTGCCATTCAAATGCAGTAAATGCCATGTTCATGGACACTTTGCTAGAAACTGTCCATCCAACGCAGAGCCAGAGAAAGGAAATGAAGAGGGTTGGAATCAAGTCATGGAATACAAAGATCAATCACAAAGGTCAAAAACCGGGAGGACCCAATGGAAAAGGCCCTCTTCAGGCCAATGCTTAGTGCCCCCCTCCCAAAAAGGCACAAGAAAATAAGTTCGATCCTCTAAGCCAGCAAACAGAAGAAATTCAGGAGATCGAGACCCAAAATCCAGTCTCTCCAAGCAAAGGCACTCCCTCAACCTCCCCTAAAGGAACAAGTGCTGAAGATCCCAAAGGCATGACTATAGAAGATGAGGAAGAAGAACAGGAAACAGATGAGTCAGAGGAGGAAGGAGAAATAGGAGAGTCTCAAACCTCGATAAGGAGATCCACAAGAGGTTGCAAAACAGATAGGGAAAAAAGAGAGCAAGAGACTTACAAAGACAAGCTACAGGGCAGCCAGACAACTCTGGAAAAACTACTAGCCTCAAAGCCTAGGATGACGAAAAATCAGCCTCAAGGCTCAAAGGGAGCCCATCAGAAACATAAATAATGAAGGTCATCTCTTGGAACTGTAGAGGTATGGGGAGCAAAGTTAAGGAAGAATCCATTAGAAGCTTAATAAGAACAAAATCTCCAGACATACTTCTCGTCTAGGAGACCAAGCCGGAAGACGCAGTCTTCCTGCATGCAAGTAAGAAACTTTGGATCAAAAGCGAAGAAAGAGCAATCTCTGCCCGGGGAGCCTTGGGAGGGCTTGGCACTCTATGGATTGCCAACAAATTTGCAGTCATCTATGAGGCTAGCAACACTCATTGGTTGTTGCTTAAAATGCAGAATCTGGACACCAAAGAAATTTTTTTCCTTTTCAATGTTTACTCTCCAGTCAATGTTGGGGAAAAAAAGGACTGTTGGGATTATATAAGGCAGCAAGCAGGCTTGGCAAACCTGGAAAATATAATTATTGCTAGAGATCTCAACCTCACTCTTCACTCGTCTGAAAAAAGAGGAGGCACCGTAGTCCGAGCTCTGGCAAGGGAATGGGCGGAGGATCTTATGCAGGAATGGGAGTTGTTGGATATCAAACCTTCCTCCGGTAAGTACTCTTGGTCTAACAAAAGAGCTGGTCTAGGTCACATTGCTGCCAGATTAGATATATTTTTCATCCAAAGCTCCTTTCTGTTACTAGGATTAGAACCTAGAATGCATATTCTCACAAACAACATCTCAGACCATAAGCCCATAAAGCTAGAACTCCTGTCCCATCAAGATCTGGGCCCTATTCCTTTCAGATTTAGTCCCCTCTAGGTCAAGGAGCCAAATTTCATGCAATTAGTCAAGGACTGTTGGAGACAACCAGTCAAAGGATCTCCTTTCTTTGTCTGGGAGGAAAAGCTTAGAAGGGTGAAAGGAGCTCTAAAACGATGGGCCAAAACCCTATCCAATCCTGCTT
Source organism: Pinus albicaulis (assembly GCA_034641835.2). Taxonomy (NCBI): domain Eukaryota; kingdom Viridiplantae; phylum Streptophyta; class Pinopsida; order Pinales; family Pinaceae; genus Pinus; species Pinus albicaulis. The sequence continues at coordinate 1,174,551,162 of CM076574.1, read as the reverse complement.
CAGAAAGGAAAACCATCAAAGCTTCTCTAGCCTCTCATCAACTTCAAATGGAGAACGCTATAGTCACAGAGGAGCTACTAGATCAAGAGGCTCAGCTGCAGCAGAGTCTTTATAAGTCCTGTTTAGCCGAAGAAGAATATTGGAGATTAAAATCTCGAAATTTCTGGCTCAAAGCAGGGGACAGGAATTCTTCTTTCTTCCATAAATAAGCCCAGGCCAGGAAATGCTTCAACACGATATCTGAGATCAAGGAGGATAACGTTACCCACAAGCAATTTGAGGACATCAAGAAAGCAACCTTTTCTCATTTTCAAAACTTGTATAGTGAGGACACGGATCCGGACCAATATTCAAATATGTTAGACATTGTTCCATCTTTAATCTCTCCTCGTATGAATGAGATCCTTGAGGCCAAAGTTTCCAAAAAAGAAGTTAAAAATTCCCTTTTTCCATGAATCCGGATAAGGCCCCTGGACCGGATGGCTTTACTGCCAGGTTCCTACAAGTTTTTTGGCTGATAGTTGAAAATGACCTATTCAAAATGGTCCAAAAATCTCAAGATAGTCAGAAAATCGGAGGCAACACAAACTTAGCTTTCTTAGCCCTCATCCCCAAGGAGAAAGGTGCCAACAATTTGAACAGATTCCGTCTAATCTCCTTATGAAATACAGGGTATAAGCTAATCACCAAAGTAATTGCAAATAGACTGAATCTCATCCTTCCCAAAATCATTCCGGAGAACCAAGGAGGCTTCATCCAAGGCAGGCAGATCGTGGACAACTTCACCCTTGTACAAGAGGCAATTCACTCAAGTCTGCATCGAAATGAACAAGGTATGGTTATCAAAATTGAATTAGCAAATGATTTTGATCGAGTAAATCATAGCTTTCTGTTAAAATTCATGAGCAAGTTTGTTTTTGGAGTAAACTTCATTAAATGGACCCGGGCATGCATCTCGGAGCCATGGATTGCACCTCTAGTAAATGGCAGAGCCACTGAATTTTTTAAAGATTCGAGAGGGCTTAGGCAGGGGTGCCCACTCTCCCCTCTGCTCTTTGTCATCCAAGCCTCTGTCCTCAATTTTCTTTTAGACAAAAAGATGCAAGATCAAGATATTAATGCACTGTGTATAGCAAGAGGGGTCAAAAACATAAATCACGCCCTATTTGCGGATGACACCCTGTTATTGGGAGCTGCTACTCTTTCCTCAGCCATCAAATTTAAAGCAGTTCTGGATGAATTCCGTGAGGCCTCAGGCAGCATCTTAAACAAGAAAAAATGTCACATCTACAGTTGGAACACATCACCCAGATTTCTCTCTGCTATTTCTAGATTTTTGGGCTTTGCAGCCTCCTCTTCTTGGACCTCTTTCAAATACTTGGGCCTCCCTGTTTATCATAAAAGATCTGTAAGTAAGGACTGGCTTCCACAACTTGAAAAATTCAAGACCAGGATCCAAGCCTGGGGATACTCCTAGCTCAACATGGCTGGTAAATCTGTCTAAATAAAATCTGTGCTCACTAGTCTCCCTCTATTTCAATTTGTTGTGCTTCTCGCTCTGGCAAGCATCTTAAAAAAAATGGAGGAGTACATTTGAAGGTTCTTTTGGAAGGGAGGCAATCAGAATGAAAACAAACTTCCCCTTGTGAGTTGGGAAACCATCTCCAAGCCATTGTGGGAGGGTGGTTTGAATTTCAAAAACCTCTGTCAGCAAAATATAGCTATGGGAGCGAAGATAATTTGGAAGATCATTGCGCCCAAGCCAGGCTGGGCTCAATTGGCTCTCTGGAAAAAATATTTCAGAGGTCCTCGTTCTAGCTATTTGGACAACTTGATCCATCTGCCTAACTCGTCTTTCCTCAAACTGTATGCTAAAGCTGCTCCTCTAGTCAATGCGCACTCCTTTTGGATTCCAGGAAACGATAAAAAGATAAACATATGGACAGATAAAATTATGAATATGGATCCCATTGAAGACAGAGCCCCCATTAGAGTGTTGCGCTACTGGATGGAAGGAGAGGAGCTGCGCTCGTTGTGGGATATCTCGCTGTGGAGCGATTTTGATTGGGCAGGCTGGAAATGTATTGCCGTGCCGGCTCACCTGCATAACGAATGGACCACGCTGCTTGATCTCCTTCATGGTTTGGCACCTTCGCACTTAAGGAAAAGAGATTCAAGAGGTTGGGGGCCGAATACCAGAGGGTACACTGTCTCCATGGGATATGCTAAGCTGAGAGAGAGACCTTTCGTTCCCCCTGACCCAGCACCTTGGCATGGTGTCTGGCGTTTTCCTTCGTGGCCCAAAGTACACTTCTTTGCTTGGCTTCTATGTCATGGCAAAATAATCACATATGACATCCTGTAGAAGAAAGGGTTCCACGGCCCCTCCAAAGGTTCGCTGTGTAATGAAAATGCAGAGAGTGCTGTCCACTTAATGCTTGAATGCAGATTCTCTATGCAGATTTGGTCCACCTTCATTCACAATCTGGATTCCAGCATTTCGCGATCTTGCTCCACTGTTGATCTATTTTCTAAATGGGTGAACAGGTATCCTGGTCCTCCACCTAAAAACCAAATAATCAAAGCTGCATGGTCTGTCCTCCCAAAGGTAATTTGCTGGTAGATCTGGCTTGAACGAAATAGAAGAATCTTCATAAATATTGAACAGAATCACAAGGCATTAGAAATCAAGATTAAATGTCACCTAAAAGAGTGCTTGATTGATATACGAGATGATTCTAATCTCAGCCAACAGGACATTGCTTGGGGTTCTTTTCTTGATTTGCAATTTCAAACAACAGTTAGGAACATCCCTCTTCCCAAATACTGGCAAATAAGAAAATCTGAAACAGACTTTCAAGACTGGCTTACATCACATTCAAGACACTCCCTCTTTTTTGATGGGGCAGCAAAGGGCAATCTGGGCAAAGCTGGTGCAGGAGGCGTTGTTGTAAACCCAGTTGGGGAAAAAATTCATTCTTTTGCTTGGGGGCTAGGTCATTCAACCAGCATTCAAGCTGAGGCTTTGGCTCTCTTTCAAGGTCTCAAGCTTTTCGAAGATTTAAACATAAGTGAAGCAAATGTTATTGGTGATTCCCAGATCATCATAAATGCAATGGTCTCCAACTCTCCAGCTTTGGACCTTAAACTTGCAAGGCTGATAGCCAGAATTAAGTGCTTGGAAAACAATTTTCAAAAGTTGAATTACTATCATGTGCTAAGAACTCATAATAAAGAGGCGGACTTGGAAGCCAACAAAGATGCCCTCCTCTCTGCTGGGGTCAAGATGAAAGACGAAGAAGAATCATGGGAATCCATTCCATAAGCTGAATTTTTGTCATGTATTACTGCTTACTCTTAAATCAATTTGTATGTATCTTCAAGTTGGGGAAAATCTCTGAAATTGAATCTATAGTTACCTCATCAAGGAGGAAGTATCCAAGCTTTAGCTGCATTCTCAACCTTAGCGGTGAGGTGCAGCATGATTTAGACATCCTCAATGTAACCAGATTTTCGGCATTCAGGCCAAGTTTAATATAATACTCCATAACCGTTACTGTAAAAAAAAAATAGTTCAACCCAAATTATACTAACCTTGTCCAAATAATTTCAGATGCTAGGCCACAATTTAGTCCACATTCCTATATAAGGAAAGTGAAAAATCTGATGTTGAGGTTTCTCTTGGTCTTGCTCCTGCTTCCTTAGCATTTCCTTGTGCACATGATCTATTTCAATAAATTGTTGGAAAAAAATAATCATGAATTAGAAACATTTATATACTCACATTAACTTGAATCAGTTTATTTACTTCATATCCCTCTTTGCCTAGGAATTACCAAAATTATAACAATATGGTTTATATTTTTATGACACCTTAGTTGAATTTAGAAGTGTGTAATCATGGTCCAAAACAAGGAAAAGTTTCTTAGTGCTAAGCATCCTATTTTTTTCGTCAATCTTTGTGCTCATGGTCCAAAACAAGGAAAAGTATTGGGCAGTGTGTGCTAGGTACTCCATCTTGCCACTAATTTATCCATTATCTGGTGCTCTGCAATCTTCTATAACAGCTGGGGCCTCACTAGGAATGCGCATGTACGGTTTGATGTGTTATAAAGAAACAATGTAGTTTGCAAGTGTAAATTTGTTATGTATACTTTCAACAAACGATCTATTCAATTATAGACCATAAGAGAAGGTCATCCCAATGAAACTTGCACCAGTTCAAATTTTTAGAAATGATAATCTTATACATAAAAACATTCAACAATAGTAGAAATCACCAACAGTTGACATTTAATTTCATTGTTCATACCAAGATTGAAGCTGCCCAGTGGGAGTAGAACCATAACAAGAGCAGAGGAGGAAAGAAGAGTTGCATTCAACACCTCTAGACGCTGAATCAACCATTCAATGGCTCAGAAACTGTAGAAAAAGGGGCTCAAAATTTTGTCAATAATGTCTATGTTCTTCTTCAATAACTGATCCTCAACCCTGAAAGCCCTAATGGTCATTCCTCTTACTATGGACTCGCCGGAATGATTTTCAATGGGTGATTTCATTGTACCATTTAGTCTCATCAGTTCTTTAGCAAAAGAAAAATAGTCTTCTCAAATACCACTATGTTGTCTCCTGAACTGTGCATCGTAGGCATGCCATTGCCCTCATTCTTCCCACCACTCTCCATAGAGGTAGTGGGTTGAACCTTCTTCAAACTTTTGAATGTGAGTGCGGCTTCATAAGGCACGAAGTAGGGCACGCGTTCATCCGTTCTTTCGCAGAAGCAAAATAGTCTTCTCAAATACCAGTGCATCGTCTCCTGAATTGTGCATCGTCGGCATGCCATTGCCCTCATTCTTCCCGCCACTCTCCATAGAGATAGTGGGTTGAACCTTCCTCAAATTTTTGAATGTGATTGCAGCTTCATAAGGCACAAATTAGGGCGCTAGTTTTGAAAGCTACTAGACTCTCTGTGTGATGGTGCGATTACGGCTTCATAAGGCACAAATTAGGGCACCAGTTCTGAACTCACTGTGTGATGCTGTGATTGCTACTTAAGGCGGGAATTGAGGCTTCAATTTTGAAAGCTATGGTGTGATTTCTGCTTAAGGCGGGAATTGAGGCTCCAATTTTGAAAGCTATTAAATTCTCTAGTGGCTTTGAAAAATAATGTTGATGGTCTTTATTTGTCCTATTTTCAAAAATGTTTATCATTTATTGTTTTCTGGAACAAAATTTGAATGCGTATTTTAATTTTGAGTGATGTGGAAAATTAAATTTTATATGTGTAAAGAGAGACAATCAATTTAGATATATAAGGAAGGGTAAAATATAATGGGTTTTTCAAAGAATTTTGTGGAGAAATTTTGATAAGAGGGGTAATAAATTAGGGTAAAAAGGATTATTAAGGGAAAAATATTAATAGGTTGGTTGGTTTAATTTGTTTATTATTAATGTTATAATATTTTTTAATTTTTTTAATTTTTCTACCTAGGTTCAAATTCCTGATAAGACATTTTTCCTATCTTTATAACACTTGAAAGGTAGAAGTCTCCAAGGAGTAGGACCACCTCGCAAGTTTATGTCCAAACGTCTTGACCATTCTTACTAAATCAAAAGTTATTAATATATAATATCAACATATTGGATATACTTTTGGGTTATATTGGCAATCATTCCATTTCATCTCAACTGTACCTCAAACCACTTTGACTAATTACCATTGTTTGGTTTCTCTATAAAATTTCCCTAGAAGTGAAAAAGAACATAACTTTCGATCTAGAATGGTAGTTTCCCCAAGCAGTGTGACCACCCCACAAGTGTATTTAGAGATGTCTCGACCCTCGTTGAATTGTATTTTATTATTATGGACTTGCAACATATTGAATATACTCTTGGGTTACAATGGAAATAATTTTAGTTCATCTTAAGTGTAGCTCAAGTCACTCTAATGAGTTGTTGATCTCAAGTTTCTCCATAAAGTTTTCCTTGAAATAAAAAAGAGCATGTCTTTCAATCTTTAATTGGATGAAATACATATCCTCCTTGTGAAGATTTTCTTAACTTCATAATTAAGTAAGGGTTGATAAGTATCTTCTTGGTTTCAATGGCTTCATCAAAGAATTAACATTTTATTCATCAACTCTTGACTATGAGAGGATGAATTCTAGTGTGAATTATCACGTGTGTGGTAATGTTCTTTTTTCAATTGTAGTTTTAACCTCCATGATTAATTTGGTTTAAGTCCTCTAGGAATTCATCAATCACCTAGCTGATGCCACGTGCACCAGTGGAAAATGATGAAATTAGTGACTAGGTGACTAAAACATTTAGTCACCGCAATTATTTCAAGTGAATTACTACCAAATTTGAACAATTTTAAGTGACCAAACTAAAAATGACTAACTTAAATGAATAATTAGTCATTTAAGTTAGTCGCTTTTAGTTTTCGCTTTTAGTTTAGTCACTTATTATCTAGTCATATATTTTATCCCTAGACTAAATTAGTCATTTTTAGTTCGGTCACTTAAAATTGCTCAAATTTAGTAGTAATTCACTTGAAATAATTGCGGTGACTAACTTTTTTAGTCACCTAGTCACTAATTTCATCATTTTTTACTAGTGGACCTATCATTTGGTAATTGGAGCCGACTTCTTCACTATGAATTAGGCTGACTTGAGAGAGGTTTATTCCAACATTGATGTAGGTTGTAGAGCTTGTCTTCCAACGTTGTTTGAGAAATATTAGGTGCCCTTCTTACACAAGGTCTTGGAGCATAAATTCCTAGATTAGATCCTTCATGAATATGACACATAATTATGTTTTATACCTAGAAGACAAAAACCTAATAGACATCAATAAGAATTCTATCTACATAATAAAATCTTGCTCATGAAACCCATGAAGCAAGTACAAGAAAATACATTTTATTATCTTTGTCTTCTTCTTTATATAAGTACATAATTACATAGTCAACATGAAAACAGACCTAGTGACACTTTTCAACACTGCCTCTTAACTAGGGAGGTTTTCATATAGGTACATGGTCACTTTCAAACCAAAGAATCTCATAAGAAGAATCATATTGGTAATCGCATCTGTATAGAATCATATCAACCAACATTGTCCTAGTGCAAGGCCTTGACTAACAGCCCCATCTCTCAACGAGACAATGGGCTATAATGATGGCGAGACACATTCCTAATAGACACCATAGTCATTGTCTCTCCAAGGTACATACTCCACCTAGGTGTTCCCAAAGTATGACCTTCTTGGAATATTATTCTCTTGGGTAACGAGCCCTAAAAAAATATCAGTCCTCGACTACTCTTACCTTGAATTCCCTATCTCATTCTCTGCAAAGAGTATTTAATGCCAGATGATTACCAAATCCTCCATTCTGTCTTCCAGGTGAAGACCAGAGTTTTGTGTCTATCCATTCTCTCTACATGGCCTTCACTAAGACTTACGGTTGTTCGTTCTCATCTAGTGCATGACGCATGTATTATAGAATCACATATGTCACTCCCTCTTAGCACATAAAGGGCATACTCTAAGTTTCTTCCAAGTAACAAACTTACCACCAGCCTCCCTCTTAACCAGGGTCCTATAGCAACACTCCAAATTCTCATGAATAATTCCTCCCCTCGATGTCATGGATTTCAATATTGAGGAATCTTCAACCTTTGGCTTCATAGGGCACAGATCATCCATCACTTTCAGTCACGAGTCATGTCCATTATCAGAAAGTGATTCATTAGTATTTATATCTGTTCTACCATTATGCCATGTTACTTTCCTTTGAATCATCTCCAAGGATCATACATCATTTCTCATGATTAGCATCCCTGCACAAATTCATCTAGATAAACATATACATATGAAATTTTAAAACAAAAGTTACCTTAGTGATGATATTTCACCATGACATCTTCCTGTAGGCATCAAAATCCTTTATTCAGATTGACACATCTCCTAATGATATGTTTTTCAAGGGTCTTCTTCTTTACCAAACTTCTATCAGAGTCTACATATCCTCTAGGATATCTCCTAGTCACATCTTCTTGGCTTTCGGATGATAATTGCCTCTTGACATGGTTGTATTTCATGATCTCTTTCTTTCTGCACATTCTTCATTCCCAGGAACTTACACATTTTCCACTTCCTCATTCATATACAACCACCTCATATTTCATGAGGATATATATAATGTTGATTTCACTTGTTAGTGCACTGATAGATCCTCCTTCATAGATCATACTTCTAAATATACAAGTCTATTACCTGCAACCATATGACATGACTTCACAATATCTAGTGTCATCATATAAATATATACATACCTCATACCTTTTTCATTTAAGTCATCCTTCAGCAGTTTTACTAGAATGAAGAGCTTCATTCCCTTGGCCTTCTCCATCAATATATCATCACATCCAAGAATTTTGTTTTTCATGATGACCCTTGATCTTGATGAATGACTTCCATCAATATAGTTATCAAAGAGGTTTCCAGGAGTTGTTTTACCAAGAATTCCTACCATGATTTGATCAGGATGCTACAATGCTTCCTATCATACAAACAACATAAATCAATTAAAGGAGAAGATGATCTTAATCATATTGGAGATCCCTCACTTATTCTTTCTTAGATTTCTTTGCATCGGGTTCTTCTCTCATTTCTGAGACATGGGCTTCTTCCTTCTTTCTCTTGTCATTTTCAAATTTAGGAAAATCTATTTTATAATTCCCAAGTTCATCACATCCAAGGCATCATGATTTTTCAATACTATTTTGAGGACCAAACTTACCGAATCTTCCTTTCTTCCTTGATGTGCCTGCAGAGGCTTGATTCCCTTCACTTGATCCTGTAACACCTTTGGCTTTCAATATTGTTTCCTCTATTTTACATAGAGACCTTAAATCATGAAATGGTGTGGCTTCTTTCTTCCTGTATAATCCTAAAGTGAAGTTTTCCCCATTCTTCTGGTAGAGCATTCAAAAATATTGTAGTCATATCAGAGTCAGACATTACTTCTCCTAGTTCCTGAAGTTGATCAGAGAGATTGCTTCTCCTACAATACTCATAGAGAATAGCTGCACCAATTTCTCATATATTCCTTTTGATGATTCTAGATTTGATGTATCATAGATGAGAGAGTATTTTATGGATTTTGTAAGAATCCTTTGGGCTCCTATATCTCCCTTCATGTATTTGGCATGAATTCATTGTCCTTTTCTTCCATGCAGGAAAGTTTGAAACCCTAACCAGTTTCTTTCTTTCTTTGCAAAGAAGACATTTTGATAGATTTAGATAAAGTCATAGATACTTACTTGAGAGAGTGACTTTCTCCTTCAGAAGTTTCCTTGATGATGTTTGAAGATGAATTCAAGAGTTTCTTCTAAGATAGAAATATTCAATGTAGATGTTCTTGAATCCTTAATGATAAAGGATATCTTCAGAAATTGAAGTCCTCCTTCTAACAAATGTCTTGAATGTGAATCTTTGATGGAAAAATATTACTTTCTTGATTGATTTGATCCTTTAAATGAGATAGGAGATATTTCTTGAAGTAGCTAGAGAGTCTTCCTTGCAAAATTATTTGAATTTTCAACCCAAAATTTGATCTTCGCTTCCTGGACTGTCTCCTTTTTCAAGAAACCCTTGAGTTTAGCACCTTATCTCTGAAACCATGTTGAGAATTTGGAGGGCTGGAGACTAATTCAAATGCTCTTCTAGATAATTACTTGTGAGCTTACTGATGTATCATATTAGTTATCTTATTTAGTTTTTCATCAAGTCAATTATCAAAATACACAAGACATAAAATTAGGCTCCTAGAGCCAGGGAAAAACCTCTCCCTCTTGGAGAGGAAAACCCGTAACAAATTCTTCTTATATATCTTCAAATGACAAGTACCATGACCAAGAATCAAACCCTTGACCTAGAAATGCTTCCAAGACATTGTCACCACCTCTTCAAACTTGATTCTTCTCTTTTTCACCAATATGTACTGGTTTGCACTGATACTAGAGAACTCGGTCTCTAAGCTTTTACTTCTTGTTGCTTAGTCAACCATTAGAGACTGAATCATATGAAATTTGCATAAACTTGCTACTTTATTCCTTGAGCTGTGGTTAGGAAGGTAAATCACAGATTTATCTTCCTCACCTTTCACACATTTAAGACTGCTTTCTTTCTTTATGTCACTGTCTCAACTTCGTGTACTATAGGAGCATATTGATCAACAATATAATCTCAAATCCTTCTTCAAATATATACACACTTGTAATACTAGTGTATTGCCCTTGACTTTGCTTGTAGTTCAGGTTCTCTACTCCAATAGGTGACACATAACATTAGGCAATATTTCTAAGGTATATACGCAACTTCTTCCTGATGTAAGGTCTGACAAACATAAGCTTAGAAATATCTGCAATGTATCCCTGTACTATACTTTAGAAACCCATACTTTTTATACTCTTTAAAATCCACACTTTAGTTTAGAATAGTCCGCATATAGTCACTTTTTACCATAGAGAAATCCACACTCTCGTATGTTCACTAGTCTACATATAATCATAGTTTTTCCATATAAAAAATCCGCATTCTGTTAGGGTCCCGTGATTTGGCTGATTGGCAAGCCAAATGACAGTGTAACATCAAACCAAGCTTTGGAGTCCAAGGACCTAGCCTTCCTGGACTCAGAGAGGGCTCTCTCTATATGTGTAAGGGATATCTATGTGTTTGCTTATCGTGTTCTGATTTTAGGCTAGTTATGGAGTATGTTTTTTGGTTTTGGTTTTTTAAGTTGTGAGGGATGAAACTGATCAAAGATATAAAATAGACAACAAGATGTAGATTAACTGGGCTATGGGGTCAAAAGGTCAAGAAAGCTATTAGATGACGATACAAGGCTGTTGAAGGGTCGATTTGATTCAAGGTAGAAAGGATCTTAGGGCAAAATGGAGTAAATGGACATCAAGTTTGTGAACAACAAAGAGTTTCAAGCATCGCTGGTTCAATAGATAGCATAAACATGGTAAGAAAAACCCTTAATCATGCAAAATGTAACTATAAACTAATCAACACATAGAAACAAACATTCAAGCCATGCATAGAAGTATAAGACCCTCTAACTTTGGGAAATGGCTATCAGACTTTGGGGAAAACACATAAGACGGACTAACAACTCAAAACACTATGCCGGAATGCCTAAACACAATACTTCAAGTTATTGGGCACTTTGAACAACAAGATTTGCATAGTTTTAGGCAAAGGGCTAGATCGGGACTAGGCCTCCTTGGTTCAAACAAAATGATAATCTTAATCAGCCAAAGAGATAGTTTCATGGATGGAAACTATGGACAGTCATAGGTAAGCAGGGCACACCATACATCCTACTCAATATGCATAGAACTATTAATGAAACTAGCAACAATATCCTTAAGTTATTAAAGAGCAGTTAAGAATTCTTTAATGAAACTAAGGAAGAAGAAAACATAAAAGCTATGAAGATTCAGGAATTTTGAGGTGCCTCCATGGGCATATCTCAAACTTAATCTCTACTCATCTATAGCAAGCAAGAAACATGTATCATGAATGAAAACTAGAAGACAACAACAAAGCAAGAAACACTATACCATTCTACCATGTCATGGAATCCATCAACAATCCTTCATCATCCATCCAAGAACATTCAAGAGGCAATCCAAAAGCATAGCACAAGTATTTTCTCCAAAGCTCATATGACCAATATATTTCTTTTCTTCTCAAGTTCAACCTCTGTTTACAATGAAGCCCATGGAATAAATAGGCCAAGAAGGAGGAAAACCAACCAAGGCAACTAGTTAGCCATTGGTTCAAAATAAATATCTAAACTTGTCCTTAAGGCTTTGCAAAGCCCAAGGCACAAAATATCTCATAAAATATCTAAAAATTGCTAAAAAAGGGAATTTAATTGACTTTGCATCATTTTCCAAGTGTAAAAATAGCTAAACGCACATTTGGAAAAAGCAGATTTTTGAGGTTCAAAAATTACAAAAATACTTCAAATTTGTATCAGAAAAAGGTCTCCTGACTTGCCGGAAACATTTGGCAGCCTTCCTGATGTCGAAACGAGGCTCATGATAGCTCGTTGGAAAGCTCTGAGTGTCTACTTTCCAGAACAACTGAAATTTCTCCAATCTGATGCCCAGAAGTCCTCCAAATCTGCACCTGTGTGTAAAAAGCCAGAAAAATTACAGTCTGCTGATAGACCGGGTAGAGTGTGCAAAATGCGAGCCTTTTTCGCTGTTTTGAAGGGGAAAATGATCTCTGAATGCTCTGAAAATCGCTGAGGACATGCTCATGAAATTATGGCATCTGATGGTACCATTCTCCTCCCTTGACGAATCCTCAAAATGAAATGGCGAATTTATGAGTTTTTGACCAAAAACCCAAAAATGCCAAAAAACCAAAAATTGTCAAAATGGGCTCAAAATTGAGGTGCATGACCCTCAAGGGTCCTTGGCAACATGCTCCGAAGCTGAAGCCAAAATGTCTAGTGTAGATATGCCTTTCTTCTCTAGCTGGTGTAGGATGATAATTTTGATCAGAGAATGATGGAAAAGGGAAGCTATTTGCAGAGATGGAGTCTTCTTCTGGACTGTGGATGCCATCTTCTCGATTCTCTTGTATAAAAAGTAAGGGAGATTTAGCTACCTAGTTCTAGTGAAATGCATCAATAGTCGGACATGGTAGGCATAAACTCGAGTAATTCTCCCTTCACAAGTAAAATACTTCATTATGACCTTCATTAGAGGAGCATAGCTGTCAAGAAGATAAGAGAAAGGAAAAATAGTAGTGCAAGTATCTCTATGCTCGGGCTTGATGAAAGGATTGTAGTCATCCAAGTCAAGATGGGTCTGTTTGAACCATTTCTCGCCATGATATGGAATTTTGGTGGCTTTGGACACTGACCTCGGGGAAAACTTGAAATCAAGGTCTGCTACCTGGAAATGCTTGCTTTGGAACCTCAGGGCGCATAGGTGTGTCAAGGGCGAGAAACTTTTGACCTCCTGTACTTTCTGGCAGAAATCTAGACAACCTACCTCATGAAAGTTGAAAAGGATGGATGGATGAGCATTGACCTCCTCTGTAGAGATTGGCTCATATCTTTTATGTAAACCGCTTCTGCTATCTTGCCTGGGCAGCATTTTGAGCTAAATATGCTATTGAAGAACCAAACAACCTCACTGCCTTTTAAGCTAAACCTGTCAATTCACTGTGAGAAACAATGTCTTTGAATGGTAAAATGTTTCCTCATAATACAAAACCCTTGCTCCTTTAAAAAGTGGCCTTCCCACCTTTAATGTGTATCTCAGCCAACAGATCCCTTAACAAGAGACAATACAGTGAAATGAACATAGACTGTTAGGTGAAATTGTTGTGTAAGGTGTCAAAATCGCCGTGCTCTGTGATGTTTGGAGCTTAACAACCTGTCTTGTACCTTTGACCAATGGTGAACTTTCCAATCTTCAGAATCCTGCCCTTGCCTAGTATTCCAATCACTCCACAAAACTCATATCATATGCAGTTAACTTTTAGTGTAGTCACTCAGTCAATGTCACAGTTTATGTAAAAGGTGACAGAGTTTTTTTGAAAAATGCTTCAACAGTTTCAATTAAAGGCCGTAAGAGTTTTCTCTTTTCAAATAATCAAAGCTCCTTATCAATGTAACACCCTTGTCTTTGTAGAAAATTCCTTTGCTCCATATGAATATCAACTTATCAAATAAGCTCGAAGAACAAAAGACAGTAATGTAGAAAACACAGTGAAAAACTGTCTCTTTCTGTGGTTTATAGGAGTAATTTTGCTTTTAGATATTTTGCAGAATAAGCACACCCTTGTTCCTGATTTATGAAAGGTAAACACAGTTTTCAGTTTAAAACTCTCTTCCTGTAGGCACTTTTAATAGTACATCCACCACTCCAGCCCAGTTTTTAGCTCAAGACCTTTTTCCCTGTAGGCGCTTCACCAGCATATTTAGCACTTTACCACAGTTTCAATCCACTGATACTCACACAGTAAAAACACATCTCTGGATATATGGTGACAAAGTTTGAAAAGCTCTGTATGTTGTGATATTTAAAAAATCTATAGCAGGTCAAAAGCTGGGCAGATCACTTTGATCAAAATGCTAACCCCTCAAAACTGGTTTATACACCTCCTAACTATTTATGGCAGACCTTTGGCAGTTTCAAACAAGGCATTTGCTAGATAGCTTAAACCGTGTTTTGTCATGGTAGTGGGGGTGACCTCATGGTTTTCTCTTTTCTAAAAAATACAGCTTGCAACCACAGTTTCCTAGCCTTTATACCACTTCAATATTTTTGAAAAATTCAAGGGCAATTTCAAAAATACCTCTTCAAATCGTGGCATGACCTTTTGGAGGGCTGTGATAGCCTTCAGGAGAAAATTTGAGGCGTATGGAGGTGTCAAATAAGTGCACGGCACTTTGTAGAAGAAGAACGCCGCGCAATAACCCACCGGGTGGCCTGTCGGGTCGAGGTCGGGTCTGGGTAACCGGCCACTACAGGGGCGCCGCGCGCGGCTACAGGAGCGCCGCGCACCCTTGTAGCGTAGTTCAGAAAATTTGCGTAAGAGCGCTGCGCACTCTGCCAGGAGTGCCACGCAGTGTTAAACTGGTTCAAAAACCCTGTAACTTTCTGCAACTTGATTTGGAATTGGTACTTCGCCTTGTTGAATCTCAAAGGAGCGCTTTGCTTGCTTGGGAGGCTTTCGAATGGCTGTGCCAAGGTCTTGTTTAATATGAACCCCCACGGTTAGTTTGTGAATTTGATTTGAGAGGTTTCTTTCAAAAGTTTCTTTTGAAAAGCCTTTGTTTTTAAACCGAAGTTTGGAACCTCCTTTTACAACGGATATCTTTGTTGTGGATATGTGCACAAGGGTAACAGACCATCTATTTGTAAGCGAGACCTCTCTTAACCTTTATGAAAATTTGAAACTTGACTGCTTCTAAGTTAGAAAATAAAAAGGGTCCTTCTTTTCTGATGTTTGTAACTTCAAACTCCTCTCCTACTTATAACATTTGAGTTTCTTATCTGTTGTAATTTGTGTCAGGTGAGCTCTCTTTGACCATGGATAAAAAACTCTGTTGACCACTGTAAGTGCAGACCTTGTTTTACAAAGGGCCAATCAACCCAAACAATACCAAATTATCCCCAAATTCCCAAACTGATCCAGCTTTTGGTTATTGAGGATAT
Source organism: Pinus albicaulis (assembly GCA_034641835.2). Lineage (NCBI taxonomy): Eukaryota > Viridiplantae > Streptophyta > Pinopsida > Pinales > Pinaceae > Pinus > Pinus albicaulis. The sequence goes on along the minus strand of CM076574.1, from coordinate 1,174,535,898 downwards.
TGACTATCTGCTCTCACAACCTTTCTCCAATGATGATGAAACTATTAGTTTACAGGTTTTGCCTTGTGACTCAAAGGCAATGAAATTCTTGCAGTCATTTTGGGATCTACTGCTTTACCTTCATTCAAAATGTAACAGTATAGTACTGTGACCTGTTTTTACAGGAAACCTGCTTTCCTTTGTGACAGTGGCATGAAGACTTCGCTTTCAATGAGTTTCAGATCTTGAAAAAATGCCACAGTCTTTCTTTGTATGTTATGAACCACTGTGTCTAGCTGTGATGCCACTCTTGGGAAGAGCAAAACTCAAATTTTCCTTGTCAACTTGTGATAAGCGACCTGAAGGACATCTTCTTAGGAGTAGGGGGATCAACATCTTTTAGAACATAATCATCATTAGTTCTTTGCCTATGTAATGACACAACTTTGTCAACCATTCTTCAATTGGGTTTTGTTGGAGCAGCAGGCTGTCTATAAATAGAACTGTTTTCACTAATGACATGTCTCCCCAAAAGTTTGAAACTTCATATCATAACCTTTTTATACCTTTGTGTTGAGAAAATAACTATGTGAGATGTGAAAAAGCAGCTATAATTACTCATAGATACCAAGGCTCTTTTTGGCCACTTTCTTCTAATGGAGCTCTGAAATCACCAAACCTGCTGCATTTGAAGGATACACTTGTCTTTGTGGTGGAGTGTAGATTGCAACAACTGGAAATTGCCCTGGCGCTTTGAATGATAGCAAGATGTCACATGTCTGGGACTGTGTACTACTTGCCTGCCTCTTCTTTATGCTCATCCAGAAACCATGGACTGTATTTCACATTTCAACAGAAACAAAAGAACACACAGGGGTCTTTTTACTGAAGTATTTTCCTGTTCAAGACTGATTGGAGCTATTCATATTAACACCCCTGCAGAGATATTTGTTATGATAGCTTTGATTAAAGGAGTCCTTTTTTGATGCGCCCTGATGATGACTGATACTTCAAATGATTCTCTTTCTTAGGACACAAGACCAAAAACTCTGTTTTCTTTTGTCTTGCACATTTCAGATCTTACCCCTGTTTTGATCATCACTTTCACTTAGAAACCTAGAGTCACTGTTTTACTGTCTAGTAAAAAAAAAAAAAAAAACCTGTGCTTATAGTAAGTTTTGCAATCCTTGAAGTCAGTATTGGCCATCGCCCTCTGCTTGTAGATGAAGGAGGCGCCTTAACCCTCTGCTTGTAGATGAAGGAGGTTCTTGGCCATGACAAATTACTAGTCTGTTTGACAGTGTTGTCTTTCTTCTACTGTGATTTCATGCTGAATGGAAGCTGCAAGGTCTTGATGAGTAACTCCTTACCCTGCATATGTATCTCAGACTCATGTTGACATTGAGAAGCAGCTGTTCTTCTAAATGTGTATTCAATAATTTTCTCCCGAGATGAAGATATATTTCATGTCTTTGTAAAATCCATAAAACACTGTAAAACACCTAATAATCAGCTTGAGACTGTGGTCTATGCAGTGCTGAGACTTAGGGGTGTGTAAGTGGCATGACTTAGGGCTGTGATCAATTTCATTTGCAGAGTGGGAGGTCTGTCATGATTGGTCTATATCAGATGGAGGTTTTTTGGCCTTTTGATGGTTGCCAAGGGTAAAATGCCTTAAAGCGCCACTTCCTAACTTAGGGGAGACTTTATAAACAGACTCGGATTTTCCTTTTAGAGCTGATGGGAAGACCAGTAGGGCTAAAGCTAGATAGGATAGTGATAATGAGATTTAACTTTGACATGGGCGGACTGAAAGGTAGGAGGGTGAAAAAAGTTTTATGAGGGTTTTCTAGATGACAAATTGACATATGGAGATCAGCTTCTAGAAAAATCAGCTATGGATCTAGTCATCACTAACAAGTGAAAAATACTGATGACTAACAGTGGCTCCATTTGGGGAGGGCAGCTCCTCGTCAGGAGGTGTCCAGAATTTCAGTTCTTTGGCTTATGAAGACCAGTGCCTTACCCATTGGCGCAAAATTTCACCCTTCTTTGATGATATTTCTGAAAAGTGACAGCATGGTTAACATCAATGATACTTCTACCTACCCCTACTATCTTTCCTAACATTTTTTCTTCTCTTTGGCGCATTTGAACTAGCAGCCTTTTGACAATGTATATTTTTCTTTTTTGCAAAATGAACCTATCTATTTCTACTCTTATATCTGCCGGGAGTTCATATTAAACTGATGAACTCCTTCATTACTCTACTTATGCTAGATCGATTGTCAAGATTAAGCAGTTTGACAGGATTTTGTTCTCTAGTCTAAAACAGGAAATTTAAAATGATCAAATCAGGATTAGACAGTCTGATTTGTCATGCATTTGCGACATAAAAGACAAGCTGCACACAAACATTATTCTGCATAAAGGAAATTTAGAAAAGCGGGGTTAAGATGTACAATGTCTTTTTCATCCCTCACTTCTCTCTTTGGTTCTGTTTTAGGCATGTGGAACCAGAATCTCTCCCTAATCTAAACTCTGTGATAAGTCAATCTTACACAATGTTGACTATCTTTTTCACTCACTAACTTATCAGCAAATAAATTTAAACATGCTCAGCTATGATTAGGCTAGATAGCTGAACAAGACATTGAAGTACTAGCAGCGGCACTTAGACTTGCGCGCTTTCTGAAGGACTATTTTTTGGAACATGGGGCTTTGTTCTATCTTCACTCGCCCTCTTTTCTATTTTTTACTATTTTTGACTTTTCTAGTTTTCTATGTTTCAAACAGTGGTATATACAATGAATGAAAGTATTTCAAACTCATAAATCTTGGAAATGACGGAATTTAAGCATATTATCCTCGTAAGGATCTCCTCTCACCCTTGGCCCACTCAACTCCTGAAAAGAGAAATTTGGAAAGTTTTCTCTCTCTAACATGACACAGGGATTCATGCAAGAATCTCTGAACAGCCCGGTATTATCCCGCTGTACCTCTTTGAATATCTGATTTCCACTCCTTTCCTTACTGTACATCTTCCTCAAGTAATGCATGTACTCTTGGTCATTCTTGAAATAGATAATGACATCATCAAGGTATGCAAAAATGCAGAAATTTAAAACTGGGAACATGGCCTTCATGAACAGATTTCTGATATTGGGTGGTTTCGCAATTTTGATTTTGAAATTAGATCTACCTCCTGCAAACTGGAAAAAATCTTTAAGCTGTCTACTTTGCAAGGGAATATTTTTAACATGACCTGAAACATCATCTTGCAAAAACACATGATTAAAAGCACTTTTAATTGGTATATCATGGTCTTGGGTAGAAAAAACAGAATTTCTGTTATAGGGATATGCAGTAGTATTTCTAAAATCGAAACAGACTCTATGACCAGCTGTTTTATCCTTGATTATTATAGTTTGGTTCAGATTGTTATGTTTTATCTTGTCAAGGTTATTCTTTGAGGAAGAAAAAGTATCACAACATGTTCCCTTGTTTTTCCTGTAGAAATTGGTATTCTGCATGAGATTTCTGATTTCAGCATTTCTGAGTTCTTCATGAAAATACAGAATATGAGCCAATTTCAGTAGCTCAGGTATGCTGGGACTGCATCTATCATTCTTGCTCATAAGAAGTTTATCAGGCATTTTTTCTAGATTTTGAGCTGCTGAAGCTATAGTCAAGGTTTCATTTGCAGTGGATGATCCATATGATGGTAAATCTTTGAGGTATGGTAGAAACATTAAACTCCCTTGCTCCCGGGTTCCGAACAGGTTTATGATGTGTAAGTCTTCTAAAGCTTTTACCTTGAAAAAATTTCCGCAGGTTACTGCTGGTGTTTGACTAGGTTTAGAGTAATTCGCTTGATAGTACATAAGGGTTTGCGCTTCTTTCTCTAATCCCACCTTAGAAGGGACATACTTACTTTCTTCACGACACAGCTGTTCATGATCATGGTAGTTTTGAGTGTCTAATTCATCATAAAGCACCAGGGATAGCTGATGTGGTGGATCTAAGTTTATTTCAGTTTCTTCTGACTTTTCCTCCATGTTTTCATCAATATGCATAATGAAAGAGTTCAGGTCGGAACGCAAGGAATACATTGGAATGTTGTCTGGCCTATCTTGACTGCTAATCATGTATTTCATGTGTGACTCTCGGTATAGTATTCTTGTCTGGTCGAACACAGGAATGGTGGCGTAGGACATGTCCAGTTGAATATTCCCTTGGAGTTTGGCTCCCCAAGATTTGGATAGAAGCATCCCGTACTTGGGAGGGATGTCTGCCACTACTATATCCATGATTAGATGTTTCGCAGGTATTTGGGCCAGACTAAAACAAAGGTCTTTGATCAAACCCAGGCATTTGACTCTACTTTAATCAAATGAATACAAGTCTTTGTATGGTCTTGTGATTTCCAGGCCTAGTCTTTCCATTACTACCTTTGGCATAAGATTATGCGAGGCGCCGGAGTCTAGCATGGCATTGTGGAGGATTTGGTCGTGGATGTTTAGGCTAATGTAAAATGGAAGAGTAGTTCCCTCTTGGAATTTTCCTTCTATCTTTGGACCAAACAACACTTCAGGAGTGTCATCAGCCAGATTAACAGTGTTCGCATCATTTCCTAGATTTAGGACTTTTAACACTTGGGTTTTATAAGAGATTTGGGCGATGAGTTCGGTAAGAGGCATGGTGATCTTGATCTTGGCGATTTCACCTTCAAAGCTAAAAGGTAGCTGAAGTTTAGATATGTTTATTTCAGCTTTTTTAGCCACGACCTTCTCTATGTTCTGAGTTTGTTGGCTTTGTTTCGGGATTTTGTTTGCCATAGTTGTTTTAGTAACTTTTGTGGAAGTACTCGGAGCAGCTGAGTCAGGACTAGTTTGGGCAACTTTAGCTTTGTTTTGGTCACTCTTCCTGGCCGTGATTTTGTTACTGTTAACTGCTTTCCTAAGGATGGTATCAGGGGTTTTAGCAGTATCTGAGTTACCTTTCTTGGAATTATCTTGGTTTCTTTTGCTTCTAAGGTCATATTTCCGGTGAGCTTCTATTATGGCATTTTGAAAATCTATGGCAGGGTCGTCGAGATCTTCATAGTTGGTCTCATCTTGATTAGGAGAAAAGAACGCTTGTTCTTCTTCTATGAGGTACACCTCACTCTCATTATCAGATCCTATGAGGTTTAAATGATGTTCATCAAGAGTTTCTGTATCCCTGTCATCCTCTTCCACATAGTTTTCATTGAATGGTGGCCTAATTTGTTGGTCATTTTCCCTTGGTCTGTTTTGAGGCGGCTCCCTCCTAAAGTTTTGGTTCCAGATTCTGTTTGGAGGGTTTGGTTGGTTGTCCCTAATAGGAGCCTTTTCATTTATCTTTTCCCACATTTTGGCCATGGTTTTGACTAAATCATCTATTCTAGGATCTAGGGAAGGTGATGAAGTGGAGACCTCGTCTTTATGTGACCTTTCTTTCTGACCTAGTCCTAGCCCTTTTTTCTGCTAAGTTGGCATCTGCTTTTATTGCTATTTGTTGCATTTCTTCTAAGGTAGGGGGATCTTTGTCTCTCAAATGATATGTCATGTCCATATCGAAACCCTCAGGGAATTTTGCCAAGGCTAAACCAAGTGGGGGTTTGAAATGAGGTGGGAGGGAGTTATATACACTGTTGAACCTAGTGCAGTAAGCTTGGACACTTTCCCCATTTTCTCGTTTTAGGTTGTTATATTCTGACAGGATTTGAATAGGGTTCCTTCGGACTTCCCACCTATTTCTGAAGATTTGATGTAGTTCTGGGATGTTGTGGATGCTGTTTGGAGTCAAGCTTTTGAACCATGTTTTGGGTTCACCACCCAAGCTTTGGGCGAATATTCTCATTCTGACAGTCTCGTCTTGTACCTCCAGGTATTCATAAGCATCAGTCATCCTACCTATATGCTGTTGAGGTGTAGTGGTGTCTTCTCCAGTAAAGTGTGGGATTTTGTCTTGATATTTATTTGGGAGAGGAGCCAAAGGCGGTGGCAATACCAGAGGTGCGTACCAGGCTTCCATGACGGGAGCTAATGGATGATGTACAAGATGAGGACTAGTGGGATGAGATGAGGTGGTTTGAACAGGTGTGGCGGATGAACTTGGACTAGTGATCTGGTTTTGAGCAGATCTGGGATGGTGAGAGCCAAAGTGATAAAGAAGCTGAAAGTCGGGGGGGTGGAAGGTGAGGCTTCTCTACTATGACTGTGTGATTGGTCTAGGTTTTCAAGATCGTCAAATTTTATCTTACTATGAGACTTGCTTCTGAAAATAAAAATTGATGACTCTAATTCAAAAGGTGAATCCGGTAGTATAGTGAGATGTTCAGGTACTGATCTTATTTTACGGACGGATCTACCAGTAGCTAGATGGTCAGTTTCGGAGGCTTGCCACAGAATCTTCTCTAGATCATCTACTATGATAGGGGGATTTGGGTCTGGATGGGATCTGGTGTTGATTCTTCGTGAAGCCAGATTTTGGATCTAGAGTTTAGAGAGAATGGTATTGGTGAATGTTTTGGATGAGTGGTCTCTCTAAAATTCTACTAAGGTGAAGGATGGTCAAAAATAAAAGGGATGGACTAGTGGAGTCGCCAGGTGGAACTGGGTTGTTTTGTGAAGATAGCTATGGTCCACCACCGGTAACTAATCTAGAAATGTTTTGGATTTTCTAGCTTTATGTGCAGCCTATGGTTTGAAGTATTCTAAACTTGTTTCAACACTTTGGTAGGGTGGTGAGAACAAAAAGAGTTTACTCTAAATGAGTTTATGGACTGCTTGCTTGTTTAAGTATCTAAAGGAATAAAGAGTCTATAAGAGTTTGCTAGACTGTCATGTACTCAGTGTCCCACCATCTCCTGCTATGTTAGTGAGCGATGGGATAGGTCTATCAGATAGTAACCTAGACTTCGGTAAAATAGTAAGGCCTACTGGAGGCTAGTGGAGTCGCCAGGTGGAACTTGGTTGTTTTGAGATATGTGTGTATGGTCCACCACCAATATTGACAAAAACCAATCTAAGGGAGTGTTTTGGGGTTTTTTGAGTTTTTATGTGTCTACAAGGTTTGGAAGAGTTTCCTATAACTGACTCATCATTTTTCTAAGATGGTGAAGGAGCTATTTTCTACTCTTCAGAAAATATCTAAGTTTACTAAGCTTGATTGAGACTTCAGGAGTTACTAAGGTGTACTTAGATTGTCACTAACTCAGAACGTCCTACTGTGAGTGTCACTATGTTAGTGAGCAGTGGGATAAGTCAATCAGATAGTATTCTTAAAGGTCTCTAAAGATTAGGGAAACTAAGTTGTTTAACACTCAGAGTCCCACCATGATCGCCATTATGTTAGTGTGGCGATGAGGTGGCTCAATGGTAGGTATGCTTAGTTCAAAAAGGGGCTTTCCGTGAGTCTTGCAAGATATTCAGATTAAAATAAACTCAGAAAAGTCCCACCGTGATCGCCATTATGTTAGGGTCCCGTGATTTGGCTGATTGGCAAGCCAAATGACAATGTAACATCAAACCAAGCTTTGGAGTCCAAGGACCTAGCCTTCCTAAACTCAGAGAGGGCTCTCTCTATATATGTAAGGGATATCTGTGTGTTTGCTTATTTGTGTTCTGATTTTAGGCTAGATATGAAGTATGTTTTTTGGTTTTGGTTTTTTAAGTTGTGAGGGATGAAACTGATCAAAGATATAAAATAGACAACAAAATGTAGATTAACTGGGCTATGGGGTCAAAAGGTCAAGAAAGCTATTAGATGGCGATACAAGGCTGTTGAAGGGCCGATTTGATTCAAGGTAGAAAGGATCTTAGGGAAAAATGGAGTAAATGGACATCAAATTTGTGAACAACAAAGAGTTTCAAGCATCGTTGGTTCAATAGATAGCATAAACATGGTAAGAAAAACCCTTAATCATGCAAAATGTAACTATAAACTAATCAACACATAGAAACAAACATTCAAGCCATGCATAGAAGTATAAGACCCTCTAACTTTGGGAAATGGCTATCAGACTTCGGGGAAAACACATAAGACGGACTAACAACTCAAAACACTATGCCGGAACGCCTAAACACAGTACTTCAAGTTATTGGGCACTTTGAACAACAAGATTTGCATAGTTTTAGGCAAAGGGCTAGATCGGGACTAGGCCTCCTTGGTTCAAACAAAATGATAATCTTAATCAGCCAAAGAGATAGTTTCATGGATGGAAACTATGGACATTCATAGGTAAGCAGGGCACACCATACATCCTACTCAATATGCATACTATTAATGAAACTAGCAACAATATCCTCAAGTTATTAAAGAGCGGTTAAGAATTCTTTAATGAAACTAAGGAAGAAGAAAACATAAAAGCTATGAAGATTCAGGAATTTTGAGGTGCCTCCATGGGCATGTCTCAAACTTAATCTCTACTCATCTATAACAAGCAAAAAACATGTATCATGAATGAAAACTAGAAGACAACAACAAAGCAAGAAACACTATACCATTCTACCATGTCATGGAATCCATCAACAATCCTTCATCATCTATCCAAGAACATTCAAGAGGCAATCCAAAAGCATAGCACAAGTATTTTCTCCAAAGCTCATATGACCAATATATTGCTTCTCTTCTCAAATTCAGCCTTGTTTACAAATGAGAGCTTGTGGAATAAATAGGCTCAAGTGAGGAAAACCTCATGGTTCAACTTCCATCCTCATTGGCCTAATCAAAATATCTAAACTTGTCCTTGAGACTTTGCAAAGCCCAAGGCACAAAAATATCTCATAAAATATCTAAAAATTGCTAAAAAGGGGAATTTAATTGACTTTGCATCATTTTCCAAGTGTAAAAATAGCTAAACGCACATTTGGAAAAAGCAGATTTTTGAGGTTCAAAAATTACAAAAATACTTCAAATTTATATCAGAAAAAGGTCTCCTGACTTGCCGGAAACATTTGGAAGCCTTCCTGATGTCGAAACGAGGATCATGATAGCTCGTTGGAAAGCTCTGAGTGTCTACTTTCCATCACAACTAAAATTTCTCCAATCTGATTCTTAGAAGTCCTCCAAATCTGCACCTGTGTGTAAAAAGCCAGAAAATTACAGTCTGCTGATAGACCGGGCAGAGTGTGCAAAATGCGAGCCTTTTTCGCTGTTTTGAAGGGGAAAATGATCTCCAAATGCTCTGAAAATCGCTGAGGACATGCTCATGAAATTATGGCATCTGATGGTACCATTCTCCTCCCTTGACGAATCCTCAAAATGAAATGGAGAATTTATGAGTTTTTGACCAAAAACCCAAAAATGCCAAAAAACCAAAAATTGTCAAAATGGGCTCAAAATTGGGGTGCATGACCCTCAAGGGTCCTTGGCAACATGCTCCGAAGCTGAAGCCAAAATGTCTAGTGCAGATATGCCTTTCTTCTCTAGCTGGTGTAGGATGATAATTTTGATCAGAGAATGATGGAAAAGGGAAGCTATTTGCAGAGATGGAGTCTTCTTCTGGACTGTGGATGCCATCTTCTCGATGCTCTTGTATAAAAAGTAAGGGAGATTTAGCTACCTAGTTCTAGTGAAATGCATCAATAGTTGGACATGGTAGGCATAAACTCGAGTAAATCTCCCTTCACAAGTAAAATACTTCATTATGACCTTCATTAGAGGAGCATAGCTGTCAAGAAGATAAGAGAAAGGAAAAATAGTAGTGCAAGTATCTCTATGCTCGGGCTTGATGAAAGGCTTGTAGTCATCCAAGTCTAGATGGGTCTGTTTGAACCATTTCTCGCCATGATATGGAATTTTGGTGGCTTTAGACACTGACCTCGGGGAAAACTTGAAATCAAGGTCTGCTACCTGGAAATGCTTGCTTTGGAACCTCAGGGCGCATAGGTGTGTCAAGGGCGAGAAACTTTTGACCTCCTGTACTTTCTGGCAGAAATCTAGACAACCTACCTCATGAAAGTTGAAAAGGATGGATGGATGAGCATTGACCTCCTCTGTAGAGATTGGCTCATATCTTTTATGTAAACCGCTTCTGTTGTCTTACCTGGGCGGCATTTTGGGCTAAATATGCTATTGAAGAACCAAACAGCCTCACTGCCTTTTAAGCTAAACCTGTCAATTCACTGTGAGAAACAATGTCTTTGAATGGTAAAATGTTTCCTCATAATATAAAACCCTTGCTCCTTTAAAAAGTGGCCTTCCCACCTTTAATGTGTATCTCAGCCAACAGATCCCTTAACAAGAGACAATACAGTGAAATGAAGATAGACTGTTAGGTGAAATTGCTGTGTAAGGTGTCAAAATCGTCGTGCTCTGTGATGTTTGGAGCTTAACAACCTGTCTTGTACCTTTTACCAATGGTGAACTTTCCAATCTTCAGAATCCTGCCCTTGCCTAGTATGTCAATCACTCCACAAAACTCATATCATATGCAATTAACTTTTAGTGTAGTCACTCAGTCAATGTCACAGTTTATGTAAAAGGTGACAGAGTTTTTTTGAAAAAATGCTTCAACAGTTTCAATTAAAGGCTGTAAGAGTTTTCTCTTTTCAAATAATCAAAGCTCCTTATCGATGTAACACCCTTGTCTTTGTAGAAAATTCCTTTGCTCCATATGAATATCAACTTATCAAATAAGCTCGAAGAACAAAAGACAGTAATGTAGAAAACACAGTGAAAAACTGTCTCTTTCTGTGGTTTATAGGAGTAATTTTGCTTTTAGATATTTTGAAGAATAAGCACACCCTTGTTCCTAATTTATGAAAGGTAAACATAGTTTTCAGTTTAAAACTCTCTTCCTGTAGGCACTTTTAATAGTACATCCACCACTCCAGCCTAGTTTTTAGCTCAAGACCTTTTTCCCTATAGGCGCTTCACCAGCATATTTAGCACTTTACCACCGTTTCAATCCACTGATACTCACACAGTAAAAACACATCTCTGGATATATGGTGACAAAGTTTGAAAAGCTCTGTATGTTGTGATATTTAAAAAATCTATAGCAGGTCAAAAGCTGGGCAGATCCCTTTGATCAAAATGCTAACCCCTCAAAACTGGTTTATACACCCCCTAACTGTTTATGGCAGACCTTTAGCAGTTTCAAACAAGGCATTTGCTAGATAGCTTAAACTGTTTTTTGTCATGGTAGTGGGGGTGACCTCATGGTTTTCTCTTTTCTAAAAAATACAGCTTGCAACCACAGTTTCCTAGCCTTTATACCACTTCAATATTTTTGAAAAATTCAAGGGAAATTTCAAAAATACCTCTTCAAATCGTGGCATGACCTTTTGGAGGGCTGTGATAGCCTTCAGGAGAAAATTTGAGGCGTATGGAGGTGTCAAATAAGTGCGCGGCACTTTGTAGAAGAAGAACGCCGCGCAATAAACCACCGAGTGGCCTTTCGGGTCGAGGTCGGGTCTGGGTAACTGGCCACTACAGGGGCGCCGCGCACGGCTACAGGAGCGCCGCGCGCCCTTGTAGCGTAGTTCAGAAAATTTGCGTAAGAGCGCCGCGCACTCTGCTAGGAGTGTCGCGCAGTGTTAAACTGGTTCAAAAACCCTGTAACTTTCTGCAACTTGATTTGGAATTGGTACTTCGCCTTGTTGAATCTCAAAGGAGCGCTTTGCTTGCTTGGGAGGCTTTCGAATGGCTGTGCCAAGGTCTTGTTTAATATGAACCCCCACGGTTAGTTTGTGAATTTGATTTGAGAGGTTTCTTTCAAAAGTTTCTTTTGAAAAGCCTTTTTTTTAAAACCGAAGTTTGAAACCTCCTTTTTTAACACACAACGGATATCTTTGTTGTGGATATGTGCACAAGGGTAACAGACCATCTATTTGTAAGCGAGACCTCTCTTAACCTTTATGAAAATTTGAAACTTGACTGCTTCTAAGTTAGAGAATAAAAAGGGTCCTTCTTTTCTGATGTTTGTAACTTCAAACTCCTCTCCTACTTATAACATTTGAGTTTCTTATCTGTTGTAATTTGTGTCAGGTGAGCTCTCTTTGACCGTGGATAAAAAACTCTGTTGACCACTGTAAGTGCAGACCTTGTTTTACAAAGGGCCAATCAACCCAAACAATACCAAATTATCCCCAAATTCCCAAATTGATCCAGCTTTTGGTTATTGAGGATATTGACTATCTGCTCTCACAACCTTTCTCCAATGATGATGAAACTATTAGTTTACAGGTTTTGCCTTGTGACTCAAAGGCAATGAAATTCTTGCAGTCATTTTGGGATCTACTGCTTTACCTTCATTCAAAATGTAACAGTATAGTACTGTGACCTGTTTTTACAGGAAACCTGCTTTCCTTTGTGACAGTGGCATGAAGACTTCGCTTTCAATGAGTTTCAGATCTTGAAAAAATGCCACAGTCTTTCTTTGTATGTTATGAACCACTGTGTCTAGCTGTGATGCCACTCTTGGGAAGAGCAAAACTCAAATTTTCCTTGTCAACTTGTGATAAGCGACCTGAAGGACATCTTCTTAGGAGTAGGGGGATCAACATCTTTTAGAACATAATCATCATTAGTTCTTTGCCTATGTAATGACACAACTTTGTCAACCATTCTTCAATTGGGTTTTGTTGGAGCAGCAGGCTGTCTCTAAATAGAACTGTTTTCACTAATGACATGTCTCCCCAAAAGTTTGAAACTTCATATCATAACCTTTTTATACCTTTATGTTGAGAAAATAAGTATGTGAGATGTGAAAAAGCAGCTATAATTACTCATAGATACCAAGGCTCTTTTTGGCCACTTTCTTCTAATGGAGCTCTGAAATCACCAAACCTGCTGCATCTGAAGGATACACTTGTCTTTGTGGTGGAGTGTAGATTGCAACAACTGGAACTTGCCCTGGCGCTTTGAATGATAGCAAGATGTCACATGTCTGGGACTGTGTACTACTTGCCTGCCTCTTCTTTATGCTCATCCAGAAACCATGGACTGTATTTCACATTTCAACAGAAACAAAAGAACACACAGGGGTCTTTTTATTGAAGTATTTTCCTGTTCAAGACTGATTGGAGCTATTCATATTAACACCCCTGCAGAGATATTTGTTATGATAGCTTTGATTAAAGGAGTCCTTTTTTGATGCGCCCTAATGATGACTGAAACTTCAAATGATTCTCTTTCTTAGGACACAAGACCAAAAACTCTGTTTTCTTTTGTCTTGCACATTTCAGATCTTAGCCCTGTTTTGATCATCACTTTCACTCAGAAACCTAGAGTCACTGTTTTACTGTCTAGTAAAAAAAAAAAAAAAACCTGTGCTTATAGTAAGTTTTGCAATCCTTGAAGTTAGTATTGGCCATCGCCCTCTGCTTGTAGATGAAGGAGGCGCCTTAACCCTCTGCTTGTAGATGAAGGAGGTTCTTGGCCATGACAAATTACTAGTCTGTTTGACAGTGTTGTCTTTCTTCTACTGTGATTTCATGCTGAATGGAAGCTGCAAGGTCTTGATGAGTAACTCCTTACCCTGCATATGTATGTCAGGCTCATGTTGACATTGAGAAGCAGCTGTTCTTCTAAATGTGTATTCAAGAATTTTCTCCTGAGATGAAGATATATTTCCTGTCTTTGTAAAATCCATAAAGCACTGTAAAACACCTAATAATCAGCTTGAGACTGGGTCTATGCAGTGTTGAGACTTAGGGGTGTGTAAGTGGCGTGACTTAGGGCTATGATCAATTTCATTTGCAGAGTGGGAGGTCTGTCATGATTGGTCTGTATCAGATGGAGGTTTTTTGGCCTTTTGATGGTTGCCAAGGGTAAAATGCCTTAAAGCGCCACTTCCTAACTTAGGGGAGACTTTAGAAATAGACTCGGATTTTCCTTTTAGAGCTGATGGGCAGACCAGTAGGGCTAAAGCTAGATAGGATAGTGATAATGAGTTTTAACTTTGACATGGGCGGACTGAAAGGTAGGAGGGTGAAAAAAGTTTTATGAGGGTTTTCTAGATGACAAATTGACATATGGAGATTAGCTTCTAGAAAACTCAGCTATGGATCTAGTCATCACTAACAAGTGAAAAATACTGATGACTAACACATTCTTTCTCATCTTGAATCCACATGAAAATGTCATATTTTTCCCAGAGATAATCTACACTTTTTCAGAGCTGACCGATATTCTGTATATTTTTTTCTCGCGCTACCCGCCGGGTATTTATAGTTGTCGATACCTGTAATTGAGCCAACCTGTCATTTGGTAATTGGAGCTGACTTCTTCAGTGTGAATTAGGCCGACTTGAGAGAGGTTTATTCCAGCATTGATGTAGGCTGTAGAGCTTGTCTTCCAACGTTGTTTGAGAGATGTTAGGTACCCTTCTTCCACAAGGTCTTGGAGCATATATTCCTATACTAGATCCTTCATGAATATGACACTTAATTATATTTTATACCTAGAAGACAAAGACCTAATAGAAATCAAGAAGAAGTATATATAAATAATAAAATATTTCTCATGAAACCCATGAAGCAAGTACAACAAAATACAGTTTATTATATTTGTTTTCTTCTTTACATAATTACATAATTACATAGTCAACATGAAGACCAACCTAGTTACACTTTTCAACACATCTTCATCAAGGAATTTGCAAGCCAATCTACTCAAGTAAGTATCTATGACCTTACTTAAATCTGTCAATATGATTTATTAGAGAGCAAAAAACTGGTTGGGTCATCAAGCTTTAGTGCATGGAAGAAGAGGACACATTTGAATTTAATTGAAGATGGAGTTATGGACTACATCGAAGGATCTACAATTCAACCACCAAAAGAAGATGCTCCAGCTCATGCCAAGTACATGAAGGGAGAAATCAGAGCCCAGAGGATTCTCATAGAATCCATTAAGGACTCACTCATTCCCTGTGTATCAAAACTAAAGTCTGCTAAAGAAAGATATGAGAAATTGGTGGAGCTATTCTCTGAACTGGGAGAAGTAATGTCTGACACTGAGATGACTACAATGGTGCTAAATGCTCTACCAGAAGAATGGGTAAACTTCACTTCAAGTTTATACGAGAGAAAGAAGCCACACCATTCCATGATTTATGGTCTCTATGTAAAATAGAGGAAACAAGATTGAAAGCCAAAGCTGATACAGGATCAAGTGAAGGGAATCAAGCATTTGCAACCATATCCAGGAAGAAAGGAAGATTCAAAAAATTTGGTCCTCAGAATAGAAGAAGGAATATGGACAAAGTACGATGCTTTAGATGTAATGAACTTGGGCATTATAAAAGAGATTGTCCTAAATCTAGAAAGGACAAGAGGAAAAAGGAAGAAGCCCATGTCTTAGATATAAGAGAAGTACCTGATGCAAAGAAATCTAAGAAAGAAGAAGCAAGGGATCTCTACTATGATTGAGATCATCTTCTCCTTCAAGTGATTTTTGTTGGTTGTAAAATAGTATGATAGGAAGCAATGTATATAGCATCATGATCAAAGCATGGCAGGGGCTCTTGATGAAAGAACTCCTGGAAAAACCTCACTGATAACAATACTGATGGAAGGCAGTCATCAGGATCAAAGGTCATTGTGGAAATAGGTGCTGACATTTTCTAATGGAGTTCTCTATGAATTCACTGATTAGAAAGAAAGCATAATGGTTTCGTAAAAAATTCTACGCTACAAAATTTTGGGATGTGATGACATATTGATGAAGCAGGTCAAGGGAATGAAGCTCTTCATTCTAGTGAAATTGCTACAAGATGACTCAAAGGAAAAAGGTATGAGGTATATATTTATATGTTGACACTGGATGCTATGAAGTCATGTCATATGGTTGCAAGTAATGGACCTTTATATTTAGAAGTAAGATCTATGGAGGAGGATCTCTCTCAGTGCACTGACATATGTAATCAACAAAATATATCCTCATATGGAATATGAGGTGGTTGTATATGAACAAGGAACTATAAATTGGAAGTTCCTGGGAATGAAGATGTGCAGAAAGGAAGAGATCATGAAGTGCAACCATATCAAGAGGCAGTTATCATCCAGAAGCCAAGAAGATGTGACTAGAATATCTCCTGGGAGGATATGTAGACTTTGATAGAAGTCTAGTAAAGAAGAAGACCCTTGACAAAACATATCATTAGGAGATGTGTCAATCTGAATAAAGGATGCCGATGCCTACAGGAAGATGTCATGGTGAAAGATCATCACTGAGGTAACTTTTGTTTTAAAAGTTCATACGTATATGTTTATATGGATGAATTTGTGCAGGGTTGCTAATCATGAGAAAGGATGTAAGATCCTTGGAGATGATTCGAAAGAAATCAACATGGCATCAAAAGGTGGACCAGATAAGAAAGACAGATGAATCACTTTCTGGTAGATGACATGACTCGTGAATGAAAGTGATGGATGATCTGTGCCCTATGAAGCTAAAGTTGAAGATTCCTCAATATCGAAACCCATGATCGAGGGGAGGAATTCTCCATGAGTAGCTGGGTGTCTCACCATTGCTGCTACAGGTCCCTGGTTGAGAGGGAGCCTGGTGATAAGTTTCTTACTTGGAAGAAACTAGGTAATTCCTAAGAAGGAGCTTAGGTACATTTCTTATACAGGAATGAGTACATTCCCTTGTGGAATAGGTCCTCCCTGGCTGAGAGGGAGAGATAGACACATCATTCTGGTCTTCACTTGGGAAGACAGAATGGAGGATTGGGTAATCATCTGGCATTCGATACTCTTTGAGAATGTGTTAGGGCATTCAAGATAAGAGTAGTCGGGGACCGATATTCTTTGAGGGCTAGCTACCCAAGAGAAAAATAGTCCAAGAAGGTCATACTTTGGGATCACCCGAGTGGATTATGTACCATGGAGAGACAATGATGAAGGTGTCTATAAGTCATGTGCCTCATCAGCATTGTAGCCCATTGTCTCGTTGGGTGATTGGGCTGTTAGTCAAGGCCTTGCACTAGGAAAATGCTGGTTGATATAATTCTATCTAGATGGAATTACCAATTGGATTCTTCTTATGATATTCTTCAGTTTGAAAGTGACCATGTACCTGAATGAATACCTCCCTAGATAAGAGGGAGTGTTGAAAAGGGTAACTAGGTCGGTCTTCATGTTGGCTATGTAATTATGTATTTATGTATAGAAGATGTCAATGATAATAAAATGTATTTTTGGTATACTTGTCTCATGGGTTTCATGAGAAATATTTTATTATAGGTCAATATACTAGAAGGAAAAGACCCTCAGCTAAGGTTATAAAGGAGGTTTTTAGTGTTACAAAATTGGCCAAAATTGTCAAAAAAACATTTTCTACAACATCTGTTTATGGTTATAGAGGTTTTGGCAGAGCTTTTAACGGAAATTCAACACAACTAAAAAAATTGGGCGGCCGAAGGTTATTACGGATGTTTTTTTCATCAGTGCACTACTAAGGTGTCAACGCACCGGTGTGTGTCATCTAGAAGGTGGCCCGAGGCGATTGAAGGTGCATGCACTGGGCCGTCAAGGTATAAAATCGCATTGAGCGCAGTGTTGGTGATACAACACACGGGGCCGTTCTAATTGGTCTTGGGATTTGTGTGGTGCCCATAGGTTGTCTCAAAGCACCGGTACGTCGAGTTATAGAAAAGCACCGGTGCAGAATATCAGAAAAACACACTGTTTGTTCTAATTTGTATTTTTATTTGTGCGGTGCCCATAGGTTGTACAAAGGCCCCAGTACATAGACACACACAAACGCACTGGTGTGCAGTATCGCACAAACGCACCGAGATTTATAATTTGTATTGGTAATTGCATGGTGCCTTTAGGTCGTATAAATGCATCGGTGTATAGTAATTGGCACACACCGGTGTGATGTATCATACAAATGCACCAGTGTACAATAATTGACATGCACTGGTGTTTATTTTTTATTTTTTAGAAACATCGACCTGTGACAGTGCAATTATTGTGATTTTTTAAAATTCATTATTCATCAAAAGTCAACACATCTTATAACAATATTCATATTAATTAAATTTTTATTAATGCATTTGAATGTGATGTTTGGATTAATTTGTTATATCATATCATAATTATTGTGATTTTTAAAAATTTATTATTCATTAAAAGACGACACATATCTTATAACAGTATTCATATGAATTAAATTTTTATTAGTGCATTTGAATGTGATGTTTGGATTAATTTGTTATATCATATCATAAAATTTCACATCTCTTCATTATAATATTTAATCATCCATAAATTTAATTAGTGGTCTAACATTTCACAGCAACAATGGAGAACACAATAGAATAAATTAAAACATATTTTATTTCATATATATATATATATATATATATATATATATATATATATATATATAAGACAGTCTTTGTCTTTCAATTGGGACACTATGTCCATTACATTAAACAAAATGTCTGATTTCACAAACAAATATTTCAAAAAATACAATGTCTTGCTTTGATATCCAAACATAGTGATCATCATTCTTCGCTTGAACTGCTGTCACTGCTAGAACTACTTCCATGACTTGGGTTATTTTCAAGAATGTTTTGTTCACGACGTTGATTGTTTTCTTCTTCTTCACCTTCCATCTACAAACATAAAAATAAACTATAATGAGTGTATATACATTGGTGAGAATACTGAAAATTGCAGTATTAAATAATATACATCAATGTAAATTGAAAATAAATGACATACCATAGCAACAATTGACTCATGAACTATACACATTTCAATTGGGACACTATGTCCATTACATTAAACAAAATGTCTGATTTCACAAACAAATATTTCAAAAAATACAATGTCTTACTTTGATATCCAAACATAGTGATCATCATTCTTCGCTTGAACTGTTGTCACTGCTAGAACTACTTCCATGACTTGGGTTATTTTCAGGAATGTTTTGTTCATGACGTTGATTGTTTTCTTCTTCTTCACCTTCCATCTACAAACATAAAAATAAACTATAATGAGTGTATATACATTGGTGAGAATACTGAAAATTGCAGTATTAAATAATATACATCAATGTAAATTGAAAATAAATGGCGTACCATAGCAACAATTGACTCATGAACTATACACATTCCTTCAAAACCATGTAGTATGCCATCTTTAAACATTTCATCTATTGGCACAATTCCATACTTTGTTTCCTGCAAGTTTTATACCCCATAACAAATCATATATTTAATATAAAATATATTTTTATTATATTAATTATAGACATAGATAAGTAAAACAATATCGATAGATGCTTACAAATTCCACCATTAATTTCTGATATGCCATTATATACTCACAACCCATATTTAACCTAATGTGAATCAATTCGTCTAATGGTTGTTAGCACATGTTTGAAGACATTCAATGATGATTTTTGTAAAACAACTTAAAAAATACAAAAACGAAATCTAGTTAAGTTGTTATAAGGAGGTAATAATTACTCAGAAACTTAGATATCAACCCTTTTCTTCCTTGTCGTCCTGTTTTGTGTGCTGAATGGGTTCCATTTTCTTTTCTTTTTGCAATAAAATACTTGAAAATTAATATTTAATGCTAAATTGTTTATTTATTGTACCTAATGATCAAAAAATTCAATGATTACATATTACATTTGAAGCACGTTGTTGTTGAGATGGCTCCTCTTGTGATGCAATTTTGTCCATTTCTTTGGACATTTCCTTGTACACCTTTTTGGAAATTCCTACTAGCATATTTCTGATATCAGCTTGTTCATCTTTTGAGATTTTCATAATCTTCCTGAAAATGTAACATGACAATAAACTATTTAATTTTTATATTGATATATGAAAAGTAATTATAACAAAAATGATATTTATAAATAATTCTAGACAAACATTTAAAGGAATATTAATTTTTCATTCCTTTTTTTTGTTGTACGTTTTTGCTATTAAAAGTGTCTCATTGACCAATTCTCTGGAAACTCTTCCTGTAGTTTAGATAAAATTTGGTTCTTGGAATTCATTGGATTGATTTTTGTATTGTAAGTGGAAATAACGTCTATACATTCATTCCACTAGATCCCTCAAACTTTTGTGAAAGTTTCCCCCCCTTTTGTTAACCTCCAACACCACTCCAGATGAGCTAAGGAGCAATTCATTTTCATTTGCATGTTCTATTTTTTTTTTTCTTAGAACAACATTACTTTTCTGAGTTGTTGGTCCCTGTAGAAAATTAAACAGATGTGAATTAATATATTGTTTGACACATGTTATCTAATAATTTGAAGTATATTACTAATGAAAATTAAAAAAAGAAACTCATATTGGATCGATAGTATTTTTTACATTCACCTGATTCATCCTTTTGCAATTTTTCCATCAAGCTTTTACACTCTTCTGGTCCTAGTTCAGAAATAATCTTATCGAGCTTCATGATTTTTTGGCTCTACATGATACACAATAAAGAATACATATTAGTTAAACTTACATATAGTTCAAAAATAATATTTTTTGTAAAGAATTTACAAAGAACTTGCATTTTTTTATTTTCTTGATGTGTTATCAGTATTTTTCTTACTTGATCTCTTGTCAACCATTTCTTTATCAATATGAAACCTATACCATATCATTCATTAATATATTTTATAAATAAATTGTCAACTTTTCAGGTAAAAAAAAAAATCTCAAGAAACCGGTTCGCCATTCATGGTGTACGCACCGACGTCGGTGCGTAGTGGTCTTATAAACGCACCGTCAAAATAGTATAATGCACCGTATGATGCTCTGTGTCAACAAGGAGCACCGATGCGTTACATGTTAACCACCGCACTGATTGACACAAACAAAATAATAAAAATTGTTCAGTGTTATTGTTGTAACATAAACGCCTCGCGCAATCAAGGGACCACCATACAGTGCTCTCTGTCAACTAGGAGACCCAGTACGGTGCATTATATGTTATATGGTCCACCGATTAACACAATACTTTTTTTTTTGTGAAACAACACGAGCGCGGTGCGCCATAATTAAATAGCGCACCGGTGCCCTATTTTACATATTTTTCATTGATTAAATTTTTTTTTTTAATTTTTTTTATCACACAGTACTTTCACGATGCGCTAGGATAATCCAGTGCACCGATGTGCTAGGTTATGTCGGGCGCACCGATAAAAAAAATTCTGTTTTTTTTAAATTCACGCAAGGGCTGACATGGATTTGGATCCAACTAGGCAAGTCGTCCCATGGGTTGGATGTCTTAGGCCTATATATAGCAATAAAAACCCTATAAATCTAAAATGAAAAGCCCTAATTCTAAAATCACAGAAAGAGGGAGAAGAAAGGGAAGAAACAAAAAGAATGTAGGTTTTAGGGTAAAAATGGATTTTTTTTTTAAATTCTGAAAATGAAAAATAAATTGAATTTTTTTCTTAATGCGTAAAAGAAATTGCAGAAAAAGTAAAAAAACAATAAACTTTAACCACGAGATCATTTGAAATTCTATGCTACATGGTTTGAATCACCAAAGGTTTGGAATTCTAATTGTCTGAATACTTTTGTTTGAACGTATTTCGCTGGTCCACAGTGATCTCATCCTCTATTGCTCTAGGTATGTCTCCTGCAAATCTCCGGCTAAAATTTTTGCAAAAATTGTGAAATAATGAAAATTGTTTAGTATTTAAAGAATTATTTTATGAAATTATATTTTCGAAAATATTTTGCTGCCCATTTTTCAGTTTACCGCTTTTTTTTTCACTTAAAGAAAATAGGGTTGCACTTTTTTTATTTGCAATTATTCATCACCGGTGTGTCACTTAATAGCACCGCACCGGTGTGCAGTAATGAAAATGCACCAATGCGGTGATTTGTACATTAGCACCAATAACAAGAAGTCCATTTTTAAGGCACCGAAATTACTTTTAGGTGTGTGCACCAAAATTTATTGTTGATTTTACTCAAATGTAGGGAGAAAATATCATAATCATATCGAATGAACAATTCTTCAAAATCCAACTCGTTCCATAATATTTCTCAAAGTCCATCGCAGTGTTCTCCCTATCCATCTCGAGACGTAATATTTACTTCATATTTTATTTATATTTTCATTATCTAATTGAATTTATGTTTTTTATCCATGTCAATCATGCACAACTTAATTAAATTTATAATGTATACAAATTTGCAGGTTCATGCAGATTCAGAATCGAGTTCAGATGCACAAAATATTCAAACAACTCCAAAATGTCGGAAGCTCTTATCAGGAGCAGCATACCGCAAGGCGCGTTTGGTAGATGAAAATGGAAAACCGCTTCACCCTGCCAATTGTAACAATATTGCATCTTCTAGCCACAATCCTGGGACAATGATGGTAATAATTATAATTGTTTGGTATATTTATTAATGTAATTATTTCAACGTCAAACCAATTAATCATGCAATATTTCCAACATGGTACTAATTGATATCATATATTTTGTACTAATCATGTTCAAATTTTTTTTTTTTAAATTATTAGGATTCTAGTGATGATGAGTGACCTACCTACCATCTTCCGTTGCACCCCATGACAATGTAAAATCAAGAGAAGAATCAATTAAGAGAAAAAATCAGAGAGGAACGATACCAAGAATGGTTGAATCAATCACCAATTCAATTCCCGCTACATCCAGATTCACCAATTAGGAATGACTACAATAATAGTAGTTCTTCACAAGATGGAAATGGAGGCAATAAAATAGAGGTTTGTATGGATGATAAATTAAGTGATACGATTGCCATGGAGATAATGTTGTTAGATGCATTCTGAAAATACGATCGGCTAGGGGATGATGCTCATATCGCTGACACCTTTTTTGAAAGCCTTAAATTTTCTTCCACCACCCCTCTCTTTGGACCTAGCAGTCAGTCAAAATCTACCCAGTTGGGGACAACGATGTTACTGTACAACTTGAAAGCAAATTTTGTCTTGTCTAATGCATGTTTCTTGGAAATTTTGAGGTAAGTTACTATAAAGTCCCCCCTTATATAAATTTGAGAAATATAATCAGTGCACAATGAACATTAGAAATGGTAAATTTTATGAACGTTAATAATTATATCAGCATTAATATACATTTATTAATATATTTTTCCATGATCACCAACTATAGTTTAAACAAAGATAAGGTTCTTCTGAGTGATAATGTCTTTCCCAGTAGCTACGAAGAGACAAATAAATTGTTGAAAATGTTGGGTGTTGAGTACATATCATATCATACATGTCCAAATGATTGTATTCTATATAGAGGAGAATATGAAAACAAAGAGATATTTCCGAAATGTGGGCATGACATGTATGATAAATAAAAAAAGAAGGGTAAATCACGTACTGGTCCTCCTTTTAAGATATTGAGGCACATGCCTATAATCCCAAGGATTCAAAGGCTCTTTCATTGCAAATAATTAGCTATGTTGCAGGGATGACATGCCTCACACAGAAGTGAGTTGGGAGTTATGTGAATCAACTGATTCAATAGCCATGAAGCATATAGAGGATACATGGCTCGAAGAATTCAAGGATGAAGTACGAAGTCTACGACTCAGCATAACCATGGATGACGTCAACCCATATTCCCCCCAGAACACCAACTATTCTGTTTGGCCTGTAGTAGTGATCAATAACAATATCCCCCCATGGTTTTCCGTGAAGAATGAACATATTATGTTGGCTCTCATAGTCCCTAGTAGAAGACAAGCGAAGAATATGGATGTCTACTTACAACCACTGGTAGATTAATTGAAGGAATTATGGGATGGGATAAATGTATACGATGTATCAAGACCCATCGCAACAAAGAGGATTTTACGTTGTACGGAATATGTGCTTACATGACACATGATTATCCAGGCTTAGGAGTTTCCTCTAGTAAATTACATGTTTAATTTATTGATTTTTTTACATATGTAACAATATTCTTTCACATATTAGCTATTTAATTCGTTGTAATTTTTCTTATATTCATGATATTCTTTAAGGTGCCATGCATATTAATTGTATACAATAATATCACATGTCTTGTAACAAAAGGGTATTTTGAATGTAAATGTTGTGGACCTTCTCTAAAAGCTAAACGGTCCAAGGACCTACGAAATCCAGTGTATGATTGCTTTAGGGTATTCCTCCCAAAAGAACACCCTTACAAAAGAGAAGCATCTATTTTCAATGGTAAATGAGAGATAACCCAAAGGCCTCAAATAATGACACCAGCTAAATGGATTAGAGCATATGAGAGAGAGAAGGAGAAGGAGTTCATAGAAATGTTAGATTCAAATGGGGAGCCTATGTTTGATGATCCAGAATTCTTCGACACCTATGTTGAGAAATTTCCCATTGGGATGAAAAGGAAATATATCTTTTGTAACCTCCCATATTGGAAGAATCTTAATATTACCCATTTATTAGATCCCATTCATATATTTAAAAATGTTTCATCTTCTTTATGGAGGAACATATCATCGAAACAAAGTGACACATTGGATGTTAGGAAAGATCTTATTACTTCAAAAACTAAAAAGAAACATTGGCCAAGATGATTAGAAAGTACAAGATCAGAGGCAGACGTTGGTCCCTCTAATTCATGGTATTTCAAAGAAGGTGATGTTCCATGGATTTTAACTAAAGATGATCTTTCTTTGGCAAAGGAATTTATAATGGGTTTGAGGGTGCCATCTTCATACGGGTCTTCACTATGGTGCTGCTTCACCGTGGATGACCATTTTTTAGGATTGAAATCGCATGACCATTTGAATCTTCGAAGAGTACATATAATGTCAAAAGCATATTGATTTTATTATTTGTTATATTAATAAAATTTATCCTATGCAGGGATCATAAAACATAACTAATTTTGTATATTATTGCATGTGTTTATAACTTTGCAGTTTCATTATCCTTTGTTCATGCGTGGGTGTGTGAAACATGAATTCCCTCAAGACCTAGGATGTGCCATATCTAAATTATCTGCATTTTTACATTGGATCACGTCAAAGGAGATTCATGTTGCTAGCATTCCATAGTGGCGTCAAGAGATTGTTGAGATTGTTTGTATGTTTGAGAAGGAACTGTCGACGAGTTTCATGGACTTGCAAGTTCATCTTCTAATCCACCTAGTAGATGAGGTTGAATTAGTTGGGGTGGTTTCTTGTCGTTGGATGTTCTTCTTAGAGAGGTACATGAAGAAATTGAAAGGTTTTGTTCGACAAAGTGCAAAACCCAAGGGGTATATGGTAGAGGGGTACATATAGTATGAGTCTTTCTATTATTCCAGTGATTACATCAAGTAGATAAAAAACAGACCAGGTGCGGTGATTTGGGACGATGAAAGGGATGAAGACAAAAGAGAAGGGGAGTTGCTGCAAATGAGTGGAAAAAAGTGCTTGATAAAGAGTAAGCGACTTATAATTTTTCAAATTTACAAAAAGTAAATATTCATGTTGAACTTCGATATAATGTATATTTTGATCTCTATGTACTATATAATGTCGGTTTGATTTCATCAGCGAATGTAGAATTGAAGCAATAAATAAATTCATTCTTTACAATTCTGAAGCGACACAACCGTGGGTCACATTGTATGAACAAAAGAGGATGAAATGGGATAATGACAGGAAAGAATTCAGACTTTTGTCATTTAAAAGAAAATATGCCAAAAATATGCCCCAACAGTTGGGTTGCTGACCAAGTCAGAGAGAAATACAGTGCAACCGGTCATTACTCGCGTGCTGAAGAGGATGCGCTAAACGTAGAGATTGGGTGCAACAACTCGATAATAATCTATTTAATTTATATGTACATTTGAAACTTATAAGACATCTATATTTTATATTATAACTGTTGGGTTATTATAAGTCACATGACGCTATGATTTTTTTTTTTAATTTTTTTATAATAGGTGCATTTGTTCCCATCTATGTTGGCATATGGACACCATTTTCGAAAAGAAAATGTTGATGCTGGAAAAATCACACAAGATTGTGGAGTGGAAGTTGAGTTCGATCAATCTAGTTGATCTAGCCATCATGATCAAAACCTAGTATGAGGGACGTTAGATTACGTCAGAAATATACAAGAGATCATTGAAGTGGATTTCTCTTCTTTCCAATGTGTTATTTTTAGGTGCAAGTGGTGGGACACCTTTGATCGGAATAATGTAAAGGAAGATCACGATTGTAGGTTGATATGTATCAACTCTAGATTGATGTGGGATGAAGCTAAGGAGCCCTATGTTTTCCCCAAACACTGCAACTAGGTGTTTTTTTACCCAGATGTGTTGGATATGGATTGGTGGTTCGTATTGAGACATGACCCTAAATCAAAACATATTTCTAAGAAAAATAGTGTTATCATGCCATGCGAGCTAGAAGATAATGATGGTGATCATGAGAACTGAGAGTGATATGATACATGTGTTATTTCATCAATATTTATACTTTTTAAGATGGGTTTTTCGAAACATTATAATAATTTTGAATTAATTGGTAATTTGCATTGTGTTAATGTTAAAATCAATATTTCACTTTATAATTTGCAATTATGTTGATCTCAAAAACAATGGCATACTATATAAAGTTCTTTTTTTTTGCATGTAAGGTCATAAAAAAATGACGATAATTCTAAAGCACGTGAATGTATTTGCATTATTTTCTAAACTTTATTATGTTACAATATTTCATATTATTCTAGATTTATTATTTTACAATTATTTAAAATTTTGAAAATTTAAAATTTTTAATAAAATCATTTCACATTAATACAATTAAAATTTTACAAATATTTTACATACAATTACAATTACAATTACAATTTTAGAATTTTTCATATATACAATTAAAATTTTACAAATTTAAAATTTACAATTACAATTACAATTTTGCAAATTTACAAATTTACATATATACCATTACAATTACAATTTTAGAATTTTACATACAATTACAATTTTATATTTTTACATACAATTAGAATTAGAATTACAATTTTACAATTTTACATATATACAATTACAATTAATAAAAATATAATTAAAATTTTAGAATTTTACATACAATTAGAATTACAAATATTACAATTTTACAATATCATGGTCATTTAATATTAAATTAATTAATAAACATCACGATCATGATAACCATCATACAAACATCATATTTGACTAAAAAACACATTCAAATTCACTAACATCATCGTGATCATAATCATTTAACAAAACACAATTAGCATTATATAACATCATCACAACACAAACATTAAATATACATATCATGTGAAATAACTTCTATCACATACACATCTAACTGCAAGCT
Organism: Pinus albicaulis; assembly: GCA_034641835.2. Lineage (NCBI taxonomy): Eukaryota > Viridiplantae > Streptophyta > Pinopsida > Pinales > Pinaceae > Pinus > Pinus albicaulis. The sequence continues at coordinate 1,174,508,594 of CM076574.1, read as the reverse complement.
ACACATTAAATGAACATATCTAACATGACCTAACAATATACACATCATGTTGATCACCAACATGTAAATTAAGTACAACTGCAACATGAACATTAAATACATGGACCATATATATATATATATAACTGAATAATGTCAAAATATACAACTGTGATATAAATGTCATATATCAGTTGGTGGTACATCATCAATAGTAGTACTAGTCGAGGCCTGCTCAGTCAATGGTGCAACCTCGACAAGATCAGTTGATACATGTTGATTATCTGGCACGACGCGAGGTGAACGATCATCATATGATGTGTCGCTGCTCGCAGATCATCGATCACGTGCTGTGTCTCGACCACGCCTATAGCGTGCAACGGTCCTCCTCAGCCACGTAACTAAGGTCGTAGCTCCTACAACATGTCGTATCAGGTTGTACATGTCATGCATCATGCCTCTCCACATATGTAATAGCCTACCATCTACCTGTATGTCTCTCATAGTAGCGGGCCTGACTCTCGCCTCAACAATCAATTCATAGAGTTGGTCGCCCAACTCCAACCTGAATCTATTATCAAACCTACCGCATCTAGCAAAAGGCGGTACTGGCACACCAGCAAGAGAAGGTCTCTCTACACCATCCTCATTATCATTGATATCTGGCATATCCTGATTGTCATCAGGATCCACACCTGGATCATTTGGTGGCAATGGCATGTCCTCGCCATCAAAAGACCCAATGTCTGCAAAATATATACAAGTACACAACAATAATTAAAAATTTCAGTACACAATTTAATAGAAACAAGTTAAAGAGCATGTTAGAATAAATTTAAATAAACCAGTAATATTACCTCTATCGTCCGACAGCTCATCATCTATGAAGTGGATGTTGGCACACCCTCGCAAATCCAAACCAACATAAGGACAGGGGACCATAATGAAGGGATTATAGTCAACATTGGCTAGAAACTCCAGTGCATCATGCGATATCATCATGGAAAACTCTGTCTCACCCTTCTTGGGCATCATCTATCCCCACATGTGCATCTGTGCATGCAACATCAGCCTACGAGGCTGTCGAAAAAAAGTAGGCCTCATCTCTGGAAACCTCTAAAACATAAAAAAAGTAGCTCTGAAGAAAAAGGGAAGTTGACCCTCCCTTGTGCCTAAGCAAGACATCTATCTAAGGTTGTACATAACTTGTGCAAAATAATAGCAGACCACCTGACAAGTTGTGGCTCTTGTACTAAAGAATCAACATAATATAGAAGCATGCAACTAATGCATTTCATGTCGCTGGTGTTGTGTGAAATGGTCAAAATCAGAAGTGAGAGGCACCTCACTGCTTCACTACCAAATGCAACAATACGTAACTGCCCTCCGAAGATCTAAAAATATGAAGGAGATAGTATATCCGCGCTAATGTATCTCTGGGAGTACGCCAATTGAATCCCTAATACATAGCCAACTGGAACATCTAGGAATGAGGGAAAATCCATCCCTCTCCTCGATAGCCCAGTAATGAAATATATTTCCTCCTCAGTGGGCATGTACCACTAGTTAGGACCAACCCGGAAATCCTATAGGTGGGCATTCCACCTGCAGATAATATGTCTCAAAAATACACCATGGCCCTTTAGGTAGCCTCCTCATAGAACTTGAGGAGGCCTACCTGACTTAGGAGCCCCTGGGTAGCTATTGTAATAGGGTGAGGGAACACATCTCTCTCCCTCTCTCGTGCCTCCCACTCACGAACCATGTTATACTGGTCCACCTGTTGTTGTTGTTGTTCCCTCTATTCTCTCTTTTCACGTCTCTAAATGATTGAAATATTAAATACATTTTTTTATTAAATGAGACATGTATTTAGAAATATACATATATAATTTTTTTTGAAAAAAAAAAACAATCGGTGCGCCACAAAAAATAGGCATGCATTGGTAACAGTACATATTTTTTTGTCGCGCACCGGAGGCGGTGCACAAACAAATTTCCAGTGCACCGGAGGCGGTGCACCAAAAAATTTCCAGTGCACCAAAGGTTGCGCACATGAAAATTTTCAGTGCACCGCCCTCCTAGCATTCTTCATAATTTAACGGTGCAATGGTATAACAGACCGCACCGTTGACTATGGACCGATGTTGAAGGGCAGTGCATTGACCAAACTATACACCTCGGGGCATATGTTTTAGTCAATGCACTGCCCTCTTGACATCATTACTTAGTCAACGGTGTGGTATTTTACCAGGCCACACCGTTGACCGTGTCGAAATTCTAGAATGCGGTGCACTGACAAAAATACCCACCTCGAGGTAGATATTTAAGTCAACACACCGCATTTCTGTTATTCCATAGGGTCAATGATGCGGCTGGGTAACCGACTGCACCACACTTTTTAAAATTTTAAAATATCATGGTGCGCCTTTCGGTACCACCCCGGTGCGGATACTGTAAGCACCAGTTGTAGTGTAACCTGTAAATTTACAGGCAGCATTGTGAACCAGTGTGATCCAAACGACTCGAGCACACCGCGCGGGAATTTTGTTTTTTAAACAGTTAATTTTAAGTTAATTTATAATTCTAATCCACTAAAAGGATTAATTATGGAAAAACAAGAAAAATATCTGTACATTTGGTCTTCAAGGAGGCATATTGGCTGTAGAATTTGTAAAAGTAAATTTCCTCACCGTTTTGCAAATTTCAAAATGCAGATTGGTGGACAATGTAGAGCATTAATGCGTACAATGGGTGCAATGGGAGCACCGATGTCAGGGCGACTTAGACAAGGATAACTTGCACCGGTGCTTGAGAGTTCACAAGCACTGAAAAGTGAGAAATACGGTTTTTTGGCCATAATTTTTTTTATTTACCTTGTTCCGGTGTGCGAGGCTTTATAGGCACACCAATGCAGTTTCTTGAGACCGCACCAGGCGGTTTCATTTTTGGCGCAGGGTTTTAGGATGCACCGATGTGGAATATTTGTAAAGCACCAGTGTGTTATAGTAATAAGACGCACCAGGGTAGGTTTGTACGGAGTGCATGGTGTCCGGTGTGCTAGTGTTTTTTGTGCACCGATGCTTTTTCTGGTTGAACGCACTGGTGCGGGTTAGGATGATAAGTGCATTGGACGAAAAACATCCGCAAAAACCTCCACATGCCAACCTCCTCTAGTAACCTCCATTACAAAAGGATGTCTGGGGTATTTTTATAAGGGATTCCTCAAAAAACATCTGCTAAAAGGTATTTTCCTTGTAGTGATAGACTTCTTCTTGATGTCTATTATGATTTGTCTTCTATTAATGTAATTAAGGGTCATGTTTATGAAGTGTCTAGTCCAAAGAATGTGCTCCAAGACCTTATGGAAGAACGACTTATGACAGACCTCATAATAGCCCTCACTCAACACTATAGACAAACATAAATGTACCTCTTCAAGTTGGCCTATTATCTGTGAAGTTGGCCTACAAGGCAACATGTAATGTTGGCCAAAATGTGGAGACAGTGCACTATATATAGTGTTGGAGCTGTGACTCATTAGAAATTGAAACTTGTGTATTTCTCTATGAATAAGTGTGGATTATCTGTGATAAAATGTAGTGAAGAAGTGCAGATTTCTGTCTATAAAATAGCGGATTTAAGAGGAGATATAGTGCGGGTTAATAGACAGAGAATTACATGATAAAGTTTTGGATAAGTATGTGGTAAAGTACATAATGAATATGCGGACTTATGACTGCAATATAACAATAAGGTCTGGGTTAAATACGAGTTATATCAGAGGATGCAGATCTATTTTGTAAGGTATTCTGGAGCATAAAATGTATGGATTAGTATAAGGAACCAACGGTCAAACATTATATACAGATATACTTTGTGAAGCATGATGAAGTGACAAATGTGGATTAATATGAATGAGATGCAGTCAAATGAAGTGTGGTCAAACCTGTTATAAATACACTGATATTCAAATGGTGGAATAAAGTCTATTTTCTATGTGTTATAATGACTGTGTCTAGAAGCATTCATATGTCATGCCAAGTGGATGATCATGCTATGATGATAAATTTAAGGGCTATTACAATATGAATAAAGAATGAAGCTAAATCTATGATTTACCTTCCTACTCACAATTCATAAAATAAAGGCCAGTGGAGTTTGGTGAAGAAAAGAAGGATCAACGTTGAAAGAAGACTTCGAAGCAGTGACAAGGTCTTGGAGGCATTCATAGGTTAAGGGTATGAGTCTTGGTCATGTTATTTGTCATTTGAATATCTATAAGAAGAATTCCTTTCGGGTTTTCCTCTCCAAGAGGGAGAGGTTTTTCCCTGGATAGAGGATCCTACCTTTGTGTCACTTGTATTTTGGTAACTAACTTGATGAAAAACTAAATAAGTTAAGTAGAGAAGACATAAGAAAAAGAAGTAATCTCACAAGTAATTATCATGTAAGATAATTTTAATTTATCTCCGTCCCTCCAAATTCTCAACAAATGATTTAGGAAAAAAACAAGTTATACTAGTTCCTTGAAAATGTGACATTTTACACTGATAATATTCCCCCAAACATTGTTGTTGATACCTTTCCCTCAAATTCCGAGTTTTCTTCATCCATATTTTCAATAACATAGCCATGAAGCACAAAAAGAAACTCAGTCCCTTCAACTTTCATTAGATTTTTGTTACCATTATTGGCATCTTCAACACCAAGGCAACCAATGAGGAGCTTGTGTATTTCAATTTTGTGGGAATTTCCAGATTCATAACCCTTTTCAATTGAAATGCTATGATGAATTTATTATATACTTAAGTCTTTTTGGCTTTCTTCATAAGTCTTGAAATCTACACAAATTCCCTTAATGACCCCAACAATACTAATTTGTTTTGGGATACCTTCTTCATGATCTTCATTGTGTGCAATAAGGACTTCTTTGTTCCAGAAGGCTTCACCATCATGCTTATTGGCTTCTCTATGATACCAAGGATAATTATGTTATGAAACCAGCTCCAAAAATAGAAGAAAAGAGAGATCAATGCCTTAGAAATAAGCCACTTCAAGGGGGAAACCTCCTTTACATTACATAAATGAACAAATATTGGATGATATAAATGAAAAAACCTCCTTCTATATATAAGAGTCCATGGGGTCAAAATATAATCCTAGCTGACCTAACAATGATATTTAAGGGCACAATAATAATAATATTGGGTTACAGGGGTACAACAATAATAATAAGGGGGTTACACTAACAAAAATAAGGGACTATACTAGTAATATAAGGACATAACATGCCCTGCTCCTTCAAAAAAGTGTTGTCCTCAATGCTTGAGTAGCTTCGGATGATTATGTATAAAATTCTAATCCTTCAGTGTAGAATCTTCAGTGGGTAAGTTCTTCCATTTGATGAGATACTCTGAAATTGATCGATTTCGTAGCTATCGAGTTCTTGTTTTCATGACTGCTTTAGGTTCCAATATGATTTTTCCTTCCTCATCAAGTTCTTGAAATATTGTTTGAACTGTAATTTTTTCCCCTATAACCTTCTTTAAGCATGAAACATGGAAAACTAGATGCACTCGCGAAGAAGTAGGAAGCTCCAATTTGTATGCCATAGTACTAATATTTTGCAACACCTTGTAAGGACCATAGTACTTTGGTGATAATTTATTATCCTTCTTAGCTTGCTTGAGGGACATTTGTTTGTATGGTTGTAGCTGTAAAAATACCTAGTCTCCTACATCAAAACTTCTCTCGCTGCGTTGTTGATCTGCCTATTGTTTCATTCGATTTTGTGTCAAATTTAGGTTATCCTTTAAGAGTTGGAGAACTTCTTGTTGATGCTCGATGTGATCTTCCACTGCTTGAAACTTAAAATTTTCTCTTAAAGAAGATGTGATGGACAGTGGATGATATCCATAAAGTGCCATAAATGGGGTAATTTTTGCTGCAGTATGGAAGGAAGTGTTATACCACCATTCAGCAAGAGGTAACCATTTGACCCATTGTGTTTGCTTATCAGATACAAAACAATGAAGATATCCTTCCAAACATTTATTCACTATCTCATTTTGACCATCATATTGAGGATGATAAGATGAGCTATGAGCTAGTTCAGTACCCAAACAAGAAAATAATTTTGTCCAAAAATTTCCAGTAAAAATGGGATCTCTGTCACTTACAATAATCTTTGGGTTTCCATGTAGCTTTTGAATTGTTTCCATAAATGCAGTAGCAACTTTACTTGCTTTAAATGGATGAGATAATGCACAGAAGTGTGCATACTTGGTAAATCTATCAACTACCACCATGATGACACTCTTTCCTTCGGACTTAGAAAAACCTGTGATAAAATCCATTGAAATATCCTTCCAATGTTGACTTGGAATGGATAAAGGTTGTAGAAGACCCAAGGTCTTAATTGTCTTAGCTTTATTTTGCTGGAAAACCAAACATTCTGCCACACACTTTTGAATATCATATTTAAGGCCATCCCAAAAAAATTCTTTCTCCACCCTGTGGTAAGTTTTTAAAGATCTTGAGTGTCCTCCTAAAGGAGAAGTGTGCAATTCCAAAAGAATATTTTGTTTTAGTTGGGAATTCTTGCAAATATATAAGCGATCTTTGTACCATAAGGAATCATTTTTCCAACTAAATGTATCATATGTACTAGGATCTTGTTGCAAATTTTGAATGAGTGTCCACACTTCTTCATCCTTCTTCCATTCATCCCTTGCTTCGGTTATCCAACCTGATTGGATAATAGAAACAGCACAAAGCAATGCCTCCACCTCTTTATCCTATCTTGAGAGTGCATCTGCAACAACATTTAGCTTCCATTTTTTGTAGATGATTTCAAATTCATAACCCAACATCTTTGTGACCCATATTTGTTACTCTTCTAAAGATATTCTTTGTTCCAAAAATTGTTTAAGACTATCATGATCAGTTTTTACCTTGAAGTGTCTTCCCATTAGGTAAGGTCGCCATTTCTTTAGTGCATGTAGTATTGCCAACATTTCCTTCTCATAAATAGCTTTCTGTAAATACATTCCTTTGATTGGATGACTTTAAAAAGAAATGGGTCTTCCTTCTTGCATTAAAACAACACCAATTCCATTTCTTGAGGCATCACATTCCACATTAAAGGTGTTTGTGAAGTATGGCGTAGCTAAGACTGGTGCTAGGCACATTGCCTCTTTAATATGTTCAAAGGCCTTAGTTGATTCACGAGTCCATGAAAATGCATCTTTCTTCAGTAATGTTGTTAGTGATGCTTCTATTCTCCCACAATTATTAACAAACTTGCGATAATACCATGTTAACCTGAGAAATCCTCGCAACTGCTTTATGGTTGTGGGGACTTTCCATTCCTTAATGGATTTAATTTTGTTAGGGTCTACCTTAACACCCTCGTGAGATACAATATGACCCAGATATTCCACCTTTTGTACTCCAAAGAAACATTCAGATGTTTTTGCATATAATTTCTTCTCCTCCAATAGTTTGAGCACCCTGTCAACATGTTGAACATGATCCTTCCAAGACCTGTTGTAGATTAGTATGTCATCAAAAAATACTAGCACAAATTTTCTAAGGAAGGGTTTGAAAATGGAATTCATCAACCCTTGAAATGGAGAAGGTGCATTGGTAAGGCCAAAAGGCATGACCAAAAATTTATAATGACCCTCATGAGTTCGAAATGTTGTTTTCAGAATATCTTCAGTCTTCATTCTAATTTGATGATACCCTGAACGAAGATCCAATTTGGTAAAATAAATTGCTCCATGTAATTCATCCAATAATTCATCAATCACAGGAATGGGAAATTTATCTTTAATGGTGAGATTATTGAGCTCCCTATAATCCAAACACATGCACCATGATCCATCCTTCTTGTGTACCAATACTACAGGAGCAGAGAAAGAACTTTGACTAGGTTGAATTATACCCGCCTCTAACATTTCTGCAATCATACGTTCAATTTCGCTCTTTTGGACATAAGGATATCTATAAGGCCTGATGTTTGGAGGAACACTTATTGGAATCAAATGAATAGCATGATCATGATCATGAATAGGTGGGAGTCCTTTGGGAGTTTCAAACACCTTGGAATGATTGTCCAAGACTTGTTGGAGATCTGCAGAAATAGATGATTTTGATGTCGGAACTTCTAGTGAGCATAATTGTGCAATTACGCCTCGTTGTTTTTTCTTTAGAAGCTTTGTCATGACATTAGAGCTTATTATCCTTCCTGGCTTCCCCGCAATACCCCGTAATTCAACTTCCTTTCCTTCTGAAAAAAATTTCAAGAAAAGTTCTTGAAAATTGAAAGCTACCGTCCCCAAAGATTGTAACCATTGTACTCCTAGTACAACATCAGCACCTCCCATAGGAATGGCAAGCATTGGACTAGTCAATACATATTCCCCCATGGTTAGCTTGATATTATGGCATTTTCCAGAGCAATTTATAGCTCCTCCATTTGCAACCATCACTTGACATTCTGGTGTTGGGTATAGGAAACAATTCAATTCCTTGGCTACCTTACAATGAATAAAATTATGGGTACTTCTAATCAATCAACTCTATTACCTTTTTCTTCTTGATGTGTCCTTCTATCTTGAGAGTTAGAGGAGTGTAATTCCTGCCAAAGCATTACACGATATGGTCAGAATCATTTATTCCAATTCTAGGGTTGGTTCCTTCTGTATATCCTCTTCTTTTGAAGTTTCTTTTTCATTTTATTCCTCCTCTTCACAATCTATGTAAAATAATTTCTTCTCAGCACACTTATGACATTTAGTGTATTTTATATCACAACTGTAGCAAAGCCATTTTGCTCTTTTTTCTTCCAATTGTTGTGGTTTCAACCTTGTAGGTTGTGGAAGTCTAGGAGTAGTAACACTTCCATCTTTATAGATGTGATTAGTAGGCTTCCTTGTCGCCATAATTTTACATTCAAATTTTATTTCCAACCTGAATGCCTTCTCCAATGAATCAAGTTCTCAAACATGAACTTCATGTTGGAGGTTATCCTTTAAAGTCCCTATGAAGACATAAATCGTGTGTTCCTCTAGAATATCAGTTACCCTTATATTCAATTTTTGGAAGTCCTCAATGTGCTCCACCACTGAACCCTTTTGTTTGATATTTATCAATTGGCTAAAGAAGGTGTTTCTCTTTGTATCCTCATAATGTGCTATCATTTCCTTAGTAAAAATTGACCAAGTGACAATTTTTTTATGGGAGAAAAGTCATCGATACCATACAAATGTATTTTTCTCTAAATGTAAAGTTGCAATGCATACCTTTTTTGTGTTTCGCACATTATTGAGATCAAAATATTGCTCCATCTGTAGTATCCATGTTACGAGATCCTTGCCATCAAACTTCCTCATATCCATATTTGGAATATGGTGGTTATTCAATCCAACATTAGAGTTTATGAAATCATGATTAACATTTATTTTGTTCTCGTCGTGAGTTTCCTATGCTATCTTTCTGCCATTAGGAATAATTTCTTGTATTAACCTTGTCATCAAACCTCCCATGTCTTCTTTTATATCATTCTTCATGTCTTCCATGTTGTCTTTCATTTTTTTCATCAGTCTTAGCTTCCATGTCATCCATCTTAGCTTCCATGCGAGCTTCCATGCCATCCATCTTAGCTTCCATGCCCTTCTTCAAACCATCCATGCCTTTATTCAAACCATCTATCTTAGCTTCCACGCTTTTCTTCAAAAATTCCATTTCATTTTTTGTTGCTCTTTGCAAGAGTGAAATTTGGTGCACTTGCTCTTGTAATTTTGATATGTCATGTTGCACTTCTTCCTCTTAATGAATTATAGTAGAGCCTTCTAAAGGTTTAATGGGTGTTGAATTATTTTTAGGTGACATTTTAGAACCCAATACTAATATCTATGCTTCAATATGCCCTTCGAATCACTTCAAACTGATTTTTCACACAAGACTTGTGCAATTCAAAAAAAAAATACACACCTTTTTCTTTCTTTTGAGGAGCTCGATATTGAAACTGAATTATATATTTGATTTCAGATCCTCAATATCTAAAATTCAGCCTTGTATTAGCCCTATGAATCTTCTTTCGAATGCCACAGGTCTTACCTGATTTGGATTCTTCAAGACAAAGTTATGCCCAATATCCCACAATGAACTAATTATGGAATAATTCAGTAGAGCAAATTTGTATGATGTGCCACGTGTCATTGTTGCTTCCTCAAGCTCTGAAATTGATACACAGGAAACTAAAGTCCGTGTGCTTGTGTTCATTTTTTATAGAATTCCAATTTGATTCTCAGAGAGAGAGTTATGACGATTTTCCCACGGTCACCACTTTGAGATGAAATTCGGGAGCCCTAAAACACCCTAACTTCCACAGATCATATCTCCAAAAATATTGGGAACCAAGATCTGAAATTTTTACAGGAAGTTCCTCACAATTTTTATTTTCTCTGCAAAAATTTTAGCTTTTGAAGCTTCATAGAAAAAATATTATAGCGAAAATTCCACGATGACCTATTTGGAGCAGCAAAACCCTAGAATCCAAAGCTCAGATTCCAAATGTTATGAAACAAACTCCAAAAATAGGAGAAAATATAGATCAATGCCTTAGAAATAAGCCACTCTGAGGGTGAAACCTCCATTACATTACATAAATGAAAATTTCTTGGAAGATATAAATGAAAAAACCTCCTTCTATATATATGAGTCCATGGGGTCATAATATAATCCTAGCTGACCTAACAATGATAATGTAAGGGCACAATAATAACAATATTGGGGTTACGAGGGTACAACAATAACAATAAGGGGGTTAAAATGACAAAATTAAGGGACTATACTAGTAATATAGGGACCAAACAAATTATCAAACATTGGTGGCATGTCAAAACACAATATGTACAACCTTGAGTTTATTTGTAAAATTTTTTCACATCCCTCCAATTATCTTTTTCAACGGTGGCATAATTTATTTGGTTTATCAACCTTCCTTCTCAAATTCAGGACGTGAATCCCCATCTTTGAAAACAACAACATCATAATAACCTTTGGAGTTACAAATAGCATAATGTTTTTCTTTAATATCTTTCTCATCCGCTTGCTCAAATGGCCACGTCTCACTAAGATTTTCATCCTTTATAGTGATGTCGATCTTTTCCAATTCCAACCTCAAAACATCCACCATAACAACAATTTCCTTATGATTTGGATAACCATCCTCTTGAAAGGTATCATGAATTCTTGCTTCCACCAATGTGCTTTATTCATATAGAGAAAATTTGTTATATAGTTGGTTCCATTGGGACAACGTTCAAATTGCATGTACTATATTTATCAAGAAAACCTCCAGTGCCTCTAAAAACGAAGTAAAATCTCTTGGAATCAACCTAGACATTATCCTTTTAAGTTAATTATAGGAAGTATAATTATTTTGTAATTCTAGTTCCTTTTCATCATCCACAAAATCATTGTAATGAGCACATCTAACAATCCTGCCAAAATTACCATACTTGTCAAATTTTTTTTGGTTTGAAATAGAAATGGTAACCTGCCTTACAAATCCATTTCCATGCTCTAGCTAGTGATTTTGACTACCCTCCTTACTAGAAATGTATGTAGTGCTATTTTTAGGATAGCCATTATTTTCCACACAATCATATCCTTACTATATTCTTTGCAACATTTATGAAATCAAGTTGTGTGATAAATATTAATGATTTTTGGATCATAAGGTAATGAGTCATCGATTCACTAAAAGAAGGTTCTACCTATATTTTGATCAATCATCAAATGAATACCATAGTTTTCATCTTTCATGTTTTGTTCATTTTCCAATTTATCATGCCTAATGTATGCTCATATTTCTAATAAAGGTGCCTTAGCTCTAAGTTGTATATCTTCTTTGCAGCCACTAAGCTTTCCCATATTATAACAAGGGTCATCATCAAAAAATAAAGTGACTCTTTGTGAATTGATTGGGGTGAAATCATCCAAATTATATTGCATTAACTCAAATGTTTCTCCTCTTTACCGGATGCTTTTCTATAATAGTCTGGAACATTGTTATCTTGGAGGATATCAAGAGAATATTTTGTTCCTTTTTCATCAAAATTTTCTTGTAATTTCTCCTTTGGGACAACAAGGATGTTAGCTCCATTGCCACAAGCATGATATTTTGAAATAGTGAATAAATTTTTAGGTGATTAATCTTCTTTAAATTCTTGAAACTTGTTTTCTCCTCCCTTACAATTGCTCTAAGCTTTCCTTTTGTGATAATGGATAAATCATCACAATTTGAAGCTTCATACTCTAAATTTTCGTTTAGAACAAGAAAATAAAAATCAACATTGACTTCATTGGGGACCATAAGACCTTCCTATTATGGCTATTCATCATCATAAGTTTATTCCCTTCAAGCAAAGCAAGGATACCTTCCTACTGTAAGGATTCTATCAAGTATTGATAAATTTTTTCAAAAAATAACAGGATTGGGCCACAAAATTTGAGAAAGCTTGCAATCAAAGCCACCTTGAGAGAAGGGATATTATTTGGATTTAATAAGTGGTTGATCCAACCACTATGTTCATTCCCTAAAGAGAGTGAAAAATATCATTAGAGAATCTCCATTCTTTTATTCATAGTCTGATATGTGATTCATAAAAGCCAACACATGTGGGATAATTTCCAATGAGGCCCCATATATGTTGGAAGCTTCTCATACAAATTTGGATGAGGCTTATTCAGAAATGCCACGGTGTCCTCATTATACAATTATGGGTACAATACATGCAAATACTATGGAACCATATATCCATACTAAACGTCAAAAATTTTAAATTTGCAATTTTGTACCTTTCCAAAATGAAGTCCCCGAGGTGAGATATCAAATGCCTTCAAATGATGTTTTTATCATGTCACAAGCATTAATTCCTTAAAATATTGAAAGAAGAGGGAATTTTTTCTTCCATTGGAATCACCAGATGAGAAAAGCTATCCTTGACTTCATGATGAGCTCATTCAAAGAAACTAAATCTTATACATTGGATTACGAGGACTCAATTCCTTGCTAAAATCAATGCCAAAAATGTCATTGAAAAATCTAGCACCCTAGTGTGAGGCACCACTATATCCTCAACGAAAATGGGATCCATCGCCATTCTCACCTTAGAAATGAATTCCCCTACTTTTTTTGGGTGAATTTTATCCTCACAAGGGATGCTTCCTAACATGAGTTAGATGTTAATTGACAAGGGGATCCTATCCAAGTGTATTTTTTAGTAGCTTACTGTTAAAATTCTAGTGATAAGGTGAATTATTAAACATGATAATTACTTGTGAGTATTATTACAGTTATTTTCCATTAATTAGTTAATCTTCTTCATTAATCAATTATCAGATACAGTACATTAAATATAATAGTGTAGAAGAGATAATATACACAAGAAGTTAGGCTCCAAGATAGGTCAAAAACCCACCCATCGGGAAAACCCATCAATCCTTTCCTCAGAGATTCAAGATAAATCCAAGTCAAATACATATGCTTTAGTAACTAGCTCCTTCCATGGCCAAGTCATCCCTCCATTCTGTCCACTAGATGCCATGATTATGTCCAATAGATAATTGAAAAAAAAACAGAAAGCAGGACTTCATTTAATCTAGTAATTCTCCACGAAAGTTTCTTTATTAATCCTCAAGTAACTCTCATAATTCCTTGTTCATTAGCCCTCATGAAATTCACATCTTCCTCAAAATATTAACTTAAGGAAACTCGCGCCTTTTTCAAAACTTCCAATCTCATAAACGTGCATCCCGTTTAGAACTTATGATCTTAGGAAACTCACATCATCTTTGGGTCTTTAGCCTTGGGAAACTTGTATTTCCTACCAAAGAAAACTTGGGTTTTTACTGTAGAGACTATCATAGAATATATGCACAATGAACTTAATTACGAGCATTAACGGACTTGCTACATAAAATTTCCATGAATTTATTTCCCTTTTATGGAGGATTCATGCTAATATATAGTTTATCTTAAATGTGAATATACACATCCTTTGAGTGACCTAAATTGATCATCTAAAGGGCCTAATTGGACCTTGGAAGAATATTTATCAATTATAAATTTCAAAATTTTCTTTTATTTCATGTGTCCAAATGGGACATATACAAAATTAATTTTTTTTTTATAAAATAAATAAATTCTTCAATCGATTATGAAGACCGAACCTAGTTACAATTTCCAACACTCCCTCTTAACTAGGAAGGTATTCATAATGACATCCTGATATTCTCTTCTATAATAAGGGATCTATATTGATAAGCATCAATGATGATAGCATCATCATAACCAACATTATCACACTACTAAGGACTTGACATATACACTTTATCTCTCCACAAGATCAATGCACAATGTTGGGAGGAATTCCATGGGACACCACATTACCTCTTCGAGGTACATACTCCACCTAGGATACCCGTAGTATTTCCTCCACTGGACTATTTCCCTCAATGAAATTTCTCTCCACTAGACCATTCTTTATCCAATTCCATGTACTTGACTTAGGATATCCATCATAATCCATCATAGTACATGACTCAAGAATGTTTGTCCAAGATGATTATCAAATCCAACATTCTCCTTATCCATATCCATGTACTTGACTTAGGATATCAATCCTAATCCATCACCATTACATAAAATAAGTAAAACCATGTGTCTTAATTCCCTCTCAACTTGAGAGGAGAAATCCATGCTCACTCCCTCTCAAATAGGGAGAGTGGATCAACAATCCACTAGCTTATGTTAGAAGTACACATACTTCCCTTACATCAATTACCTGTTATTCTATGAAGATTTGTTGTAGCTTCCTCAAATATCCCTCTTATCACTAAATTTTCTCATCTGCATCTTTTGAAATAGGATTCCAAATATGCCTCCTAATATACCATGATTCCTTATTTCATGATCACTTTAGGTCTTGTTTTCGCTGCTACAACACCCTCCAAAACTTTTTTTTATTCAAATTTTGAACCCTACCTTCTGTCATGTGAAGTTTCACTTTTAGTAGTCAAGTGTAGTTTTATGTTCTTACACATTTTTCAAGTGTCTTTGTTCCTTACTAAGTGTCATTAGATCACTAAGAGAAGCAATTGTACACTTTGGAGTCATAATACACTTCCTAGTCATAAAAAAACACTTATTGGTCACAACTGCACATAAATTGTTTGTTGCACTTGGAGATTGTTTGTGAACTAGATTTGTGATGTATATTTCTTAGTCACGGGTCATGTATATTTTTTTTTGGTGATTTGAGATGTACAGTTATGATTGATTTCTCCCTTAACTCATTGTATTCTTCTACGTTTCACCTTTCCAAGCTTAGACATATTTTTGACTTGGTATCTTGCCCAATGAGATAGGAAGAGAACACTACACACTTCTAAGGCCTAGTGGAGACCCTCCTTATCAGTTATAACTATGACCTGTGATAGCATGAACCCTCCCTCTCTCTTCCCCACTGAAAAATTCTAGTCACTAGACCCTCCTCCTTTCATTTTTTCCTCCCTCACTTTGGCAATCTTGCCTCTGCCGCCTAGTGTGGCAAACCACACACTTCCAGAGGGAAGTGATGCCTCCCCTTGCACCTTAGGAATGTGACATGTTCCCTACTAGTGGCTCTAACCTTAATCCCTATTGTATGACACATTTTTAGTGGGAAATCCTTCTCCCTTAACTTTTGCAACTATGAACTACACCCACCTTGCCTCCTACTCCTCCAGAGCTGCCCATGGCACAATATCAATGAGGATTGAAGCCCTCCTCTATCTCCTACAAGTGTGGTATATTCTTAGAAGGCCTCTCCCTCTCTCCTTTGTGCATTATTGAGCCTCAGTCAAAAAATTTGCATGAAACATGATAGAGTAGGATATTTTTGAGCTAATGTTTGCTTTCCATCAATCATCTATACTTGTAGGTGTTCAATAAAGCATGAAAAGGATATGTGAGGAATTTTTTCAAGAAAGCTTGCCCACAGAATCATCTTGAAGACAAAAGGAATAAAGGAATCTTGTTGCAATAGTTGAAGGAATGATGGATTTATATGATCAAAGTGACTCATGAATACTCCATTATATCTCAAGACCCTTTAGAGGGTAGAAGGTAACAAAAATGCAATATTTGTTACAAGTGTTGAAGACATGGTGGCATTGTAATCACTTCTTAAAGAAATCTATGTACAAGTCACCATGGGTCCAATTCATTAATGTCAATGACTTGTCATGTTGTCATCACCTGATGATGTGGAAATGATGATGTAATTTTGGAAATATTGTAATTGTAAATATGTGGAACTACAAGAGTCAGATATGGAAAAAAGAGTCATTAGGAAGAGTACAAAAGTCTAATGGAAGTCATCACATTATAAGTCCAAGAGTCATGAGGAATATGAATGGTCATTCCTCTTGTTATAAAAGAAGCCTCATTACTCAAGCAAAGGAATTTTCACCTTAGATTCTCCACCTAGGCATTAGAGAGAAAGATTTTTATTTTGGAGAGAAAGTAGTGGATTAAAGCTCCACTATTGGAGCTAGTGGTGTCTCATTGTCTCAATGTATCTAGGAAATTTCGCTTAATATTCGAAGCTCATTAAGCCAACACACTTTCATGAATATATCATGAATGTAATAAGATTATTCTTTATATGTTTGCATTATGTGTGTTGTTCATATGTACTAAGGAAATTGCACTATTTCATTGACTTTGGTTCTCATCTTGTTGAATGTGTGTTGTAATGATGTTATTGATCATTATTTCCATGTGAACTACTTCACTAGACAATCAATGATTCTTTAATATGTATGTGTGTGCATCTTCATTGGAATAGTACTAATAATTTTTTTCTAAAGGATCGCTTTCTCTTCCCTTCCAGTGAAACAACCTAGATACATATTACAATTGAGCATTTGACAAGGCACACTTACTTTCTCATTTTAAATTACAAGCGTGTTTCTCTCTTATGATAATGAATGAAACCAAGGAGAATATTTAAGTATATGGTAGTCGGGCCAAATTTGTGGATGGGGATCCTACACAAAATGGTGAGGTATAATTGGGAATTCATAAAGGGGAGACCCCCTGTATGTTGGCGGGATCTAGCACCATAAAAAATTTGGCGCTAGAAGGAGGGAAATTTTTTATGGTGAACCATCAGTGAAAGGAAGCAATGGTTCGAGTTTATCTCCAAATCATATTCCTTAGATAGGAGAGTCCTATCATCGAAGTTCGAAACATGATTTTTAAGTCACTTACGATCAACTCCAAAAAATATGGCCTATCACTTGTCAATTTTCAATATCTCTTGGTTTACTTCCTATCGTTGTTATTATTCCTCACAAGCCGATAAAGAAAGAAACAAATCATCATGGCATATTGGTTTCTTCAGTGGAATATTTGGTTATTGAAACCCTTGAAGACTTAGTTGATCTTACTAAAGGAACACATCAAAAAAGGGAACTTCCACCTATTGATGAGGATATGAAAGGAGACAAAGAGGATTTTTTATTTTCTGACGAAGAACAGTCGAGGCAAGAATAATACCCCAATTATAACAAATATTTAAATGGTGAAAGATAAGACTCTTTAGATTCAGAGGGAGAGGGGGAGGAAGAAGAAGCCATGGTTGATGAAAAAATGTATTAGATGGTGAAGGGTCACTTATTGTTCCATAAAATATTCATTGCATGCCTAAAGATCTAGAAAATGTACTTTCAAAGTTTGATCCTGATAAGAAGACCATATTGATGACATCTACACACCTAAATGCTTGAGGTGTGTTTTGATGACGTTGCTTGTAGAATTTTTTCGTACACTCTAGAAGGTAGAGCATCATTCTTTTACCACAATATTCTACCTAATTCAATCCATAGTTATATGGAGTTCAAAAATTTGTTCTTGGATAAATTTGTCGATGATAAAATTCCCGCCATGTTTCTCAAAGAACTTGGGAATCTTACTAGATGGGAGGAAAGGAAAAGGTGGAGGATTTTAATCAAATGTTTACATGATTGTTGAATAAATTCACCATGGATGATCAACCACATGATACTATCGCTATATATTATTACACAACTTCCTTACCTACTCATATTTTCATGTTTATTAAAGAGCTGCAAAGAATACATTGGATTTGAAATTTGTAGAAGATATTGTTGTTGAAAAGGAATTACATTCTATTGGATCCATCGATGATCATGAAAATACTAAAGACTCTAAAGACACTGGTAAGAAAACTCAAGCCTCTTCCACTAAATCCAAAGATAAATATTGTTTGACATGGAAAGCTTGGCTAAATCTTTGAAGTTGCTCACTATTGAAGTATCCAAACTAAAGATGAAGTCAAGTTAGGAAAATATCAACATTAAGTCTTTAAAGCCACCTTTCTTTAAGAAGAATAACAATAATCAAACAACTAAATCTGCTCAGAGTTCCAATGTTGTTATTGATTTTGAAAGATTGGGCATGGATAACTTCTGTACTTTCCATCAAGAGAGGCATTCAGAGAAAAATTTTCCCCAATAGAACCTGTTAGGTTCCCGTGATTTGGCTGATTGGCAAGCCAAATGACAGTGTAACATCAAACCAAGCTTTGGAGCCCAATGACCTAGCCTTCCTGGACTCGGAGAGGGCTCTCTCTATATATGTAAGGGATATCTGTTTGTTCGCTTATTGTGTTCTGATTTTAGGCTAGTTATGGAGTATGTTTTTTGGTTTTGGTTTTTTAAGTTGTGAGGGATAAAACTGATCAAAGATATAAAATAGATAACAAGATGTTAGATTAACTGGGTTATGGGGTCAAAAAGTCAAGAAAGCTATTAGATGACGATACAAGGCTGTTTAAGGGCCGATTTGATTCAAGGTAGAAAGGATCTTAGGGAAAAATGGAGTAAATGGACATCAAGTTTGTGAACAACAAAGAGTTTCAAGCATAACTAGTTTAATAGATAACATAAACATGGTAGGGAAAACCAATAATCATGTAAAATGTAACGACATGCTAATCAATACTTAGAAATAAACATTCAAGCCATGCATAGAAGTATAAGACCCTCTAACTTTGGGAAATGGCTATCAGACTTTGGGGAAAACACTTAAGGAAGACAAACAACTCAAAACACTATGCTGGAATGCCTAAACACAGTACTTCAAGTTATTGGGCACTTTGAACAACAAGATTTGCATAGTTTTAGGCAAAGGGCTAGATCGAAACTAGGCCTCCTTGGTTCAAACAAAATGATAATCTAATCAGTCAAAGAGAAATTTCATGGATGGAACTATAGCTAGCCATGGGTAAGTAGGGCATACCGTAAGTCCTTAGCATGTATAGAACTATGAATGAAACAAGCAACAATATCCTCAAGTTGTTAAAGAGTAGTTAAGAATTCTTTAATGCAACTAAGGAAGAAGAAAACATGAAGGCTATGAAGATTCAGGAAATTTGAGGTGCCTCCATGGGCATATTTCAAATTTGTTCTCTACTGATCTATAGCAAGCAAGAAACATGTATCATGAATGAAAACTAGAAAACAATAACAAAGCAAGAGACACTATACCATTCTACCATGTCATGGAATCCATCAACAATCCTTCATCATTCATCCAAGAACATCCAAGAGGCAATCCAAAAGCATAACACAAGTATTTTCTTCCAAAGCTCATATGACCATATATTGCTTCTCTTCTCAAGTTCAGCCTTGTTTTACAATGAAAGCCTTTGGAATATATAGGCTCAAGTGAGGAAAACCTCATGGTTCAACTTGCATCCTCATTGGCCTAATCAAAATATCTAAACTTGTCCTTGAGGCTTTGCAAAGCCCAAGACACAAAAATATCTCATAAAATATCTAAAAAATGCTAAAAAAGGGAATTTAATTGACTTTGCATAATTTTTCATGTGCAAAAATAGCTAAACGCACATTTGGAAAAAGCAGATTTTAGAGGTTCAAAAATTACAAAAATACTTCAAATTTTCATCAACAAAAGGTCCCCTGACTTGTCGGAAACATTTGGCAGCCTTCCTGGTGTCGAAACAAGGCTCATGATAGCTCGTTGGAAATCTCTGAGTGTCTACTTTCCGGTGCAACTGAAATTTCCCCAATCGGATGCCCAGAAGTCCTCCAAATATGCACCTGTGTGTAAAAAGCTAGAAAATTACAGTCTGCTGATAGACCGGGCAGAGTGTGCAAAAAGAGAGCCTTTTCCGCCGCTTTGAGGGGGAAAATGATCTCCAAATCTCCTGAAAATCGTTGAGAGTGTGCTTATGAAATTATGGCATCCAATGATACCATTCTCCTCCCTTGACGAATCCTAAAAATGAAATGGAAAATTTATGAGTTTTTTATCAAAAACTCAAAAATGCCAAAAAACCAAAAGTTGTCGAAATGTGCCCAAAATTAGAGTGCATGACCCTCAAGGGTCCTTGGAAACATGCTCTGAAACTGAAGCAAAAATGTCGAGTGCTGATGTGCCCTTCTTCTCTTTCTGTGCCAGGCGCTTCCCTTTAGCCTCATTAGCTTTTCTTGGACAGCCTTGTCTCAGCCTGTTTAACTTGTTTGATCAAGCCACAATGTTTTTAAATGTAATGTGAAATTCCCTCCTTTGATATAAGACCCCTGCTCTTTCAGAATTATTCTTTCCCCTTGGTATGTAACTTAATAAGTAAACTTTAAGAACAAAAACACAGTCAATCAAGATACACAGTCAAAGTGATGTTTTCTATGTTTTGTTGTAAGGTCACCCTTTCCGTTGATGTTTTGAGGCCAACAACATATTCTTGTGTCTTTGACTGAGGTAAACTTATCAATTTCAAAATCCTGCCCTTCTCTTTGGATGTAGATAAACCAACCAAGTCTACACCATATACATAGTCAACTTTAGTGCAGACCCACAGTCAATTTCACTGTTTATAGAACAAAGGTGGCTGAGCTTTGAAATGCTTCTGAGGTTTTAACAAAAGCCTGTAGGAGTTTGTTTTTTTAAACAATCAAGGCTCCCTTTCAATATAAAACACCTGCCTCTCTAGAAAACTGCCTTCCAACCTCTGAATATCAACTTGACAAATGAGCTTGAAGAACAAAAAGATAGTCAATCAGTATACATAGTCAACAATGATCTTTTTTTGTGTGGGTGGTAAGGGTACTCTGCTCTTTGATGTTTTGAGGACATAAGACACCCTTGTCATTTTTCAGAAGAAGGCCAAACACAATCCTCTTAGCTTCAAAACCTTGCCTTCCTATTGGTGGGCCACTCCATCAGTGGATTCAACACTCACAAATACAGTCAATCACAAAGTGCATACATTCAATGAAGATCATTGTATATAGGACAAGGTGGCAGCTCTTGCAATGTTTTTATGTGGTCACAAAGTCTGTAGCTTTCAAATACCAATAAACTCCTTTTCAACAACATACTGCTCTTTTTGGTGTGCTTTTCCACCAGTGGATTTGATAATCATAAACACAGTCAGCCAGAGTGCATATACACAGTTGAATGTTTTTCTGAGTTTGGATGAGGTCATCTAGTTCCTTGTGTTTTGGTGTGATTGCAAACAACCCTATATTTATATAAAAAACAAAATGACACCTTTCCTCAAACAGTTTTCTTCTTTTGCTGCTTACTGGTTTCTATACAAAGACAAAATAACCACTCTCCACTGATTTGAAAACCTTCAGAGCATATCTTACTTTATGGAGAAATGGAAGGCATGCATCAGGTTTGTCTTTTAATATGGATAAATCACTTTGTGGAGTGGAAAAGCTTGCACATATGATCAATGTTTAGGAGTGTGACAGTCATAACAACAAAAAGACACCTTGAGTTCATCCAACGACATTTTCCTCTAATTACTGTCATCCCTCTTGTGCTTTTTACATGACAAACTGATTTTAAAGGTACCATTTCTTTCTCATGGAGAACATGGCAAACCACCCTTTGAAATTTTTGAATTTGGGCAAGAGGAACTAGAGAAAACTTTGAAGATTGTTCACGAGCCTTTTCTGATCATTAAACAGCTCTTAAGATATTCATTTGAGGGTCTTTGAGTGCGCGACGCGTTCATGGGAGAGAGCGTCGCGCAGTGTAAAATGGTGTCGGGTCACTGTCGGGCCGACAGGATCGGCACCCACAGGAGCGCCGCGCGCGGCTACAGGAGCGCCACGTTCCTTTTTTGCGCAATGAAAAATTTTCACCCAGGAGCACCGCGCACATTTACAGGAGCGCCGCACGGTGCAAATACTCCTAAAACTTGTTCAAACCTCTGCAAACTGATTTGAAAATCGTCTTTCGGCCTTGTGAACTTCAATGGGATGTTTTGCTCGAGCTGGGGTGTTTAGATGATGAATTTGTAACGGTCTTTACTCCTTTGAAATGCTCAAAAGCCGATGGTCCCTTTATGCTTGATTTGAAAGGGTTCATTCAAAGTTTCTTTTGAAAAGCATTTGTTTTTAAACCGAAGTTTGAAACCCCATTTTTGAACATACAGCTGATATTTTTGTTTTGGGTATGTGCACAAGGGTCACAGACCATCTGTTTGCAAGCGAGACCTCTCTTAACCCTCATGAGAATTTGAAACTTGACTGGCTTCTAAGTTAGAGAATAAAGAGGGTCCCTCTTTTCTGATGTTTGTAACTTCAAACTCCTCTCCCACCTATAACCTTTGGGTTCCTTATCTGTTGTAGCAATGTGTGAAGAGACTTCTTCTTTGATAATGGCATATTCATATTACCTTTACCTAGTCCTAGAACTTAAAACACATCTTGTGATCATTTTTGCACTCTTATAATCCTTTGTATTCATTCAGGATGCCTTTATGCTGGATAAGAAGTCTAACTGCTATTTCAGAATGTTTTATACCCCTGGTCTTTGAAAGGCATACCTGTTTGTGTCATTCTGCAAGGGGATGATCTTTTCTGTTTGCAACATAAACTTACCTTTTTCTTTGGAGTTAATGATGACTATTGTGAAATGAATTTTGACTATAGGTGTAAAATGCAGTTGTACTCACCCATGTTTGATCATCCCCTGTCTAGAAGGCACTTTCCTTTTACATTCTTTCATCCGCTCAAAGTGTGCTGATATGATACCTCTTCACTTCATAATATATTCAAAAGGCTACCCTTTGCTCACTGTGCCTTTACTTTTGAAAGGTATTTAATCTGCTTGCCTTAGGGGCTCAAAACCATCTTGTGCTTATAGCTGCCTAAAAGCCATTCTCTTATCCAAAATGTGACAGCGGAGTGTTTTGGCTTGTTTCAAAGGGAAAATGCCTACCTTTGTGACAGTAGCATGCATACTTTGCCCTTAATGAGTTCTAGGACCTGAAAAATTTGCCAAGGTCTTTCTTGCATCTTATGAACCTGTAGATTAATTTGCAGTGCCCTTTGATGAAGAAGAAATTGAACTGTCACCTCAATATCTTTTATACTTCTGATTCTTGAATGGCATACTTGTCTTTGCCTTTTGAAAGGAGATGGCTTATCTTTTTAACTTGGTTTGAAAATCTCTGCCTCCAGGTGCCTTATCAATTTTTCTCCAACTATAGGTGCTAACAATTTATTTGGAGTTATTCAGAGTTTGTAATCTTCTATCAATTAAGCAGAGTGTTCCTCTAACCCTTTCTTCTGCTTCAATAGGTACCAGAGTGATGTTTCCTGCCATTTAAATGATGAAGATCTATATTTGTCTTAAGATATTTATCTAAAAACTGACAGTATGTCAAATCACCCCTTTTGCATATTATGAACAATAGTTTCAATTGTAATGCCTCTTGAGGAGATAAGCCCAAATTTTCTATGTCAGCTGTGATAAGCCTATTTGAAAAGCACCTGTTTATATCTTTGTGTTGAGGAGACAAATATATGAGGTGTGAAATGGCAGCTAGAATTACTCACAGACACCAAGGCTTTTATTAGCCATTTTCCTCCTAATGGAGCTCTGAAATCACCAACCCTGTTGCATATGAAGAATGTACTTGTCTTTGAGGTGGATTGTGGATTGCAATGCCGGGACTTGCACTGGCTCTTTTTGAATGATATCAAGATGGCTTATGTCTGGGGGCTGTATACTACTTGCCTGATTTTTCTCTATGTTTGTCTAGAAACCATAGACTATATTCCACAACCCAACAGAAACATAAGAGTACACAGAGGTCCTTTTTATTGAAATGTCTTCTTGCTCAGCACTGACTTGAGCCATTCATACTAGCACCCCTGCAGAGATGTTTTTTTACAATAGCTTTGATCAATGGAGTCTCTTCTTGCTGCGCCATGATGATGATACCTGAAACTTCAATTGATCCTCTTTCTTAGGACATAAGACCTAAAAACTCTGCTTTCTTTTGATTTGAACATTTCTGATCTTAGCCCTGTTTTTTATCACCACTTTTCCTTAGAAAACCTTAGTCAATGTTTCACTGTTCATTAAAAACAAACCTGTATTACAGTCAGTTTGCAATTCTTCAAGTCAACATTGGCCATCGCCCTCTACTTGTAGATGAAGGAGGCGCCCTAACCCTCTGTGTATAGATGAAGGAGGTTCTTGGCCATGATAATTTACAAGTCTGTTTGACAGTGTTGTCTTTCTTCTACTGTGTTTTCATGCTGAATGAAGCTGCAAGAGTTTGATGAATAAATCTTTGCCCTGCAGATGTATCTCAGGCTCATGTTCACATTGAGAAGCAGCTGTTCTTCTAATGTGGAGTCAAGAATTTTCTACTGAGATGATGACATGTTTCCTGTGCTTGTAGAATCCATAAACAGTATAAAACACCTAAAATCAGCTTGAGATTTATGGTCTATGCATTGCTGAGACTTAGGGGTGTGTAAGTGGCGCAACTTAGAGCTGTGACTAACTTCATTAGCAGAGTGGGAGGTCTGTTATGATTGGTCTGTAGCAGATGGAGGTTTTTTTGGCCTTTTGATGGTTTCCAAGGGTAAAATTCCTTAAAGCGCCACTTCCTAACTTATGGGAGGCTTTTTGAACATATTTAGATTGTCCTTTTAGAGCTGACAGGCAGACTTAGTATGGCTAAGGTTAGGCAGGATTTGATAATGGGATTTCAACTTGTCATGGGCGAACTGAAAAGGAAGGAGAGAAAAAAAGTTTTATGGGTGTTTTCCCAACTGGAAAATTTGACAAATTTTAGGATCAGCTGTTGGAAAACTGGGCTATTGAACTAGTCATCACTAACAAGTAAAAAATACTGATGACTAACAGAACCACATCATGAATGTTATGATGGCTAACTTCGTAGACACTCTATTAGCAGAAGAGTAATCTAAGCAGACTAAGGAAGAAAATGAACCTACCGTGACCAAGGAAAGTTCAGGTGTTGGGAATTTAGTTAATAAATTTGGTATCATATATAATGATGATAAAAAAGGTGTTGATGAACCACCAGCAAGTGAAGCTCCTCCTCAACAAACAATTGAGAGATATAATTTGAGGAGCAAAGGACCAATTTTTGAGAAATTTCTTAAAAGGAAATTGTTGAGAAGGATTCTACCACCTACTAATCCTGCTCATAGTTTGCAGAATAATTCTAGAAGTGATCCTCCTCCTAAGAATAGTTCCATGAACAACAAGAATAAGTCTATCACTTTGAAAGCTTCAAGAAAAGCTACAAAACTAGATACTTCAAGAGAGCCTGTTAGAAATGGAAGTAATGATTATAATATTGTTGATGATATGAAAAGAGATCGTTCCAAAATTTCAATATTTGAGTTTGCAAAGATAACAGGGCAATGTGAACTGATCATCCAAGCACTTACATCACAACCTCCATCAGGTAACGAAGATTTTGATTCTCAAGTTATGTTTGGTAAGTCTCATGGAGTTGTCTAGTCCATAGTTAATGTTGTTAATTTAAGTACTAAGACTCTTTGATCCCCTTTTCTCAAAAAGTTTGAAATATTTTATTATAATTTCCATAATTGTTTGGTTGATTTTGGTGCATCTACAAATGTCATTCCACTATTTGTTGCTAAGAAAATCAATTCTAAATGGGAAAAGAACGATGTGCATATCATAAAATTAGATAAATCATTAGTCCAGGAAATTGGTGAACTTAATAATGCCATTATTCATTTTTCATCATCCCATAGATTTCACCAATGCATTAATATTTCTATTGTGGACATTCCTAAATCCTATGGTTTTCTTTTGAGTGGAGATTGGTTCAACAAGATACAAGGGTATTTATCAACAGACTAGACACATTTATTGCTTCCTTTTAAGGGCATAAACAATAAAATTCGAGTGGAAAGTGAGCCTAACATAAAATACAGTGTGACAAAACTTGAGGGACACAATGAGCCTGCCAGATTCATAGATATCATCTTTGGAAATTTTTTTCTAGAATTTGATCAACGGTGTTATCAAGCATAGCCTTTTCCTGCACCATATGATACACAGTTGGAGTTCCTTCCTTGCAGTCAAACTAGTGCTAATAAAATTTTTAATATAGATGTACATACTACTAGTGTAGGATATAGATTATTAGCTACTAATATTTGGTCTCCATATTCTGATGTTTCTAAGACTTGGGATGGTTTCATAGTTGGTTGTATTCTAATTGAACCTCGAAACAAAAGGTATATCTTGTCATACTTCTTAGAGTTCGAGTGCATGAAAAATAATGTCGAATATGAAGCACCTATATTGGGGTAAAAGAAAGCCATAGACCTCAAGGTGGAAGCACTAGAGGTAATTAATGATTCAGAAGTATTACTCATCAGGTACGGAATACCGTTCATTGTGTTTCACCTAACTTGAAAAACTACCAAAAAGAGGTATGGAAACTTATTTCATTCTTTAAAGCATTTAATATTAGTTATGTTCCTAGAGTTCGTAATGCTACCACAAATACATTATCCAATCCAGGTGCTAGAATGTCACCATTAAAAGATATTTTTTCTATAGTAATTACTTAAAAGCCATATGTGTCTAACAATGTCACTAAATTTCATGTGTTTAATGATGACCAACAAAAACCTACATTTCATGTCCAATATGAATGTGTTAAAAGATGTGACTATTGAAGAAGATGAGCATGAGAAGGCTTTTCAGGAAGCAAACCAAGCATCCAAAGGGAATCTAATGTTGAAAGGTGTGGTCTCTCTTAAGAAATTATATGACCTACAAAACTATTTCATAGGACCAGTGAATACAAAGAATCAGAGCTCAACATTATTGCATGAACAAGTCAATCTAGGGACCAAAGACAATCTGAAATATGTGAACCTCAATACATGTTCTTCTCCTCAAGAATGACATGATTTTATTCATATTTTTAAATATTATCAAGATGTATTCACATAGACGTATGCGGATTTAAATACATATGATACACACATAATCCAACATGTCATTCCTATTAAAGAGGGGGTGAATCCATTTCATCAGAAACTAAGAAAATTTCATCTGATGCTTGAGGCACTGATTCAAAAGGAATTAAGGAAATTGTTGGGTTATCAGATCATTTTTAGATTTCGACATTCTACTTGGATGATGTCTAAATTTTTTTTTATTATATTCAAGTAAAGAAAAATTTCAAGCGATGTCGCAAGTATGGAATATCATTGAATCTAAAAAAGAGCATATTTGGTGTGTCTGAAGGTAATCTCTTAGGACAAGGTCAGGGCTATTGCACAAATTCCTTTTCCCATGAACAAGAAATTAATGCAATATTTCTTATGAAATTTTAATTTCCTATGCAAATTCATCTCTAACTACGTACAGATTTTCAAACCATTACAAAGGATGATAAAGAAACATGTTATATATAAATGGGATACGAGGGAAAAATATGCTTTTTCCCGAATCAAGCAAGCCATAGTTGATTCTCCAACCTTATACAATCCGTATTTTGTCAAATATTTCTTGTTGTACACTTTCTCTTATGATTTGTCTATTGTGGTCATATTAACACATAAATACAGTTAAGGAAATGGATAGACTATATCTTTCATGAGTGTTGGATTACAGGGATTAGAGATGCATTATCCTGCCATTGATAAGTAAGTATATGCAATGTACAAGGCAGTTATAAAATTTAGGCCTTACCTCTTGAAATCTCACATGATCATCTATGTGCCTCACCCAACTGTTAGGACACTTTTTGTAAAACAAGAGTTGGCTGAGAGGAGAGAGAACTAGATGAAATTCTTACAAGAATATGATCTTGAATTCAAGGCACTTCATACTTTCAAAATCCATGGTCTCTGTCGGCTCATAGCTGAAGTGGTGGATTCACCAGAAGAAGAACTTTATGGGCGGGAATAGGAAATAAAGATGTATAATATTAAGAAATTTCCTCCTACAAGTAAAACCACGTCTTGGTAGACAAATATTCAACAATATTTATAGCACATGAACACCTTTCCTTCACATATATCATCCAAATAGAAGAGGGAAATACATCTTAAAGCATGATCTTATTGACTTGGGCATGGTTTGTGGTGAGCCCTGGTATTGCACCGAGAGTGTTGCAACTCTCAGGGGCTGCCCTACTTTACTTTATCAACCCGGGGTTCGTACAAAATTGGAGGTGACAGTGCTATATACACAACAAACACATTATGTTCATGTCATCCTCTTCCGCTCTATGAAAGGGTGCTAATTCTAGGGGTTCTTAGTGAAGTCTGTCACACTTCAATGAAACTAAAATAAATTTCATAAAGGAAATGAAAAATGAAACTAATTCAATTTTTAGAAAGGAAATGGCAGAAATGAAACTAATTTAAATTGCAAAAAGGAAACTAATTTAGACCACACTTAACTTGGCCAATCGACTAAACACACCCTACTCTATCTATAATGCTCCTATCTATGCAGTTATTCATGACCTAATTCTAATTTGAAGAAGCGTGCTTGCAGTTTGGAGGAAAAAGGTATAAATAGGTTAATGGAGGGCTTAACGCATGAAATAAGGCTTAGAAATGGAAAGAGTGGGGTTAAACCTTATAAAACCTTTTTAAAGCACAGAAATGGCTTTGGAGCGAAATGTTTTGAAAAGTGTGATGGCAGAAAAGCGGGAGTACAGTTCAGGAGCGAGAGCAAAGTTTGATTTGCGAAAAGGTAAAATCTGTGAAGTGCGACGGGGTAAACATTGAAATGTGTGATGTGGTAAATGTTGCGAAGTGAGATACGTTATATCGCAATATTGCAATTGGTTGTTGGAAGTGGTAAGTGTTAACCAAAACCAATTAAATGGTGCGGAGTGCAAAATTTGATGGGTGACGTGGCAGTGGGACCGGCGACGGAGTGCGATCGCAATATCTCAATCGGTGGATTGGAGCAGTAAGTCTTAAAAGAAAAGGGTAAATGTTGCAAAGTGCGATTGCGATGTACGGTAGTGGGAGAACCGAGAAGAAAAGGGCAAAGGTCAAACTTTGATGTTTTGTCAAGCGTTTTGCATTAAAATAGCCGTGATAGCCTTAGAACATGAAAATGAAGGGATAGAAGGCAGACTTAGTCGTTTTGAAGTGTTTTTGGGAATAAAAGGGTGCGACAGCTACAAATAAGTGAAAATAGAATAGGATAGAAGCGTAACAATAGAGATGGAAAATGAAGCGGGAAAGCGAGGGTGAACTTATCCGAAACTTTAATACTGCTTCCTACAAACAAACCTGCAGATTCAAGCATGGGAAAACAGAAAAGAATGCGTGATAAAAACAATGAACAAAAATCATTTTTTTTTGGCCTGTGGGAAAGCCTACCCCCCTCGAGCTCTATTGACAGAGATTAGAAGGGAAGTATAGATCCACAACTTTTAGAGTTTTATCCTCCATTCTATTCAGAAAATGAAAACCTACAGCAACAATTCTAAACAACAACTTGAAAATATGAGAACCAAGATTAACTAAATGACATAAACAAACTAGCTAAATGACAGAAAGGAAAGAATGGTAACATGTAGAGAAGCCGAGGCACATGGATTTTGCCCTAATCCATGAGCCCAGATCTCTGGAACTATATCAACGAAAATTAATCTGAATACTCATTGCATTAAAACAAAATCTTATTACATCCCGAAGGTCTTAAACAACAAAAGACTAATAGAATGGAAAATAGATGGCAGGGGATGCGATGGAATGGATTGTATCGAATGGACTAGAATCGAATGGCCGGAACAGAATGAAATAGAATTGAACCTAATTAGCTCTTGATTAGCTTTATTTATCCTCAAGGGAAGCTACCAACAGCTCCCTAAAAAACAGGTAATGAGTCCACTTGACTCCAAGTGAAGTATGGCTTGAGTGCACTTGGTCTTGAGTCGCTTGGCTACCTCTGGAATTTTAATTGTTGGAGGGGATCTCATGAGGATCGTTTGGCTTCCTTTCAGAGTTAAGGAGGGTGGACAACCCCTTTGAATCTCTCCAATATTTCTCCCTAATTTCCTGATATTGTGCTCATTTATTCTCCAACCTTGATCTTCTAGTGGTAGGGAGAAAGTCCCTAAATAATCTCCTTCTCCAAATCTACATAATATACCAAATATTCTCACAATATTCTACAAAAAGAACCAATATTAGGCATAAATATGCAATTACCTTTAAGCCTTCCTAAGAAAACATTGAAGCATAAGAAAACATTATTAAGTGCAAAAGGAGAGATTTAATATATATATTCATGTGCATAAGGAAGGTAGATGGGATTAAGAGAGATTAGATGGGCCTTATTTTATGTCTAATATAGAGGCCCATCATCACCCCCCTATTGAAACTGTTGCTCATCCTCTGAGCAACCTATTCATCCCCCCTTCCTTATGGTTTTTCCTAAATGTTGGCTTATTTCATTTTCTGTTTATTGGCCCATGCACTGCTCCTTCTGATAATCTTCTTGCTATTCTTCTTGTGTTTCTTATTGTAGGTGCTTCATGGAGCTCCTCAGATGCCTTGAAAAAATCTATTTTGCATGCCAAGAGGTGGTGGATGCACCTTTTATTTGACTTTTTCTTTTTTTGTTCACTCTTTTTTTTTTCTTTTTTTCTTTTTATTGCATGCAAAGTAAACTCACGGTTCTTTTTCTATGAATTGAGCTCACCCTTGGTTATCACTTGGCACTCCTTGTCTTCTATTACAATGAACTGCTTATTGCCCACTTTCTCAAGTCCTTTTTACTTTTGTCTTGTTCCTTTTCATGGTGGAAAAAGTGAGGCTACTTGCTAGATGAGGTTGAGGTTGCTCTGCTATTGATTTTGACTATATAAAAAAAAATTCCTTCTCACACTTTTTAATGTTTTATTAAGCTAAAATAGATTCGAAGAAAGGGTTAGATGATTGCATACTTGAGCATTACCATTGATTTGTTTTTGCAAGTGATATTGAAGGTGTTGATATGGTTGTTGAAGCTATCTTCAGTGGTTCTGAAGTTGCATGTGATAATCTGCTTGAGGTCCTTTTGGAGCTTCTGAGCACATGAGGAGGAAGTCAAAGTTTGGCTACCTTTAACCAGGGTGTTGACCAAATTTTATTTTTGTGCCAACTTGTTGTTTTCTGGCTTGTAAAGGTTGGAGAGCACCTACATTCATTAGAGAGAGATACATGGAGAAATGTTAATTTTTTTTTTAAAGGCCTACTAGCTGCCAACCACCTCTTTGAGGTTTTCCACTAGTACGTCTGCCTAGGCACCTCAAAGGAGGTTTTCACGTAGATATTTTATTTTTCTCTTTTTTTTTCCCAACCCAATGACCGCCTCATGGAGGTTTTCAATCAATGGGCCAATCTCAGATGCCTCAAAAGAGGTTTTCACCTGAGATTTTATTCTTTCTCTTTCTTTCTTTTTTTTTCTTTTTTCACTTTCCTACTCTACTTGAAAAAAAATAAAAAAATTCAAGTATAGGAATACTTGCAATGGATCCATGTACACAACAAGATGACAGATAAAAACATGTGCACACTTGGAATGCATGCTTTGACATGTACCTGAATATGAGAGATGAATTTCTTTGACTGGAATTGTATCAAGTATTGTTGGAGAAGAGTGTGTTGTTGCAACTTAATGACTATTTGGAACCATATGTCAATATAGTTGTGATACCCTTAGTTCACTTGCTAAGTTGTATCACCTTGGATGTCCTCTTCTATTATGGAAGTCAAATCTTCCTATTTTTGTTGACTGTTATCTTCAACACATGGAGGAAATGCTGGTAAACATGAGGTAACTTTCTCAACATCTGATTCTGATTTCTTCTCTTCATCAAGCGCAACCCTCGATCTTTTGATCTCCTCATTTGGATCTTCTTCTTCTTGATGTTTTCCTTCAATGACATTAATAAAATATCTTCTTCGCAATAACTTTCTTGAACCAAGATGCATACCATTTAGATCAAGAGTATATGTTTGTTAGTGTTGTACCTAAGCGTTGTAAGTGAGTTGAGATACTTCATTGTATGGGTTTGGAAATGGTGGTATAGGTAGTTGAGTGGGGGTGGATATATGAGATGGATGTGGTTGAGGTTGGGATTGTGGTGGAGGTGGATGGTAGGGATAGCATGGAGTCGGGTATGGAGGATATTGAGGGAAATATTGAGGATGCTGAGGATTTTCCTAATAAGGACCTTGCCAACCATGTTGCCAAGATTGGTTTTGGGGTTCATATGGCCAAGGTTGCGAAGGAGGGAGTGTGTCCCAATTAGTTTGAGATGGATGTGAATAAGCTTGAAATTGTGAAGTGGGTCCTTGCATCATATCAAGTTGACTAGGTTGTTCGGGTCTCCTTGGAGCTACATAACATAAATTCTTTGGTGATTGCCTTGCTCCATTGTCTTCTTGGTAAACTTCTTTAAACCCGGGGAATGATGAACAACATTTAGTAGCATATAATTCTGTATGGATAAAAAAAATATCATCATCTTCTTTTTTCTCATTTTTCATTCTTAACATTTCTACTTGTTCACTTAGATTGCTAAGAATTTATGTTTTAAAGTTGTCAAGAAAATTTCCAAGTTCATCTTGCCTTACCAATGTTGACGTTGAATTACTTACTCTTTCCCTTCCTATTGATATGCGCTTGCATGTTTCAAAAATTTCTTCAAATGACAATTGATATACATCTCCTTTACTTATGAGATTAAGGAGATCAATCCACTCATCCCTAATTGTTCTAAGTAAGAGGGTTTTTAGTGTGTCAAATCCTAAATGATGCAATTTTTCCCTCTTAACATTATACATGAACCTCTCTATTAGATCCTCAAGACTCTCATCTTCTTCTTGGTTCATTCTAAAAATTTCTTCTCTAAGATTAAAATCTTTTTATTTTTCTAGAAATATCTTTTGCATATCATTCCATGATCTTATTGAATTAGTACCAAGACTCATGAACCATTTAAGAGCTCTATCCTTCAATGTTGTAGGAAACAATATCAGTTTTTGACTGTGTGATAAGTAGCCATAAGACCTATAAAGTATCTCAAATTCAAAGAGAAATGTTTCTTGATCCCCTGTCCTCATACCATGGAAGTTGGGAAGGAAATATGGAGGGATGTTCTTCATATGTACACTGATGTCCATATCTTGAATGGGAAACCCAATAATATCTTCTTCATTGTCATCATATCCATCCATCTCTTCTACCTTCAAAAGTGTATGGTGATGTGCTTCTTACTGCACCACATGGTCAAGTGTAGGGTCGGTATAAGAGAATTTTTTTTTTTTTTTCATTTTGAGTATCCCTACTCCTATGAGGCATGAAAATTAGATCTTTTTGTATTTTTTTTAAATATTTTTGACATGGCATGAAAAGAAAGGAAAGCAAAAAATAATTCTAAAAACAAAATCAAAGCATCTACTAGACACCTTCCCAGTAACGACGCCAAAAAGTGGTAAGCCCTGGTATTGCACCAAGAGTGTTGCAACTCCCAAGGGCTTCCCTACTTTACTTTATCAACCCAGGGTTCATACAAACTTGGAGGTGACAATGCTATATACACAACAACTGCATTCTTTTCATGTTATCCTCTTCTGCTCTACGAAAGGGTGCTACTTCTAGGGGTTCTCAGTGAAGTATGTCACACTTCAATGAAACTAAAATAAATTGCAAAAAGGAAATGACAGAAATGAAACTAATTCAATTTGTAGAAAGGAAATGGTAGAAATGAAACTAATTTAAATTGCAGAAAGGAAACTAATGTAGACCACACTTAACATGGCCAATCAGCTAAACGCACCCTACTCTATCTATCATGCTCCTATCTATGCAGTTATTCATGACCTAATTCTAATTTGAAGAAGTGTACTTGAAGCTTGGAGGAAAAAGGGATAAAGAGGCTAATGGAGGACTTAACGCATGAAACATGGCTTAGAAGTGGAAAGAGTGGATTTAAACCTTATAAAATCTTACTATAGCGCAGAAATGGCTTTAGAGTGGAATTTTTTGAAAATTGCAATGGAAGAGAAACGAGAGTACAGTTTGAGAATGGAAGCGAAGTGTGATTTGCGAAAAGGTAAAATATACGAAGTGAGAAGTGCGACGGGGTAAACATTGTGATTTGCGATGTGGTAAATGTTGCGAAGTGCGATACGCAATATCGCAATATCGCAATCAGTTGTTGGAAGCGGTAATTTTTAACGAAAACTAATTAAATGATGTGAAGTGCGAAATGAAATGGGTGATATGGTGGTGGGATTGGCGGCGGAGCGTGATCGCAATATCGCAATTGGCGGATAGGAGTGGTAAGTCTTTAAAAAAAAGGGTAAATATTGCGAAGTGCAATCGCGATGTACGGTAGTAGCAGAACCGAGAAGAAAAGGGAGGAGGTCAAAATTTGATGGTTTGTCAAGCGTTTTGCATTAAAATGGCTGCGATAGCCACAGAACGTGAAAACAAAAGAATAGAAGGCAAACTTAGTCGTTTTGAAGTGTTTTTGGGAATAAAAAGTGTGCGACAACTACAAATAAGTGAAAATAGAAGGGGATAGAAGTATAACAACACAAATGGAAAATGAAGCAGGAATGCAAGGGTGAATTTATCTGGAACTTTAATATTGATTCCTGCAAAAAAAACCTTTAGATTCATGCACGAGAAAACAGAAAAGAGTGCGTGATAAAAATAGTGAACAAAAATCATTTTTTTTTGGCATGTGGGAAAGCCTACCCCCCTCGAGCTCTATTGACAAAGATGAGAAGGGAAGTCTAGATACACAACATTTAGAATTTTATCCTCCATTATATTAAGCAAATGAAAACCTACAACAACAATTCAAAATAGAAACTTGAAACTATCAGAAACAAGATTAACTAATGACAGAAACAAAAAATAACTAATGGATAGAAACAAACTAGCTAAATTACATAAAGGAAAGAATGGTAATAGGTAGAGAAGTTGGGGCACATGGATTGGGCCCTAATCCACGAGCCTGGCTCTCTGGAACTAGATCAACGAAAATTCATCTGAATACTCATTGCATTAAAATGAAATCTTATTACATCCCGAAGGCCTTAAACAGAAAAAGCCTAATAGATGGAAAATAGATGGCATGGGATGGAATGGAATGGAATGGACTATATAGAATGGACCAGAATTGAATGGCCGAACTGGAATGGAATAGAATCGACCCTAATTAGCTCTTTATTAGCTTTATTTATCCTCAAGGGCAGCTACCAACAACTCCCTACAAAATAAGTAATGAATCCACTTGACTCCAAGTGAAGTATGGCTTGAGTGCACTTGGTCTTGAGTCGCTTGGCTACCTCTGGAATTCGAATTGTTGGAGGGTATCTCATGAGGATCCTTTGGCTGCCTTTGAGAGTTGAGGAGGGTGGAAAACCCCCTTGAATCTCTCCAATATTTCTCCCTAATTTCCTGATATTGCACTCATTTATTCTCCAATCTTGATCTTCTAGTGGCAAGGATCAAGTCCTTAAATCATCTCCTTCTCCAAATCTACATAATCTGCCAAATATTCTCACAATATTCTAAAAAAATAACTAATATTAGGCACAAATATGCAATTACCTTTAAGCCTTCCTAAGAAAATATTGAAGCATAAGAAAACATTATTAAGTGTAGAAGGAGAGATTTAATATATATATATATATATATATATATATATATATATATATATATATGTATTCATGTGCATAAGGAAGGTAGATGGGCTTAAGAAAGGTTAGATGGGCCTTATTTTATGTCTAATATAGAGTCCCATCAGTGTGATTTTTAGAAATCACCACAATGGTTTCCTACTTATATGATTAGAGCCTCTAGATTAAAAAAGGGTGTTAAGATATTGATGATGGAACATCAAGTGTATACTCTTTGGGTGATACTACTGCTCATAAAGTGATGAGGGTTTGTTATTATTGGCCTACATTGTTTAAGGGTGTTTGTGTCTATGTCTGAAAGTGCCCAGTGTGTTAAATATGTTCTGGTCGTGATCATAAGTCAGTTGCCCCATTGCTACCCATAACAGTTGAAGAACCTTGGGTTGGATGTTATCAATGAAATATTTCCTCATTCATTAATGCAACATTAATAAATTCTAACCAAAACTAATTATTTTACTTGATGGAACAAAGAAGTTCCTTAAGACAAGTTAATGATCAGGAAGTCATCCAATTCTCAAGTAGAACATCATAACCAGATTCAAAATTCCTACATCTCTTGTCTTTGATAATGCATCTTATTTTTCTTTGTTAAAGCTTTATGATTTTGCATTAGAAAATGGTATTGTTTTAAAGCATGCATCAAAATACTACCCACAAGGAAACAATTTGGTTGATTCTACGAACAAACACTTAATTTGTATTATCAGTAAAATTGTCTTCTTTGAACAAAATAATCGGCATAATGCTTTGGATAATTCATTATGGGATAACTGTGTCACACCCAAACCCTCTCTTAAAACCTCCCCTATTTTCTTATATACAAAAGATAGGCTATCCTTATGAAATATCAAGGCAAACCATGTCTCCTTGTTCAGAGTTAGATAGATACTCTTCTCAAGTTTGAGGAGTAAAGAATTTAAGAAAAAGATAAATTTTCCATACATTAGAATAGAATCAAATGTTGGTATGATAAGAAGTCCATAGGGAACAAAAATTTCAGTATGGGTGACCTAGTATTAAAGTGGGACAAATCCCATGAAGAGAAAGACAAGCACACCAAATTTCAATATTTGTGGATTGGACCATACACCATCGTTGGAAAGTTTGGCCACCATTCTTACAAGTTGAAATCCTTATATGGGAGGATTTACCCTCTTCCCATCAATGGAAGATATCTTAAACATTACTTTCAGTAGTAGCCCTTAGTTGTGATCCTTCCTATGTATAATTTATATCCCACTTTTCTGTTGTTTGTTCCTGTCAAGTCTTGTTTCTTTTCCATTTGTCTTGATTAGTGTACATAAATAAGACCTTATGTAAGGCTTGAAAATAATATTTGGTGAAATAAACAAGGATTGTGACAATCAGAATGCTTGGCTATCTGTTAATTCTCCTTCCTTGTTTGGGAAAATGCCTTAAGTGAGGTAATTCCTAGACGAAAACTACGATACATTCAAGAGGAAACCTTTGAGTGGAGCCATGATAATCGTATATATTCTAGAATCCTATTTCCTTAACTTGGTATTGAATTTACTTGGTGTTATACATGCTAATACAATCAAATAGAGAAGGGAAAGGGGAAATTCAATAGAGAGCAAACAAATATCATAGGTATACATATAACCCTCTCTGAAGGAACAACCTCTTATTCTCTCAATAATTTGGGATCAATATTTCTCTCTCGTGAAATAATAAGTTCCTAATCACAATTCAATAAATAAAATAAATAAAGAGAAAAATAAGAGAAGGGCTTCCTACGTAGAGAGGTGAAGCAAGAAACTTTGTTGGGGTATTGAATAGGCACGCTGGTAGATAATTGATTCTTGTGTTTCTATAGTGACTTCATCAGGGTACTGAACATGTGTGATGGTAGCGGAGAAGAACTAGAGATGAAAAATAAGACTCTAATTATATTTAACTCACAATTACATATCATCCTTCTCCTAGATCGAAACAATTGTGAAATGACAAGTTTTTTTGGTGTGTTAAACCAAGGAAGGAAAGGTGGGTAAAAAATATACAACTGAGTTTTGTGGGAAAGCCTAAGTAATCCTTTTGATGAATCAATACTTCCTTAAGGGCTAACTGTGTACTAAAATCTACCCCCTACAAAAAGAAGCTGAGGTTCACCCAACATATTGCCAAGTGTTGTCACTGCTACAATACCCTCCAAAATTTTGTTGTATCCAAATTTTGGATCCTACCTTCTGCCTTATGAAGTGTCGCTTTTGGTTTTCAATTGTCATATTATGTTTTTACAAATTTTTCAAGTGTTTGTGTTACTTCCTAAGTGTCTTCGGATCAATAAGAGAAGAAATTGTACACTTTGGAGTCATAGTACACTTCCTAGTTACAAAATGACACTTATTGGTCACAACTATGCATACGATATTTTTTATATTTGGATATTGTTTATGAACTGTCATTTTGATGTATATTTATGTTGTAGCCACTACAACCACCTCAAAAATTTTGTCCTATAGCCAAATTTTGGAGCCTTCCTTGGTCTTATTTATGGCTCTTGCAAACTTTGAAGTCCATTTTATTGCTTTTGTGATCCCTTTTTCAAGATAGGAAAAGTGTCACCTTTTGCATGTTGGATAATGCAGTGAATGTGTGAACTTATTCCAGTGATTCCAAGAGTTCGTCTTCATGTAAATTAGTTTTTCTAACTATGTAAGTACCCATAGCACTCATTTCCAAAGTTTTGAACATCGTCGCACAAGTCCCATCACAGTCATCGTAAAGTATATATTTGGTGTCACAGATGTCACATGGAGGAAAATTCTATGTATGTATGTCTCATATGATCTATGTTGTTTGATTCGTCAAGTATGTTGAGTGTGTGATCACAACCAAAATCCATTAATGTTCACATCAATTTCACATGTACCACACTTAGTCATTTTCTGGAAAACTTCTTGACAAAGAAACTTAGCCTCTTTGGGCCTCCCTTGAGTTACACACTGCGCAGTCTCAATCCTTTGGATGTGACCCTACAACTTGGAACTACGTAGTGCACAGTGCTAGATTCACAAGGACTACCCCATTGCATAGTTTTGGTTACCAACACCCAACATTGACCTCTGTAATTGCGCAGTTGAGGACTCCAACCCAGCTTGAACTGCATACTTCGTAACTTCAAGACACAATATCATCCCTTGAGCCTTAGAAATGTGCACTAAACATTCAACTCGATCTCCTTGACCTCCTGAACTATGTATTTGGCCTTCCCAGATCTCATCCTTGTTGCATATCCCCTCTGACTCTATAAATTGTGCAGTCATGTCCCTCAGCCCGACTTGAATTGTGCACTCTGCAGTATCAAGGCTCAAGGATGCCCCTTTCCCATCTTAGCTATGCCATTACGCAGTCACTGAGCCTCCTTGCCTAGATTTTCACCTGTCCCAGCCCCAGTTTATGTATCAGAATGCATCATCTTAGACTAGGAGTTTTCAGATTTATGTCTCTCGTCATGAGTGAATTGTAGGAATAGGTTCTCCATCAAGTCATGGTGAGATGATAAAGGAATAAAGCATGTTCAATGGCTCTCTTGCATCTAAAATTACAATATGATTGATCGAGAGAAATAGAAAGAAAACTAGTTTGCGACCACTTTCAAGACTCGAGATCATTGAAGACTCCATATCACCAAGGCTTGTAGAGGAGTGAAGGAGAGCTCTTTCATGAAAACACTTAATGCTCAACAACAAAAATGGCCTAACATTTCCACATAATCAAGCAGTCCATGTCAGCAGTGTCATGTCATGTAATGTCATGAGTGGTCATGTTGCCACATCACTATTGTATATTATATCCATTGAAAACAAATGTATTGTAGAGTGGAAGTACAAAGGTCACACATGAATGTAAAGATTCATGTAAGTGGAAAAGTCATGGGAAGCCAAATAGTCATGAGGGTAGTCAAAGAGTCACCTTTGGTTATATATACTCTCTCATTGTATGAGCAAAGGACTTCTTCACCTTGGCTCCTCTAGCAAAGCAATGGAGATAATATATGGTTCTTTTTTGGATCAAGGAGTGACTCCAACGCTCCACTATAGGAGCTAGTGACGTTCATTGTATATATGTGTCTTGGAATTTTTACTTAATAATAGAAGCCTTTCAAGGAAAGCATGTTCTTCATGCATGACTAATGAATGTTTGTAAGACTATTTGTGGATGTTTGTACTTCATGTTTACTTTTCACATGTACTAATATAGTTGAACTATTTCGGTTATATTAGTGCTTATCTTGCTAAGAACATGTTGTAATGGTTTTAACTATTGTCCCATCCTTGTGGACTATTCCGCAGGACATTAGACAGACCTTTCTCATATTACTGTGTGTGTAATTACTGTCACATCCTTGTGGACTATTCTGTAGGACACTTGATAGTTCTTTCTTAAGTTGTGTGTGTAATGATCGTCACATTTGTTTTGGAATATTTCGTTGGGTGTTAAATGGAATCCTTAAGTTCATGTGTGTCTCTTCCTGAGTGGTACTATTACCTCTCTCTTAGAGGCTCACTTTTCTCTCCCCCTTTGCAATAGAAGAACCTTGACACACTTGCAATGAGACACTCACCAGGCACACCACCATTTCTTTGTGAAAGTACATTGGCATCACTCTCTCTTTCTGATAGCAAGAGCCGAGACATATATTTAAGAATAAGGTAACTGGGCCTTTGTTCTGGATGGGACTCCTATACCAAACATTGTGAGGTCTAATTGAAACTTCATATCAATGAAATCCACTGAATCTTGGCAGATCCAAAACCATCAATATTTCTGGAACTAGGAGGGAAACCCATTTTGCATGGATGATAAACCCACCAACCCCAAAGTTACATATTCTGATCAAGGCAGCAACATACACTCTACCTCCCCTTCTCATGCTGCTAAAGTTGGTGACTCTTATAAAACAAAACCCACAAAAATTTTGAAATTTCATACAATCATATTTGGGCTATCCGTCCCATAACTCGTCAGTTTGCAAAAGACATTGGATTGATGCTGGGAGTATCTGGTCTTCCATATTCTCCAAATAAGAATAATACTCCTTCTGTAGGAGTAGTGGTCACCACCTTGGAAGAAGTAGTTCTCGCCACCCTCGAAGAATTATCACTTTTTGTGAATAATGCAGAAGAACCTCCACTATTCAGTGGTGGAGAAGGAGACAACCTACTACTCTCAGGCATAACCTTCAATTGGTTAGAAGGTGACGAGGAGGAAAGAGAGTTATCATATTCTAAAAAAGAAGAGGAGGGAGAGAAATATGAAGACATGGCAGACTAAGATCTAGATTGGATGTCTCAAGGCCCTGTTGTGGTAAAACACAACCCCCCCATTTTTGAATTGTTCACTTCAAATAATGGGGACCCTTTTTATAAAAAAATTTAGCTAAACGCCTTTTAGGATTTTTATTAAGTTAATTACCTCATGATTTTATTAATTTTTCACCTTCTTTAGATTTTTTGTTTTGATTGCTTGGTTGAAATCAATTTTTTATAAGCTTTTCATTGATGCTTGTTTCACCTCATTTGGTCAACTGTTTTGTAAATGGCACTCCTTTGAAGTCTAGTCATTTATGTCTCTGGGTTAAAAATGCGTAAAATGTACAATATTCTATTTTTTTATTAAATTAGTTCAATAGTGCATTTAGTTTAAATATTAACCCCTAGTTAGTTATTACTAACAATTTTTATTTTCACTTATACAACCAAATCATAAAGCATCGTGATTTCAGTCATTTATTCCAATTTTCCAATTTTCAAATAAATTACTAATCTCGAAAAAATCCAAAATGTCGAAGTGGATGTAGTTCATTTTTATCAAAGTGGCTGTAATTTATTTAGGCAAATCATCCCTTAGAAAAATTCATAACTTAAAATCATTAAAATGAAACCAAAACAAAAAAAAACTAATTTTTAACATTAAATTTTAAATTAATTAAATTAATTATTATATAATTAAATTAAAATTTAATAATAAATTTTTTTTATATAAAATATAAAAAATAAAAAACAAATCATCAGAACATCGCATCGGGATTTGTCATGGGATCCATTTCTTCGAAACCCCGATGGCCCTCACCTCCGATATGCCGATGGCGATGTCAAAGGCACAAGTCATTTGTTTTGTTTCAAACTCACTCATACATGAGTGAAGTGGAGTTAAAATTAGTTTAATGTTAGAGTAATGGGAATGTTAAGTATAATATAATATAGTGTTAGTTTAATGAAGTGGAGTGGTAGGTTAGTATATGTTAGTGTTAGTGGTAGGTTAGTTTAAAGT
Organism: Pinus albicaulis; assembly: GCA_034641835.2. Lineage (NCBI taxonomy): Eukaryota > Viridiplantae > Streptophyta > Pinopsida > Pinales > Pinaceae > Pinus > Pinus albicaulis. The sequence goes on along the minus strand of CM076574.1, from coordinate 1,174,466,192 downwards.
TAATATAGTGTTAGTTTAGTTTTAGTTTAATAATAAATTTAATATTTAAATTAATTAATTTAATTTAATTAATTATTAATTAGATTAATTTGTTTATAAATAGTTAATTATATTTGTTAGTTAAATTAATATTCATTAATAATAGGTTATTAAATAATTAGTTTAGTTTATAATTAAAAATTAAATTAGAATTAATTATTAGATAATTAGAGGCTAATTTATGATTAAATTTTTAATTAAAACTCTGATTTTTAGCCCAGCAACATAATTTCCAGATTTATATCAGATTTGACTTATCAACTTTGGAGGGTCATAGATTGAATTTTACTTGACCAAATGAGGCTCAGGATGACTCATTGGAAAGAGAAAATCAAGAAGAACATTTCTAAGGAGGTTTCACTAATAGATTTGGTCATTTATTGGGTCAAAAATTAGGCAGAAGATCAAGTTCTGAATTTCTAAAACAAAAATCAATTTTCTGAGTTTTGTTTTCTTCATTTTCATTTACCCAAGCCTCTTCTAACTGCAGATTTATTTATCAATAATATCCCTGGTTAATTAAAATTGTTATGAGCATCAAATACAATCTCAAATTTCCTTTTTATTTATTTAAATAGAATTTGATTGAATTTGTTTTAATGCCAGAAATAATATTTTGATTTGATTGTTGCACCTTAATTCATTTTAATTTCTTTTTGCAGGAAAAATAATAGAAGGGATATGGAGAAAAAGATCTCAATCAATGAGAAAGCTCCAACAATTAAAGATTGGAAATTTTGAGCAATTAAAATTGGATTGGGCAGATTTTTCTTCAACAAACTCTCCTCTCAAAATACTTTTTGGAAATATTATAAATTGCAGATTGCAAAATGAAAAAGGGGGTTGCTCTCTCCTCTGCAATTCTAGACTTCTAAAAACATTTATGTTATAGGAATTTAGAATTGCAGAAGGGAGGAGAGAAATTTTTAGATCTGAACAGTATTGAGGGTTTTTTCTTTATATCTTGAATTATGCATAATGGGAAAAGTTTGCATTTCTGTAGCTCTAGTTTTGAAAACAGAAATTCAAGTAATATAAAGGACTGTTAGAGACGAGGATCAGAGAAGCAGATTCAATTAGATGGTATTTTTGGCATTTCTGTGTCAAATACCAATTTCAATTTTATGATAATAAAATTATTGTTTCATTTTATTCATGTTTATGCATTTCTGTTGATGTGGATAATTTGTCTCAATATTGTTATGTATCTATGTTCTTATGAATTAACTCTGATTTCTAAGTAACTATTTACTTAGAAATTTGTCTTATAAAATTAATTTATTAAATAGTAATGTGTTGCGAATTTCTTCCACATGTTATTGTTTAATTATTGGCTTGAATGATTTGACAATCAATATCATTTTTGTGAATTTATTCGAAGTGTTGTTGATTTATTATTTCAGTTAAATGGTCTCAATATGATGTGTTTTGGTATTCACAAATATCATGCTAATTGAATTTCTTTGTTAGCTTGATATTAATTAAAATCCAGACATATTTAAATTCTAATTATTTAATTATCTTGCTCTTAGTTGGGTTAGATTTATATATACTTAATTAAGATAGGATTTAGATTAGTTTCTTTTGTTTTCATTATAGAATAAGTTTGCATTTAGATTAAGTTCTACATTATTTTAAGTCATCTTCTCGAAGAGGCAAAATCTTAGTTGTGGTTTGGCTGAACCCAAATCAGCTTAAGGGTCATTCTCTTGCCCGATCAGCAAGAAGAATTGATCTGATATCCCTGTCTATTGGTAGTTAAAGATACATCATAAACCAATAGCGATAGGGAAAAGGTAACTGGACCTAGTTAAACCAATCGGAGCCACTATCATAAACAGAAAAGGAGTTGTATTAATGTCCAGACCGGGTGGTTATCCCCCAATGTTGTCGCAACTATTTTCGAGGCTTCAACATTTTTGGCGCTAGAAGGAGGGCTGAAACTTGTTGTCTATTGGAGTCTTTTCAATTTTAACATTTTATTTAAATCACGATGGCTCCTCTTAAACTTCCAATTGGGAGTATACATGGACGTGCATCTTCCAATACTCCACCCGAAATGGTAAGACTCTTGTCTCAGGTAAAGTTTAAGGGTAAAAAAAATTCTTCTGCTTTTAATCATGTCTTTCAATTTATTCAAAATGTTTCAAATTATGATTTTCAATGAATTGATGAAGGCATTTTATGTAGAATTTTTACTCTCACATTTGCGGCAAAAGCTAGAAACTAGTGTAGAACCCTTCCGGTTGCCTCAATTCACAGTTGGGATCAATTTGTTACAATTTTCATTTGTAAATTTGATGGATATATCTACGAACAGGTATGTGATGATTTTGAAGATCTACGAAGGTTTGAAGGTGAGTCTTTAATTGATTTTACCATCAGGTTTTGTTTAAATGGTTTAAAATTTAAAACTGAAGATAAACCTTCGAAAAAAGAATTATTATATTGGTTTGAACATATTTTCTCTCTTCCTCCCATTCCCAATCCATATGAAATTAGTTCAAGCTTTGTTCCATCCCCTTCTAACATAAATAAGGATTTCAATATAGATGTGCAAATAAATTATGATGAAGTGGTCTCACAAAGCTTGGAAAATATTTCTATCCAAATACAAGAAGACAATAGCAACAATTTTGGGGAAAGAGCTGTCTTGAAATCTGAAAATTACTCTGCATTAAATTCAGAAAATTAGATCGCAAATCAACACGTGCAAGCATCAATCAAAGTGAATAATAAAATGCAAACTGCTGTACAAATTTCTGAATTTTTTCATGATGAACAAATGCCAAAAATAGAGAAGCAAAGCAGCCTTCTTCAAGAAAGCACGAGTAGACAAAGAAACGATCTAGAATCTGAAATTTATAGTGAACAGAATGCACAAGATTTCTCGAACAGAGAAAATTTTGAATTCATTATTTATGATTCTTATTTTTCCCTTTATCTTGATATTTTTAATTTTGGTAATTTCTCCCCTCTTAGTATTAATGATATTTCAGAAAATAGAGAGTCTGATCTAAATGAATTGCCAATTAGTTTTTATCAGGATAGAAAATTAATTAATGATCATTCTTCTGAAATTAATGAACATGAGCTAAATATTACTTCTTGTCTCAATTCATTGAATAAAATGGAAAGGAATTCTAATGAAAGCCTTGAGACTATTTATGATAACTACTTTGACATTGAGGATATTGATGTGTCTTCTTTACAATTGAATCCTCATGATCAAGGTCTAATCACATGTGAAAATGAAGAACAATCTAATTTATAAATTGTTCGAAATAGTTCTCATTTTCAAACGAATAATCATACTTATGATTTCAGCATTCAAGAAACCATTCCAGTCTATGATTTATATGATGATCAAGATAAAATTCCTATTCAGAGTCATACCCTTCTCTCTTATTCACAAATGGATATCAACAATAATTCTAATTACATTATTCTGCCCAATTATTGTGAAAATGAAATTGTTTTAAATCAGTCTCAATTGTGTTGTAACAATAATTGTAACACTAATGTAAACTATGATTCAATTTTGTTATTATTTCAACATTTATTTTTAACTTCAAATTTATTTTCTATTTTTAGTGTTAAAATTTAAGATAATTTTATGCTGGCATATTGAACAGCTCAATATTGAACACTCAATTGATGTATTGCCTCAATGGATAAATGAAGATTCAAATTATAATAGTGAACATAAAAAAGTATTAAACTCTCAATTTCAATGGATGTTCATTCCTTATCAATTACATCTTTCTTCTCAAAAGAAATACCAACAAGCGAGTGTATTTTCACAATATGACCAGCAATCTAATTCAATTAATAATCTTCTGTTGGATTTATCGTACTCCCATCCATTTTTCATTGATCATTTTGAAAGACATTTGGAAAGATTTCCTTCACGGAAGATCGTTAATAATTTAGCACTTAATCATAACACTAACAAAATCACACAGGCCATTGTTGCTGAAAGATCATTTCTACAACCCGGCCTATCATCTTCTCTTTTAAACCTCTCCCACTCAATAATGGAAATCCATCCAGATTTCTATGATCCAATTGAAATTCAGTTGGAAAGGGCATTTCAAGAGAAGGTAATGGTGAATAAGCTACTAACAATAAAGATACATTCTGCTTTCAAATTTAGCTTTCTTAGTTTAATTATGTTTACATTCTTACTAATGTTTGACATGTACATACATGCAGGAATTAAAATGCTTACATGGCTTCATTGGAAGTATGCTTATACTTAGTCATGTTTATTTCATTAAGTTAGAAATAGGAATAGATTAATTTTTTTACCATTTGCATTTATTTCATTATTTTAGATTTTCAATAAAACAAGTAATGAATCCAATTTGTTTTTGGCATCCATTTCAATTATAAAGAAGCAACCTAGATCATTTGAAAAGCTCTTGAATTATCTGATCATACTTATTTGTCAAGTCTTCAACTTTCTTATTTTTCAATATTTATAACATTGATCATACATGAAGAAATTCTAAGAATTTTCTATCACTTGACAATTTTTTATTCACAAGTAATTCTAAGAACTCATTTTTACTACTCTAGTATTCTGATGTAATTTTGGAAAGGACGCAATCATTACTTAGCATTTTAGATTAAAATAAGAAAATGATTTTCAACTTATATAAAAATTGGGAGAACTTGAAGCTTCAAAAAGGTAAAATTTACCGTAATTTTTTTTCCAGGTACGCATTTACAAGTTCATTTTCATCCATTAATGCTATCTATTTTCCTTATTTTATTTTTTTATTCTTGTTCTGTTTTATTTGCAAGTTTTCATTTGTTTTCAAAACTTGAAGTAAGCATCAAACCCATTTCAAATTTGCAACAGGTTCAGGGAAATTTTATTTTATGATTCATTAGAATTCGAGCATTCTTTAACTTTACTTTCATTCATTAGAAAACCCAATTGAAATTTAAAACAGTATCGCAAGATTCATGTTCGAAACGTTTCAACTTGATTTTTATATTTCTAATGCAAGATATATGATGTGTTACCTCATTCAGTTTTTCATAAAATACCATATCGCATTTCGCATCTCAGAGGTTTTCAATTGAATATACTTCCATTATCTTCACCGATCTCTGATAATCAACTTTACCAATATTGTGATATACACATAATTCAGGACCCGATATTAAATTTAAATCAAGTTCATAAGAAATATTGCGTCCGTTCAATTGCAATAATGGTAGGGTGATAATTTTAAAAGCATTGATGTCTCAGACCAGATGTGATATTAAAATTTCATAGTAGAATTATCGGGCTCATTCTCCATCGCATATCGACGTATCATATTGTTACATCATGCACTTAATTTTACCAATCACCAAGACCCACATCATTCATCACATTTCACAAAATTATGAAAGAAAATTTTTATCATATTCATTTTTCAAAACTCCGATGCAATCAAATGCAATATCGGATATCGCATCGGGATGAATTCAAAAATTTGTTTTTCATCACAAAAGTTTCAATGCGATAGATCGAATCACAATCGCGCATATCACATTAAGCATAATGTTAATTCTTCCATTTGAAAAGCTCTGATGCGATAAAAGCTTGATCGCAATCGCGAATCGGGAAATCACATTCTAATATGTTCGTTTGAAAGACCTCCGATGCGATAAGTCTAATCGCAAATCAAAAATCGGGAGGAAAATTGAATACATCCTTGTGGGCTCATTTTAAAAGTTGCGATGCGATAACTCATCGCCGATTTCTCATCGCTATCGCTTTTCACTAATCGCCGATTGTTCAACGCTTATCGCTTTTCACTCATTGTCGATTTCTCATCGCTATCGCTTTTCACTAAATCGTCGATTGCTCATCGCTTATCACTCTTCGCTCATCACCGATTATTATATCCATTGCATCACTACTATCGCAAGAATCATATTGGCATTTCCAACATGACTATTTTCCAATATTCCACTATGCCGATATCGATATTGCTCATTGCATTTTTTGATGCTCATATCGTAATGCCGAAAGCCACATCATCCATCGCATTACCGGTATCGCAATCGCTTCATCATTTTTCATGGTCATGTCACTATTCCGAATCTGCGATGTGAAATGTCCAATGCTCAAAATACAAATCACGAGATGCGGTGTGCGATGTGCAATTTGCAACATGACTGTCCCCGATCCTAAATATAACATTTCTTCAATGATATGATCGCTCCATCTCATCGCACATATTCTTTTCGCATGATCTCATATCGGCAATTTTCTATTGTAACCCCCGATGCGATAAACTCCAGCGCATGCCTCTACATGCAATACGCATCATCCGATAAGGTATTGTGTTAATTTAAAGCAATCTTGGGAAACCACTATGATACTAAAGCAATTGATGAAAAAATTGCAGCATATTCAAATCATTTTGATTTCTCATATATTTCAGTTTTAAATAATTCCATAATTAAATATGAAATTCAAGACCTCTCTATTTTTAAATTTCATTATCTTAAATTTTGTCTTAATTTATAAAAAATCATGGAATTTGTATAAAACTTATAATATTCTGAGAACATTCATCACTACAAATTCTCAATCTCATTTCTGATGCATTTGTTTTAATTTCAATTCCCTTGAACACAAAGCATTCCATGTTTACATTTTACTGCTTGCTTTAGTTTAAATAAAATAAATAATGATTTTGGGTTATAGGATTTTGGTTAGTGTGCCTTCTTCAAATTTTTAATGTCAACTAAAAGAAGAAGTCAGCTAGTATTGGAGAAATTGATACCTTCAAGTAAGATAAAATGCAATTATCCAATGGTAAGATTCATGTGCCCACTTTCATTAATTTCCATTTCATTACTTTAGTTTCATTTTTTGTTTTTTAAAGTATGTTGATATAAAAAATATGTTTTGCAACTCTTCATAAAAGCTTTTAATCATCTGTCAAATCTATTTTGGAAGCCCTATGCTCTTTTCCTAGTTTTATTTCAAGAAGCAGCAATAATCTTCGTTGAAACAACTACACTAGGAAGTTTCTGAAACTTTAATCTATTTCTTTAAAGCATTCCTCTTATTAGAAAATGATTAAGATAATGCTTTGAAACAAGAAGATTGACATTAGATAGAATTTTTTTATTGTAGCTGAATTTTATGATCACTGCTATCTAAAGCCTAAAACATTTAAAACCCTGCAAGGTATAAGTTTTATGGATCTCGACATAAGAAGGAATGATTACATGATTATTTTCTTTTACTTCATGTTGTTGAGACATTGGTATAAGCATTCTTGTTAGAGTTTGTATTTCAAAACTTGGATTTTCCTTTCCACTTTTAAATTTCTTCATTTTTATTTTTGTTTATTGATTTCTTTTCGCACTTTAGCTTAAGAATTCTTTTCCTTTGGTTTTCAGTTTTGATTTTGGTGACTTTGCCATGATTTATACGGAAGCCCTTCTTGTTACCTAACAATGGTTGGCATACATAGGAAAAATTGTTAATAGTCTCCTATTAGCTTTTTCTTAAATCTCTTAGCAAAATTTGTTTTTCTTATTATAAAGGTAGACATACTTAAAGAAGAGAATACAAAACAAGAGAAGTTGAAGAAGTATCATGAAACCTCGGAAATTTATTTTTCATCAAAATTGTAATTATTTCGAGATTTCAATATTTTATTAAGATCTTTCAAAATTCTATTATCAGTGAAGAAAATTTATTTTTAACCAAGTAAAGACACTTTACAACAAAGCACTTTTAACTCTGAAATTGTCATTTTGAACTCTTAAGGAGTTAATGATTCTCCCTATTTAAAAGAGTTTTATTTTTCTAGAGTATAATCCACAAATATATTTAAACTTAAAAGATAAGAGGTCTCATCGTGAGCCTACTTACCATGATCATAGGGAAAAAATAGGCTGACATTACCTACACTGCTATACAAACCAGGGTAATGGCTTATGATTACAAACAATTATAAAACAAGGGGTCTCATCACGAGCCAGCTTGTTCAGTCCAATTATAACAAGTGAATGGCTTTGTTAACTATCTGGCTACCAAACCCAGACAATGGCTTTTAAGGACTTAAAAAAAAAAAAAAAACATATATAAATGGATTTATCTCTGGGTCAATAATTCTTAAATAGATGGGATTCTGAATCATTCATGATTAAAAGGTAAACCTGTCGAGACTATAGATGTTTGCTGGCAGCAATGGCTCTACCTGTGACAAATAAGTACATTTTAAAAGCTAAGTTGTAAAGTGACTGCTGCTTTATCTCTACAACTAATTAAGGATTGATATAGAGTTTTGAAATATTTTAATTTATGAGGAATTTTAAGAAAATTGCAATAAAATAATTCTTGCTTTTATTCAGATTAATGAAACTAGTCAAGCATTCCAAAAAAAAATTTCTCTTCTTTAATTATTTTTACTTTAATTTTAGGAAAAAATTCATTCATATCAAACAGAGATAACGGGTTATTCTCCCGTGTCTTCAATTGTTGTGGTAAAACACAACCCCCCCATTTTTGACTTGTTCACTTCAAATAATGGGGACCCTTAGAATTTTTATTAAGTTAATTACCTCATGATTTTATTAATTTTTCATCTTCTTTAGATTTTTTGTTTTGATTGCTTGGTTGAAATCAATTTTTTATAAGCTTTTCATTTACGCTTGTTTCACCTCATTTTGTCAACTGGTTTGTAAATGGCACTCCTTTGAAGTCTAATCATTTATGTCGTCTGGGTTAAAAATGTGTAAAATGTACAATATTCCATTTTTTTTAATTAAATTAGTTCAATAATTCATTTAGTTTAAATATTAACCCCTAGCTAGTTATTACTAACAATTTTTATTTTCACTTATATAGCCAAATCATAAAGCATCGTGATTTCAGTCATTTATTCCAATTTTCCAATTTTCAACTAAATTATTAATCTCGAAAAAATCCAAAATGTCAAAGTGGACGTAGTTCATTTTTATCAAAGTGACTGTAGTTTATTTAGGCAAATCATCCCTTAGAAAAAATCATAACTTAAAATCATTAAAATGAAACCAAAACAAAAAAACTAATATTTAACATTAAATTTTAAATTAATTAAATTAATTATTATATAATTAAATTAATTAAATTAAAATTTAATATAAAAAAAAATTTATATAAAATATAAAAATAATAAATAATAAAAAACAAATCATTGGAACATCACATCGAGATTTGTCATGGGATCCTTTTCTTTGAAACCTCGCCCTCACCTCCACCTCTGATATGTCGATGGCGATGTCAAAGGCACAAGTCATTTGTTTTGTTTCAAACTCACTCATACGTGAGTGAAGTGGAGAGATAGTGTCAAAATTAGTTTAATGTTAGAGTAATGAGAATGTTAAGTATAATATAATATAGTGTTAGTTTAATGAAGTGGAGTGATAGGTTAGTATATGTTAGTGTTAGTGGTAGGTTAGTTTAAAGTTAATATAGTGTTAGTTTACTTTTAGTTTAATAATAAATTTAATATTTAAAATATTTAAAATAATTAATTTTAAATTAATTAATATTTAAAATATAATTAAATTAATTATTAATTAGATTAATTTGTTTATAAATAGTTAATTATATTTGTTAGTTAGATTAATATTTATTAATAAATAGATTATTAAATAATTAGTTTAGTTTATAATTAAAAATTAAATATTAAATTAGAATTAATTATTAGATAATTAGAGGCTAATTTAAGATTAAAATTTTAATTAAAATTATGATTTTTAGCCCAACAACATAATTTCCATATTTATATCAGATTTGATTTATCAACTTTGAAGGCCGATAGATTGAGTTTTACTTGACCAAATGAGGCCCAGGATAGCTCATTGGAAAAACAAAATCAAATAGAACATTTCTGAGGAGGTTTCACTAACAGATTTGGTCATTTATTGGGTCAAAAATCAGGCAGAAGATCAAGCTCCGAATTTCTAAAACAAAAATCAATTTTCCGAGTTTTGTTTTCTTCATTTCATTTGCCCAAGCCTCTTCTAACTGCAGATTTATGCATCAATAATATCCTTGGTTAATTAAAATCGTTATGAGCATCAAATAAAATCTCAAATTTCTTTTTTATTTGTTTAAATAGAATTTAATTAAATTTGTTTTAATGCCAGAAATAATATTTTGATTTTATTGTTGCACCTTAATTCATTTTAATTTCTTTTTGCAGGAAAAACAATAGAAGGGATATGGAGAAAAAGATCTCAATCAATGAAAAAGCTCCAGCAATTAAAGATTGGAAATTTTGAGCAATTAAAATTGGATTGGGCAGATTTTTCTTCAACAAACTCTCCTCTCAAAATACTTTTTGGAAATATTATAAATTGCAGATTGCAAAATGAAAAAGGGAGTTGCTCTCCTCTACAATTCTGGACTTTTAAAAGCATTTATGTTATAGGAATTTAGAATTGTAGAAGGGAGGAGAGAAAATTTCAGATCAGAACATTATTGAGGGTTTTTTCTTTATATCTTGAATTATGTATGATGGGCAGAGTTTTCATTTCTGTAGCTTTAGTTTTGAAAATAGAAATTCAAGTAATGTAAAGGACTGTTAGAGACCAGGATCAGAGAAGAGGATTCAATTAAATGGTATTTTTGGCATTTCTGTATCAAATACCAATTTCAATTTTATGATAATAAATTTTTTTGTTTCACTTTATTCATGTTTATGCATTTCTGTTGATATGGATAATTTGTCTCAATATTGTTATGTATCTCTGTTCTTATGGATTAACTCTGATTTCTGAGTAACTATTTACTCAGAAATCTGTCTTATAAAACTGATTTATTAAATAGTAATGTGTTACGAATTTCTTCCACATGTTATTGTTTAATTATTGGTTTGACTGATTTGACAATCAATATCATTTTTGTGAATTTCTTCTGGAGTGTTGTTGATTTATTATTTCAGTTAAATGGTCTCAATAGGATGTGTTTTGGTATTCACAAATATCATGCTAATTGAATTTCTTCGTTAGCTTGAAATTAATTAAAAGCTAGACATACTTAAATTCTCATTATTTAATTATCTTTCTCTTAGTTGGGTTAGATTTATATCTACTTAATTAAGATAGAAATTAGATTAGTTTCTTTTGTTTGCATTATAGAATAAGTTTTTATTTAGATTAAGTTCTACATTCTTTTAAGTCCTCTTCTCGAAGAGGCAAAATCTTAGTTGTGGATTGGCTGAACCCAAATCCGCTTAAGGGTTATTCTCTTGCCCGATCAACAAGAAGAATTGATCTGATATCCCTGTCTATTGGTAGTTAAAGATACATCATAAACCAATAGCGATAGGGAAAAGGTAACTGGACCTAGTCAAACCAGTCGAAGCCACTATCATAAACGGAAAAGGAGTTGTATTAAGGTTCGGACCGGGTGGTTATCCCCCAATGTTGTCGCAACGATTTTTGAGGCTTCAACAGGCCCAATTGCGCTTCTAGGCATGCTGCATAAAATGCCTAGGCACTCATAAAATAAGTTAACAAAGTATGACCTTGAAGGAACAATTAAAGTGGAAGACCACTTGGATAATTTCTACCTACATCTACAAACACTTGTGGTATGCTACGATGATGTTACATGTAGAATTTTTCCATGTACCTTGGATGGTAGAGTAGCTATGTGGTACCACCATCTTCCCTAAAACTCCATCCAGAATTGGAGGGGATTTAAAAAAATGTTTCTTGAGAATTTTTTTGATGACAAGACCCCTACCATGATGTTGAAATAGTTGGGTAACCTAGAGATGGAGCCAAAAGAAAAACTAAAATATTTCAATTAGAGGTTCAATCGTGTCTTAAACAGATTTCCAGAAGACATGAAACCTCATGACTCCATCACAAAGGACTATTATACTTCTGCCTCGCCAGAGATCATTGTGCAGTTCGTAAAGCGGACTGTGAAACCATCACTTTAAAAAAAAATTGAAGAAGCGATTGAGATTGAGAAGGAACTAAGGAAAATCATAATTATTACAAATGATGAATCAATGAAGGACTCTAAGGATGCAGGTAAAAGGTCCCAAGCCCCGGTAAACAAGGCAAAAGAGAAGGAATCGCCCGATCTTGAGAACTTGATGCTCTTGGTGAAGAAATTATCAAATTAATTGGCAGAGCTTAAACAAAGGTCAAGTGGGACCACTAGTAGTATCAAGCTTCCACGATTCAACCTACTCAAAATAACTATGAATTTTGGCAGCAACACTAATCAACTGGAAAAATATGCATAGAGTTCCAATGTAGCATTGAACCTTGACAACTTGGGAATGACTAAATATTGTTCATATCATCAATATTACCATTCTGAGAAAATGTGCCCACAATGGTATCATGTTATGACTTCCATTTCTATGCATTTCTGCGACATGGTACTCGTTGATGAAAAAATAGAGTTGGAAGAAGAAAAGGAACAAGATGAGGCACCTGATGAGACTCCAAATGTTGGGCACACAGTGAACACATTCAACTTTGTACTTACTGCCCAAAAGAATATTGTTGATAAAAAACCTCTGAGTGATCCCCTGGATCAGAAGAAAACCAACTGTTACAACTTAAGAAGCGAAGGGACGACTATTAAAACATAGATAACAAAGAGGAAACTCAAAGAAGCCTTCTTAAGGAAAATTAGTCTACCAGTCAACTTGCCTCAAAACACTTAGAGTAAGTTCGGGGAGGTGGTCTCAGCAAAATCTACTTCCAAAAAGAATAAATATGAGGTGATTGCTCCAGAAGTGAAAAAACTGGTTACTTCCTTGGACTCTTTGGCTATCCTTCCCGCTGTGGACTACAAAAAATTGGAATACAGGAAGAAGGCTCGTGCAAATATCTCACTATTTGAGTTAATAAATATCACAAGCCATCATGATATTCTATTACGAGCACTTAGACACTCCTTTGTAGGTAGTATCCCCCTTTCGAACAAGGGGTCAGGTACATCCTCTGAATCTCTCAAATCAGTACTTCATGCTTTATCATTGGAAGTAAACACTCTCTACCCACCCTTTCTCCTAACTTTTGAAATCTTTAATTTCAATGTGCACAATTTCTTGGTTGATTCTGGTGCATCAGTAAACGTAATTCCATTATATATAGAAAAGAAGATCAATGCAACATGGAGCAAAAATGATGCACAAATTATTCAGCTGGACATAAATATTATCCATGTGATCAGTGAACTTAGAGATGTTATCATTCAATTATCATGCAACGAACGAGTTCACCAATGCATAAGCATAGTAATTGTGGACATACTAGAAACACATGGATTATTGTTGAGTAGATATTGGTCGAGTAAACTGCATGGATACTTTGCTACAAACTATTCTCACCTATGGCTTCCATATCAGGGAAAATATAACCATTCGAGTAAACTCGAAGAGATACATGAAGAACAACTTGACCCAATTGAACAAGCATAATGAATTGATGGCCTTTACAAAACTTGTGTTTAGAAATTGATTCTCGGAAACACAATTGGGGTGCTATCTCACACAACCATCCCAATCCCACCAAAAACACAATTGGAGCTCCTTCCTAGTCCAACTCATGCAAATGATTTATGTATAGTTTGTAGTAGTGATAGTAGTACTAGTACTAGTGTGGTTCATAGTCTTTGTATATATTACTTGTGGATTCTTTATTTCAATGGTTCAAAAAAAATGATGGATTTGGAGTTGCTTGTGTTCTAGTAGACCCAATGTGAAGAAAATACTTGATCTCAAGCCGCTTGGAGTTCGACTGCACAAAGAACATCGCTAAATACGAGGCACTCATTTTGGGCTTACAAAGCGCCATTGACCTCAATGTCACATCCTTAAACTAGTGGCATGACAGGTATGCAATACCATTCATTGTATTTCACCTCGTCTAAAGAATTATCAACTAGAGGTATGGTGCTTAATTTTTCATTTCCAAGCTTTCAATATTATTTATGTTCCTAGAAAACAAACATAGTGCGGATGCATTAGCTAATGTTGTTGCTCGGTTATAACCATTAAGGGATGGTTTTTCTGTTGAAATTATTTATAAATCATCCATCCCCGATAATGTTGCTAATTTTTGTATTTTTAATGATGACCAACAAATATTGCATTTCATGGAAAGCATTGATGTGTTCAAAGATGCAATGATCAATGAGGACGATCATGAAGAAGAATTGTAGGATGTAGCTAGTAATGAAAAAGGAAACCTCATCCCCAAGGCTCTGGTATCCTTGGAAAAGCTATATGACCTACATAATTGCTTCTGAGCACCCACAAACACCAAAACTATTATTTCCATTATGTCACATGAGCAGATCAATTTAGGAACAAAGGAAGATCTGAAATATGTTAACCTCGGTAATTGTCATACACCACAAGAGCGACAAGCCTTAATTCGCCTATTCAAGCAGTACCTAGATGTATTCACGTGGACCTATGATGAGCTTAAAAATTATGACGCACGAATCATCTAGCACATTATACCAATAAAGTAAGGGGCCAATCCATATCAATATAAATTGAGTAAATCCCATCCCATGATTGAACCTCTTATCCATAAAGAATTAAGAAATTTTTTATATGCTCAGATCATTTACAAGGTGTGTCACTCAAATCGAGTGTCAAATTTGGTCCCAGTCATAAAAAATTCTATGGAAATCCGCTTGTATGTCAATTTCATAAAACTTAATCATGCCTTGAACAAAGATAATTACCCCGTGCCCATGGGGGATTCACTCAATGAACCTCTGACATATCACGTGTGTTCATGGCATAGTAAGCAATATCCTTAATTTGACTACATAATGGAAAATACCTCTAAAAATCACATTATCAACCCCCTACCAATACTAACCCAATACATATTCCTAATTTTAAAAACCCCTCCTTGTTATGCAGAATTGTGATATACAGATAAATCAAATTCCCTAAGTGTGGTACTAGCACTTAGAACAATAGAAGAAATACTTTTCTATCACTTTCTCTAAAATAAGAAAATACATAGAATGATGAAAGAACCTACTTGTGATCCAAGCACTTCTCCTTCTCCTTATGTCGTTGTTGTTGTCGCTCTCGATCCAACTCAAATCACTAGATCGATTCATGCAAACACAAACAAATAACAACAAACAACATGCATATACAAATATCTACTTATCTTAATCGCTCAAATCGATTAGATACGAAATATATATATCATTCAAGAATCCATTGCATAAGAGACAGAAACATATAGAGACATATATATGGGAAAATGAACAACAATCTTTATTAAAGAGTAGAAGGGGAAGGTTACAAACAATGATCTATTTGTTGCCACCAGCTCCAGTTTCATCCCAGCCACATCACATCCAACATCACACCAGCAACATATCAGTACTTTCACTCTCTCAAATGAGAATCGAACAACATTTCTTTACCAAAATTCTTCCTTCCCTAGCACTAGGATTTGTGCTCAATTTATAGGGAAACTGATGGTAGTTTCTTAATGAATGACTTTCTAATAATAGGCAAGACATGTTACCAAGTTCAGAGGTGTTATATGGACAATTGCATTCAAATTTTGACACATATGGACTCTTCTAGAGGGCACTGGCCATGTGGAGATTCTCGGAACAATGAGAATTCCACTCTCAGGTGACTAGTGCACTCTTGAATGTTAGGAAGTGCATTGCAGTGCACCCTTGAATGGAGGATGTTGCATAAGAAATGCAGTTAATCCCTTTAGAGGCAGCGTTGGTGAGTTTATAAGTGATATAATATATACTTCAAACCTTGGAACTCTCACAATATAATCCATGAATGAATTGTTCTTCTCTTAGGGCATATAGCAACTGAAATGTAAGGGCGTGATAGACCTTATTTCATTGGTCCTGGGGATGATGTCCAATTTGACCAGGTCATGGGGGATGATGCCCAAATTGACCTATAGCAACTTTCCCCTAAAGCATGAAGTCCAAATAATAATAATAATAATAAGTTTGAATGAGATGCTTTATGATGTGATGAGTTGGAAAAGAAGTGGAGTGGCGACCTGCATCAATCTTACAATACATTATATCATGATATTTTCATCTTGATCATGAATTGCTGAGGGAGGCATTCCCATGCTCAACACATAAAATATATAATAACATGTGCATAGTTCAGAAAGTAGTCTACATTGGAATGTTTCCCAATACAGACATGCCTACAGATATAGGCCCATGTTCGGATGACAATCTATCTGTAAGGTCACAATACATATGATGTGTACAACAATCCTGAAATCGCAGCATGGACAGCTGAAACTAGATCTGGGGTATTTTTATCTCATTCTCTCGATCATTCGGGTACAAGTATAGAAATGCGAATATATGATTTGTAGTCGAACATGGTAAGACATCGTTTGATTACCATCTAATGATGTGAGTTGTTAACAAACGTGAGAGAACCACCATTGATGTTAATGGCTCTCAAGGTACTATAGTACAGTTTGTAAGGTGTGAAAAGATGATTTTATGTCGAACACCAAAGAAAATATTTTGGTCAAAGGTCCAGAAGCTAGGATCTTGTCCATGATGTAACAAGCCTCATGGTAATGGAAGATGATGTTTCTAAGTAAACTTCCTGGATGATGATTTGGTGTCGATAGGAAGCCAATTTATTGCAAAATGAGAGTTACTGATTTCAGAGACAAATGTGACTTAATATAGCAATGTTCATGGATGACTATCATGAAAGGTTTATGAGTATTGCAGAAGGATGAGTATTCATTGGATGACTTCTCTTGAACATATCGGTGACATTGAGATGAGTTGGCAGCATTGACCCAAAATCGAAGTGAAGGTATGATGAACCATATGTATGAATGAACCTTCAAGAATATTACCCAACCCAAAAGTCACAATGATGGAGTGAAGTGTCATGTTCAAGAGCGACTTGCTACCGGAAAACGTTCTGTTCACTTTCCCAAATTTTCCCCAGTCATTTTTCAACCAATACCTCTTTATTTTTTAACAAGTTTGAGGAGGATAAAATATGCTTGATCTATAATTCAACCCTTCATGCAAATATGCATCGCTATTTAATAATTTAATGAGTCTAGCGATAAATGAAACTTGATTCTTGCCATGATAGACAAGCCCGTCACTATTTTATGTTTTAACGAGCCTAATGACAGTGACAACCCGGTGCTTTTTCATATTTAGAGAGTTTTAAAAAGAGGAAAAAAGAAAATTCCATGAGTCCTTTTTCGTAAATTTGTTTATCAGATCCAAAAAAGTGTAAAATAATATATGAGAGAACCTCCTAACCATGTTCGACTAAGGTTTTCCTTTTTTGTAAATAATCTATCTCAGTCCGGAAAAGGGTTAAACTTATACTGAGTAGATGTTGTTTCATTTACTTCTATGAGCTCGAAAAGACAAGTGTTCGATAATATTTTCATATTATCGAAGTCAGAAAAGAGCTGAAAGAAGACTCCAGGGGTTCCTTTTTCGCCATTATCGAAGCTCGAAAAAGAGATAAAAGTGCACTTCAAGTCCTTTTTCATTTTTATCAAAGCTCGAAAAATAAGGATAAAAGTATGCTTTGTGGTCAAATCAGTCTTGGATAAGTGTGCACGACTAATCTGCTATGTTAGTTGTAAACGTGTTCAGAACAACATCAAATGGATTAAAAATACCCGTTTCATAGCAAAAATGAATAAAAACCATAATCATAGCAATAATTATGATTTTCAATTAATAAAATGACTAATTAAAAGAGTTTTACTATTCATTTTTACCATTTGAAAGTTACCATTTAGATTTTGGAGGTCTGAACCAGTTTTTTCCCCCGAACTTCAGCAGTTGATTGCGAGAGATTCTGTGGACGGTTTTCCTTTCCGTTTGATCCAGGTTGGAGCTATGAACCTCCTCCTTCCTTCAGTAGTATTTATGTTTCATTTCATTGCAATTTTTCAGGGATTTGTGCCCCTTAGGGTAAATTTATTTTGCACATAGGGCCACGCACCCTTGAATGTCGAAAGGTGCATTGCATTGCACTGGAATTGAAAGCTAGGTGCACTTACAATGCACTGTCCCTTGACTAGGGGTGAATTGGGCGCGATTCCCATTTTTTTTCTTTCTAGTGTGCCCAAATGTTTCCTAGTTTTTTGCATGAAATGGATCCTTATGAGTCTTATGGTTGTGTTTCAGGGATTCATTGGACCAAAATTACTATTACATGGAGGGAAAGAGAACATGAGGAACAAAACATGATTGCCCTAAATGATTCGGGTACTGTAAGAGCCCTCAGAGACTATGGGTTGCTAAAGTACTTCAGAATATCAGGTATGAGACAACACATGGAACTATTGGAGTTCCTTGTTCATTAATGTGATCCAGTGATAGAGGAATTTCACATTGGTGATAAATTGGTCCCAATTTTAGTGGAGGATATCTATTTTCTCACAGGATTATCAAGGAGAGGCCTTCCCATTTCACTTTCAGGGTCTTCTCTTGGAGGAGAGATGGTGAGAGATTATATATTGCAATATTGCAATCCAGGGGCCAAACCTAGCAAGGATGGGAAAATAAACATCTGTGATGTTCGTGATTTTCCATTGAGATCCATATTATTCACGATCGCAAAGCTTGCTAATACTGCTACACTACATGTAGCAAACATATCTTACATGCAGTATGCATTAGAGTGCATGGAAACAACATTTTTCGACTAGGCTGAAGTTATACTCTCTTAGATGAAAGAACAAATGAGCAATGAAAAGGGAGGAAGGAAGAAAAATTTCAACTATGGTTCGATCCTCATTTCTTTTGCCTTAGAGCGGATTCCATTGATGCAGCCTCAGCATGTGACATTGGGTATATCCAACCCTAGATATCCAAGGATGCATAGATGGGCAGAACAGATGGCTAGACATGTTGTTCAATCAACCATAATGTTCTCGATTTTATTCTTTTCCTGGTTCAGGCAGAAGATGATTGCTATCGATGATTATGCATATGCAGGCATCGAATTCCAAGGAGATCCAGATTTGGCTTTACCAGAAGGCGCTTAATGGGGTGCAATTGGTAAGAATTTTTTGAGCATGTTTTTTTTATTTTTATAAGGTTTATATATGTTTTTGTGTTTTTGTGTTTTCCAAAGACTAAACTAAAGTTTTGATGTATGCAAATTTAGGTCGAGTTCGACCAGTGGGACAGCCAGAGCAGGGAGCGGATGAGCCAACAGAGAGGGTTATCAGGAGAGCATTCCTTCAGGATTTGGATATGGCTGAGACTCTTGCTGAGCTATAACAGCACATACATGGGTTGACATTTGGAATTCTAGATTGTTGGATCGAAGAGTTACCCATGCAACTGCAACGCTATACTATTGGTGTTCCTAACCGTTGGATGTGGTTATTGCGTAGGATAGCTATATCAGTAGCATGTTACCATGAACATCACTAGCTTACTTTTGACATTTTACATACATTTTGAGGTTAGATGACCAATGTGTCTTGGGAATTTTTTTTGTAAAAACCTATAACTATCTATCTATTTGTTTTAAGTGTTTTCCCATGTTTATTGCACAATCCTATTCAATTATGTGATTTGAATTGAAAATATGTCTTTACAAGTGTTGCAAATGTCTATTTATAACATAATTCGCTAAAGAATCAGTTAATGTGTTCAAGTTTCTAGAAATGTGTGATATTGAATGAAATCAAAATGTATTTCCAAAAGTCGAACTCTTAGGAACATACGATGCAGTGTTGGATTTCTGACAGTATAAACACTATTAAGTTGCAGTACCACAAGTTGTCAGTCTAACCTAATGATGATGCGGTTAATACCAAATGAAATGGAATCAGAGAGAAGTTCAATCAATGAGCTATACTGAGCCATATTGTTTGAAGATAGACCTATACAAATCCCTTGAAAACTCACTAACTCATTGTTTGAAGAGAAAAATGGCCCACGCTACAGAGGATATATTCTGCGTACTACTACTAGCACCATTAACATACCCAACGAATGGTATCAAATATTTATAAATCTGCTATGAAATGTAAAGCGAATTACTAATTTCAAGAAAACTCTAGAAAAACAAACTAAGAAAATAAATGAAAATCAACAGCATATATACAATATAATACAACAGTTTACTACGCTCATGTTTAATCATAGTAACGTTTGAGATACAACCCATTTCGAGGCTACGGCAACAGAATTCCATTGTAATTTACCAACTCATAGGCACCCTTAGCAAGAAATATTTTGGCAATATAGGGGCCATGCCATAATGGCTCAAATTTCCCTATACCTATTACATCAGCTTGCTAATCATAAAGAAGGACTAGGTCACCCTCTGAGAATATGCGAGGTTGGACATGCTTGTCGTATTGTGCCTTATACGTCTCTTATGTGCTTCATTGGCCAATGCAGCTTCAAAATGCATTTCATCAAGTTGGATGAGGTTAAAAAGACGCACTTATTCAAAAGAGGTGTCAGGTAACAAGCGATTGCGAGTTTTAACAATGGTATTTCACATTGGATTGGCAAGATAGGTTACAAAACATACACTAATTGAAAGGGGGTAAATTCGATTGCGTTTCTCACCGATGTTTGGTATGCCCACAGAGTTGAGTACATGATCAAATGCCAATTTCGTTTATGAAATTCTATCATTCGTTGAAGCATTCATTTAAGAATCTTGTTAATAGCCTCAACTTGTCCATTTGATTATGGATAATGAGTAGAACTATCATGGGACAATCCTAATTTGGAAATCAAATCATTCATCATATGATTGCGAAAATGCGAACCATGATATGTGACTATAGCCTATGGAACACCAAACCATGAAATGACATGATTAAAGAAAAATAATGCAGTTGTTTGTCCTATGTTATTAAAGGTAGGCATCACTTCGGCCCACTTGGTAAAGTAGTCTACTACGAAAATAATATAACCATGCCCCCCGGATGAACAAGGGTTACAAGTCATGAAGTCAATGCCCCATTTTACAAATGGTACCACAGAGATAACATGATGCATTAGCGCTGGTGGTTTGTGGATTTTATGATCAAATATCTGGCACGCATGACAGCTTCTGACCGCGAGGATGCAGTCACGAAATATGGTAGGCCAAAAGTAACTGGCGCGGAGTTTCTTCTGCACGGTAGCATATCCAAACAAGTGTCCACCACAAGCCCCAGCATGAAAATCATTTAAAACCTTTTAGGCCTCCTCTTGAGTGAGGCACCTTCTTAAAATCGTATTGAAACCATGACGATAAAGTGTATCGCCGATGATCAGATAATCTTTGGCTTGGTATCGAATATGTCGTTGGTCAGAGCAAGAGGTATCAGGTCAAAATTTATGGGTCTGGAGATAAATGATAAAATCCCCATACCAAGGATAAGATGATCCAATAAAAAATAGAGACTCATCAGGAATAGATGGTTCCAATGTAGTATCAGTACTATCAGAGAGAAGCTGTAGAGAAGCTTAGCCAAAACTAAAGACTTCATTGACTTGGATTTGATAAATTCCAAATTAAACTCCTACAAAATGACAATCCATTTTGAATACTTTCCCCCCAGCAATTGATGTGATAAGGTGTAATTCATGGGGTTTCAATCCGAAATGAAAATGGTCTTTCAGAACAGGATATAGTGGCGAAATATTTGGACAGCTTGAACGACTGCCAAGGAAAGATTTTCTATGTATGAATACTTCACTTCCGTATCATTGAGATTACGACTCAAATAATAGATCAGATGTTCTATCCCATTTTATACTTGGACCAATACCATAGAAATGGTCATATCAGCCATGGTGATATATAAGAAATAATCACTCTAATAATTGGGGGGATAAATTAATGACGCCCGGACAAGTGTATCCTTGACAACATCAAAATAAGCTTGTGAAACCTTATCCCAATGGAAGGTAATCCCATTTTTCAAGAGCTGAGTAAATCCTTTAGCCATTTCGGCATAGTTGGGTATGAACCTCCTTAGGAAGTTAGCCTCTCCCTGAATTTTATGTAACTGAAGAAAATTTGATGGCGCAGGAAAATCAAGAATGGCCTGGACCTTCAATGGATCGATTCGAATTCCTTATTTTGAGACAAAAAATCCTAGGAAAAAACTAGAACCAACACAAAACACACATTTATGTGGATTGAGGCATATTTTGTAGTGTCAGAAGCGTAGAAATATAGCTCTCAAATGCATCGGGTGATCAGTCTAGTTTCGTGAATGCGCGGGCAAATTGTCTAGATAAGGTTGAACAATGTTCTTGATGTCATTGAAAGCATGACCCATTACTCTCTGAGAGGTTTCCCCAGTGTTCTTTAAACCAAATGGGAGTTTACGATAAGCAAATGTGCCCAGGGATAGTTGAGTGTTGTCTTATATTGGTCCTCTAGGTAGATATTGATTTGATTGTAGCCAGAAAATCCATCCATGAACGAAAAGAGTTCGCATCCAGCACAATCGTCAATAATCTGGTCGATAAAGGAAGTAGGATAGTTGTCTTTTGGACAAGCAAGATTGAGATCCCGATAATCGACACACACCCTCATGGTCCCTTATTTTTTCATAACAGGAACATTGTTGGAAACCCACTCAGTTAGCAGAACAGGGTAAATGAAACCAACACGCAAAAGTTTTTCAACTTCTGCTTTAATGACAGCAGCCTTCTTCAAATGAACAGGACAAAGGCGTTGACGTATTGGTTTGACATCAGGGTACATGTTAATGGTGTGTTCAACGATACTAGTATCTATGCCTAGCATTTCCTCATAATACCAAGAAAATACATCATGAAATTCATGAAAGAGAGAGCGATAAGTTTCGAGTTCTTATGGAGAACAAGATACGCCGACTTGAATGTTTTCTACAATGTCGGGTTTGGTCAAAATATCGATAGAAATGGTTTCTTCAATATTTTATAAATTTCGCTCGGATTCGATTGCATTAATGGGAAAAGAATTCTAAAAGAATGTTTTGATCGATGGGTGATATAATTCAATAATATTATCTTCGTCGTAATCCTGAAGATGGGAATGATGATGATGATCTTCCCATGGTTCTCCTTCCAGCAGCATGGATTCCACAGTATTCTCATCTCTCAAGAAAGTGGATGAAAAAGGATCAAATGGAGTACCAAAATCTAATTAAAGATCAACCTAAACGACCGATGACGATGATTTTGGATTCGCCGCCAAAGCCATGTATATTGATTACTATGCCAGGTCAATTGGGTTGGGCAACAGAAATTCATCCAACGTAACAACTTCAGAATCACTTGTAATCTTCCTTAAGCTAGATGGAGTGGAATATGTCATGTAGCAGGTCTCTATGATTGCAATTTTTTCCGACATCGCAGGCAGCGATAATGCAAAGGTTCTCATGAGGGAAGAATCCTTTAAGAGTCCCACACCAATGTTTTGAAGTGTGAGTTGGGGTGCGTGAACTAACGGAAGACTTCCAGTTACTTGGGAACTGAAGGCAAAGAATGATAGTTGATTGATGACTATGGAGTATCCTTTATGTGGAAGGCGATCATTCTAAAATATGTAGAGACAATCGCAGTCATAACATATACCCATGGCCTTCCGAGTAAAATATTGTAGAGAAGGGATCTATTAACGACCTCAAATTAAACATTTACTATTTTTCCCCTAGTTCAACATGCAGGTTATTGAAGATACCGCAAGGCTTATATGTACGTCCGTCGAAAGCTTTCAACGTTGTAGGCAATTGAGATAGGCGCGACGAGCCAAGTGACTTCCGATAGTTTAGAGACATAATGCATGTAGATTCTACCTCATCAATAATAGTACGATGAATGAGGTGATTGAGAACATTTACTTGGATGGAGAATTCCAATTCTACTGTCAATTGCGGCACATAGCCCGTATGATTAAAGACTACGAGATTGGAATTTGTCGGATCAATTCCACCAATTGCTGACGACAAAGCCTGCTTTTGGGAGGGAAAATTTTGAAGCACCTCAAGCACTGAAATAGATTAAGGGGATTGTGCCAAATCTTCAACTATATTATAATTTTGAGTATCTCGAGCTCAAGGATTAAATGTCGATTTATTAATGACTCCCTTTGGTGGCTTGATTTTCAATTCAAGAATAGTAGTTGGCGGTATCGATTCTATAGACGGATTTGTGGTCAAGGTAGTAGGTTGATTAGTAGCCTAAATACCGTAATATTTATTGCGTGTTGACACCAAAACATCAGTCGATGGCTTCGTGACAAACAAAATAAGCACTTGGGAACTAGAAGCTGGATCTGTAGCAACCAAATTTGTGTCTGGATTCAGAAATGGATCTGTCAACACAGCGAATGCATGTGAGGTCTTAACCAATTTTGAGACTTCGGCCCGGTGAGGATAGTCTCGAACAAAGTGTTCCTAATTACAGATTATGCAAGGGTAACGAGGTTTCCGATTTCTAGTCGATTGATCAAATGATCGTTCCTGCGAGGTAGAAGTTTTCTTTTTCTTTGATTTCCCTTTTTTCTTACTTCTGGGTTGCTTGTCACTTTTTCCTTTGTTAGATGACACGGCATGTATTTCGGAAGAAGGCGCAGGTTCAAATGCAGTAGAGTGATGTGTGCTTGCAATACCGATCATATCGTTTCCAACATGAGAGTCCTTATATGGAGGAGGAACAGTAAAATTAGATCGCAGCGCGTTGGAAATTTTATTGTAGAGCATGCCATAGTTAGTGTAAATTAAATCTAAGTATTGGGCACGAGAACTGACCTGCTCTTCAGTGAAGATGCCACCCCTAGCCACATCCTCAGTTATATATGGTAACAGGGACTGAATGAACCACTCGGCAAGGATCTGATCAGGAACAAATGTCTTAACCACTCTATGACGACGATGCCACTCATGAATATGATCATAAATGTGAGTAGCATTAATCTGTTTAAATTTAGTTAAGATTTCCATTCCAGTTGCATATCATATGGGTAACTGTAAGTGGGTCAAAAATACAATAGCTAGGGTGAAACTATCAAATAAAGCTCTTGGTAACTCAATGTACCATTTCGCAGCTGGACCAGTGATTGTGTTATCACTCAAAAAATTTCAAAACATCATTTTGATAGGGTTAAAAAATTTCATGGGTCAAATAGGGTTTTAGGAGTCATTTTAAGGTTGATCTAGGGAAAATTTTAGAGCCTAAGGTTTAAACAAAGTCATATTTTAAGCTCTTTCATGTCAAACATTCATCATTATCCATTGCATTTCATTTCTCAATTTTTTTGTATCAAAACCGCCCAATTAGTCAAGAAACTACAGTTTCGTAGCGCATTACGTTGAAAAAAGTCACTTTGTGCTACGAAAGCGCTAATAGTTTCGTAGCGCATTACGTTGAAAAAATTCACTTTTCACTACGAAAGCACTGATAGTTTCGTAGCACAAACAACAAAAATTACAATACAGGCGCTACGAAAGCGCGGTTTTGTAGCTGTCTTGTCAATCAAGTTGTCAATTTTCAGAAACCATTGGGAAAGGGTAAGATAGATGCTTGTTGAGTTATGTAATTATGAAATCGAAGTACACACCCACGTTTGCAATCATCATGGTTAGGGTAGGTTATGAGTAAGCCATTATTTCAGCTATGAGAAGAAATTTAAATTTCAAAATTCTTTCATAATTAGTCATTTTCATTCCTTTTGCCTTCATATGTAATGTCTGAGCTTTGAAGCATTATTGTATCGAGCCAAACTTGTGGCTGGTTCTTACAAAGGCTGATACATTTATTCAAGCGAGGCTGATACACCCATATCAAGCGAGGTTGAAAGATTTATATCAAGCGAGGTTATGAGGTTCTTTGAAGAACTATGGTAGAGGAAAGAAAAATACACAGAGGAGGATAGTGCTTAAGGCATGAACCTGAAGATATGAAGGCAATAATTGAAGACCCAGTAGTGATGGAAGCATTCAGAAGAGCAGGTTGTTTACAATTTTGTGAGAAATTGTAGGGCTATCATACATAGGTATCCAAGAAATTTGCTATGAATTTCAGTGGAACAACTACTAAAGTGGGGATGCTAAGTTTGTCTATTACACCAGAGGTCATTGTTGTTGTTATAGGAATTCCAAGAGATAAAGAAACCTGGTTTAAAGGATTCAAGTTTAATATGGAGAAGTGTAAAGAGTGTTGGGTGTGTGTTATATTCTTTCCACGACTAGCCCCACGACCTGTATGTTGCGTTGGGCGCAGTGCCCCGAAGAATTTTTTTTTGGTGTGCGGTCCCACTCATAGGCAGACCCACCCATGTTTTGTGCATGAGTTTGCACATGGTTTTTTGGGGTACAATGGTTTTCGACCCCTGGTATTTTGTAGATCCGATCAAGGGAACTACGGTTATGTTCTAATCCAGGGTTAATGGATTGGGGTTTATGTATGCTTCGGCATGTATATATATGTGTTGTAACACTAAAAGGAATATAATGAAAAATCAAGCTGGTCGTCCCGATTTGGGATCCAGGGAAAAATCTCTGTGTTTATCTGTTTTATGTTTTATGCTCTCACTATTGTTTATTTTCTGTTATAAGATTCGTGTGTAGATAATTTCTGTTCAGGGTTAAAACCTACATTTGGTATCAAAGCTATTTCGGCTTCAAGGGGACGCCTTTGTTGTTGAGGGTTTTTTGCTCGGGCCTGTGGTAGACCCTGTGCAGTGGGAGATCTGCGGGATCGATTCTTGTGGTGAAAGAATATGGCGAGCAGCGGGAAGATAGAGATCGAGAAATTTAATGGTCAGAGCTTTGAGTTATGGAAGCTCAAGATGGAGGATCTGCTGGTGGATAAAGATCAGTGGATCGTGGTAGATCCAGGTACTAAACCAACGACAATGTCAGATGAAGACTGGAAGAAACTGGATCGAAAGGCTAAGAGCACAATACAATTGTGTGTCTCAGATTCAGTATTTTTGAATGTATCTAGGGAAGCTACGACGAAGAATTTGTGGGAAAAACTTGGGACTTTGTACCAATATAAGTCTCTGGTGAATAAGTTGTTCCTGCAGAAAAAGCTGTATAACCTGAGGATGAAGGATGGAGACTCGGTGACAGAGCATCTGAACGCCTTCAATACTGTGGTAAGTCAGTTGTCATCTGTTGATATTAAAATATCAGATGAAGATAAGTGCATCAGTTTGTTGTGTTCTCTACCAGACTCGTGGGATATTTTGGTTATTGCAATAGGTAGCAATACAACTACCTTGAATTTTGATGACATTGTCTCAGCCTTGTTGTCAGAGGAAATGAGATGGAGAAATATGGAGGGCCAGAATGGAGATGCCTTATCTGTACGAGGAAGGTCCCAAAATAGAAACAAGAATAAGGTTTCGAGTGGGAGATCTAAATCTAGAGGGAGATATAAATCTCCTGGAAAGTTTGTAAAGGTGTGCTGGAAATGCGGAAAGGAAGGGCACTACAAAAAGGAATGCAGATCTAAAGCTCCTGAGAAAGGAAAGGGATCTGATGAAGGTCCTTATGCAGAGGCAAAAACCACCTCGGATGAAGGTGGGGATGTGTATTTGGCTTCTTCTTCAAATGCACATGTAGATCATGAGTCATGGTTGATTGACTCAGGTGCATCCTTTCACTTCACTCCCCATAGGGAGTGGTTCTGCGAGTATGAGAAATATGATGGTGATGTCTTCCTAGGGGATGATAGGAACGCAAAAATCATCGGACGTGGAAAGGTCAAGCTGAAGCTACAAGGTGGAAGGATTAGAACACTTCCTGGTGTTCTGCATATTCCTGCATTGGCCAGAAATCTGATTTCTGTAAGCAAGATGGATGATGCAGGTGTAAAAACAGTGTTCGAGAAAGATGCCTGCAAGATGGTTCGGGGAGCATTGGTATTAATGCGGGGAGTTCGGACTGGAACTCTGTACAAGCTACAAGGTAGCACAGTTATTGATGGGTGTAACAGTTCTGTGGTTCCTGAAAGTGGGACGGAAAGCCTAGCTGTGTCTGGAGAAAAGACCATGCTATGGCATCAAAGGCTTGGACATATTGGAGAGAAGGGCCTTCGGATATTGCATAGAAATGGTATGGTAGAAGGTATGTCTAATTTCTCTCTGGATTTCGATTTTTGTGAACATTGTGTATATGGGAAGCAGAATCGGGTGAGTTTTCCTTCTGGTGCTAAGAGGGCAAATAAGATATTAGAGCTTGTGCACAGTGATGTGTTTGGACCTATGTCAGTTCCATCACTGGGAAAGTCTGTGTACTATGTTTCATTCATAGGTGACTTCTCAAGGAATATATGGATATATTTCTTGAGGAAGAGATCTGAAGTCTTTGACAAATTTAAAGAATTTAAGGCACTGGTGGAAAAACAGACAGAGAAGAATATAAAGGCACTAAGGACAGATAATGGTGGGGAGTTCTGCAAGAAGGAATTTGAAGAGTTCTGTAAAAAGTGTGGTATAGCACGGCAGAAGACTACTCCATACACACCTCAAAAAAATGGAGTTGCAGAAAGAATGAACAGAACGCTGATGGAAAAGGCAAGAAGCATGCTCAGTGGTATCGGGCTAGGACAAGAATTCTGGGCAGAGGTAGTGGAGACTGCATGTTACTTAGTTAACATATCTCCTTCATCAAAGTTGGAGGATAAGACTCCACATGAGGTATGGACTGGTAAGAAACCCTCTTTTTCACATATAAGGGTATTTGGATGTGATGCATATGTACATGTTCCAAAGGAGAAAAGGACCAAGTTGGATAATAAATCTGAAAGGTGCATCTTTATTGGGTATAAGGATGGTTTAAAGGGTTATAAGCTTTGGAACCCAGAAACAAGGAAGGTTGTGTACAGCCAAGATGTGGTGTTTAGAGAGGTGAAAAATGTTGTTACACATGAAGTCCTACCAAAGGAACCTGAGAAGATAGATTTTGAGCTAAAGGAGGATGAATCAAACTCTACAATAGAAGAAGACTCAGAAGAGGAAGAGCCACAAACTCCAGCTGTGAGAAGATCGGCTCGGGAAAGAAGGCAACCAGAAAGGTATAGTCCATCTGCTTTCTGTTTAGGTTTTTCCTTAACTATAACTGATGACTATCCCAGAACTATTAGGGAGGCAGTAGATTCAGAGGATGGAAAACTCTGGAAGGAGGCCATGGTTGATGAAATGGCATCCTTGCACAAAAACGATGCATGGGCTTTTGGTGGAGTTGCTGGCTGGAAGGAAGCCCATTGGGAGAAAATGGGCGTTTAAGAAGAAGATGAATGTAGAAGGAAAGGTGGAGAAATACAAAGCTCGGTTGGTAGCAAAAGGTTATTCCCAGGTGCCAGGAATTGATTTTGGTGATATTTTTTCTCCTGTTGCCAAAGTTACTTCTATTAGATTAATTTTATCTGTTGCTGCTACATTTGATTTTGAGATAGAACAGATGGATGTGAAGACAACATTTCTTCACGGGGATCTAGAAGAGGAGATCTACATGAAGCAACCTGAAGGCTTTATGGTGAAGGGTAAGAAAGAACTAGTATGCAGGCTGAAGAAGTCTTTGTATGGGTTAAAACAGTCACCAAGGATGTGGTATCAGAAATTTGATACCTATATACGGGGACTTGGCTTCACCAGAAGCAAGGAGGATCACTGTGTTTATTTTAAATTAATTGGTGACCGTGTTATTTATTTGGTCTTGTATGTGGATGATATGTTGTTGATTGGAAATGACAAAGAAATTATTCAAGATTTGAAGACCCAACTGTTCTCCAAATTCGACATGAAGGATCTTGGTGCTGCAAACTATATTTTGGGCATGGAAATTAAGAGAGATCGGGCAAAGAGGAAGCTCCGGTTAAACCAGAGGAAGTATGTCGAGACTATATTGCAGAGGTTCAATATGCAGGATAGTAAACCGGTGAATGTTCCTATTCCTGTAGGTGTAAAGCTGTCTGCTGAACAGTGTCCCAAGACACAAGAAGAAGAGGAGGATATGTCCCGTGTTCCATATGCAAGTGCAGTGGGTAGCCTCATGTATGCAATGGTCTGTACTAGACCAGACATTGCACATGCAGTGGGAGTATTGAGCAGGTTTATGTCAAACCCAGGGAAGGAGCATTGGACAGTAGTGAAGCGGGTTTTCAGATATTTACGTGGCACTAGTGATTATGGCTTGTGCTACCAGGGAAGACCAGGATTAGAAAGAATGTTGGACATTCATGGTTTTGTTGATGCAGACTGGGCTGGAGATCTGGACCAAAGAAGATCTACAAGTGGGTATGTGTTTAGCCTATTTGGAGGTGCAGTCAGTTGGATGAGTAAAAGACAGTCTGTAGTGGCGCTTTCAACTACAGAGGCAGAATACATAGCAGCCACTCATGCAAGCAAGGAAGAAGTTTGGTTGCAGATATTGTGTTCAAGTATGGGGTTGGTACATCAAGCTATAAGGATAGACTGTGATAGCCAAAGTGCAATTTTCTTAGCTAAGAACCCTGCTTATCATTCAAAGACAAAGCGCAATGATGTTCAATATCACTTTGTTAGAGATATGGTTGAGGCTAAAAGGGTGTTGCTGGTAAAGGTGGACACTTTGAAGAATTTTGCAGATGCATTGACGAAGTATGTGAGCACTCAGAAGTTCTCTTGGTGTAGAGAAACAATGGGTGTTGAAGAATTGGCCAAATGACTAAGCTCTCCTGCAACCCCCTGTGGAAAGAAAATAACAAGTGGGAGAATGTTGGGTGTGTGCTATATTCTTTCCACGACTAGCCCCACGTGCTATACGTTGCACCAAGCACAGCAAGGGGGTCATAGGGGGGGCGGCAGTGCCCTGGCGAATTTTTTTTTGGTGTGCGGTCCCACTCATAGGCGGACCCACCCATGTTTTGTGCATGAGTTTGCACATGGTTTTTTGGGGTACGATGGTTTTCGACCCCTGGTATTTTGTACATCCGGTCAAGGGAACTACGGTTATGTTCTAATCTAGAGTTAATGGATTGGGGTTTATGTATGCTTCGGCATTTATATATATGTGTTGTAACACTAAAAGGAATATAATGAAAAATCAAGTTGGTCGTCCTGATTTGGGATCCAAGGGAAAATCTTTGTGTTTATCTGTTTTATGTTTTATGCTCTTGCTATTGTTTATTTTCTGTTATAAGATTTGTGTGTAGATAATTTCTGTTCAGGGTTAAAACCTACAAAGAGTTCATGAAGCCTGAGCACATTGAGATGGATCTCAACAATGTTATTCCAAGAAGCTGCATCAAAGATAACTATTCAAAACTACTGCTCATCATCCAAAAATACTTTACATGTGAAGGCAGATATCACAAGGTTTATTCATACCATTTCAAATTACTTCTACACTTCACTGGTAATATTTCCCTTGACTTACCTTTTTATCTGCATAGAAGTCTTTCAAAGATGGCTGATAAGGTTCAAGCAAAGTCTAAAGGTAGTGAAACATCATTGTTTCATCATGGCTTAATAAAATTATCGATTTTAGATGAACTTCAAAGGCTTGGCAAAGATTGTTCCTCATTCTTGTTTGTTAATGGTTTTGAGTTGGATACTTTAACCCCTGCAAAAAATCCTAAACCTAAGAAAGTCTCACTATCACTAGCAGTAGAACGGAGCCAACCTTTGGTGGAAAAACTAAAAGAACCTGCAAGAGTAAAGCCAAGTAAGCAAGTTGAGAAAAAGTAAGAACAAGTGCAGAGTCTTGACACACCAATTCCCCCACCTGCAGAAAATAAATCAAATGTGTTCAAGCATACAAAACAAAAGCAAGTTGCTAGCAAACAAGGGATTAAAAGAATGACTAGAAGCCAGAAAATGAGTTTGAAAGAAAAGACAGAGGCTACAGAAGACAGAGAAGAAATAAAGGGGAATCTAGAGGATATTCTTCATGCCATTGACATAGAGGAAACTCCTATTGTCCAAGCTAAATTTATAGGAGAAGATGGGTAGAAGTTGAAAAATGCCAAGTTTGCAAAAATATTAGAGTTTGAGGGAGAAGATGCAGGTTTCATTTTTCAAGCAAGAAAGCCTATGACAAGGCATGCTAAGAGATTTATGGAGAGTAGAAAATAAATCCAAATATCCATTGATATAGCTCAATCACCTAAGGATATTATTGATCTCTCATCACCCAAAGTAAAAGATACAGTCAGCAAACTTAAAAAGGGAAAAGAAAAAGTGATAGAAAAGACAGAGTTGCATCTCCTTGAGGAAAAGTTGAAATTGGAAAATTAGGAGATTGATGTCATGAAAAAGGAAGCTAAGAAACACAGTGTTGAGAAAATGCAATTTGAAAAGATGAAGGTAGTTTGGGAAAAACAGGTTGATGTTGTCTCTAAAGACTTAGACAATACACAAGAGTTTTTCAAGTGGGCAGTTCTAGCAAGAGCAGAAGCTAAACATATAAGAAAGGTGAACACTCATCTGAGAGCTAAAAATAAAAGTCTTAAAGATCAAGTAATGATTTACAAGAGCAGTTTGAGATGATTCATGATGAATTGCACAGCAAAGGTATCAAAATGACAGTGATTGAAGAACCATTAAGTCAACCAATTATAAATGAAGAAGAAGTGCCTCAAGGAAACTAAAATGAAGTTTTTTTTATGGTTTGTATGGCTTGTAGACGATGAAAATATGTTATATTATAAGTTTTTGGGAAATTACAATTTTCATTTGACAAATTTATGAAAAATCTACACTTTCAGCAATTTCGTAGTGCCTCTAGGCTTAAAAATTAGAAAAGCGCTATGAAACTACTGTAGCTGCGTTTTTTGCCTCTTCTAATCCGAATTGAAGGTGATAAGGGCTGAGTTAAGGGATGAAAATGTTATGAGAGATGTTTTGAAGGGTGATGAAGATGATGCAAGAGGAAAGAGTCAGAATTTTTTAGGACAAAGGCTTGTAAGGCAGCTCTACAGAAAGCGCTACGAAACTGTTGTATTTTCGTAGCACAATGTTTTTCATCTTTTGGAGCAGCCTTTAAAGCAGTTTTTGAATAGCTGGAGGATATAGAAGAGTCATTGACTATGTCAAGGCATGATTAAATATTCAAGCCCACAAATTTAGCATCAAATGATAACCAAAATTCTCAAAGAAGAAAAAATATCCTTTGCCTAAAAAACGGGTGTTGTTTCCTATTTTTGAGGAGATCAACTAAGTGGTCATGAAGGAATGAATGCCATTATCCAAATTCTACCATGTGATGATATAATTTTCAATGATGTAATGTGAAGTAGATAAGGTTTGTTAAAAATAATAATAAGGAGTTTGAATCCTTTTTGAAATTGGACTGTCAAGTAGGATAGGTGTCTTTTTGTAATAAATCTCATGTTTTATAGTTATGCAAGGTGTCAATGGACAAAAATTCAATGTATCTAGCATAGAGGAAGATCATCTGAGGAGGTAAGTGTTTGGTCAATTTAGTGTGTCCTAAATTGCTACATTAATTTGTCAATCCAGGATTCGTAAGCTGACGAAGTGTGGCGCACTATATGTGCAAGATAACCTATCTCTTACTTTTTGTCCTTTTTGGGTTTTTTATTTATCTTGAGGGTTTTTATCTTGGTTGGTTTCCTAATGTGAGATGGAAATTCTAAAAGAAAAGTATGGATATAAATGTTCAAGGAAATGATGTCCTTTATAATGATTTCCCAAACTTCAAACTTCAAAAGGGTTTTAAACATGCAATGAAAAAATTAATTCCTAAAAGAAAATGAAAATGTGCCACTATACTAGTCAAACAAACAGTGAACTATTGATCATGAAACCCATTACCCTTGCTGCTGTCTAAATACAAAAGAAACTGTGCTCAAAGAAATCAAATAATTGCAAGAAAAGTAAAGCTAAAATCAAATTACATCAACTCATATTCTGACCCCTCACCATTAGTCTCGCTATGACTTTCGGAGGTAATCATAAACAACTTGAGAAATCTGATATCTAATTTGCAGAAAAATAAACTGATATCAAATTACACACTCATACTTCAATCCCTCACCATTAGTCTCGCTATGGATTTTGGAGGTAACTGATAATGACATGAGTAATTTAATATCTAATCTAACTAATAAAGCAAATGTACAAGACTGAAATAAATAAAACAGTGTTGGAATTAAAAGCTAAGAAAAATAAATTAGCAGAAGGACAAGACTGATTCCATGTCATTAGTCATTGTAAAATTATGTGCAAATACCCGGGCTGCCTACTGTAATCTGGAACAAAGACACTAATCAGTTAACAGCAGTATAAAGCATGAAAAATTATGGACAGAAATAAAACGTTAATACCATAAGAGATGTAATATATACACGTGAATGACTATGGCATAATGACCGTAAGGAAATAAAGCATGAAACTATACAGCAATAAACAAAACCTCGGTGTGTGCAGGGGCCCTCTGCACAATCCTTGGGCAACAGCTATCAACCACGAATTATGCTTATGAACAGAGTCTTCTCATATATTCAAAATGCAGTCATAACAAGGAAATAATGTCACGGCACAGTGGGCTTTCTTTTCAGCAAAATTACATTACAGAAGCTAACTACTATGTGTATGAGAACGCATTATTTATAACATAGGATGACATAACTACTTCCCTACAATCTGCGCTGATAAAAGACACGTGAACAACCACATCCAGAAATCTAGCATTATGGCTGTCGTGAAGATTAAATCTATGGAGAGTGGCTGTTGGATTCGGCTTATGGAGCAGTTCACAGGTGTTGATATGTCCCCTGAGACTTAGGAACGGCCACGCAAGTCTTCACGTGGTGAAAAACGAAGTTTTGTCACCGTAGGACTCTTAGGTTGACCACCGCTTGACTACCTTTGACCACGGACTTCTTTGGTGAATTCGACTGAGCCAATAGGACTCGGTCCATATCCATGTCATTTCCAACTTGTCCATGTGGCTTGATTTGCTTGAAGACACCTGCAATATAGACTTTAACAAAATGGCTGCAGAAAGTTGAAGCAGCTGCGGAAAGTGGCAAGATTCCACAGCCTAATGAGAAAAAATCTAATTCAAACAGCAGACACAAAACATAGTTAAAAACCACTTTAAATGCTCTTTTATGATTAATATGCAATGATGTTGATGACTTATGAGGTCCAGGTAAATGGAAAAAGTCTAGAAAGGTGTATAGGAAAGATGCAAGTTTTGGACTCAACGGTAAGATCTCTATTAAATGCAATTTGATCGAATTTGTCAAGGGTTGGACATTTTTGGCAAAATTACAGCTTGTTGGGATTTGACTGTTTCAGCTTATACAGAGATATTTTACTTGACCAAATTGAGATTCTGAAGGAGATTTTATTGTTTTCCTATTCTATGTATATATATTATATATCTTATTTGCAGTGGTGTTCATCTACATTACTCATAATTCATCTATAAGATGCTCTGACTTCCTTTATAAGTGAACTGACTGTGTTTTAACATGTTTCATGTGTGTGTGCCTTATGACTAAAAACTCTAATGTGCCTCAAATTCCATGTCAAGTAGACTCACTGAATCACTAAAATTATTTGACTCCATAAGCCCAATCTATACATGTTGATGTTATTTTCAACTTACATCTACCACAGTCAGTTTATTTCCTAAATAGAGTTAGCCATCTATATCTTTATCCATATCATTAACCCTCGAGAGAGCCCTCTCAGGCTAAGGAGGCTAAGCCTCAGTCACAAGATTGGCTTGAAATAGTTATATAAGATTGCCTGATCAAGCAGCCTATCAAGTCCAAATTTGTGATAATAGAGTGTACGCTAGAAAAGACGCAGTCGAACAGAGTCGTCATTTACGGAGTTAAATGAACACCAAAAATGATAATTCATAACATGTGTTGAAGTGTATTCCCTAGGGTTTCCATTGAACTTAGGAATATCCAAGGGTAATTTATGAGGTATCACCAGCCACCAAGGAGCGTAATTGATTGGATCACTGGAAATTTAGTTTAAATCCGGTAACTATAAAGTTGCAAAAAAGGGAAACTGTCGATTTAATTTGGGTTGAGCATAGCCATGGTATGATGGAATTTCTTGGGCAACATGCCTTTGAGCACTAGCATAAGGAATCTGTTGCTGGTAACCCATATATGGGGTTTTTTTGAAAATTAAACGCTTGAGGATGTTGTTGACCAAAACCTGGGTACACTACTTATTGAAATGAAGGTTGCAGCATTTGCACTTGTGGCTACCAAGGGGTCTGTCCACCAAGATTATAACCCAAACTAGGATAGCTTGGATTCAGTTGCGGATAGGTATAACCCAGTTGTGGCTGCGACATCCCATAATATGGTAATCCATCTTGTGAATATATAATTCCAGATACAGGTGGTAGTTGTAAACCAACTAAAGGAGATGGAGTCTGAGGGCCCAATACTTGGGGTTATTGGGTTGAAGGACCCACTTGAGATGGTTGAGGTACAACATTTTGAGCCTATAACAGTGGTATGGATGTATTAACAAGTGGAGTAGATGTGGGTGCAACAGGTTGAACCGGTTGATACAAGTGTACAATTGTTTGTGGTTGTATGGGTAGAGTGGGCTGCCACTGACAAACATTCATTCCAACATTAGGATGACCAAATAATGATGGAGTAATGTCAAAATGGGTGACCATATGTTTCCCCCCAGCATGAGGAGTATAATAAGATGGAAAATATTGTTCTCCAAATGCAGGGAGTCTAGTTGAAATTATATTGGATGGAATATACCCAGATGGACCAGCTTGATATTTCCATGATGATGTATATAAAGGATCAATCCATTCATTACTCACTATAGATTTACCAGTTATAATGCCAGACGATGACATTGGTGAAGTCCATGGGTTTGAGGATGCACCAGAGAAGGTTCCATATAACTATTGGTAACCAGGTGGTACGGAAGGGCCACCATATAAATGTGACTATGGTGACGTAGTGAACATCAATGGAGTAGCAAGAGTAGGTGTTGTTGCAACTGGAATAGATGGTCCAGCCGAAGATGTTGGCTCAGGCATGGTTATTCGACCAAATTTATAGCCTATAGGATATACAGGAACTCGAAGTGAAATAGGATCAACAAAAGCAGAGGAAGGTGATTGAGGAAAAGACTCATATAGGTAAATCTCCTCCCCAAAATGAGTTGGAGTTAAAGGTGTTTCATCTTGTGGTATTTCTTCAATTGAAATTAAACTAGGTGGAAGGATTTTGCCATCAGGCCCGAAGTATATTTCAGGAGGTTGACTACGCGATATGGGAGACTAAATGGCTACAATAGATTGTGGGGAAACCGATACATGAACCTATTTTGGTCATTCCACTTCGGGATTCAGATGTTCTGGAAAAAAAGTGACAGGATCTGGATCAACTTCCAGTTGAAAAATGTCAGGTTCGGGAGATATGGTCTCACTAATTGGATGGATCATGACCACAGGTAGTTGTGAGGACTCTGTCTCGACAACAATTGATGAGCCAATATTTTTAGAAACAACTCAAGATGACTCTGGTATATTTGAGTATGATATCACACCAGAGGCACTAATAGTACTAGTTTAGGTAGAGTGATGTTGCCTTCGGCGACCAGAAATGGCTTCCGGTGGTAAAGGTGGTTTCATTGCTATTCTATGCGAATGACGAGGAAAGGGATGTTCTTCCTCCATGATGACTGATTTATTTAATGACATAAAAAAATAAACAAAATAAAGGGGTAATTCTAGGCAAAATTTTTACCAAGTTATTGTGAACTGGAGAATACCTCCTGGAAAACCAAGAAGTACATACAGGCAATCTCCCTGAATGTTGTGTTCATTGTATCAAAAGTTACAAGGCGATCGTCTTGGTTCACTATGGATGGATAGCAACCTAAAGTTTTCCTCCCAAATATACCCGAAGATACGTGGAGGCCCAAGTCCATATTAGCGTTGTCTAATGTGAAACTGCATAGTGAGAGCACCCCCTTGTACTTTTCGTACTAGAACACCGCCCTATATACCCGAAGGTACGTGGACGAGCTCTGATATACTTATGTACGTGGAGTGAGGTATCACACTCGGAATGTATCGCAGACAATTTAACGACAGCTTCTATGTTTAACGACGCTAATACACGTCTCTAGCCTAGACCTTCTAAATGTTATCATTATGGTTCCAATGCTTTCTTAGGTAAATTGATGTAAATTTTAAGTTGATCTTGTTTAAAAAAAAATTCTTTGAGGTTCATTGTGTGATGTGATGAAAATTCCTCAAAATGCAAACTAAAATGATAAGCAAAATTTTCAATTTTATATTTTTCAAAGAAAATCCTAGCCACTAAAGGAAAGAGCAGTCAGTTTTAGAGAAAACAACAAAGGGCACAATGCAGCTTGTTCCTATGCAACACACACAATTCACTATATGCAAATGCATGTTTTTCTTTTCAGCTCCTTTAATGTGAATGCAAGAAAGGAAACTATATGCATCAAATCAATAAAACAAGTGTTTTCTTCTTTGAGAAACGAGGAATTTAACAACAATTTCTCTTTTAGGAAAAATGAAGAATGGAACTACAATTTTTCCTACAGGAAACGAAGAATGAAACCAAAATTTCCTTTACGCAAACAAATGGATCTAATGCAGAAAAAAAAATACTTTGAATTTTATTTTCCAATAATAAATAAAAACACTAAAGAGACATTGAACAAATTTACTTTTCAAAGGAGTTTTACTGGTCTCTAAGAGGTATCAGACAATTGAGAATACAAAAAAAAAAATGGATAAGAATGATAGAAATGAAAATTTTGAATGGATTTTGGTTGGGTAAGGGTGAAACACAGTCTCTAAGGGGATATAGTGCATTGCAATGCACCCTTGAGTGGGGGACAATGCACTGTGTCTTGACCAACAGTGCATTGGGAACAGTAGGGTTTGAAAAATCAAGCTACATAACACACTTCTAATGCAGTTATTTCATTAAAAAGTCTAATAACTGAAAGTAGATGCTACTGATGAGGATTAGTAGAGGCAAAAACACCAGGAATGAAAGGATACTTCCCAGCGAATTCGCCAATTTGTTATGCATAATTGTGATCTATGGATAAATCAAATTCCTTAAGTGTGGTGCTAGGCACTTAGAACAACAGAAGAAATACTTTTCTATCACTTTCTCTAAAATAAGCAGATACACAGAATTATCAAATAACCTACTTGTGATCCAAGTGCTTCTCCTTCTCCTTATGTCGTTGTTGATGTCGCTCTCAATCCAACTCAAATCGTTGGATTGATTCCTGCAAACAAAAACAAAGAACAAAAAACAACATGTATATACAAATATCTACTTCTCTTAATCACTCAAATCGATTAGATATGAAATATATATATCATTCAATAATCCAATGCATAAGAGACAGAAACATATAGAGGCATATATATGGGAAAATGAACAACAATCTTTATTAAAGAGTAGAAGGGGGAGGTTACAACCAATGATCGATTTATTGCCACCAGCTCCAGGTTCATCCCACCATCATCACATCCAACATCACACCAACATCCTATCAGTACTTTCACTCTCTCAAATTATAATCCAACAACATTTCTTTAACAAAATTCTTCCTTCCCTAGCACTCGGATCTGTGATCAATTTATAGGGAAACTGATGGTAGTTTCTCAATGAATGACTTTCTAATAATAGGCAAGACATGTTCCCAAGTTCAGAGGTGTTATATGGACACTTGGATTCGAAGTCTGACACATATGGACTCTTCTAGAAGGCACTGGCCATGTGGAGATTCCCGAAACAATGAGAATTCTGCTCCCAAGTGACTAATGCACTCTTGAATGTCGGGAAGTGCATTGCAGTGCACCCTTGAATGGAGGATGTTGCATATGCAACACAATTAGTCCCTTTAGAGGCAACATTGGTGAGTTCATAAGTGATATAAAATATACTTCAAACCTTGGAAATCTCACAATAGAAGCCATGAATGAATTGTTCTTCTCTTAGGGCATATAGAAACTGAAATGTAAGGGGATGATAGACCCTATTTCATTGGTCCTGAGGATGATGTCCAGCTTGACCAGGTCATGGGGGATGATGCCCAAATTGACCTATAACACTCCTTTCACTAGATATTGTAGGTATCCATTTTTTATTAAAAAAAATTATACCCCTTTATATTTTTTCATTAAATTTCAGCTTCATTTTTTATACTTGCCAATATAAAAACCCTTTACCCCCCTTTGTATGCTCAATATATTATGTAATTGTTTCCTCAATATATATCCCCCAATATGAATGCATGTGGTATGGTATTTCTTCCCCAGTGAAGCCCCCATGCTCGTGTCATCCATGTAACAAATTTTGGAAACAATATTAGGGTATGCTATGTTCTCTTTACTTGATGGGTAATCAGGTTACAACCAGGTTCTGGTTGCTTAACTTGACATACTCAAAACTACTTTCTGAATGAAGTGGGGAACATTCGTATTATAGAGAATTCCATTTGGGTTGATTAACTATGGTGCTACCTTTCATTGAGCCATGGAAATTGCATTCTGTGGGTTGCTTGGATAGTGCGTGGTGGTCTACCTAGACAATGTAATCATATTTTTCCAAACAGAGGTCAGATTACATACACCACTTGAAGAATATTTTCGAGCAATGTTGCAAATACAAGATATCTCTTAATACCAAGAAGAGCATCTTTGCAGTGTCTGAGGGTAACCTCTTGGGCCACATTATGACAAAAATTGGGATTAAAGTAGACCCAGACAGGGTCAAAGAAATCACACAAATTCCTTACCCAGTGAATAAGAAGGCCATGTAGTCCTTCATGGGGAATATCAACTTCCTCCGTAAATTCATCTCCAACTATGCTAAAATTGTCAAACCAATACAGGAGATGGTAAATAAGGATGATTTTTATAAATAGGAAAAAAGGGAAAATGATGTTTTTTCCCATATCAATCAGGAAATCGTAGAAGCACCCACATTATATAATTGAGATTTCAAAAAGGATTTTTTTCTCTATACCTTCACTTCTGACACATCTATTGCCACTTTACTTACGCAGAAGGATGATCTAAACACCGAGCAACCTATTTCTTTCATGAGCAAAAGTATACAAGGGCCTTAGATGAACTATCTCATCATGGAAAAAAAATATTACGTAGTATAAAAGGTGATGAAACACTTCCAACCCTATCGGTTGAAGAATAATTGTATTATATTCGTTCCACACCCAACAATCATATCACTCCTCATTCAACAAGAGTTGGGTGAAAGAAGCACAAACTAGATGACTGGTTTGTAGGAGTATTACTTAGAAATCAAAATAGTTCACACAATCATGGGACATGGCCTCTGTCGATTAGAAGTAGAAGTGGTAGATGCAAATGAATAATAATATTCCTCATGGTGGGAGCCAGAGATTGAGATGTATGATATCGATCAAACCACCCCCACTATCAGCATGAACTCTTGGTATGCAGATGTGTGCTAATACCTCAAGCATGGCATTGTTCCCTCCCACTTTTTCACACAACAGAAGAGGTCACTAAGGATAAATGACTTATCATATCAGTTGATTCATGGGGTTATTTTTAGAAAGCACCATAATATAGTTCTTCTCAGATGTTTAGATGCACATGATTCAGAGAAGGTATTACATGATCTCCATGACAGACCAACTGGAGGGAATTTTGTGCGTAACAAAATGATACATAATATCATGCGAACTGACTTCTATTGGACCACACTATTCAAAGATGCCCATGCTTACGTTCACAAATTTCAAGTCTATCAAAGGTGTGCTAATATAAATAAGAAGTCAACCGCCCCACTGTAGCCTATCACAGTGGAATAACCATTCCAACAATGGGGCTTAGATATTATTGGTGATATATTTCCATATTCATCGAAGCATCATCGTTATATTCTCACAAGTACATATTACTTCATGCGATAGATAGAATCAGTTCCACTCAAACAAGTGAATGACCAGGAAGTCATTAGTTTCCTTTAGAAAAAACATCATTTCCAGGTTTGGAGTTCCTACGTCACTTTTTTTTTACAATGAAACATATTTCTCATGACTGAAGCTTTATGATTTTGCATTGTAAATTGGAATAGTGTTAAATAATTCTTCTAACTATTACCCTTAGAGGCATGGTCTCGTTGAATCCACGAATAATAATTTGATTTGTATCATCAAGAAGACCATATTCTTTTATCAAATTAACTAGCCCTCATCTTTGGTGAATGATTTATGGGTTGACTGAGTCATGCCTAAGCCTTCCCTGAATACCTCCCCTTACTTCCTAGCGTACGGAAAAGAATCCATCCTCCCTTCCAACATCTCCTTACCTGCTCTCCAAATTTCCCAAGAGTCCCAAGGAAAACCATGTTTGTTAGTACAACGTAGGGATGGACACCCTTCATAAGCTCCAAAAAGAAAGATTGAAAGTCAATGGAAATTTCTTACTCCATCAAAATTGTATCAAAAGGTGGTTTGACAATAAGTATGTAGAGAATAATTGCTTCAGTGTGGGTGAATTAGTCTTGAAATGGGATAAATCCCATGAGGAAAAAGGAAAACACACTAAGTTTCAATCCCTGTGGATTGGACCATCCACTATTCACGATAAGCTTGGCCAACACACATACCGTCTCAAAACACTTGATGGGAAGACTGACTCTCTCCATGTCAATGTCCAATATCTCAAACATTATTTTCAATAAAAACCTCAGGCTGCACCCTAAAATATGTACATAATTTGTTTTCATAATTTTTTTGTTGTCATTATTATTGTCTTCTTTGTTTCGTGTTTTATCTGTCTTGTGAATAAAGCGTTTTCCTCGTTATGGTTTCTAGGATATTGTGTGTGGCTAAAGTATAAGGAGCCTTGGAACTTAAACATTTGGTTATCCATTGGTTTTTCTTACTTGTGTTGGTTATGTATTTTGGCTGATGAAGTTCCAACAGAAAATACGATTTTTCTGTAAGGGGATCCTAGGGCTAACCATGAAATCATGTTTACCCGGGAAACCTTGTGCCCATATTCGATTATTTTGTTTTGGTGTTTTCATGCTTATCCAAACAATAAAAGGGGAGGAGAGGAAAATCTAAATGAGAAAAACTAAATCAGAGGAACTTATGTACTTCTCTAAAGGAGAAACCTCTCTTTCTCTCAATAAGTCGAGATACACATTCCTCCCAAAATAAATAAGTGCCAATGCACAGACATCTTTTAAAATAATAAACAAATGTGAAAGAAGAGAAAGGATTCCTTCACAGAGAGGTGAACCAAGAAACTCTTTCAGGGTACCTTCTAGGCTTGCTGGAAGTGGAGCAATGTTTTTGTTTCTTGAAGTGACTCCACAGGGGTATTTTCCAAGCCTGCTAGCAGTGGAGAAACACCAGAGATGAAAACTTATTCCATCAAAAAATTAAACTTGCGAGATTCATTACCCCTCCCCTATTTTAAACATTATGAGCAATCTAAATCTTTTTCGAGTTAAACCGAGGTGGGATGATGGGTACTTGGTCTATTCACACAATAAGTGGGGAAAACAAAGCAATATGCATGATGAATCAATACTCCCTAAAGAACTAAGGCCATGAAAAAAAGAATTTAATCGAAATAGAGAAGTTGGAATCCTAATAGTGTGTCACCAAGTGTTTTAGCCGCTACAACCCCGTCTAAAATTTCAGCCTATACCCAAATTTTGGAGCCTTCCTTGGTCTTGTTTATGGCTCTCACAAACTTTGAAGTCCATTTTATTGCTTTTGTGATCCCTTTCGAAAGATAGGAAAAGTGTCACC
Source organism: Pinus albicaulis (assembly GCA_034641835.2). Taxonomy (NCBI): domain Eukaryota; kingdom Viridiplantae; phylum Streptophyta; class Pinopsida; order Pinales; family Pinaceae; genus Pinus; species Pinus albicaulis. Next base: position 1,174,422,336 of record CM076574.1, on the reverse strand, counting down.
TTTGGCATGTTGGCTAATGTAGTGAATGTATGAGCTTGTCCTAGTGATTCCAAGAGGTCATCTTTGTGTAAATGAGTTGTTCTAACTATGTAAGTACCTGTTGCACCCATTTCCAAATATTTGAACATCGTCACAAAAGTGTCGTCAGATTCATCGTAAAGTGTATCTTTGGTGTCACACTTGTCATAACTAGTCACAAAGCTATCACACGGAGGAAATTTTTTTGTATGTATGTCTCGTATGATCTATATTGTTTGAGTCATCAAGTATGCTAAGTGTTTGATCATAATCAAAATCCATTAATGCTCACATCAATCTCACCTGTCCCACACTAAGCCATTTTCTGGAAAACTTCCCGACCAAGCAACTTAGCCTCTATAGGCCTCCCCTGAGCTACGCACTGCACAGTATCAGTCCTCTGGCTATGACCCTACTACTTGGCATTGCGCAATGATAACTTCATAAGGAATTCCCCATTGTTCAGTTTTGGTGACCAACACCTGACCTTGACCTCCGAAATTGCGTGGTCGAGGATTTCAACCCAACTTGAACTGTACCCTTCACAAATTCAAGACACAAAATCATCCCTTGAGCCTTATAAATTCACACTGCATAGTCATACTGACCTCTTTGACCTCCTGAACTACGCAGTTGGCCTTCCTAGCTCTCTTCCTTGTTGCATGTCCCCTCTGACTCCAGAAACTGAGCATTCATGCCCCTCAGCCCAGCCTAAAATATGCAGTATGCAGTATCAAGGCTCAGGGTTGTCCCTTTCCTATCTAAATTGTGCATCTACATAGTCATTGAGCCTCCTTTCCCAGCCTGTTACCTGTCCTAAACTCAATTTATGGATAAGAATTCATCTACTTAGACTACGATTTTTTGGATTGATGTCATCTCGTCATGAGTGAATTGGAGGAATCGGTTCTCCATCAAGTCATGGTGAGATGATAAAGGAAGAAAGGAAGGAAGAAATCATTCTTAAAGACATTATTGCAGCTAAACTTAAAAGATGATTGATTGAGAGAAAGAGAAAGGAAACTAGTTTGCAACCACTTTCAAGACTCGAGATCATTGAAGACTCCCTCTCACCAATGCTTGCGGATAAGTGAAGGAGAGCTCTTTCATGAATACACTTAACTCTCAGTACCAAAAATGGCCTGACATTGAAACATCATCAAGCAGTCCATGTCATCAGTGTCATGTCATGTCATGAGAGGTCATATCGCCACATCACTATTGTATATTATATCCACTGTAAACAAATGTATTGTAAAGTGGAATTCCAAAGGACACACATGAATGTAAATATTTATGTAAGTGGAAAATTCATGGGAATCCAAACAGTCATGAGGGAAGTCAAAGGGTCACCTTTGGTTATATATACTCTCTCATTGTATGAGCAAAGGAATTTTTCACCTTGGCTCCACCAACAAAGTAATAGAGAGAATATCTAGTTCTTTTGTGGAGCAAGGAGTGTATGTAATGCTCCACTATTGGAGCTAGTGATGTTCATTATATATATGTGTCTCAAAACTTTTACTTAATAATAGAAGCCTTTCAAGGCCAACATTTTTTTCATGCATAGACTTATGAATGTTTGTAACACTATTCTGTGGATGTTTGTACTTCATGTTTTCTTTTCACATGTAATAATATAGTTGAACTATTTCAGTTATTTTAGTTCTTATATTGTTGAGAACATGCTATAACAGTTGTAATTGTTGTCCCAACCTTGTGGACTATTCCGCAGGACATTATGTGTGTAATTGTTGTCACATTATTTTGGACTATTCTGCATGAAACTTGACAAATATTTCTTAAGTTGCGTGTGTAATAATGTCACATTTGTTGTGGACTATTCCACTGGGTGTTAGAAAGATTCCTTCAATTCACGTGTTTCTCTTCCTAAGTGGTACGATTACCTCTCTCTTAGAGGCTCACTTTTCTCTCCCCCCTTTTCAGTAGAAGAATCTTGACACACTTGCAATCAAAAACTCACCAGGAATATCCCCCATGCTTTGCGAAAGTGCATTGGAATCACTCTCTCTTGCCGACAACAAGAGACAAGGCATATATTTAAGAATAAATCAATCGGGCCTTTGTTCTGAATGGGACTCCTATACCAAATGGTGTGAGGTCTAATCGAGAAAATCCCTTGAATGTTGGAAAATCTAGCATCGTCAACAATTTCTTAGTCACGGGTCTTGTCTAAGTTTTTTTGGTGAGTTTATATGTGTTATGCTTGATTTCTCCCCTAAGTATTTGTGTTTTTCTATGTTTTTCCTTTCCAGACTTAGACATTTTTCTAACTTGGCATCTTTCCCATTAGGTTAGGAAGAGTGCATTTCGCACTTCTAAGTCCTAGTGGAGACCTAGCTTGTTAGCTATAATTGTGACCTGTGTCATCTTGATCCCTCCCTCTCTCCTACGCACTGCTCAATTATAGTCAATGGACCCTCCTCCTTGCTACTAATCCTCCCTCATTGCGGATGTATTGCCTCTACCTCGTAGTGTGGTGCACTGCATAATTCCAATGGATAGTGATGCATCCCCTTATGCCTTAGGACTATGACATGTTCCTTCCAAGTGGCCCTAACCTTCCTCCCTAGTGCATGATGCATTTTTAGTGGACAATCCTACTCCCTTGCCTTTTGCAACTCCGACCTGCACCCACCTCGCCTCCTCCTCCTCTAGAGTTGCGCATGGTGAAATATAGTGAGTAGTTAAGGCCTCCTCTATCCCCTGCAAGTGCGTTGTGTTCCAAAAATGCCTCTTCCTCTCTCCTTTACCCACTGTTGAGCCACATTCAGTAAATTTGCACGAAACATGATAGAGTAGGAGATTTTTGAGCTAATGTTTGCTTTCCATGAGTGATTTATACTTTCAGGTATGCAATAAAGCATGGAAAATATCTGTGAGGATATTTCTCAAGAAAGGCTTCCCACAGAAGCATCTTGAAGATAAAAGGCACAAAGGAAACTTACTGTGACAATTGAAGGAATGATGGATCCCAATTATCAAAGTGACTCATGAAGACTCTGCTATATCTCAAGACCCTTCAAGGGGTAGAAGGAAACAAAAATGAAATATTTGTTTCTAGTATTGAATACATAATGGTAGTGTTGTCACTTCTTAAATAACTCTATGTACAAGTCACTATGGATCCAAGTAATTAATGTCAATAACTTGTCATGTTGTCATCACTTGATGATGTGGAGATGTTGATGTAATTTCAGAAATATTGTAAATGTAAATATGTGGAAGTCAAAGATTCACACATGGACAAAAGTGTCATTAGGAAGAGACCAAAAGTGTTATGGAAGTCAAAAGGTCACATTAGAAGTCCAAGATTCATGAGGGTACTCCAATAATCATGAGGAATATGAAAGGTCACTCCTCTTGTTATAAAATAATCCTCATTACTCAAGCAAAGGACTTTTCACCTTGGCTTATCCACCTAAGCATTAGAGAGAACAATTGTTATTTTGGAGAGAAAGTAGTTGCTTAATGGTCCACTATTGGAGCTAGTGGTGTCTCATTGTATCAATGTATTTTGGAAATTTTGCTTAATATTCGAAGCTCATTGAGCCAACAAACTTTCATGCATATATCATGAATGTAATAAAACTATTTTTCATATGTTTTAGGTATGTGTGTTGTTCTTATGTACTAAGGAAATTAAAATATTTCATTAAATTTGGTGCTCATCTTGTTGAATGTGTATTTTAATTGTTTTAATGATCGTTATGTCCATGTAAACAACTTCGCTAGAAATTCAATGATTATTCCATATGTATGTGCATGTGTATTTATTGGAATAATGCTAATACTTTTATTCTAAAGGCTCAATTTATCTTCCCTTCTGGTGAAAGAACCTTGATACATATTACAATTGAGAATTTCACAAGGCATACTTGCTCATTCGAAAGTACAAGTGTGTTGATCTCTCATGCAAACGACTGTAGCCAAGGAAAATCTTTAAGTATATGTCATTCAGGCCACATTTCCAGAAGGGGCTCCTACACCAAACTGTGTGAGGTCTAATCCAAACTTCATATCAGGGATACCCCCTCTATGTTGGAGGGATCCAACACCATCATGTCTTCACTTTACTAAATCCAACATTTCATCTTGCACTGCATCTAGTACTACTTTTCATCCTCCAGATTTTCCCACTTTTCATTCTTCTCGTCATTTCATAATATTTCTCCTAGGGCCACTGAAACTACCCTAACTTTGTGACAAATCATTTTTTATTTTTCCTTTGCTTAGGGCTTCCATATCTACCCATATTTTCAAAAATTGTTTTTGGAATAATGCTCTTCCTAGGGGACATCAACAACCCACATATCGACATTTTTGTTGCTCAAAAAGTAAATTCACGAGGTATTGTACAAATCCAACTTATCACAGACTTTATTGACCAAGGACATCAAACCATCCCTTGCAAAGTATACAAATTTAAGTCTTGATGACCAACCTACTCAACTCTGATTTGTGACATTTAGTATTTTACTTTAGGGCACACATAAGATATCCCTCACAACAATATGTTAACATATCAAAACCATTAGAGAAATTTTGAGGTCTAAAATGGGCCTAAGAAAAAATGTACAACCAAAATCAACTTTATAAAAACCAATAGGATTCAAGATGATTATGTAAAAAATGGGGGATGATTCACCATTTTTGGAGTAAAAAGGTAAAAATATTAAAAAATAAAAAAATTACTTTTTCGACTCATATTTTTAGCTTATGTACCTATTTTTTGGCCTAAATTTAAAGTAGGAGCACTCGTTGGATGCATAATGTAATTCCTCATATAATGAGTACCCATGCTACATACTTTCAATGGACCCTGTTACACAAAAAATGAGAAATACATGATTAAAATCATGTTTTTCATTACTCAAGCAAAGGAATTTTCACCTTAGCTTCTCCACCTCAACATTAGAGAGAAAGATTGTTCTTTTGAGAGAAATTAGTGGCTTAATGATCCATTATTGGAGCTAGTGGTGTCTCATTATATCAATGTATCTTGGAACTTTTGCTTAATATTCGAAGCTCTTTGAGCCAACACACTTTCATCCGTATATCGTGAATGTAATAAGAATATTTTTTATATGTTTGTGGTATGTTTTTTATTCACATGTACTAAGGAAATTAAACTATTTCATTAACTTTGGTGCTCATTTTTTTGAATGTGTGTTGTAATTATTTTAGTGATCATTATGTCCATGTGAATAACTTCGCTAGAAAGTCAACGATTCTTCCATATGTATGTGAGTTTGTCTTTACTGGAATAGTAATAGTACTTTTCTTCTAAAGGCTCACTTTATCTTCCCTTCTGGTGAAAGAACCTATATACATATTATAATTGAGCATTTCACAAGGCATACTTTCTCATTTGAAAGTACAAGTGTATTTCTCTCTCATGCTAAGGACTGCATCAAAGGAAAATCTTTAAGTATATGGCAGTCGGGCCATGTTTTTAGATGGGGCTCCTACACCAAATGGTGTGAGGTCTAATTGGGACTTCATATCAGGGATACCCTTGTATTTTGGTGGGATCCAACACAATCAATAAGTCTTCACTTTACTACATCTAGCACTGCGTCTTGCATGGCTTCTAATCCTCTAGATTTTCCCACTTGTGATTCTTCTAATAATTTATAATACTGCTCCTAGGGCCACCGAAATTGCACTAACTCTGTGAAAAATCTATTTTTCTTGTCACTATACTTAAGGCCTTCATATCTACCCATCTTGTTAACAATTTGGTTGCTGCAGAATTCTCTTCATAGGGCACATCAACAATCCACATATCGACATTTTTGCTACTCCAAAAGTTAATTCATGAGGTATTGTACAAAGCCAATTTTTTTCATAATTTATTGAATAAGGACCTCAAACCATCCCTTACATAGTCTACAAATATAGGACTTAATGACCAACCTACTCAACTATGATTTTTCATGTTTAATATTGTACTTTAGGGAACACACAAGATAGCCATCATAATAATATGTTAACATATCAAATCCATTAGAGAAATTTTGAGGTCTAAAATGGGCCTAAAAAAATGTACTACCAAAATCAACTTTATAAGAACCAATAGGATTCGATATGATGATTTCAACCATGGTGGATGATTCACCACTTTTGGATTAAAAATGTAAAAAGATTAAAAAAGTATAAAAAATAAAAAAATTATTTTTTCAACACGTATTTTCAGCTTATCTCCTTATGGTTTTAACCAATTTCAAGTGGGAGCACTCATTGCATGCATAATTTGATTCCTCATCCAAGGAGTATTGATGTTGCATACTTTCGATGGACCTTGTTACACTAAAAATGATAAATACATTATTTCAATCACGTTTTTCATGTATTTCTCTTTTTCATGTAAAAAGGTTCATTGAAATTATGCAACATGGGTACTCCTTGGATTAGGAATTAAATTTTTCATCCAACGAGTGTTTTTTCTTGAAATTAGGGTAAAATTATAAGGAGATAAGCTTAAAATACAAGTTAAAATACAAATTTTTTTCCTTTTCCCCTCTAAAATTTGACAATGTAATCTAATCTTATTTTATTATTTCAACTATAATTTTATGATATTCCTTAACGGGCCCATTTTAGACCTCAAAAATTTCTCTAATGATAGTACCTAAGGCTTATATTGGTAGCCCATTTGTTGTTCCTTTTCCACTTCAAATTGACATTCCTTGGGGAACAATAATTGCAATCATCAAACTACCAATTCCTTCAATGGTTAGTTCTTCTATAAGATTATAAAGTCTTATGAATATGCAACACTCTTCCATGTTATCCTTTTGTTTCTAAACCCTAGGTATGCCTAGAAATATCACTGACATGAAAGAGATAAAGATCATATGGAAAGGAAACTAACCAAAACCATTAATCAAGGAGGAAATGCACATAATACTTATCTTTTGAAAATGAGAAACCCTTACTTAATCCATGGACTTCATGCGTCCATTTTTTCAGCTTCATCTCTTAAAAAAATTCAACTCAATCTTAAACTTGAGCTATATGATCTCTTTTCCCATTTTCTATTCTCAAGATCTAGAACTTCTTTCAACAAAAATGAAGATTTCCTTAATGGGTAATATCTAGATACCCATAACCTTCCAATATAAAAATCGCAAGTTTCCAAGGATATTCACCAATGATTTTAACTCACAAGAGAGAATACTCTTATCTAGTCAATATATCCTTACAAACCCTTATCCATCAACAACTCTCCAACAATTTAATCAAAGATTCTTAAGATCATACATCTTAGCAAGGAAAGCTTAACACATATTCTTGCCTAGATCTTGAACAAAGAGGAATAAAAAGATACATAATTGATCAAATTCAATGTATACTTACAAGCCTTGACTTCAAAATATGTATGCCATCTTCTTCCACCAAGGTTGCCTTAAAACTTTGCACCAATTTTCATGTACTCAAAGTCACAGTCAAGATCAAGATCACTTTAGAGGATACCACTAACTATCTCATACTATCACTTCACACTATTGTCTCACATTGTTTTCATCACGGTTGAAGTAACTTGTATCTTTGTCAAGTAACTCATATTTATGAGAAGTAACTCGCATTATTCTGTATGGGTAAGGAGATGAATTTGGTTTATTTGCATCATTGTCATGTAAAGGAGATGAGCTTGCATCACTTTGGATTCATCGAGGTAACTTCGTATCTCAATCCAGAATTATCAGATCACAATCCAAACAACTTGTATAGGAGAATATTCAGAATAATTTTTTAGAAGCATAACAATACTGCCACTTTTCTTTGCAATCATTATATTGAATAATATATCTATATTGTAATAGAACTAGAATTATGAAAATTTCAATCTTATAATACAACCCAGGAAGAGTTTCTCATATCTATTGTTAGAGTATAAAATATATCATTACTTCGTACAGAAGGGGACTTATATCATTGTCCAAGGCATAAGCCTGACTGGCTTCATAAATTTGTTTTTGTATAAGGCCTAATCCAAACAATTCTAGAAATATATAACCATTATAGTAGAACTTGGAGTGCTTGAGAATAATATATAGTTATTTTTGTGTCACTGTGTTAAAAAATCATAATCAAATTGGATATTTTCATTACTTTTGTGAGATTACAGTCATGAGAAATTCACATTCCTCCATAGGAATGACTCCTTAGAAACTCACGTAGATTCTTCCTTAGAAACCATCATTATTCATCCCATGTCTCAGGAATAAATTTTCATATGTGTATCTGTATCACTTCATTGGAATCAATAATACAACTCATATATAGAGATGTAGACTAAGAATCTATAGGAATTTAAAATAGGACTTCAAACGTAGTGATGTTTCCTCCAAAAAATGTTCAATAAACTTGTCTAGTAGATCTTATTTCAAATTCATATGATATAGATAAAGCTTGTATCTTGAGAGTTGATCCATAGAGATACACTTTATTGTTTTTATGATCTTGGTTTCTATAATAGTGCTCTTGCTCTTGCCCTACCTATGATACCATGTTAGAATTATAATGATAAGGTGAATACTTAAACATGATAATTACTTGTGTGAATTATTATAGTTCTTTTCCATTAAATAGTTAATCTTCTTACCAAGCTATTATCATTAGATACAATACATTAAATATCATAGTGTACAATAGATAAGAGACACAAGAAGTTAGGCTCCAAGCCAAGGTAAAACCCCACCCAGGGGGAAAACTCATCAATCCTTTCCTTATAAATTCAAGAGAAATCCAAGTCAAATACATATGCTTCAATAAATAGCTACTTCCATTGCCAAGTCAGCCCTCAATTATGTCCACTAGATGCCATGATTTTGTCCAAGAGAGCATTACCAAAAATCCAGAAAACAGGTCTTCATTTAAGATATTAATGCTCCACACAAGTTTCTCTATTAATCCCCAAGAAAATAACATCATTCCTTCTTCATTAGCCCTCAATAAATTCACATATTCTTTAGAATTTTAACTTCAGGAAACTTGCACCTTTTTATAACTTCTAATCTCAAAAACTTGCATCACTTTCAAAACTTCTGATCTCATGAAACTCACATCCTATTTAGGTATTTAGCCTTGGGAAACTCGCATTTTCTACCACAAAAAACTCGCTTTTCTACTATACATACTGTCACTGAAGATCTGCACTTCGTTCCAAAAATAAAATAAATGAACTTATTTTAGAGCATCAACAAGCTTGCTACAAAAAACCCCACGAATTACTTTCCCTTTGGTGGAGTATTCACACCAATATATAGTTGATCTTACATGCAAATATGCATGTCCTTTGAGTGAGCTAACTTGACCATCTAGAGGGTATAATTGGCAACTTGGAAGACAATTTATTAATTATAAAATTCAATTTTCCTCTTCTTTCATGTGTCCAATTCGTACATATAAAAAATCATATTTTCTTTTTATAAAATAAATATCTTCTTCAATCAATTGTGAAGACCGAACCTAGTTACAATTTCCAACATTTACAAATTTTACATCCCATATTAGTCTTCAATAAAATATGGTTGAAGATGAGACCAAGTAGCTAGGTCAAATAACTCATAACTCAAGATATGATTTGGATATGCTCAAACCAATTCACAAGCACATGCCACTTTGAATTTAATTACTTACAAAATGTATAAATTGATGGAGAATGGACGAGAAATGCCTTAGTTCATCATTGAATTTTTGGGCATATGGATTTAGAAAAGGAGCATGTCAATAATTGAGACCTTGGATGGAGTGGGAAATAGTGAGGGATAACCTCTTATTCCAAACCCAACGACATTCCAAATTTGGAGAATTAAGGTCAATGAATCCAATCTTGTTTCCTTGATTGATATTTGATGGAACATTTTGCATATAAAGAAGATATAGTTCATAAGAGATGTTGTGATTTATAACATGACCCATCACAAACCCTAGTTCAATAATTGTAGAAAAATGGAATATAATACTAGTAATGGAATACATTATTCATCCGAGCATCACTTCGTCAATATGAAGAAATTTCAACTAATCAAAACATATATTTCCCAAGACAATTTTCCTCACTTGAAATATCCAAAGCCAAAATTTACGAGGAATATTTGTAGAAATTTAAAATTTCTATGGGATTTCACCCCCCAAAAAACTATCAGAAAATGAGAGAAAATGTAACTCTATTTATAGAGGACATTCTCAACTTCCTTGTAATAAACTAATAATTTCCTAAGATAAAATCCCCTGAGTTAGCCTAAGGAGGGGTCCAAATCCCTCTCTATAAATAAACTAATCTAAAATATTACAAATCAGGGCTTCTAAAGCCACATGTACAAAAATTGGGGGCTTAAACCTACAAAATATGATTATTATCCTTAATTAAATGGGAATAAAGGAGTGTTGGTGTAGCATCCAACCTCCAAAGTCCCTTAAACCACATAAATTCTCCAATATGTCAATAAATATGCTACCCAAATCCCTCTAAGTTGGGAAATCAACCTCAAAATAATATTCTAAGGTGGGTAAGCATGCTCCAAGAAGTATTTCCAACCCTCAATTCCTTGAAATAATGGTCCCTTATTCACAACTCATGCAAGTACTCCTTTCAAATAGTCCAACAAAGAGGGTGAAAAATCCACTAGGGGCATGGGATATTCTCTAAGGCTTCGAAAACAACATCATAGTCTTCAAATGGGGATTTTCCTAGCCACACTCAAACTCCCAAATTCTCTCCTAAGGTTTGGTTTCATTTACCAAAGTTGTAATCCATTCCCTAAATTGACATGTTCTTCAAATCCTTTCCTCAAAGTGTAATAAAATACCTCCAAAAATACGCTTTAACTCTAAAATACTTCTATCAACAAAATTTGGCCATAAATTTAGAATTGCTATTATTTAGCTCCAAATCCATAAGTAGGTCAACCATTATCATGGTGGTATTATGTCAGGTGGTCCCTAGCCCAATAAATATGTGTGCATGCATTTATATATTTACACAACTTGAACCTCCAATTTAAAGTGGGACATTCATAAGCTCTGATCCACTAATCTTTGATTTTGGTCTAAGGTCCTATTTGTATGGATTATAGGTTCAAGGTAATGCAGTTCCTGTGGAATCACTCCTTCAATAGTCTACAATTAGGCCTACTCCACATGGCAAAAAATTAGTTTTTAATCTACTTTTTCTAACTATCACTCAATTGATCTTCCCTGTAATTCTTGTTTCCATGAAGAAGCCCTAGTATTATTAGAGAGTGCTTCATGCTATCACCTAATTCTCTCTCCCAGACCTCTATGTCAGCATAGGTCAAGTCTATATGTCATTTAAGGTCAGATTTTCTAGATGATATATTCATTAGTGGATATCTTATCTCATCAGCAAATCAAATTTGATTATAGACTTCATAGTTTTGGGTGAATGCCCTTGCATATATGTGCTAAAGTGAATGATTTTTTGATGCGCCTATCATATCAAGTCCCTTGGAGATATTGTTGACTCCTCTTATTTCCCTACTGACATGTGATCAAAATAAATGATGGAAATTTTTCAACAATCATACATATCAAGAAGGATTTTAAAAATCACCTATACTTTAGATCAACATTAGTCACATGAATACCCACAAAGGGAAATAACATTGTATCCATCATATCTCCTTTATCAATCATGTGATAATTTTTTTATGTCATCATTGTTTCAGTCCACATTTATATCAAGAGAAAGTTTGATCTTATTGACTAGTGTACTCACTATATTTTCTTGGGAAAAATATTGGGTAACATTACCCACATATGTTAGATGCTCCCTGTTGAAACCAAATTCTCCTCACTTCTACCAAGTAAAAATACCTTTTATCCATCATTTGGTACATAACCCTCAAGTTCTACCTTCGCTCCACTCGAGCTACTTCCACCTCCCCAAAATCTAATTTCTATCCTTTGAAATATCGGTATGACAAAGAATGCAAGGCTCTTTGCTGCTAGCTTCTTTATCTACTCACACATACTCACCCATCTTATCCCAAAGTGAAACCATCATACCATCATTTTCTCCACCAAAAGTAATGCCTTTCTTTCCCTAAGAGGAGACAAGATTACATACCTCCTTTATTATATTCCTGAAACATTTATGGTGCACTATCTTCCCTCACCACTCTCCCCTTCCATGTTATCTTAACCCTAGATCCATGTTCTCACGTATATCCACTCTCTTTTATATTTCTGGGAATCCATAGATTCAGGTTACATATTTTCCCTCTTCACACCTCTAGTTCTTAGATAAGGACATTAGAGAGGAAATTTGGGTGATGAACAACAACAAAGCAATATCTGAGGATGGTTTTTTTGTAGGGTTTTTTAAATGCAACCTTTTCCATATGGTTCATTCCATGGATGATTCCATTAATCATTTGGTCCATATCTTTTTTCTATTGGGATGGTCCAATGACATCATTCATCTGGTACACAAATCAGGCCCCAACTCTAATCCCAATAATTATCATGGTGGGCCCCACATTCTCAAAGCCTTATGCTATGGTTCTCCATTTAAATCTCTTTGGAGAGCTTAGATAGTTGTGTGTCAGAGATAGAGGATAGGCTTGATTTTGACCTAAGAACTAGACTATTGATCACATCCTCACACTTAGAGCAACCATTAAGGAAGCACATAATTTCTCTTAGAAAGTTTACTATTGTTTTGTATAATTTTCGAAAGCTTTTTATTTTGTCCCTAGGGAGGCCTTATTCCATAGATACAGAGACATTTACATCTTAAGATCCTATTGTAAATCATCATGCATCTACATGAGTCAGTCCTTGGTTTCCTACTCCCAAGAAACGACTTATCATATTTCATCCAAAATAATATTGGGGTTAAACAAGGTTGTTGCCCCCCCCCCATAATATTTGGTATCTACATTTCGAGTTGGAGTCCTTCTTGAATGAAAATTTTTATATAGTGATGGCTTCCTTCTACACCATGTGTTTATTTCTATCCTTTTGTTTGTGTATGATGTGGTGCTTCTAACCTCATCCATGTATGGATCGAAAAAAATATCTTAATGCACTAACCCTTTTTTGTGATCTATGTCAATTGACAATCAACCTAGGTAAAACCAACACTGTTACCGATGAAATAGGTAACCTGACCTCAAAACGGGAACTCTAGCCCAAAAAGACTCAAAAAACATGAAAAAACACCCCAAAAACAAAAAAAGTGTATTCGAGAACGCACTTGGTTTTTTTTAATGTCAAATTTCAACATTTTATAAAATTATGCTAAAAACAAAATTGTTTCTTGAAAAAGGGATTGAAAAAACACCCTCAAAACAAAACCAATTAATGCTGGAATAACAAAAAATAAATAAATTGTGTCATATTTTTGACATTTTTAAAAATAGAAATAACATTTTTTAATTTTTAAAATTCAAACATTAAAAAAAAAAAAAACCTAAAATTTAAGAAAAAAATAAATTTAAAAAATTAAAACATTTTAAAACTTAAAATTTAAAAATATATAGGAATAAAAAAATAAAAATTTTAATTCAAACATTAAAAAAAACCTAAAATTTAAGAAAATTAAAAAATTAAAAAAATAAAAAAATAAAAATTTAAAGATTAAAATTTCAAAATATATAGAAATAAAAAAAAATAAAAATATTAAATTAAAAAAAAAGGGTTAAAAAAAGAAAGAAATTATAAAAAATAAAATATAGAAATTAAATTTAAAAAAGAAAAAAAAATGTTTAATAATTTAAAAATTTTAAAAATAATAATAATAAAATTAAATTAAATTAAAATTAAAAATAAATAAATAAATTTAAAGAAATATATTCAATTTTAATAAATTTAAAACTTTAAAATAAAAATTTAAAAAAAAAAATACATTATTTAAATTAACAGTAAGAAAATGAAAATTTAATTAAAAATGAAAAATGAAAAATAAAATACAATAAAAATATTAAATTTAAAAAAAATATATATTAAAAAAACAAATAAATTTTAAAAAATAAATTAAATTTAAATTAAAAAAAAATAAAAAATATATATATATGAACTTAAATTAAAAAAATATATTAGATTTTATTAAATTAAAAAAAATTGTTAAAAAACTTTAAAAATCAATTAAAAATGAAAAATTGAAAAAAATAAATTAAAAAAATATATATTAAATAAAAATAAATTAAAAAACAAATTAATTTGAAAATATTATGTTTAATTAAAAAAAAAAAATCTAATTTTAAATACACAAATTTAATTGAAATAAAAAAAATATAAAAAATTTATGTAATTAAAAAAATAATAATAAAAAATTAGAAAATTAAAAAAATATATATTAAATTCAAATAAATTAAAAAAAAAATACAAAATTTATTAAATTTTAAAAAATTAAATGAAAAAACTAAACATAAAATTTAATATTAAAAAAATAAATAAATAAATAAATCAATTAAATTAAAAAAAAAAAATACAAAATTTAATAAAAAAATATTAACAAAATTTGGAATAAAAATAAAAATAAAAATAAAAAATAAAACAAATTAAATTTCAAATATAAAAATTAAATTAACTATAATAATTTTGAATTTTTTGAATTAAAAAAACAAAATAAAAATAAAAATCAAATTTAAAAAAAATATTAAAAATTATAAAAATTAAAAAAAAAAAGGAATTTTTTTATTGTGGTGGCGCCGTCAATCAGCCTCCTGCCCAAGTGGTGGTGAAGGCTGGCCGTTGGGCGTTGCCCACCGTCACTGGCGGAGGTCGATCTCCGGAATCGCTCCGGGCGGCGGAGGGTGATTCTGGACCGCCCTCCGCCGCCCCCGCCGCGAAAGGGCGGAATCATGTTGAGAAAAATACTGAGAGGGGAGGGGTGAATCAGTATTTTGGCTTGAACAATTTTCTTTTCTTTAAAACATATGTTACAGTACAAAATCCAACATGTATGTCCAGATATCTTATTATGTCATTACTTAGAGCATTGCATCAGATAAGCATTAAACATGAACAGAAATAACAGAACAAACCATCAACCATAACCAACACATATGAACACCGGGATTTAAGGTGGAAACCCAATTCAGGAGAAAACCACCGTTGTTGTAATCTCAGTCTTCAATATTTATTATACATAAAACTTCTTACAATTTTATGCTAGCGCAGACTTATACCAGCACGTAGGCACCCACCTGCAGAAGGCTACAACCTTCTCTCATTTACCAGCCTCTCCTGGAAGGGAGCTACTACCCCCTGCTCTCGTTTAACAGTTACCACTGGAAGGGAGCTACAACCCCCTCATTGAAGGCTTCGACCCTCAGCACCACTGCAGACCACGTTTCATCAATTTTCATACTGGATCCACCAGTTTCCACATGACATACCTTGCAGGCCACCAGATTTATTCATTCAGTACACTCACGCCAGTTCTTCATGATTTCATCTGTCATTCAAACCAGAGATTCATCATCATCAGATCATTATATCCATGGGTGCATCGTAGTATCAGATTTATCAGTTAAGAACGGAGTTCGCCCATACAGATATTTCTTGGAGAAAATTTTCATTCACAACCTTTTCTCACTCCCACCTCGTTCTCTATTTCTCCTCTCCTTATATAGTTTTGCCTTTAGTAAAACCATGAGTCAAAACCAGGAATCGCTAATGGTATTCCTGGACGGGGTCAAAATAGATAATTCAACATATTAAAAATCGAGCCAATCCAAATTGAAACCCCAACCTTCGTTCTTCCATGCACGAACGTCCCAAAGGTAGTCTTTTATCTACACCATATAATATTATAACTATAACCCCAATGGTTAATAAATCCGCAAATCTTCATGCATCTTCCTTATACGACCACCGTTTGATGGCTTCCCTCCAGATCAACGGCGCACAACAATATCGTTGGGCATCCTGGGTCGAATAATAACGTGCGATGGCGCGTAGTGACAAGCGGTTTTGTGTAGTCGTACAGGGACGCGTGTCGCCCGTTCTATGGAATCGGATCCATCCTCTTGAATACCGCTTGCCCGTCGAAAGCGGTGCGATGAAAACCGGAATCCGCTTTCACTGTTTATTCCGTACGTGATTCCTTTCCTTCGGTTAGTGTCGCTGACTCAGCAGTAATATATATTCATATAACCTTTCGGGTCCTTCAATAATATTCAATCTTTGCCTTGAGGGTTGGGATCACGGCATAACCCAACAATGTATATTGAACCAATAATACGAAGGGAAATCGGGTCCCACACTCAACATAAAGTATATTTGCGAAACCCCTCCGGTTATTTTACAAACTTTATACTACCCCCGTAACATTAATTTTAATCAAATTTCAATGAATCTTTTAACCCGGACTTCAATCTTCAAACAAACTGGATTTCATTCTTTGACCCCGGGCCCACATCGCAGTCAGTCATTTGCGATGTGCGATAAAACAAAAGTGTGCAAAGTTAACATTTGCGCTCTGCGATGGGATCACATCGCAAATTGGCGATCAAACATATGGCGGAACACTTTGTAATATACGATGGTGCAATCGTGCGATGGCGCGATGATCGCACATCGCAAATATCCACATCAACAAGACATTTAAACTTCAAAACTTACGATCTTGCGATTTGCGCTAAAGTGGTGGGGACCACTTGTCCTCCCTTTTCAGAAATTTAAAGTCTTTGGCTGTTTTATTCAATTTTCTTCATATTGGTTGTTGAGGGCTTTAAAACCCAAAATGACTATCTTTAAATAAACTCTGCTCCTCCGTAATCTGGAACTACGAATGTCTTCATTCCTTCTGCAAAAAGAATTCGCCCAAAACAAAAATTAATTCTTCTCTGCAATACTTGGCTGCGGCCCATCAACAATCTCTTCTCTGTCTATTTTGCCAATTGATAGTTTAGGTGTTGCTCCTGTCTTTACCTTTTTTCCCTGCACCTTTTCTTTTCTCTATTACAGCTTTGCCAATGCCTTTGCCATCAATGACAATATTTCCAACAATCTCCCCCTTTGGCATTGATGGCAATACTCTTCCTCTGTTTGTCTTATAGAAGCCCCTTTATTTGCTTTTCCTCCCCCTTTGACATCAATGGCAAAGGGTTGATCAGGATCCTTTGTACCGACAAGACCATGCTCCCCCTGAGATCATGCTGCATCGTTAAACATAATATTCAATGAAATGATAGATTGCATCCTTTCCATATGACAACTGCTCCCCCTTAACCTGTGCATCCTGAACATCTTCAACAGGAGCATACCCAATTTAATCTTCTTAATTTTAAGTAGATCTAATCTTCTGCATCGCAGAGAGCACTCCCAGCTTTTCTCTGAGATATTCGAACACCTCCCTAGGTAAAGGTTTGGTAAAAATATCAGCAACTTGTTCTTTGGAAGGAACATACTCCAACTTCACCTTTTGTTCAAGCACTTGTTCACGTAAGAAGTGATATTTGATGGGAATGTGCTTGGTCTTGGAATGCATAACAGGATTCTTTAAGATACTGATGGCACTTGTGTTATCACACATAATGGATATAGGAGGTGAACATTTGATTTGAAAGTCTTGTAAGGTTTGCATCATCCAAAGAAGTTGAGTGCAACAAGATGCAACAGCCACATATTCTGCTTCTGCTGTAGATAAGGCAATGGAGCTTTGCTTCTTGCTGAACCAAGATACTAACCGGGGCCCCATGAAAAATGCACCACCACTAGTGCTTTTCCGATCATCAACATTTCCAGCCCAATCTGCATCAGTGTAAGCCTGAAGAGTGAGATCAGCATTCTTTGGATACCATAGCCCAAAGTCCTGAGTTCCTTGTAGATATTTGAATATTCTTTTGACAGCCTGAAGGTGAGACTCTTTTGGATTAGCTTGGAATCGTCCAACTATCCCAACTGCATGCATAATGTCTGGTCTAGTCCTAGTGAGATAAAGAAGAATTCCTGTCATAGATCTGTATTCTGGTTGATTCACTGTGGGAGAATCATCATGAGAACTAAGATTACATCCGAGTACCATTGGTGTACTTACAAGTTTGCACTCTTCCATACCATACTTCTTCAGAATTTGCTTAAGATGTTTTGTTTGTGATAAGAATATGCCATCTGTTGCTTGTTGCACTTGCAAGCCAAGAAAGAATGTTAGTTCCCCAAGTAAAGACATTTCAAATTCTTGCTGCATATCAGAAGCAAATTTTTGACTCATAGACTCTTCATTACTTCCAAAAATGATATCATCAACATATACAACCACAATCAAAAGTTTATCATTTTCAGTTTTTGTGTATAAGTTGCTATCAGCAGACCCCTTTGAAAATCCTTGTTGGTGAAGATATTTGTCAAGACGATAATACCATGCCCTTGGAGCTTGTTTGAGACCATATAGAGCCTTTTTAATTCTACAAACAAGATTTTTATCATTTCCAAAAATGAATCCTTCTAGTTGTTCTATATAAACTTCTTCTTCTAGATCACCATTGAGAAAAGTAGATTTAACATCCATTTGATAAACTTTGATTTGTTGGAAGCTTGAAAAAGCAAGAAACATTCTTATGGCTTCAAGTCTGGCTACAGGAGCAAAATTTTCTTCAAAGTCTATACCTTCTTGTTGAGCATACCCCTTGCAAACAAGTCTAGCTTTATTTCTTACAACATCTCCATTCTCATTTAACTTGTTTTTGAATATCCATTTAGTTCCAATGACATTTTTGTCATGAGGTCTTGGTACTAATTCCCAAGTGTGATTCTTTTCAATTTGATCAAGCTCTTCATTCATGGCTTGAATCCAACATTCATCTTTGCTAGCTTGACTGACATTGTGAGGTTCAATAGTGGACATAAATGCCAGATTGCTAGAAGATCCCACTATAGTCCTTCTTGTTTGTACACCTGATCCCTTTTCTCCCAAAATTTGAGATTCTGGATGATTCTTTTGAACATATCTAGATGGAGCTTTTTCAGATAAATCATCTTCGGGTTCTTCATTGGGTTCACTGTCTATATCATCCTTATTTGATGTAGAAGGATATGTGTCATCATCATCTTCATCTGTTATTTGCTTTTCATCTTTTGGAGTTGCAGGAGACTCATCAATAGTAACATCAATACATTCAACAATCTTCCGAAGTCTTTTATTGTAACATTTATATGCCCTACTCATAGAGGAATAACCAAGAAATATTCCTTCATCTGCTCTGGGTTCAAACTTGCCAAGATTTTCATCATTGTTCTTGATAAAGCATTTGCTTCCAAAAATTCTAAAATGCTTTATAGTGGGAGGATTACCATACTAGAGTTCATATGGAGTTTTATCACTATTTACACAAACATGTGCCTTGTTGAGAATATTTATTGCTGTATGTGCTGCTTCTCCCCAAAATGTGTCAGGTGTTCTGGAATCATCAAGCATAGCTCTAGCCATTTTTTGAACTGTTCTATTCATTTTTTCTGCAACACCATTTTGTTGTGGAGTGCCAGCTACAAAAAACTGTCTTTTTATGCCATGTTTTTCACAAAATTCAAGGAATTAATTTGATGTATATTCTCCTCCTCGATCAGATATGAGACACTTGATTTTTAGATCTAATTCATTTTCAACTAGTGCTTTAAATATCTGAAATTTCTCAAATGCTTCATATTTGTGTTTAAGCAGCCCAATCCAACACATTCTAGAGAAATCATCAATGAATAAGATATAGTATTCTTCACCATGTGGTGACTTTTTCCTCATGGGTCCACATATGTTAGTATGAATGAGTTCAAGAGGTTTACTTGATGATCCTTCCTTGGCATTAAATTATACTCTAGTTTGCTTACCAAATTGGCAAGATTTTCATATGATATTTTCAGGCAGAGTAATATTGGGAAGATCACGAACAACTTTAAGTCTGTTTGATTTGTTGATTTGAGAGAAGCTCAGATGCCCCAACCTTCTATGCCATAGACAATTTTCTGAAGATTTACTCAAGTAACATTGTTCTTTGCAGTTCTTCAATACATACAGGTTGCTTGGAGTTCTTTTTCCTTTTATAATTGCTTTACCTGTATCAAGATCACGTACCACACATTCTTTTGAACTAAATACAACTTCAGTTCCTTGACCACACATTTGACTTACACTTAACAGGTTATGCTTTAATCCATCCACATACATAACTTCATTAGCTTTCACCTTTTCTTTTAGAAAAACAGACCCTTTTCCCTTAATGACCGCAGGAGTATCATTTCCAAATGTAACATTCTTTTCCTTTTCTAAAGCACTATACGCTAGAAGTTTGTTTTTGTCACCTGTCATGTGTCTTGAGCATCCACTATCAATGTACCATTGGTTTTCTTCATCTTCTACAAATAACGCTATGCCACAATTTTCAACCTGTAATTCCTTCTTTTTCCATACTTTGGAGCTTGAAGGAACATGCTCTTTTGGCTGAACTTTGCTCCTGCATTCTGATTCTTCATGGCCAAAGTTATTGCAATAAGCACATTCAAATTCATTTAGAAGGGGAGAAAATTTGTTATAAATATTCTTCCTTGTTTCAGTATCAATCCTTTTCTTTCTTGCTTCTCTTTTCATGATGGTTTTATATGCAACACATTGAACAACTTTATGACCAAAATTGTGACATGAGAAACATTGTCCATTGAAGAAGAAATTTCTGTGATCATAAAATCTTCTACTTGAATTTACCTATTGATTGATGTTTCTTTGAAAGACATTCCTGTTAGTGTTCTTTGAATTGAGATGATCATGCTTTACCTGTAAAGGTTATTTATTCCCTTGCTGAGTGGCAGCATGTTGTAAACCAGCTGTAACTACTTTTAGATAATTTGGTGCTGAAGCCTGAGAAGATTCTCCGATATATCCAAGACCTGTCTTTATAAGAGGAGAACGTTGTACCTTGATAATCTCATCTAAGGTTTCATATCCTTTAGTAAATCTAAGATTTAGAGTCTTTACTTTCTCAAGTTCTTTTCTTAGACTTACTACTTCACACTCTAATTTCTCATTGTGTTTCTCCTTTTCTTCAAGCTGATTTTTCAGAGTTTCTATGATTATTTTACTCTCTTCTAGGTCAATTTTGAGTTGATTGTTTTCATCAAGAAAATCTTTGACTTCTAGAGCATCCACAAAAATATCCTTTTCTTCTTTAGAATCTTTTTCAAATGCCATTAGAAGTCTAAGATCTTGTTCACATTCTTCCTCACTATCAGATAAACCATCATTGTCTTCATGAGTATAGTAACTTTTTCTAGTGCTAAAGCGATTCTTATTCCTTCTTGTAACTTCCTTCCCCTTGTTATGTGTTTCTTTATGAGGACACTTAGCAGCATAATGACCAACTCTTCCACAATCAAAGCATTTGAAAGGAAGCTTACCTCTGAACCGTCCTATGCTAAGTTGAAGTTTCTTTACAAAGTTTATCTCATCTTCTTCTGAGATATATCCTGATCCTTCTGGTTTTTGTACCTCCTTTCCTTTGGTAGAAGTTCTGAAGACTGCCTCTTTGACTTCAGATGGTCCTCCTCTTCTCATTTCATATCCAGTTAGTATGCCATGAAGTTGTACCACAGTAAGATTTTGGAGATCCTGCTTTTCTTCAAGAGCTGAAACTTTTGACTCAAATTTTGTCGTTAGTGATCTTAAGACTTTCTCAACCAAAGTAGATTCGGTTATAGTTTCTCCTAGATTTCCCATACGATTTACAATATCATCAAGACATAAGAAGAAATTGGCAATGCTCTCCTCATTATCCATTTTTAGATTCTCATATTGAATTCTGAGAGTTTGGAGTTTAACACTTTTTACCTTTACATCACCTTCATAACTTAGAATGATTTTGTCCCATATTGCCTTTGCTGTATTTAGCTGCATGGCTTTGAAAAATTCTGATTCAGTTAGACTTCCCAATAGAGCATTGACCGCCTTTTCATTTGTTTCATAATTCTTTCTTTCCGTCGGATCCGTTGGCACTGTAGCTGGATATTGATATCCTTGTTCAACGATTGCCCATACATCTGCTCCCAAAGACTGAAGATAGGATCTCATCCTTGTTTTCCAGAAGATTAAATTGTTTCCGTTGAAGAGCGGAGGCCTGATAGATGTTGTTCCATCTAGGTTACTCATCTTTCTTGATCTTCCTTGTAGGTTTTAACCCTCAACAGAAATTATCTACACACGAATCTTATAACAGAAAATAAACAATAGCGAGAGCATAAAACATAAAACAGATAAACACAGAGATTTTCCCCTGGATCCCAAATCGGGATGACCAGCTTGATTTTTCATTATATTCCTTCTAGTGTTACAACACATATATATACATGCCGAAGCATACATAAACCCCAATCCATTAACCCTGGATTAGAACATAACCGTAGTTCCCTTGACCGGATCTACAAAAATACCAGGGGGCGAAAACCATTGTACCCAAAAACCATGTGCAAAACCATGCACAAAACCATGGACGCGGACTACCCACCGGAAATTAAGGACCAAAAATTTTTGCCGGGGCGCTGCCCCGGACCTCGACTGGGGGGGCTATCGCCCCCCCGTGCGTGCTTAGTCATGGAAAGAATATAACACATACCCAACATTCTCCCACTTGTTGTTTTCTTTCCACAGGGGGTCACAAGAGAGCTTAGTCATTGGCCCAATTCTTCAACACCCATTGTTTCTCTACACCAAGAGAACTTTTGAGTGCTCACAGACTTTGTCAATGCATCCGCAACATTCTTCAAAGTGTCCACCTTTACCAGCAACACCCTTTTAGCCTCAACCATATCTCTAACAAAGTGATATTGAACATCAATGTGCTTTGTCTTTGAATGATAAGCAGGGTTCTTAGCCAAGAAAATTGCACTTTGGCTATCACAGTCTATCCTTATAGCTTGTTGTACCAACTCCATACTTGAACACAATCTCTGCAACCAAACTGCTTCCTTGCTTGCATGAGTGGCTGCTATGTATTCTGCCTCTGTAGTTGAAAGAGCCACTATAGACTGTGTTTTACTCATCCAACTGACTGCGCCTCCAAATAGGCTAAACACATACCCACTTGTAGATCTTCTTTGGTCCAGATCTCCAGCCCAGTCTGCATCAACAAAACCACGAATGTCCAACATTCTTTCCAATCCTGGTCTTCCCTGGTAGCACAAGCTATAATCACTAGTGCCACGTAAATATCTGAAAACCCGCTTTACTGTTGTCCAATGCTCCTTCCCTGGGTTTGACATAAACCTGCTCAATACTCCCACTGCATGTGCAATGTCTGGTCTAGTACAGACCATTGCATACATCATGCTACCCACTGCACTTGCATATGGAACACGGGACATATACTCCTCTTCTTCTTGTGTCTTGGGACACTGTTCAACAGACAACTTTACACCTACAGGAATAGGAACATTCACCGGTTTACTATCCTGCATATTGAACCTCTGCAATATAGTCTCGACATACTTCCTCTGGTTTAACCAGAGCTTCCTCTTTGCCCGATATCTCTTAATTTCCATGCCCAAAATATAGTTTGCAGCACCCAGATCTTTCATGTCGAATTTGGAGAACAGTTGGGTCTTCAAATCTTGGATAATTTCTTTGTCATTTCCAATCAACAACATATCATCCACATACAAGACCAGATATATAACACGATCACCAATTAATTTAAAATAAACACAATGATCTTCTTTGCTTCTGGTGAAGCCAAGTCCCCGTATATAGGTATCAAATTTCTGATACCACATCCTTGGTGACTGTTTTAACCCATACAGAGACTTCTTCAACCTGCATACCAGCTCTTTCTTACCCTTCACCATAAAGCCTTCAGGTTGCTTCATGTAGATCTCTTCTTCTAGATCCCCGTGAAGAAATGTTGTCTTCACATCCATCTGTTCTATCTCAAAATCAAATGGAGCAGCAACAGATAAAAGTAATCTAATAGAAGTAACTTTGGCAACAGGAGAAAAAATATCACCAAAATCAATTCCCGGCACCTGGGAATAACCTTTTGCTACCAACCGAGCTTTGTATTTCTCCACCTTGCCTTCTACATTCTTCTTCTTCTTAAACACCCATTTGCTCCCGATGGGCTTCCTTCCAGCCGGCAACTCCACCAGATCCCATGCCTCATTTTTGTGCAAGGATGCCATTTCATCAACCATGGCCTTCTTCCAGAGTTTTCCATCCTCTGAATCTACTGCCTCCCTGACAGTTCTGGGTTCATCATCAGTTATAGTTAAGGCAAAACCTGAATAGAAAGCAGATGGACTATACCTTTCTGGTTGCCTTCTTTCCCGAACTGATCTTCTCAAAGCTGGAGTTTGTGGCTCTTCATCTTCCGAGTCTTCTTCTATTGTAGAGTCTGATTCATCCTCCTTTAGCTCAAACTCTATCTTCTCAGGTTCCTTTGGTAGGACTTCATGTTTAACAACATCTTTCACTTCTCTAAACACCACATCTCAACTGTACACAACCTTCCTTGTTTCTGGGTTCCAAAGCTTGTAACCCTTTAAACCATCCTTATACCCAATAAAGATGCACCTTTCAGATTTATTATCCAACTTGGTCCTTTTCTCCTTTGGAACATGTATATATGCATCACATCCAAATACCCTTAGATGTGAAAGAGAGGGTTTCTTACCAGTCCATACCTCATGTGGGGTCTTATCCTCCAACGCTGATGAAGGTGATCTGTTAACTAAGTAACATGCAGTCTCCACTGCCTCTGCCCAGAATTCTTGTCCTAACCCGGTACCACTGAGCATGTTTCTTGCCTTTTCCATCAGTGTTCTATTCATTCTTTCTGCAACTCCATTTTGCTGAGGTGTGTATGGAGTAGTCTTCTGCTGTGCTATACCACACTTCTTACAGAACTCTTCAAATTCCTTCTTGCAGAACTCCCCACCATTATCTATCCTCAGCGCCTTTATCTTCTTCTCTGTCTAGTTTTCCACCAGAGCCTTAAATTCTTTAAATTTGTCAAAGACTTCAGATTTCTTCCTCAAGAAATATATCCATGTATTCCTTGAGAAGTCATCTATGAATGAAACATAGTACACAGACTTTCCAAGTGATGGAACTGACACAGGTCCAAACACATCACTGTGCACAAGTTCTAATATCTTGTTCGCCCTCTTAGCACCAGAAGGAAAACTCACCCGATTCTGCTTCCCATATACACAATGTTCACAGAAATCGAAATCCATAGAGAAATTAGACATACCTTCTACCATACCATTTCTATGCAGTATCCGAAGGCCCTTCTCTCCAATATGTCCAAGCCTTTGATGCCATAGCATGGTCTTTTCTCCAGACACAGCTAGGCTTTCCGTCCCACTTTCAAGAACCACAGAACTGTTACACCCATCAATAATTGTGCTACCTTGTAGCTTGTACAGATTTCCAGTCCGAACTCCCCGCATTAATACCAGTGCTCCCTGAACCATCTTGCAGGCATCTTTCTCGAACACTGTTTTTACACCTGCATCATCCATCTTGCTTACAAAAATCAGATTTCTGGCCAATGCAGGAATATGCAGAACACCAGGAAGTGTTCTAATCCTCCCACCTTGCAGCTTCAACTTGACCTTTCCACGTCTGACGATTCTGGCCTTCCTATCATCCCCTAGGAAGACATCACCACCATCATATTTCTCATACTCGCAGAACCACTCCCTATGGGGAGTGAAGTGAAAGGATGCACCTGAGTCAATCAACCATGACTCATGATCTACATGTGTATTTGAAGAAGAAGCCAAATATACATCCCCACCTTCATCCGAGGTGGTTTTTGCCTCTGCAGAAGGACCTTCATCAGATCCCTTTCCTTTCTCAGGAGCTTTAGATCTGCATTCCTTTTTGTAGTGCCCTTCCTTTTCGCATTTCCAGCACACCTTTACAAACTTTCCAGGAGATTTAGATCTCCCTCTAGATTTAGATCTCCCACTCAAAACCTTATTCTTGTTTCTGTTCTGGGACCTTCCTCGCACAGATAAGGCATCTCCATTCTGACCCTCCATATTTCTCCGTCTCATTTCCTCCGACAGCAAGGCTGAGACAATGTCATCAAAATTCAAGGTAGTTATATTGCTACCTATTGCAATAACCAGACTGTCCCACGAGTCTGGTAGAGAGCACAACAAACTGATGCACTTATCTTCATCTGAGATTTTAATATCAACAGATGACAGCTGACTTACCACAGTATTGAAGGCGTTCAAATGCTCTGTCACCAAGTCTCCATCCTTCATCCTTAGGTTATACAGCTTTTTCTGCAGGAACAACTTATTCACCAGAGACTTAGATTGGTACAAATTCCCTAGCTTTTCCCACAAGGTCTTCGCCGTAGCTTCCCCAGATACATTCAACAATACTGAATCTGAGACACACAACCGTATTGTGCTTTTAGCCTTCCGATCCAGTTTCTTCCAGTCTTCATCTGACATTCCTATTGGCTTAGTACCTGGATCTACCACGATCCACTGATCTTTATCCACCAGCAGATCCTCCATCTTGAGCTTCCACAACTCAAAACTCTGACCATTAAATTTCTCGATCTCTATCTTTCCTCCGCTCACCATCTTCTCTCACCACAAGAATCGATCCCGCAGATCTCCCACTGAACAGGGTCTACCTCAGGCCCAAACTAAAAAACCCTCAGTAGCAAAGGCGTCCCCTTGAAGCCGAAACAGCTCTGATACCAAATGTAGGTTTTAACCCTGAACATAAATTATCTACACACGAATCTTATAACAGAAAATAAACAATAGCGAGAGCATAAAACATAAAACAGATAAACACAGAGATTTTCCCCTCGATCCCAAATCGGGACGACCAGCTTGATTTTTCATTATATTCCTTTTAGTGTTACAACACATATATATACATGCCGGAGCATACATAAAACCCAATCCATTAACCCTGGATTAGAACATAACCGTAGTTCCCTTGACCGGATCTACAAAAATACCAGGGGCCGAAAACCATCGAACCCCAAAACCATGTGCAAAACCATGCACAAAACCATGGACATCTACTCTGCCGCCGGGGGAAATTGCGACCTCGTGGGCTTGATAAGGCCGTTCCGGATTTCGACAGGGGGGGCTATCGCCCCCCCTCTTACCCCCCCGTGCGTGCTTAGTCGTGTAAAGAATATAACACATACCCAACATTCCTTCTAGAGGCTAAGCTTTTTCAGAAGGACCTACTCTGATACCAATTGTTGAGAAAAATACTGAGAGGAGAGGGGTGAATCAGTATTTTGGCTTGAACAATTTTCTTTTCTTTAAAACATATGTTACAGTACAACATCCAACATGTATGTCCAAATATCTTATTATGTTGCTACTTAGAGCATTGCATCATATAAGCATTAAACATGAACAGAAATAACAGAACAAACCATCAACCATAACCAACACATATGAACACCAAGATTTAAGGTGGAAACCCAATTCGGGAGAAAACCAACGCTGCTGTAATCTCAGCTTTAATATTTATTATACAGAAAACTTCTTACAATTTTATGTTGGCGCAGACTTATACCAGCACGCAGGCACCCACCTGCAGAAGGCTACAACCTTATCTCATTTACTAGCCTCTCCTGGAAGGGAGCTACTACCCCCTGCTCTCGTTTACCAGCTACCACTGGAAGGGAGCTACAACCCCCTCACTGAAGGCTTCGACCCTCAGCACCACTGCAGACCACGTTTCATCAATTTTCATACTGGATCCACCAGTTTCCACATGACATACCTTGCAGGCCACCAGATTTATTCATTCAGTACACTCACGCCAGTTCTTCATGATTTCGTCCGTCGTTCAAACTAGAGATTCATCATCATCAGATCATTATATCCATGGGTGCATCGTAGTATCAGATTTATCATTTAAGAATGGAGTTCGCCCATACAAATATTTCTTGGAGAAATTTTTCATTCACAACCTTTTCTCACTCCCACCTCGTTCTCTATTTCTCTTCTCCTTATATATTTTTGCCTTTAGTAAAACCATGAGTCAAAACCGCGAACCGCTAATGGTATTCCTGGATGCGGTCAAAATAGATAATCCAACATATTAAAAATCGAGCCAATCCAAATTGAAACCCCAACCTTCGTTCTTCCATGCACGAACGTCCCAAAGGTAGTCTTTTATCTCCGCCATATAATATTATAACTATAACCCCAATGGTTAATAAATCCGCAAATCTTCGTGCATCTTCCTTATACGACCACCGTCCGATGGCTTCCCTCCAGATCAACGGCGCACAACAATATCGCTGGGCATCCTGGGTTGAATAATAACGCGCAATGGCGCACAGTGACAAGCAGTTTTGTGTAGTCGTACAGGGACACGTGTCACCCGTTCTATGGAATCGGAGCCATCCTCTTGAATACCGCTTGCCCGTCGAAAGCGGTGCGATGAAAACCAGAATCCGCTTTCATTGTTTATTCCGCACATGATTAATTTTCTTCGCTTAGTGCCGCTGACTCAGCAGTAATATATATTCATATAACCTTTCGGGTCCTTCAATAATATTCAATCTTTGCCTTGAGGGTTGGGATCACGGCATAACCCAACAATGTATATTGAACCAATAATACGAAGGGAAATCGGGTCCCAGACTCAACATAAAGTATATTTGCAAAACCCCTCCGGTTATTTTACACACTTTATACTGCCCCCGTAACATTACTTTTAATCAAATTTCAATGAATCTTTTAACCCGAACTTCAATCTTCAAACAAACTGGATTTCATTCTTTGACCCTGGGCCCACATCGCAGTCGGTCATTTGTGATGTGTGATAAAACAAAAGTGCGCAAAGTTAACATTTGTGCTCTGCGATGGGATTGCATAGCAAATTGGCAATCAAACATATGGCGGAACACTTTGTAATATACGATGGTGCGATCATGCGATGGCGTGATGATCGCACATCGCAAATATCCACATCAACAAGACATTTAAACTTCAAAACTTGCGATCTTGCGATTTGCGCTAAAGTGGTGGGGACCACTTGTCCTCCCTTTTCAGAAATTTAAAGTCTTTGGCTGTTTTATTCAATTTTCTTCATATTGGTTGTTGAGGGCTTTAAAACCTGAAATGACTATCTTTAAATAAACTCTGCTCCTCCGTAATCTGGAACTACGAATGTCTTCATTCCTTCTGCAAAAAGACTTCGCCCAAAACAAAAATTAATTCTTCTTTGCAATACTTGGCTGTGGCCCATCAACAATCTGTTCTCTCTCTATTTTGCCAATTGATAGTTTAGGTGTTGCTCCTGTCTTTACCTTTGTTCTCCGCACCTTTGATTTTCTCTATTACAACTTTGCCAATGCCTTTGCCATCAATAACAATATTTCCAACAAATCGGCCTCCCGAGGTGGGAGGGCGATTCCCAGAATTGGCCTCCCGCCCAGGTGGCGGCGGAGGTCGGCCGCTTGGCGGGTAAATTCTTTCTTTTTTTTTTCTTTTTTTTTAAATAAATTTTTTTTTTTTAATTTGATTTTTTTTTTAATTTTTTTTTTTAAATTCAAAAAATTTAAAATTATTTTTTTGTAATTCAAATTTTTTATTTTAAATTTAATTTGTTTTAATTTGTTTTGTTTTTTTTTTTTAATTTGTTTTTAAATTTAATATTTTAGATTAACTATTATTTAAAATTTAAAATTTATTTATTAAATTTATTAAATTTTAATTTAATTTAAATTTTTTTTTTTAATCTTTTAGTTTATTTAGTTTTTCATTTTTAAAATTTATAAATTGTTTCATTTATAAAAAAAACAGTAAATTTATGGATATTTGTTTTTTAATTATTTGCACATGGTTTTTTTCATTTTTTTGTTTTTTAATGATAGTTTTTTTTTTTAATTTTAATTTTCTTTTTCAATTTTATTTTTATTTTTATTTTTTTAATTTGTTTTTTTGGTTAATTTTAAAATTTGTATTTTTTTTTCTTATTATTATTATTTTTTTAATTTAAATTTTTAAATTTAATTTTTTCTTTTTTGTATTTTATTTTTTTATCTAAATTTTAATTTTGTAATTTAAATTATTTTTAAATTTTCTATTTAATTTTTTTTTAATTATATGTTTTTTTTTAATAACTTAGAAAAAAATGTTTTTGATGTTTAAAAAAAAAAAAATTAGTTAATTTTTGTTTTATTCTTTAAATTATATGTTTTTTTTTCAAATTTTGTCATTTCTTTTGATATAATTTTCGAATATTTTTGTTTTTTTAAATTATTTTTG
Source organism: Pinus albicaulis (assembly GCA_034641835.2). NCBI lineage: Eukaryota > Viridiplantae > Streptophyta > Pinopsida > Pinales > Pinaceae > Pinus > Pinus albicaulis. The sequence goes on along the minus strand of CM076574.1, from coordinate 1,174,392,057 downwards.
TTTAATTTTTTTATTTTTACGAGTTAATTTTGTTTCTTTTTACATTTTTATTGGTTTTTTTTATTGTTTTTATATATATATTTTTATCTAAGTTTTGTGTTTTATTACCAACATGAAAATCACCTCTAAAAAAAAAGGTTGATGCTACATCAATATGTTTCAAAATTAGCATGAAAATCACCGCTCTAAAAAAAAAAAGTTGATGTTGCATCAATATGTTTCAAAATTAGCATGAAAATCACTAACATTTAAAAAAAAATATTCATACTTCATAAATAAAAATATTAAAGTGTAAAAAATGTGCACAAAAAAAAAGGGGGTGATTCTGCATCACCACTTTTCAAAATCGAGTGCTTTTTATGCTACCAAAAAAAAGTAGGTAACAGTGCGGTTACCTATTTCATCAATAACAGTGTTAACCAAGGTCATGATCTTCAACACATTAAAGAATATTCTCCCTAATCACCACTTCTTTTTCAAACTTGAGGAGATCAATATCAACAACACATATACTTATTTTGGGGAACTATTCATAGGTCCTCACTTCAATTTATGGCATGCACTTTAGCCGCGAATTAACAAGGGTTATGTTTCCGTGCCCTTTCTTAGGAGACAATGTTTTCATAAATAATTTCAGGAAATATCATCCAAGATGTCTCTCATGGACACTCTTTTATATCCCATAGTTCTATATGGGATCTAGGTTAGGGGACTTAGCTTACTAGATTTAGATTAATCCTCAGTTAAGAGATTACATGCCATCCTCCTTTGTCTCTTCATTCGATGCAAATAGATAGTTCCTCATATGATCATATTAGTATAGTTTGGCTCTTGTCCCTTTCAACTTAAGGCAATGTTTAGTCTCATCTCACTTCTACACCATGTTTAGATATTTTTTGACACAATGTAGGGTCATGAAAAATACCCATACTTGACCTATTAATCATGAAAGTCCATTGAAATTACTAGTCCTTCGACTTGGGCTTGATTTTGGAGCACCATAGTCTCAGATATTCTTACTTCAGTTGGTATTACATTAGATTGGCTTCCTCCTTTTATATATTCCTTGTGTGCACTCGACCACCTCTTACCAACCAAACAGGAGATGAATACAATCATTCATGAGGATACATACATGAAATATATACATGTCACTTGGATAAATATTTAGGGTGGGTTACATCTGAAGATGAAATTCTATGTTGAGCACTTCATGATTATGAGGGATGTACTCATTATTTATCCCCAATACATGAATTTTGAATGGACGCATGCCCTTTGGACCCCCTTGGGATAATTCAAAGTTGGCTCTCATTGATTTTGGATTGAGACAGACCAACAAATAGACCATTTTGATCAGATTTTCTAGCTATGTCATCTCAGAGAAATTGAGATGGAGGATCAATTTATCTTACATTGTGTGATTTATTATGAGATCCATGGGATATTTTATTTCCTATTTAGTGGGGTTTATACCATTTACAGTTTTTTCTAGTACCCATAACAGAGATTTTTAGAAATTTAAATGTATGAGGCCCTCAGACTTCATGTCCAGAGCCATTACCCTCATATTCTAGATTCCATTCAGTGGATCACCTCCACCTTTAAGGTGATCCCATCAGTTAGGGGCACCAAGAGATGGCTTGATGATATAATTTCTTCTAGATATAGATAATTGAGGACCTGAGGGACTATTCCCGATCCATAAATATCTTAGAGACATCAATATACCAAATCCCTTACTAGTAGGAAAATGGGATCAACTAGACATCAACAATGAGTTATAACAACTAGCTAACAACATAGTAGAGGGTGTCGATATTCCCCCAGTTATTTCTTAGGGCATATGATTATGTCTTGATATATATTCATTCATTCATAGATGTTAGGAGAGGTAGATCTAGTGTACCATGACCTAGTCCCTAGATCCTTTCCCTCTATACATCTCCCTCCAATTGTGGCTTCCCACACATGCATTCGATGGTTTTTCATGTTTTCACATATAGAATTCATGCTTTTACTTTACTTCTTTCTATATTGGATAATTTCTAGTAGTCCTAGTTTGTATTAAATATTGTACTCAATAGCCCCATTTACCTACTTTTTGGTCATTTGTTGGACATTATTATAATTATTTTATTTATCTTATCTTATCTTTCTCAATCTTTGTAATTTCTTTACGAAGGAACCCTTCCTTATACACAAGTCACTCTTAATGAGATAGGCATAACACAATGAAAGTATTTGAGGGGAAGTAATATGATATAAAACATATTAAAAGACTTTGAGGTGAATTAATATGAGGCATACCATATTTTATGGAATATCATTGGGATAGAGAAAATACTTGTTTTCCATCAATCACTAGTGAGGTACCTTGTGAAGAAGATTTTAGGATACAAATTTAGTTATGGAGAATATTGTACAATCTAGTCATGTATATAATTTTTCATGGTTGTGTGAAATAAGAAGTATTTGGAAATTAATGAAACCATAGACTATGAGGGTAGAGAGTGTGATTAACAAAATGGAAGATAGTGAAGTGTGAAACAATGTCAAAAAGTCACATATGAGTTGGTGACAATTAAACTAAACAAGTTAATGTTGAGGACATGAAATGAGCATCTATGTATAATCTAAAATATATTTACAAGGATAATATTTATTTGAGATGAAATATTATGCTTTATGGGATCAATGAATTAAGATTCATTTGTGTGAGATTAAATCCTTCTTGTTTCAAGGTGGGGGAATCACTACAAGATGTTTAGTGATTTTCTAGTAAAATGTCACCAAAAATGAATTCTCCCAATTGTTCTTTCAAAATTGACTCTTTTGCATCCAATTGATGTTTGTGTGTCACTTATTATCACAATAAAATAAGTCTGGTTGATTGCCATTTATCTAATGTAAATGTGTCAATTTTAGTAAGATTAGTAACACCGACATTGGCATTGGAAAATGTAAATTTTAGTGCAATTTTGTTTGAAATTTGACTTCTTAATTTGGTTAGAATAACATCTTCAAGTATGTTTGAATGATCTAAAAAATAAATTAAGAAAATTCAAAATGGTTGAATATGTCCGACTATTTTCATTTATGGTTAAATGTAACCTTGGCATATCATCAATTTATGTCACTAACTTGATAAAATACTAACCGCCAACCCCCTAACCCATAACCCAATTTAGATTGTTGAAAATGGCTAACCATAACCCACTAATAAATAATTATCCCCTATCCTAATAACCACTAAAAAATATGGCTTCCTATGTTTGACTTTGGTTGGCTGTAAGTGTGGATCATTGAATGTAGCCCTAATATGTCAATGGTTGATGCTACCATCCCAACAAATCACTAGCCACTATCATCCTAAATACTAAATTAATAAACATGGTTAACTATAGTTGACCATGTTTTATTCCAACCCAATACCTAACCAATTAAACCTAATCTATTGACCATTAAAGTAATGGTTGGATATGGTTGACTTAAATTTTCCATGCTTAAATGTAGCTCTATTATCTTGATGGTTTATACTAGTAATCCAATAATCCTAATCCAATAATCATGTTGACCATGATTTCCTTATTTAACTTTGGTTTCATATATTTGTCCATTGTTGATGATACCCAACTAATTGAACATTAACACTTGAATTGATGACAATTAAGAAATATGGTTGATTATAATTGACTATGTTTGAATATAAGTGTCTATGGTTGAATGCAGCCCTAATATGTTCATGGATGGAATCACTAACCAATAATAATCTAACCACTTGATAATTTTAACAAAATAGTTATGGTTTATTATGGTTGAAACTACCCTATTGATTAATCACTAATGCCTAATATAATGACCACTAATAAATGTGGTTGAACATGGTTGATTATGTTTAACTATAGGTGTCCATGATTGAATGGAGCCCTAAAGGCTAATATGCCAATGCATGATGACGCTAATCTACTAACTCCTTAACCCCTAACAATAGTTGACCGTGATTGAATTATCCACACGTGTGCACATGAATTTGTTATATATGGTGAATCATAAAAACAATGTAGGAGATCAATCTAGAGTGTCCATGTCGATGTTGATGGCATTAGACTCATAGAAACAATGAAAAGAGAGGGAAACAAGATAAAATGAAGAAAAAATATATGTTCTCATACTACACAGTGTAAACTCTAGTAATTATGTTACACCACATTGTTTTATTTTGAAATCATGATTATGATTATACAACCTTTGCATAGATCATTGTGAATCATGTAACTATCATCAAAAAAAATATATATAATACACATTAATGTGTGTTATAAACAATATTTATAATAAATTAAATATCATTCACATGGTCTACTAAAAATTGAGCAAATTTGATGTTCCACCCATAAATTTATGAAATGTTACAGTGTTAAACGATTTACATTATCTGGTTACAGATTTTATGTAGGTGTGAAGTTTATCTTTGAAAACTTAATAAAATAATGAAGAATATTTGATGTTGAAAGGGAAACATGGATTTTTTTATAAAGAGAGACCCATTCACTTATTGAAATTATTCTTTAGTTTAAGATTTTATACATTTTGTATTAGATATTGATAGCCCCAATTATAAATTATCAAACATAAATGTACTTTTACATTCTATATTCTCATGTTATTAGAAATGTTTTTACTTTCAACCATATGCTCATGCACTCTGGGAGAACCTTCTAGCATGTATATTTAAATAAGAATTATGTACTAATTAATCTAAAGTGTTTTCTTGATTAGAAATGCTTGTGCACTTAACTTTATTAATTTGGTTAACCAACCATACATATACGATGAGACTAGCCATGTTAATTAATGTAACTCCTTTCGACAAAATTATATTAAATGATTTCATTATGGATTTTGTTAAATTTAAAATCCACTGTTTCGATCTTAAAATCAATGAAATGGTTTTTTGTTATCTAGTTAGCCTTGGAAATTTTGAATCTCAATTGTCTTTCATCTAATTTAGGTGATGTGAGGACTTATGCTTATTGATGCATTTTGTTGAATGATTTTTTTCCCATATTGTTACATAATATTAATTTTAGTTCAAGAATGTTGACACTTATATTTCATATAATTGGTTATGTCTCAAGTCAATTTTGAATTTTTTTTGTTCCAAGAAAATTTCTGTGGGAAGGAATCCTTCTCCATATTTATAGTAATCCATTGACGTAGAATAGTATATCTAATTCACAGAAATTTTGAATTTCACCATTGCTAGTACATGACTAGCTAAATTCCTATCAACATTAGAAATAATTGATTGAGATAACCCCTTGGGCTTATGCCACCTCAGAGATCCTAGTTCACTAGATATTTAGTTCAAAACACATGTATAACCAAAAAGAGACTCCTTAAAGAAAAATGATAAGTACAAAATGTGTATATAATGTGTAAGGTGATGAATGATGAAAATTTAAAGATCAAAATATTATGCATACAAGGAAAGAAGGTTTTACACTACATCATCAACTCTTATTATTGAACTAGTATATGTTCAACTATAGCTTCTATTGCTTCAAGATGAATATAATGCCCAAAAGGAGGTGGAGATTTTAACTGAAATACGATTAACATGGTGATAAATGATTTAAAATTTGTCTAGTGTAGCACATGGGTTACACTTTGTTAGGTTCCTGTAAGATTGAATTGATTTATTTGGATTTTAGTGGATTACAATTTCATATTAACATTTTATAGTGAAGGTATAAACTTGAAAATTATTGATGTCATATATTGAATCCATAATCTATCACATAAACTTCAATTTTTTACGTGAGTACTTTTGCATGAGGAAATAGAGTCAGAAAATATTGTAAAATTTGAGGCATTGGTTTTCAAAGAGGTTGGTCGTAACAATTGCAAAGGAGAAAGTAGAATATGCAAGGTCAACCATGATGCATGAATATTACTAGCAATAAAGGAGACACATCAAGCCCCAAATAATTATGAGGTAGTCAATTTGTTGAGATTATATTCATTTTTTTATGTTAGTTCGATGACTATGGAAGGCGAGGAAATATTATAGGGGTCGCCTTACAATTTTGGAAAATGCCAAGCATGACCATACATGAGTTTTTTCTTTTTAAGTATATGTTTTAGTATAAAAATAAATAGTTAGGGGTAGGGGAATTTATATTATTATGGGAATAAAATTATTTAAATTAATAATACTCTTTTTTTGGTAAGAAAATGGCACAATTTCCACAAGGTACTATTTCTAATTATAAACTGATTCACCAAAGGAGGCAATGAAATAGGAGGAAGAAAAGAACATATAAATGTGATTATAACTAAAAATGAAATAAAAAATGGGAAGAGGAGGAACAAAAGACAAAGGAAGAAAGTAGAAGATGAGAGATAAAGAACAATATAGGCTAAAGGAAGAGTACATGAAAACAAAGGATGTTGAGAGGAAGCATGCTAAAGGAGTTAGAGATAGAGGGAAGTAGAGAGAAGGTGTGTTGAAATTTTTTACTAAGTGGTCCCAATATGGATAAGATAAATCTTGGATCAAATTAGCCAAATAATTAAAATTGTAGTTAAAAGGTAATAGTTTAAGCAAAAATACCAATTACATTTTAAATAGGGGTTAAGTATAAGGGAAAATACTTATTCAACATAGTTATTCAAACATCGCGGTTATACTATGCCAATGAGTAATTATGCTCCCTAAGTACAACCTTTTAGGTTCTTAAGACTACAATTGGTACAATGTTCCCTTTAAAGTGATGTAATGTTGAAATTAATAAATTTAATGAAAACTTGTAAAATTAAAAATTTATGCATGTCCCCAATGTGTTTAAAAGTCAGTTTATGTGATTTTTCGTTACATGTTAAATTTAATGAAGTGTTTTTTTCATTGGATAGTTATTTCCAAGTGTAAAACAAAGTAACTTGTGAAATGGAATATAATTATCATGAAGTGAGTGTAGCATGTTAATTAAACTTTAATGGGATGTTTTAGAAATATTGGCATACTTGGGAAGTATTACCGTTGAACTATATTATGAATTGTTAGTGGAGTGTTCATTATTGAAGTACTTGTAACTATGAAGAAATGCACATGAATGTTGTTGTTAGTCCCTATATAATTTCTTATGTTAAAATTTCTGACTATTCATTCTAGATGTTAATGGCAGTTATTTCCAAATGCATGAAATGTAACTACATATACTAATGTTATGTTCAATTACATTAGAGGTTATGTTACTAATGACATTATTTGAAAATTTAGATGATAAGAGGTGCTTGCTTATTGGCTTTTTTTTAGAGTAAGATGCTCCTTGATTTTTTAAAATATAAATTGCAGTACACCAATTTCATGGGAAAAAATAGTTGTATCAACCATCTTAACAAGATTAATGCGGATAGATACAATTATTAAAAAAAGAATTAAAATGGATGCCACACATGGACAAGCTATAAATATTTTCCATTAAGTAATATAAGCTAACAAATGAAGGATCTAAAGAACTTAGTCAACTATCCAATACCTAGAGTCATATAAAGTAGCCATGTAGGTAGTTCCCATGTCATGAGGAGGGTCGTTTTATTTAGATACCATCCCCTATCCTTTTGTTGTGGGATAAACATCATCCCAAATCTATTTCTATATGTCATATCCATACTTAAATTTTTTAGCCACCATGGTTTAGAAATGGTTAAAGCACCATCATAAAACTTACAAGAAGGAAGTCACCTAAGGAACATTGGGTAAAGGGAAACTTCTTCATTTCTCCTTGAATTCAAAAATAACATAATCTAATGCATCGAAAGGATAACTAATAGCTATAGAGGAACCTTGAATCTCATGGTTTACATAATATTTCATAACTTGGTGATTTTCATTTGAGTTTCTCCCCATGGTAAAAATCTAGCTACAAACTTACTTGAAAACAATAAAACCCTATTTTATTTCAGATTCAATAATAAAATTATTCATGATGAAAATGAATTAAAGGAGATTTTTTTTTTTTTTTTTGGTGGGGTATAAATGAGATATTTATTTATAAAGACAACATTTTCATGGAATCTTTTACCTTGCAACCATTGAGGAAACTCAAACATTTGTATCCTTCAGTTTCTTTCCTCATTCAACTCTTATTCCAAAATATTGTCTTCAAAATTATCTAACAAAGAAACCTCTGTGTGAGATAAGATGTATTAAATGAACAATTATAGGGAATAAATATTGATAATATGTCATCAAGATTCATTCCAAAGATGTCTCTTCTCAATGAGAGAAGATACCAGCAACACCACAACCATATATAATATAAATAACTTATTTATAGATGAATGAGAGCTCCTTTAGGCTAAAAATATAATAAGTATAGAGGATTTTTTTTTACACGGCTTCTAAAATATGTTTGATAATATTTATTATTCCCTTATATTTTTTAAGAAATTTTTGAGATTTCCCCAGGATGTGTCACTTTTTCCCTATTTCATGTGCAGCTACACCATTAGTAAAGTCATGTATGTTGAAGTTTTGGGAAAATATTGATACTTTTTCTCCTCTTAACATTCAAAATTGATTTCCTACTAACCTATCTAAGAAAAACATAGACAGATTGTTGAGTCTCCAAAATATCGTATTTTCACAGTCTTTTCCTTTCATTATTCCTCACATTTATCCATAATATGTTTCTCCATTCACTAATTATCATACTATTTCCATGTTAAATATGGGTCTCCCTCATTATTTTTTAATTTATTTATTTTCATGCATTTTAAGAAAATTTGTGATTAATTATTAGAAAATTAATATATTTTCATAATATATCTCAAAAGTTGTGTGAGCCTTGCAATGTGTAGGAATATTTCAAAGAGATTTGAGGAGATAATTATTCAAGCTCGCTTCAAGGAGAAGATCATGGATATCTCATCCAAGATTTGTGTAGGGATTTGTAGGGATCATATTGTAAAGATATTTGAGGAGATAATTATTCAAACTCATTTCAAGGAGAAGATCGTGGATATCTCATCCAAGATTTGTGTGAGGATTTGTAGGGATCGTATTTTGTAATTATGGGAATTGGTTGAAAGAAATGTGGAGTTGTATTTATGAGTTTCTTATCTCTTTTTCAAAGCAATTCATATGTATAAATAGGAGTGTTCTCTCTCTCCAAAGGAGAAGAAAGTAGTAGGAAAAACTTGAGACTTTGAGATTCTTATTTTCTGAAGATAATTGGAGACAAAATTTATCATTTTCTTATGCATGTGAGTTGAATAAGTTGTTGTAGCTGAGAAGTTCTTCAAGTGTGCAAGGAAAGGGTGGAGGGCCCCCACACCGAGCTAAGTACACTTTTTGGTTAATTTAGCTTAAATTTCATAAACTAGTTTTACTTCATGTTTACTTAGTTATTTAGATGTATGGAAATTTCTTATGTTTAATTATAATTTCATTCTTATGGAAATTTCTTATGTTTAATTAAATCATTTCAAAAGAAACCGAGTGGTAATTATAATTTGGTGAAAGCCACGGTGAACAAAAAGATACCATGGATTTAAATTACGAGGGAAGTCACATAACAAACGATGTAATGACGCCCTAATTTGTACAGGCCAAGCCACATTTCCAATGTTGAATTGCAATCTCCACCTATGGCGCTTCGACATTGCTCCAACCTACAAATAAACACCATGAAAATTAGATAGAAGCTCCGAGCACTGGCTCGATTGTTAAATGTCGAAATTCATGATAGAAACCTAGTGGTTGGGATGACGGATCGTTCCGAAATTGAAGCACATAAAATAAAGCAGTTAAAATAAAATCACTGCATGGCTAATCACATGTGACACATGGGCGCAATTTACGAACACTTCATTTGCTTGAAGGAGATGTCGTGATCTAATTTGGCTGGAGCGCTAATTCTTAACGTTATTTCAAACACTCCAAGTCTAGAGATCTCGTAAACAAATCTAGCGAGGTTCACATGCTTCAACGTTTATTTCAAAATCGAATATGGGGGAAGCAGTTAGAAATCACTAGTAATTTTGGCAGGATCGACATCTAGTTCAGAGAAACGATGGGAGGTGGCACGGTCTAGATAAGATTCATGAAATTATCAAAGACAAAGGCAGGTGGCGAGATCGAATATCTCAAACAAATAGAACATCTCAGGCAAGCAGTTTGAAGGATCGCGGGTCGAGTTATTTGAGCAAAACATAATCGTTGTATCGCGATCATCTGCAGAGATTGTGCCGGAGCACCAAGATCGTGTTCTGTTCGGTCTGTTCGGTAAGAACATGAAAAGGAGGCAAAGCAGGAAGATCACATTACAATGAGTTTCTATAGCCATCTTTTTCTATCTCCCCGATATCTTCAATCTTGTTTGCCACCCGAGCAGTTTCACACCTACAAGGAGGTCCAACTGAACAGAGGATGTGCTTATATTACATTATTTTCCCTCTGTTAAAGGAGATCCAGATAAGACCCCTGATATCACTACAGTATTGAACGCTATGAAATAGGTATTTTTAGCCATCCATAATTTTGATATATTTAAATGATGGTTAAATCAGGTCTTTTAGCCTTCAAGAAACAAATTTCAAGCAATCTGTGAGTTCTTGAAGTCTATAGTATTCAATATCCTTCATAAAACCCATATCATTGATGTTTTCACTCAAAAATCTTCAAAAAAGCTTGTTGATATGCAAGGACTGTTTCAAAAACCTCTTCTCCATCATTTCCCTCCTAAATTCCCTTTTCCCCTTTATTATTCCTCCATTATCCATCTAAAAATCTCTCATTTAACATTCATTCCCCCTGATAACCCTTTAAAACCATAAAAATCAGCTTTTTCTGGTATTAAAACCTTTGTTTATCCTGTCGAAACCACAAAAAACCCTTCAAAAATCTTTATTTCGGCCCAAAAACCCCTCTATTTTACATTAGGGCCTTAAGCATTTTTTCCCTTAGCCCTAGCCCTCTTTCACCATATGACCCACCACTGTAATCGAGCACTAAGCCCATCGCTCATTGGCACTTCGCACTTCACCACGTCCAAGTTCTCACCTCTCAGAACTCTTTTCCGCTGATGGCCGATCCCCCGAGCAAATATCCACCGTTGATCATGTTTAAGATCTAACAGCTTTCGCTCCATCGGCACATCGCAATCGCTCCCCCCCATCTCTTCCTCCCGTCTGTCTGGATTCCCGATGTGCACGGCCCCAATTTAATCACAGCCGTCCATTCCCCCTTATCTAACGGCCCACATTACTCCTGCATTTCAACCCCGCCCTCTTCATTCTCCTTCATCGTCCGATCTCAGACGTTGATCTCCAACAATCGGGCAATCCTTATTTCATCGCATTTTCTCCATCTGTCATTCCCTTTATTCTTTCCCCCACTCTTAATCTAGGCCGTCGATCCTAATCATCCAACGGCTCCCACTTAACATGGCTGTTTTGCCTGCCGATCAACCTATTTCGTTTCACGACAAAGTAGCTTACGTCGTCTACCCGGTCCCACCACTTTTCCACCGCATATATTTCCTCCTATCGTGCTCATCTGCAGCCGTTGATCTAGACTACCCAGATCAAACGATCGAAACTCCTTTTCGCACATGTTCCCACCCAATTGCTCCACCATGCAACTTCTGCGCGAAATTAGTGGTTTTGTGGGGGACACGCGTCACCCACCCACCTATATCGTGTTCACCCGTCCCTTTACTGCTTACCACCCAACTCTCATGCGAATACCACCCTGGTTTTCCGCGAAACCTCCCATCATATTTCCATGCCATATTTAAATTTAAACCCTAATTTTCGCCTCTGCCATGGTTTTACCTTCCACCATTGCATTCACACTTCCTCTGCAAACGCTCCTCCACCTCTGCTGAGCCATCTGTAAGCAGTTTAAGCCCAATCCGCAGGTTTTATTTAATTGGTTTGTTGATTTTATGCATGTTTAATGGTGATTGTTCAATAAAAGCCATCCCACAACAAATATAGTTGCAGAGGCCGAGGATGACGATCCTCAGAGGCCGAATTCAATGCAGAAATGGACATAAAGGGCCGGATTGTCAAGTTTAATCAATATGTCATGAATGTTGATTACACAAGCAAAGCCCTCGAGCACAAGTCACATGTACATCAAATCGAACAAAGTAGTGAAAATATCGGAAGAGATCCAAGATTAAAGTTAAAAAGGATTAAAGCGCAAAGCTTGAAGATTGAGAGCCTTAATCCACAGTTCAATGGATAAAGCAGCATGAAGACCGAAGATGATCTGAGAAGGCCTAATGAAGCCTACAACACAAATCAAAGCCTAAATCAGTGATTAAAGTGTTTAAGAGAGACAAATCAGCCAAAGAAAGCCTCCAAAGGACACATCAGCGAGGATAATTACTTCTCAGCAACCCATAATGCCACCCGCCGCATACTATACACTCAAAGGGGCAACTTGACAGTTGCACTGCTGACAAACGCTCTTAAACTGTCAGGGCAGTTATTATAAGGGCATGGGTGGCCTTAAAACTAAATGTTTCACCTAACTTGTCCCAGAAGCCAAGACAGAGTTACTGCAGTCAGAGGATATCTCCAAAAGCACACACTTTAGAGTTATTACCAGCCTACCAGATATGCCTCAAAGTCAACAAAAACTAGTGAATGGTCTAAACAGTTAATGCAATGTTTATTGAGCAGAGTGAAGCATTTGATGCACTTCTCCTCTGTCGTAATTGATCATTAAGATCATCTCTTCCACCACTCCTCCTCATTCACCTATAAAACTCTTTGAAGTTTCACTCTAAAGGGTTGGAAAATTGTTAATTGTCAAACTGTTATTGAGTAAGAATTGTTGAGTAGTTGTAATATAGTAGGCTGGGAAGAGAAGTATTGGACTGTAGAAAGCCATTGGACTTGAGTATGTAACTGGTCTTGGACATCAAATAGACAAGCAGATTCACTGGATCTTGATCTAAATCATTGATGATGTTTTCCCTTATTGTCACTGTTGCTTCTTATGTTTTTCACTTTGTTCACATTCTCTGATAAAGAGCAGAAATATAGATTAGGATTTACTTCTAAAGTACCCTAATTCTGACTGATAATATTTATCTTTATGTTTTCTTCTAAATGTGTGTTTGAGAATGAATCAATAGAGTATAACCAGTTAAGGAATGTTGGTGAGCCCATGTCTTGCAGTGTAGAACTTGAGATTCTGTTCTTGAATGTTCTTGAAAGGTTTGCTAAGTAGAGTTGAACTAGGGAAGTCTATGGTTAGCCTTGTCCTCTAGTTTCTTCTCCAACAGCTAGCTTTGAAAAGTTCCCTTGAGTGTATGCCGAAAGCAGGATAGGTTCAAAGTCCTTACTTGATCTTAGGCTACTCTTTATGTTTATCTTAAATGTTTTCTACTTTCTGAAGGTATTCAAGAGGATTACTGGATTGTTGTCTGAGAAGTTGGCTTTAGTAAGAGTATCGACCAAAGAAGTCTATGGTTTGCCCTATCCTTTGGCTTGCTTTAAAACAGTCACTTTAAAAGGATTTTCTTGTGTAGTGAAGTTAGTTTTATTAATCGAATATAACTTTTCTTCTTTCACAACATTTCTTACTGTTTCATACCACAAACTCAACTTAAAAAGATCTTTTGATATAGATGACTTGCCCTATGAAAACCCTTGAATAGTTGTTGTGCGAGTAAACCTTTTATGACTCCACAACCCAATGGATTGACACTTTTTCTTAAACTATCTTCCCATGTTGAAACATCCTTCTACTTATTTCCTCCTTCACTCCAAATGACCTTCTCAATTAATTATCTCCAACCAAAAACAAACAAATCCCTTGTGTTTCATAACTGGCCTAATATCATATCATGAGCCTATAATCATATCATTCTAAAAAACATATAGAGAGATCCCTCTCTGAATCCAGGAGGGCTAGATCCTAGGATTCCAAAGTGGTTCTGATGTTGCCTTGTCATTTGGTATGCCAATCTGCCAAATCACAGGACCCCAACATAATGGCGACTCCACTGGGGAATTCTGAGTGAATTACGTCTTATACATCCTTAAGACCTCAGAAGACCCACAACATCCTTAGATTGGTATTCAATTGCTGATGGTGGACAGCAACTCATCTTAAAACATTTGAAATCATCCACCTGGCAACTCCACAACTCCCAAAAGACCAAATGACTCCACTGGTAGAAGACTCTGAGCTAGTTGAATAGGCACGGTGACCTCTTTTTTTATTTATAAACATGATTCCAAGGATACAACGAAGATATGCCCCAATGAGTAGAAATCATATCCATGGGTTCCCACATAATATGCCCCAGGTGTTTTGGGATGATAACCTTCCTGTTTTTCAAGGTGAAAAGTTTGATGTCCCATTGTTACATCTCATCAAATTTCATATACATGTATGGAAGATAAAGACTGAATGGCATGAAAACTGCCTTATGAAAATATTCATGTTAACATTAGAAAGAAAGGCAAGGGATTGGTATGAATGGTTAGAACCTAAGAGCTTGTTTTCTTTAAGAGACATGCACCAAGTATTTTATAAAAAATATAGAGATAACCCTTTATCTTTATCATGGACTGCAAATTGTTGTGATCAATCTCAGAAAATCATACAATACCTGTTAGATATTGATGAGTATTTGGTTAATATGCAACCTGAAGATATGTTAAAAGCCATTCAAGAATTTCATATGCATCCTAACTATCACAAGAACCTAGATGAATCAGTTGAGGAAGAAATCAATCAAGGAATAAAAGACATTCCTCAAGATATCCCCGCAAGCATAAATAATGATGCATCATCCCTTCTAGGTGAGGCTCAAGAAGACATCCAGCCTCAAATTCAGTCTTCACAAGAGAAAGAGAACTGCTATACTTCTGCTCCAAGAAAAACAAAAAAATCTTCCCCTTTGACAGAAGAAGAAATTGATCAAATTATAAACAAACAACCAGCCTCTGAAACTTTTTATAAAACAAACACTCTTGCCCATTCACTTAATGAACTTCTTTGTAAAAATTTAGAAATTTCCCTTGTAGATCAGAATAAAGAAAGACCTGTTGGTAATCCAGTATGTTTGATTGGTGACATTACTTACATTAATGATTTTCCTAATTTTGATCTGTCTGATGATGATGTTCTCCAAATAGAAGTTGATCTTGCAGGACCGTCATTAGTAGATTTGTGGGAGGAAGATCAGTTCCACCAACTCCGAGAAAGTAATGAGCCAAAGCAGGATATTTACGATACTAATGAAGAAAGCTTTAAAAATGTAGAAGAGGGCGAAGAATCTCTGAGTCTTTTCTCTGCTTCATTACAACTCATCAGTAACAGTTTTCATGTGATTGGGAATCAGCAGTCTTTCAGCTCAAAGGTTGAGGAGAAAAACAATGAAGAACTTCTTGAGCCAGATGAAATTAAAGAACCTTCTCCTGAAAGGGTTGAGGTAATCAAAGAGACCCCTACTCAAGAATATAATGACATCTTCACCGAGCTCATTACACTGAATCAAAATACCTTGGGACTACAAGAGGACAACACTGCCAAATATGATGATTCCTCCTGTTCATATCACAATGAAGATGAGGAAGATTTTCTTTCTCAAAAAAATCTTTTTCTTGATCCAGTGGAAGAAAAAATAACCTTGGTTGAAACTTACCTGTCAAATACTCCCAACTAGGTATTATTTCAAGACCCCTTCGCTCATTTTTTGAATACATTTGAAGAAGGGATAGAGATTGTTAGGAGCAGTGTATCACCAAATGCAACAAATTTTTTTAGCACTGCTGCTAAAGAACAAGTGAGATGGGAGTGGCCCTGTCTATTTGGCATGCTCAAAGAGATGAGCAAAGACCAGTCATGGAACCATCTGATTGACTGGATGTATTGGAAAAGAGAATTTGTCAGCTAAACATGTAAATATTTCAAAGTTAGATTAGGGTAGGTAGGAATGGCAATAAAGCTCAGCTTGTGAGAATTTAGTTAGTTTTTTGTTTTTTGCTTTAAAAGAAAAATTGAAAAAATGAAAAAGCAATAGAAAAGAAAAAGAGGGCAGATTAGTAAAAGAAGAAAGGTATAGCCCCATACCAAAAAAGAAAAGAAAAATATGAAAGTGTGCAAGCCTAAATTCCACTACTTAAAAGAGCATTGCTATTTAGTCATATAGCCTAATCATGACTAGATAGATTTCAATTTACTGCTGATAGGTTAGTGAAGAAGATTTTCCAAACAATGAAATATTGGCTTATCAGTAGACTAGATTAGGATAGAAAAATAGAGGTTCAAACAAGCTTAAATCCTGAACCTGTAAGTTTGATGAATAATGGCTCGGATCAGATCAAAACCTGAGCCAAAGACACAAAGAAGACTGGTTCTAACATACTGAAAACTTGAACTAGATAAAGAAGAAGAAGACAACTCTAAAGGATCAAAACGAAATTTGAAATAAGGAAAGAAGGATGCTCGTAATTTTCAGATCTTAAGCCTTTACAATTTTGTTTCAATTTTCTGTAAATTTCAGTCTATGTGCAGCTTGTTTTTATGCCATAGTCTTACAGCAAATCAGACAGTTTAATCCTGGTTTGTCTATATTTAAATTTCTGTTTTTAGAATATAGAGAATAAGATATGTCAGACAACTTAATCCTGACATATAGTAGTTAGGTAGAGAAGCTAATGAGTTCAACTGT